>JAPDEO010000009.1:0-600000 GCA_027569155.1 Aspergillus haitiensis | reverse complement strand
CATAGTAGATTCCTCTAGCAATGCTTCGGTCATGCCGGCTTTTGGAGCCTGTCTTTCCTCGCTAAACTTCTGGGATACGCCTGGCACCGTTTCTTCGATTACATCTCTAGCCGGCTCGGGTAACGCCGCTGGTACTTCAAGTTCAACACCAGCTTTGCTTGTATCAGTACCCTGTGGCTGAGAATTTAGTTCGTTTTCCCCTGCCCATTTGGTAATTATCAGTGTAGGATCCGCTTGCTCCTCCTCGGCAGCTGTTGATATCTGTGTAGAAGGCTCTGGTACCACACAATCGTCTTCGGTTATTCCTTGTGGCGTCTCCTCAGGAACAGGGACAGAGGCAGACTCTGTATCTAGGTTATCCTTAGCCTCGCGAGACCTTTCCGAAACCTCCACTTTGATCGCATCACCTTCAATAAGAGCGCCACGTTCCTCCTCAACTGCTGCAGGTTTAACAATTTCACCTGATTCACCTTCCACTTCCCCTGGAAGCACATTGTCGTCTTGGGTTGGCTGAGAGGATATCGTTTCCGAAGATGGTTTGTCCTCACTTTGTTCAGGAAACGTACCAGCTGCTTCCTCCTCCAAAGCAGCTGCCTTTTGTGCTTGGCGTTGCTTTTTTTTCTGCTTTTTACTCAGCTTTCTTGTGGGAATTGCCGGTTTGAGTGTGCTGTCTTCCTCCTCCCTCGGCTCCTGATCCGCAGCAGTCTCTGATTCGACTGGCAGTTGAGTCGTTACTTCCTCGTTAATCTCTCGATTACCGGTTGCTGGCTCAGTGATTTTAGCATCGATAATAAGAGGCTCATTTGCTTGCTGCAAAACCGGTTCTATGGGATCAATAGCCCTTGGAACTGCTTCAACACCCTCCGCCGCTTCTGCGGGAATGTTTTGTTCGCTTGTTTCACACTCACTTCTCTGTTCACCTACTTCTTGACTGGAGTCGGTCTCGCCCGAACCTGGCATCTGTATATCGTTTTGGCTTATAGAATCTGGCTGGCCGATAGGTGGGGGTTCAATATTCGGTATCGCATCAAGAGTGCTATGAGTAGGCTCGACTGTTCCTTGAGAAATAAATGTTGCATCGGTTTCGTAACTCTCATGCTTGGGTTGGGGTGGATAAGTGGAAGAAGTTTCTGGCTCTTGGTCTACCTGCGAAGACACCTTGTTATCAGTCCAAGTCAAATCTTTATCGTGGTCGCTGTGAATATCGGTGCCGTGGGACTGATTTTCTTTACCGTCATCTTCAGCAGGTACGATTGTCGTCTCACTGGATGGCTGCGAGGATTTTGATTCAACAAGTCGCCGCTCTTCGTTTGTCCCCCGGAGGTTTTCTTCAGCAACATCAGCTTGTGCTGGATCAGACAGTTTTTCGGTCGCTTCTTCAGATAGTTGTTGGACTGAGTCTGTGGCTTTCAAATCATCTTCCTGTAGGCCCTTGTTCTTAGACTGGCGCTTTTTCTTTGCCTTTCTCTTTGCCTTCGCAGACATCGGAACGTCCTCCTCCTTCTCTTCCTTCTGCTCTAGTTCTGGCGCACCGCTTTCGATAATAGCTATGACGTTAGAGTCGTGTTCGAGCTCAGGTTTTGTACGATCCTCAGGAGACTCTGTGGTAGTCACAAGGATACTATCATTTGCTTCTGACTGCTCGGTGTTCATTTTGTTCTCCTCTGATTCTGAGGGCTTGACCTCTAGGTCAGCAGCATCGTTTGCGGCTTGAACCTGCGGCAGTGTCTGAGAAGATAAGTCGGTCGTTGGCTGTTCTTGAGTGATATCGACAGTTGTTTCGACTTCATTTTCCTGACTATCTTTGTGGGTCTCCTGCATCGGAAACGATACCTCTTCTACTCGCTCTTGAACATTGTCCGTGGTATCCCGCTCCTTGTTTATTCCCATCTGGCCTTCTGCAAGTTCTTGAAACTTGGCTGCGTTGCCCTCTCGGTCTTCAGGTGCAGAGAGAAGCACTGGTGAAGGCATATCATGTGGAGACTCACCGGTTGCTATTGGCTCAGAAGTCTTTGTGGCGAGAATAGGTTCTTTTATCTGTTCCTCTAAGGCAAGCTCAGGTTCTTCTATTTTGGCTTCAATGACATCTTCAGTCGCTGGCTCATTTTTTATCTCATCGGGCATCCCTGTAGAAAATTCTCTTTCTGTGTCTGTCTGGCCTATGTCAATTTCTGTAGGCACCATTGAACCAATCTGCTGTATAGGTTGAGGATGAATTGGTTCATCAGCTGCCTCGGATTGTGAACCAAAAGACTCAGGTACATCCTGAGATTCCGACAACGGCTCGTCGGCAGCGAAAGAGACTGACTTGCGCTTCAATTTCCTCTCCTTTTTAGACTTTTTCTTTGAGGTTTTAGATGGCGTATCCTCTGTTGGTGGGTCATCCTGGGTTTCGAGTTTCATTGGCTCTTGAAGGGAGTCCTCTGGTGCAGACTCATCGGCCGTTGCAAGCTCTTCGGGTATCTCAAGCTGACGATTGATCTCAGGAGTAGTGACAGTCTCTCCACCCAAGTCGGTAGATTGGGGCTCAGTAATAGCTTCCTCCTCCGGCGCAGCAGGCTGACCTTCGTCCACAGAAGCTGACTGGCTCTTCTTTTTCTTCTTCTTTTTCTGCTTTTTCTTTGAGGATGTCGATTGTGTTTCTTCTCGACCTTGAGTATCCTCTTCCGTAGGTTCCTGCTGCTCAAATTGGGGTCCTTCTGAAGGAGGAGCCATTGACTCATTCTCAACAAGACCAAGTGTAGTCCCACTCTGCCCTGGAGTTGCCTCAGTGGGTTGCTCAGATATATCTTGGTCCTTAGCGGGGGTTGCATCTTCTGCAGCCGGCCTATCCGAGGTAACCTCGGCGGTCAAAGACATATTGTCCTTGTTGTCCTCCTCTCGTTCTTGTAAATCTTCGGGCGTAGAGAATATTATCGTATGTTCCTGTTCTAAGTCGGTAACCTCAGATGGTAGATTCTGAGCCTGGGCGTCAATCAAAGAAGTTGGGTCTGAAGGTGCCTCAGCAGGAGTATTTGAGGGTTCTTCATCTTGAGTCGAAGTATCTAGACTCTCGTCCAAACAAAGAGATTGGCGCTTCTTCTTCTTTTTCTTCTTTTCTTTCTTAGTGAGCGGGGGTTGGACTTCTTCTTGCATTGGACCCTCCTGGGTGAACCCTACAGCATCTTGGCTTTGATTTATTTTCTCATCATCGGTAATTTCTTTGGCAGCCCCCAGAGC
The DNA here is from genome assembly GCA_027569155.1 of Aspergillus haitiensis. NCBI lineage: Eukaryota > Fungi > Ascomycota > Eurotiomycetes > Eurotiales > Aspergillaceae > Aspergillus > Aspergillus haitiensis. The sequence goes on along the minus strand of JAPDEO010000009.1, from coordinate 596,781 downwards.
TAGCTCATCGTCTTGAGGAGTGTCGGGCTTGAGAGAAGCATCATCCAGAGGCTGATCTTCACTAGTTTGGACATTTGTGAATGTGTCTACTTTGTCAATCGAGGACTGCTCAACCGCTTTTGTCAATACATCCGCTTGGAGATCTGGCATGCTTTCAGTAGCACGCTTAAGTACTTCTTCAGCCCCTGAAGCAGGAATCTCATCTTGAATGTCGGTAGGAGCTAGTTCCCCAGTTGGGGATATCACGCTGGTGATATTAGTTGAGTTTTCGGCATCCGCTTTGGAATCCTGTTGCTCTGGTAGTGCATCATCCGCTGTCGTAATCTCCTGGGCCGGAATTTCTATCTCTTCTCTCACACATGGGTCTACCTCTGACTGCTCTTTATTCTTGGCGGGAGCTTGATCACCCAATGTGTCGTGAGCTTGCTCGGAAACTAACTCAATTTTTTGCTCAGGGGCTAGTTCACAGATCTCATCCAGAATTGGCTCAGCAAGAGCAAACGACTCTAGGTCCCGCTCAGGTGATTGATCTAGAGCAGGCTCAGTAGCTACTTTTTGATCTTCCTCAAGCGTCTCTATCAGAGCAGATTCAACAGCTGCCTCTGGTGCGTGTTCAGGTACTGGGTCTTGAACTTGCTGCGGCGCTTGTTCTAGAACAGGTTCAACAACTAACCCTGGATGCTGCTCGGAGGCTGGCTCAGAAACCGGTTCAGGTACTATTTCTAGAACAGGCTCGGCATCCCGCTCTGGAACTGGCTCAGATATATCTTTGAGTACTTGCTCAAGTGCTTGCTCCCCAACAGGTTCAGCAGCTGGCCCCACAACTTTCCCGGAAGTTTGATCCAGGGCAGACTCAGGAGTCACTTCTTGAACAAGCTCGGAAGCTTGGTCAACAACGGGCTCAGCAACCGAAGGGACACTTTCAGGAGCTTGTTCCAGAACAAGGTCAGTAACCGATTCTGAAACTTGCGCGGGTATCGATTCTGGAATTTGCTCTGGCAGTTCCAGAACGGTCTCAGCACTTGGCTCAGCAGGTGATTCCCGAATTGGTTCAGGTGCTTGGTTCATAGCATGCTCAGAAGTTCCAGTTAGAGCGGGCTCAGTAACTAACTCTAAGGGCTGCTCAGGTGATTCCAGAACTTGCTCAGGTACAACCTCAGCAACTTGTCCAGACGTTTGCTCCACAAGAGGTTCAACAACCACTCCTGAAGCTGGCTCAGTGGCAGTTTGCAGAGCTTGATCGGATGTGTTCTCTGGAACCTGCTCAACAATAGATTGCTCGACGGCCTCGGAGTCCCGTACAGCCAGCTCTGTAGATATTGGAGATTTTGGTAAAGATGGCTCAACATCTCCAGGCTCGTGTGTAGTTGACAATTCCTTGAGGGATTGTGAATCATCATCAACCGGTAGATCGATAGCTTCTTTGTCAATGACAGGCGTGGAAGGCTCAGATGTTGATGCATCGACGAGTGACATCGATTTACGTTTCTTTTTACTCTCTTTCTTAGCCTTCTTTTTCTGAGCTGCGGTCAACGGAGCGATAGGCTCAGCAGTAGCCTGGTCATCTGGAGTCTCAGCGGTCTCAGAAGGGGCCGGCTGTTCAATGGACATTTCTCCCGCTGCCTCTTGGTCTAGATCAATTGGGGGTTCATTAGAAGCGGTAGATATTTCCACGCCCGCATTTGTGGTGCCTGTCGCAGAAGGAGCTTCAATAGCCGTAGAATTCTCATCTGAAGTTAATGGTAAAGCCTGTTTCTTTTTCTTCCTATTCTTTTTCTTGCTCTTCTTTCCTGTTGGTGCAGTCTCCTCCACTTCAGGTTCAGACGCTTGCTCAATTGTTGGCTCCTCCGACACATGTGGTTCGCTGTCATTGGTCTCGACATTCTCCACAGGGACGCTGGGCTCCGCTTCGAGTATTTGCTCGACGCCCGATTCAACAACATTAACCTCTGTAGACTCCTTGTTACCCGACTCCGGACGTTCTTGGGTTTCATCAATAGCGGGTGCTTCACCGCTTGTCTCGGGTAGGGGAGCGGCAGCGTCATTTGAAGCAGATTCACCCTCGTGCTCAATGTGAGTCTCAACTTCCAAACCTCTAACTTCAGAGTCCTTTGGCGGTTCAGTGATGTATTCTGCTACCAACTCAGAGTCCTTCGGAAGTTCACCTGAGATTTCTCGACTATCACCAGGTATCTCCTCTGGCTTCTGAGTAGATGGCTCCTCGGCCAATTCAAGCTGAGCTTCAACTTCAACAGCAGGTTCATCAGAAGTTTGAGGAAGAGGAGTGATCGAAGATTCGGCTTCCAGAGATGCCTCCGCAGTACTCTTGCGCTTGTTCTTCTTCTTCTTTTTCTTGCTAGCTTTACGCGTCAATTGTCCCTCCTGGTCTGTATTTACGAAGTCATCTTGTTTCGGCTCGCTAGATTCAGGCGACACCTCCATTTGGTCCAGGGACGTGGCAGGATTAGCGGATTCTTCAATATCCTGTGCTTGTTTTTCCGGTTCAGAGACAGCGATAGCTGTTTCTGACGGTGCTTTCTCGAGTGCCTCCGCGCTCCCTTCGACTACATCCACAGAAATTTGCGCTTCCTCCTTTTGTTCATCAGGGACAATATTACTATCCATAGTTGTATCACCCTTCAGCTTTGCATCTAGGACAGGCTCGGCGGATCCGGGCTCTTCAATCGGCCCACTTGGTCTCTCAGACTCTGTGATAACTGGAACGTCTATAGCAGGAGATAATATATCTTCAACAGTTTCTGGCGACACATCTGTTGGTTGAGGGATGCTCTTTTCAGCACTTGCTTGTGCGGCTTCTTCAGATTGATTCGTAGATTCTTTGGCATAAGAAGCAGTTGTTTCAAGGGTTTCAACGGCCATAACAGTCTCCACTGGCTCATTCGGCTGGGAAGTAACTTGGTCCTTGACCATTTCATCACCCATTACTGTACGTTGCGATGGCTCGATCTGGCTCTCGGCGGGATCCTTGGAATCATCATCGGTCTTTGGGAGCTCTTCAAAATTTTCTTTCTTATCAGATGGAACCGCAAACAATGGTTGTTCAGATGTCTGGTCCGCAGGTTGTTCAGCACTCTGCTCTTGAACCGCACTCTTACTCTTCCGTTTCTTCTTTTTCTTTGCCTTCTTAGAAAGGCCCTCATCAACAGAGGGTTCCCCAGACTCTTCTGGTTGTACTAGTTCAGATTCTATCGCCTCGATAGGCTCATGTAGATCTTCTGCCTTCACATTCTGTAAATTGGGGTCCGCCTCAGACACAAGGGTATGTTCAAGCACTGTGGGCTGCTCGCTTGGGGAAAGGTTCTCAGGAGTCGTAGCCTCTCTTGAGGGGGAGTCTTCGGGAATAGTAGTTTGTTCAAGACTTGCAGCTGGTTCAGATGAGGTTTCTTGAGACTCAGGAAATTCTCCAGGCACCAGCACCTTTTCGAGTTCAACAGCTTGATCGGCTGAAATAATTTCTTCAGAAGCCTGTGTTGCTGGGGGAGCATGTTCTGCAGCTGCAGTTGGTTCGGACACAGGATTATCTTCAAGCGCTAGATCACGTTCTTGTGGAACACTGCCCTCGGCTTGGAGTGGTTCTAGGGCTGTCGCATCACCCATGCCCCACTCTTTTAGAGGCAAAGAGGCATCCTCAGATGCTGGTGCCCTAAGAGAGGGTGAAGCTACCTGCTCCCCAAGATCCACACTTTTTCCCTTCTTCTTCTTCTTTTTCTTGCTCTTTTTCGATGAGGCCGGGGCGGCTGTATCAGTTTCTATATTTTGGGATAGCTCCCCACCAATTTCTTGAACATCCTCACTTATTACCTCAGGGACTAGCTCCGTGGGCTCATTGGCCGTTTCCGGGATGAGAGCCTCAATACCTCGATTTGATGTATCTGCAGCTTCAAATTCGGAAGAAACTGGGGCGCTGGGGGATTCCCAGATAGGCTGCTCCCTCTCAGTTGGCTTTCCAGCCTCTGAGAGATCTACCACAGTATCGGCACCTTGGGTGCTCTCCGCCCCGAGGAGCTCAGTAGCATGGATAGTTTCCTGATCTGGGATTTCGGAGCCTAAGCCATGTAGGTCCCTTGGCATTTCCATGGCTGTTTCCGTATCGGTCTTAGACTCATCTTCATGTGCAGAAAAATAGGGCTCATCTGTGCTGAGCGATACCTCCTCAGCACTTGCGGCATCAACAACGGTGCCAAACCCAATTGGTGTTGTTGATTCTGGTGGTGAGGCAAAAATTTCCGTATCTGTTGTCTGTTCTTCTGTAGAGGGGAAATCTGTTGATACGGGCGCATCGTCACCAACGACAGTTCTAGCACCAGCAGTCTCATCGTCATCATCAGTGATATCGCCTCGGGGGGGTTCGGAGTAACTCATATCCGGGTAAGAAAGAATTTCGGGCGTGCCCTCACTTGTACCAACATTGAGAGCTCTATCCACAGCTGTAGCAAATTCGGGATGATCTGCAGAAGCCGTGATGTCGGCCGCGATGGTGGGTCTCGCTTGGGTAGGAGTTGTTTCTTCAATGTCAGTGGCACGCAGCACTTGGTCCTCGGGCGTGGATGGTCGAGATATGGGCAAGGGTGGCAGATCATCTAGATTCTGATCCATAAAATCCTCATCTCTTACTCCAAGCGATGAGCCCTCAACGGAAGGTAGTGGACCCAATGTTGGGGAAGGCGGCAGTGGGGGACACATATTTGGGTCTTGAAGAAGCTCAGACGGAGAATGAAACTCATACCCGAGCTGTTCTTTTCTCGATTGACGGGGTGGATACCTCAATGCTTGGCCAAATGTCGCACGAGTAGGAGTGCCTTGCTGAGAACCATACGCATCATGCTCAATATAATCGTCGTATCCCTTGACAGTGGGCGCAGGACTCTCGTCCGATGGCTTCGCCCTGTGGAAAGATTGGCTAAAGTCGGGTGATTCCCATAAATTGTGGTCCGGCAGAGCTGTCAGGTCTTCAACGGAGCCGCTGGCAGAAGATGGAAGGGAAGGTAAAGGCTCTCCAGTTTGGTGTTCAGTTCTACAGGGGCCGTGACCAAATCGCTCGACGAGCCACAGGGGACGGATTTCACGGGAATTTCGAAATTCGGCAGAGTTTGGCCTGCGAGACCGTCCCTGACTTGGGGACTCAGGTGAAGGAGCAGTTGGAGAGCCAGCAGAAGGAGTACGTTGGGTCCTAGGTGATGTTGGGGGCCGGCGGAAATGTAATGGAACTGCAGTAGGGGAGTCAGAAAAAGGCAAAATAGAAGAACGTCGAGAGGATTGACCGTCGACTTGAGACCGCGCTACGGTACTATCGGGAGACACTGATCTACTCAAGGATCTGGGGATTGGCTCCGCAATCCTCTTTGATGCAGGGGGGGATGCTGATCGACTTCTTGGTCGTCGACCTTGGGACTCAAAATCCTTGGTCGCCGCATCTGTCGAGGAATGCCCCGAATCACCATCGTGATCACCGTCATCCTCCTCGATTAGCATTTCGGGGCCCTCGACTAAAAAAGGCTGTTCCCTATCGTGGTCTTGGGAGATCTCTCGTTCCTATAAATGGAAGATGGAAAAGAAGGCACTTAGCAATTGAAACAGTACATCTTTCTTGAAATGAAATATGGGAATAGTCAGGGAAATATCAGTGTTTACAAAATAATGAAAAACCTGCTAAGAACTATACCTTCTCATACTCCGCCGGTTTCCCCAATCCACTCATATCCCCATACCTTTGCCTCCGTCTTTCTTCCCTTCGCTGCCTACTAGACTTGTAGCTCTCAACGTTAATATTCTCCTTATTTGCAGTCGAACGATCCTCATCATCCAGATCATCATCATCATCATCATCATATCGTCGTGATTCATTGTCCAGGGACCCCCGGCTAGAGCTGCGATGTGAATTTCTTTCTTTTCTCCGGCGTTTAGACTCATCAGAAGTCCGTGGTCCAAGCTCTGATTGAACTTCGCGAGGGGGAAGAGTCTCAGAAGTGGGTGGCTTTTTGGCCTCAATGGGCTCTGATACTCGAGATCCAAATATATTTCTGAGAAATCCGCCAGATTTCTTGTCCTTTTCCTTGTCATCTGTACTTCTACGCTTCCCGCTACTCTCTGATCCCGTGGCTGTGGAAGAAGTTATGATCGACGCAGAATCTTCCAGTGATTCACTATCTCGCTTAGAGCGCCTCTTGCGCCTCTTCTTTTTCTTTTCGCCGGTAGTGTCTTCGTCAACTGCGGCTGAGCTGCCATCTCTAGACTCTTCACGACTTATCTCTCTTTCAAAGACCCCGGAAGTTGCCAACGGGGTATCAAATTTCGGTGTTGGGGGGGAGGTACTTCGGTGCGTATGTTTTCCAGAAGAGTCATCTGGCTCAAAACCACCGGGCATAGAAAACACCTCATCGCGGGGAGATTCGGACTCCTCCTGTTGTTCCTGAGAATCTATGTATTCTCGGGGGCTTTCTACCAAGTCCTTGTCATCAACAACATTAGTAGGCTTTTCTTTCGCGTCAAGTTGCTCCATCACCTGCTCAGAAACGTAGCTTGGGACCTCAAATTCGCGGGTGGTGTCCAGTTGAATGGGATCTGTGGATTCGGGATCGCTATACAGTGGTCGGTCTTGGAAGTATTGGCCCCGTACAGGCTCGGGTGCATCATAAGTCTCATGTTTACTGTCAGCAGAATCCTGATGATATTTATTGCTATATGGATCCCTTGTCAGGGGCGAAATAGACCCATCAGACGCAGGTGGTGATGTTCGCGTATGATATGCTGGATTATCTGTAACCAGAGCAGGGTCAAATCCTGCGGCTTCAGTAGCGGCAGCCACAGTGGCAGCAAAATCAATATCTGCCCCAACACCATCCGGAGCACTGACAGATGGTGAGATGTACGAATAGCCGGCTGAAATTTCTTTAGGTGCTTGCTCGAAATGGTGATCATCTTCCCGCTGTTCCAAGTCGATGGAGTCATGCTCAGAAGACGGGACTTCGTACTCATGCATTGAATGCTCACCCCAAGACACCCGGGAACCAGTTGTTTGGCGTTCTAGTTTAGCATCCTCTTGGGGAGGCTCGGATGGAGAAATAATTGGTGAACGTGTATCTCTCACAGAGCCGGTGACACTATGAGGTGGCGTGGGTTCAATAATTCTTAATTCAGGTATTGGCCATAAAAATTTGTCGCTTTCTCTATGAGGCTCTTCAACCACTTCGGGGGCAGGCTCTCTCTCAATAATTATCGGCATTGGGTCTTGGCGAGGACTTGCGGAAGGGCTGCGACGCAATTTTTCAGGATAGAAGAACTCTGCATAGTCATCATACACCGCCTGCTTCTTGCGAGATACTACACGGAAAGCAGTAGTCTTAACATGCTCCGGTTCATGGATTGGAGACTCAGAAGTATCCTTCGTGTCTAGGTCAGGGGTTGACTCAGCCAGGCTAGACATCACGGATTCCGGCTCAGAAACACGGCGTCTCTCTGCTCGGCGTTTCTCTCGACGATCACTCGAGCGTCTTTCACTTGATTCGGATGCGACGTCGCTTGATGTCTTCTCAGAAAGGATTGTAGCTGCTCCGATAGCCGTTGCAGCAACAGCGGCGCCAGCCCAAGAAGAGGAGCCGCTGTCCTTTTTCAGGCTCTCTTCCCGGACGCCACGCCTCTCGTACCCTTGTTCCTCGGGGTAATACCTCGACGATCCGTATCCAATCTCTCGACGCTCCATCTCCCGTTCCCTGTCAATGAGCTGGATTCTATTTTCGCGCTCCATTTCACGCTTGCGCCTCTCAAGACGATCTGCACGTCGCTCTTTGTCGGCCTGCTCTTGTGTTAGATCAAACTGGACCGACGGCTGGTCCTTCATAGTCGACCGACGCTTGTGAGTGGACACTGTCGAGCTTTCCAAGGGTTCCGTTGGGAATATGGGAGATGAATCACTCCGCTTGTGTGAAGGATGCTCTTTGAGAGGGATATCACGATAATCTTGATAGCCCGGGCCCATTTGATTCCACTCATTTTCCCTGGGGGTCTGCATCTGTGGCTCATAAGATGCAAACGGAGTCGTGAAAGGCGGAGGGTCAGAATGGACATTGTACCCTTGAATTTGTGCTCCTTGAGTGGTGTACACGGCTTGAGAAACAGGTGTTACAGGCTGAGGCTGTTGGAGAGGAATGGGCCCTGGTCGGACCAAAGGGGGTTGATCAGGAGGGAGCGATGATACTGCAATAGCATCAAAGCGGGAAGGATCAGAAGTTGGGAGCGGGGCAACCTGCTGGAGACTTGCTGTGCTGCTTTCAGCGTCACGACTATACGTCTTGGTGTCATGATTATGGGCAAGCGCGGCTGCTCCTATAGCGCCGCCGCCAGCAGTTACCGCAGCTCCGGTTGCGAAACGATCTTCTGATGCGCTCGATCGTCTCTTCTTCTTCTCATTGTTCTTCTTCTTCTTGCGACTCGCCCCTCCCCATCCCCATCCCCATCCCCATCTAGAGCTTGAATCAGACGATTGGGAGTCATCGCCCCTAAAAAGCTCACTTCCTCCAAAGGCAAGGGCCGAACTGACGCTCGAGGACTCTCCAGAGTCCAAATCTTCCCAGTCGTCATCATTTGTGACTGATGAGGTGTAGTCAGATCGACCCGACCGAGAGCCTTGACCAGCTAGGATCTCGCCGGTTCGTCGACTACGACTAGGAGAAGAAGCAGCTAATGCTGTCGCTGTTGCGCCCAGCGCAAGTAGTCGCGCATCCACGTTCTCCTTGTCTTTCTTAGGACTTCTCTTTTTTGATTTGCCTGTCACTTTTTTCGAGAAGCCAACCCCAAACGCTAAGTCAGCATCCAAGGAAGACGAGGATGAGTTGGTGAAAGAAAATATACTTCTCCGCCTTCGTCGTCTAGGGGACCTCCTTTTACGATTCTCGGAAGATGCAGTGAAAAATGAGCCAAATCCTCCAACCGACTGGCGGGCGGGTCTAGATATATCAACAAATGATGAATCAGAGGATGAAGATTTTCTGCCTCGAGATTTCCGTGGTGATCGACTTCTACTATCGTCACGGTGGCGAGATTTAGCGACTGACATGGCTGTTCCCCCTATCACTGCTCCTAGAGCAGCATTCCGTAAGCCAGAGTGCCGCTTAGACCTAGATGACGAGTGGGAGCGCGAACGGGAGCGAGAGCGGGATCGGGATTCTTCACGTTTGCTAATTCTCGTGCCAGAGTAAGACCTGTGGCTAGTCCGGTCGCGAGAACGGCTGCGGTAAGATGACCGATGGACTCCACGAGATGTCTGACTTCTTCGTCCAGAAGTGGACGTGCTTTCACTGTCATGAGAAGCGCTGATTACCCGGCCGGATCGAACACTGTACGTATCATCGAAATCCTTATTATCAAAGAGAGATTTGACAGCGAATCCTCCTAACAAGCCTGGCAGTAGCCACGAATTTCTAGAGGATTTGCGGCGCCGGTTGTCGTCTTCCGAAGATGTATAGCGACTAGTCTTATCTATCCTGGACCCACTGCTAACGCGATCTGAAGGTCGACGCTGGGGCTTGTAATGATGGGTTCGTGGAGCGTCTCGTGAGGTTGTCCCAGGCTCGAAACAGTACTTACAGATCCCGATGGTTTCGGTATAGTCTTCGAACATGCCGACGCCTTCAGTGTCACGCCAGAAATCAATGAATTTACCCAAAGGACCGCGCTGTCGTTGTTGAAAGGCCAATGTCCCTGGCTGAAAAGGGGCGCCATGGTGGACAGCAGCATGGTGAGGGTGTAATGGGCTGGCGGCATACGCCGCTGCACCTGCGGCACCCATCACACCCGCAGGATAAGGACCCACCTGTGATGATTGGTATACAGACGGCCCCGGATATCCAAGTGGGCTTTGAGCAAATTCATCGTGGTTCTGCATGGTGTATTGGGAGGTGTGGTCAATGCTCGAAGACGAATGATGAGAGTGTGAATGATGGTTGTGGCTAAGCATATATCCAGCGGCCGCACCAGCGGCTGCTACACCAACTGCAGTTCCCACACCATGAGAATGAGAAGGCTTGGGGGGTTTTGGCGGGGCAGAAGGGGCATATGTTGAAGGGGATTGGGTGATGGAATGTTCTGTGAAGCTATTTTCCATCCCATACGACGTGGCTGTGGTAGTTCCGCCTAGAATGCCTACAGTTTCAGCCGAAGAATGCAAAGGCTGGAAGAGATTCAATGGGGCAGACGGAGCGTATGCTGAAGGAGATGCGGAAACAGGATGCTCTGAGAAGCCACTACCTATTCCGTATGCTGCGGCTGCGGTGGTTGCGCCCAGTATGCCTGCAGCTTGAGCCGAAGAGTGCGAAGGTTTTGATGGTTTTGGGGGCTTTGAAGCTAAGTCGGCAGATGGTTGTTGGGGGCCTTGAATGTCTGCCTCAGCATTATCATCGTAGTATGCCGCGGCCGCCCCAATCTGTCCGACACTGCTTGGCTCTGGAGGCGGATTTGCAGACGGCGAGGCCGTCATCAAATGTGCTTGGCTGTTGGGGATCACGAGCGGAGGGCGAGGTCGTACGCCTGGTTGTTCCGCAACAGACTGTCCTTGGTCACCATAGTAATCCGCTGCCTCACCAGCGGGATTTGGAGGGCGATACGGCTCAGCAAAGGAGGAGGGGAACTGCCCAGGGAATTGTTGTTGCACATGCGGGTCATAAGTTCCAACCATATCCGTTGGGACTGACATGGACGTGGTTACCAGGGGACCAGGGGATGGGCCGGAAGCTGCTGGGATAGCACTGAACTGCCCTGCAGCGGTTGCCGGTAGCGCGACGCCTGGTAAATAGCTATCTCCTGACTGAGTTCGCTTGCGTTCTTGACGGCGACCATCGTTATTCCTCGATTCTTCTGTTTCAGATCGAGTCCGTTCACGTTCTCTGCTCCGCGAACGCTCGCGCTCGCGCCTACTTTGGCTCATCCCATCGCGTTTGCGACCGTCGTGGTATCGATCGTCACGTTCGCCGTGCTGTGAATCTTGCCGCCTTGGAGTCCGCTCAATAATCGCGCGATCGGACTCGCCAATTATACCAGGTTCTGCGGTCGCATAACTCGAGGCAACAGATTCATCGGCAATACTGGGTGCATAGCGCTTGCTGCGGCTGCTTCCCGACGATTGGTAGACTGACAGATCGCCCAAGCCACGATCACGGTCGTCACCCCGTGAGGACTTGTGGCTTACTGTCGAAGACGACGACTTCGAGCTTGCTTTGCGACGGCTACCATTCTTCGAACTTGAGCTACTGCGAGTATCGGGCGAGCGGCCGCCGCCCATAAGGGCCTTGAACATGCTGGGCAGAGAGCAATAAAAGCTCTACCAGCTCAGGCAATCATGTGGGGTTTCAATGGGTGTGAAGTTTACGTCAAGGCGTAGAGGAGTTAAGTCGGTCGAGGTGGTTGGGCGGGGGGCACGGGCGGGAATTTCTCCTAGCAAAGACGAGAGAGGATGGTGAGATTAATAATTAAATATAGGTCGCATTAAAATCACAATGATATTTGATCAATGGGAAGAGAGAGGGAAAGGGGGAAACAAAAAAGCGGAACAGAAAAAGGAAAAAATAAAAATAAAAATAAAAGGACACCAGTTGGAGAGAGGAGTTTGTGATGGAAGAGGATGTTGGAGTAAGTTCAAGTTGATTGTTTTTGCTATGGGAAAATGGTAAACAATGGAGCTGAACCGTGGTTCTTTTGTGGTCAGCGCTTTGGTAACCTTGGTTGCTCTAGACAATCGGCCACTAGGGCGATCTAGCGCCTTCGAACCGGGATGGGGCGACGATAAACGAGGGTGGTTCCCAGATTCATGAAGTGAAAATAAGAATACTAATGATAGATGTAAAGAAGATGAGGAATGCGGGGAGGGAGGGGGGGGGGGGGAATAATGATGAATATTGATTCTAGAAAATAAGGAATGCAGTAACAAACTCACAGACAGACACATACACACACACTGTCTCTCCTCTCTCTCTGTCTCTCACTTCTCGAACCAGCTGAAGATGAAACGAACGAGCGACCGAAGGAAAAACTCGCGGTGAGGCTGGGCGGTGGGGGGAAAGAGAAGGGAAAAGATCCCGCACGTGCCGAAATAAGAGAGGTTGGTTTTTTTTTCAGTTTTCTTACTTACTTCATGCCTGCTTGCTTGCTTGCTTGCCTGCCTTTCTAACGAGTAGAAGGGAGGAGGAAGAGGACCCAGCCCTCCCAATTTGCTTAAACGATAGGTTTGGACAACCCCGACACTCTGCCGATGTCCCGCCAGGTGGCGTAAATCTTGCTTTCTGACAGGAGGACGTCATCAACAACAATAGGTGTCCATTCAAACAACACTCGACGATAAAAAGAAAGCTTTTCAGCCAGCCATTGTTCTCGCAAACACCACCTCCCTCTCTATCTGCCCCTAACTTTCTGTGGTCCTCTAGGTACGAGGTATGGATGAATCAGTAAATTTATAGAACACACTTCCTTTTAAAGTAAACATATTATTTTCTTTCTCTTTTTCTTTTTTTTCGTCTTCTTTTTCGTCTTCTTTTTTGCCCCTCATTTATGTAATAAATATGTCCTCCTAGAAAATGGCGGGGAAAGACAAAAACACTGTAAAAAATACCCTGCAGATATTATGGATGAGGGAATTTATCAGATGAAACTGGGTAAAAAATACCATGACGGTTTTGGAAAAAAGTACCTACCTACAGGTATCTTTGTTACTCAAGTATCTCTCTATCCTTTAATACTTCTTTGTAATTCTGCCTACATAATAATACATCTACCAGCCTACCTATTCTACCTACCTAGGGGCAAACGTTGACAGACAACAAATGCAAAACCGCGATAAGTGATGTATCGAACTAACTTGCTTACCTATCTCTCTAGTAGACTTCTAAACGCTTTAGAGGAGATAGTATGAAAGTAGTTACTAGCTGCAGGTCAACAAGAAACTCTCGTCCTAGACAGGTATGTATGTATGTACGGAGTAATTCAGGTTTGAACTCAACTGCAGAGCCATTAATATCAATACCTACAAGTTTCTTTTTGGGATGTATAATAAATTTTTTAAAGTTGTAAAATAGTGAACCATCATTGTTACCTCAGAAAACAAAACGCTCTGTCCAGCCTGCATAGGTATAATCAAAACAGGATTATAAATAAGATTGGGGGGAAAAAATTTGAGGGTAAAACTGAATAAACAACGGGAAACAAGGACAAAACTATATGGGGGCAGCTAATAAACGAAATATAATAAAATAAAATATAAATAAAAAGTTGGGAAGTTGGAGGACAACTAACTGAATATTTAGTCTGCACGCATCAAGCGCTCCAACTGCGCACGTATGCTATACTGGAACCAAGCAGGATAACCGCGAAGATTCTTGGCCAACCAACCAGTCGAACCCGGAACGATCACATGGCCACTTGAGCCAGAGAGCACCTGTGCCACGAGCTGCTCTGCTACCGTTTCAGGGTGCAGGAGAGGGTTCAGCCAAGTGTCTTCGGGAGTCAGGTTTTCAATGAGTGCAGTCTTCGCAAACCCTTGGGTAATGAGCACTGTACGCACGCGAGGGGCGTTATATCTCGTCAGTAGCTCCGCAGCGAGGCCCTCATGGAAAGCGATCGCAGCTGCCTTAGTCGCAGAATAATCGACCATATTAGGGGTGACTGTGTAGCCGGCCTGCGATGCGACCGTCACCACCATACCATGATTGCGCTTGATCATGGCCGGCAGGAACTCGCGCGTCAACCAGTAGTGGGCCAGCGTGTTGACTTCAAACTGGAGCCGAGTCTGGGCCTCAGTGCTGCCAAGGATAGTCCTGCTGCTACAGATCCCAGCGTTGTTGATCAAGATCGTGGGTTCACCCATAGTTGTGCGGATGCTGGCAGCGACTTCCGCGATGGCTGTCGGCGACGTAATATCACACTTGTGGAAGCGCACTGTCGAGGGGAGAGGCTCCTGTGGGGACTGGATATCGAGAATGGCAACCTTAATCCCCCGATTTCCGAGTAAAATGGCAACTTGCTTTCCGATTCCGTTGCTCCCGCCAGTGAGCACGACCACCTCACGGTTCCAGTCATATTGGTCGGAGACGCCATTGTTTACGACTCGGCGGTTGAGCCAAGCGTTGACTCGGCGGAGCACAGAGAGGGAAGCAAGAACTTTCAACACCTCATAGGCTTTTGGATGCTGCCCAGCAGTTTCTCGCCCTTTAGCAGTATAATGGGCTAGCAAAATTAGGGGAACTGTCTTCCATGGGCAAAATATAGTCTTCTGAAGGAACTTCCCCACCACATCGGCAGTGAACCCTGTAAGCGAGAGGACGCAAACGTTAAATCTCAAAGTTCAGTGTAAGCAGTGGGACTTGAGGGGGAAATGAGTGCGGACCTTCTCGCGAAAACCAAGGCTTTGAAGGCATCTTTCCAAATTTTACCAGACACAGCTTTCGAAGTTGAGTCAAGCAGAAACGAAAACCACGATGGTTGGCAGGGGCCACGCCTTGATATGGCCTCCCAATCCCCAGGCCTAGCAATCCAAAGACCCCTTTTCCCAAGCGGAAATGGTACGATTAGTTCGTCACTAGTGCATAAAATGCGGGGGGGCTGGTGAGGGATCATGGGCAGCCGAGGTTGGCAGCGGAGGAATAACTCGAGAGGTAAAGAGGCCACGCGGATAAATGAATGTTACTGGATTCCACATTACTCACATTTCCCCAAAGTGCATATGTTGACGGACCGCGGTTCTATCCAGCCTATAATAGGTAGCTAAGAGAAATAAATTAATTATGGGAAACTGTACAAAGATAGATAGGTCACTTTAAATTTGTTCCTGCTCCTCTCTCAGTAGGCCACCCTAAGTTCCTAGGAACATATACTAACAGTCCTCCTTAGTCCTTTGTAAATGCGATAAAACCTCCCATGCTGCAAAGTGCAGTCAATACCATCCCCAACTCCGAAAAAAGGGGGGGGGGAAATAATAATAATAATAAAAATGATATAAAATAGGTGGCAGAAAATGAAAACCCTTTGACCAAAATGACAAAACAATACCAACCCAAAACCTTCTCAAATAACCACCTTTCCTCTCCCAGAATGCACAGAATATTCAGTCAGACACAATTAAGGAAAAATGCAAAGATTTGGACAAGTGAGTGAGAGGAACCAGTGAGCCGCCACGTAAGCCTTTGATGTATCATAGAACGATGGAAAATAAAATTAGCCAGCAAGGCACATCGGGGCTTGAGATGCCACGAAAACAACATTCTTTGAGAAGAATGCATCCTGCAAGAGAGAAAAGATGAACGGAGGGAAAAAGGAGAAAGCAGAAAACAGGGCTGCTGTAGCTTGGGGATCATGTTACATCTGGGAAGAAAAGCTTCCAGGGGACTCCTGGAAAATTTTCTGATAGATCTGAGTGAGAATTTTTGCATCCGCTCTCAGAGTAGGTGAAATATTTTGACTTTGAAGCAGAAAGCTAATTGTCCTTTTAAGTAGTCGTTCCAGAACTTTAGGATCGACCAGATCGGAAAGGTGGGATACATATGTGGCGGAAAGTACCAGCATATTTCCAAATTGTCTGTTAGAATAAAATATCAGTAAATAATTTCAATCACCTTGACAGACCGATTTCAACGTACGCATGAGCAGTTCCAAAGATATTAGTAATTACCGGACGGCCTTTTATTCCATCAAATGCCTCTGTACTTAAAACAGCCGCCTCCAAGCAGGCCCTGCATGCCCTTCGTAGCTTTGCAGGTAGTGGTGCTGCATTAGAACTCATGCCCATATCACTTGACATACGCATCATATTCGGCGCTCGCTGATTGTGTGTTAATGAGGGTGAAAGTTGTTGGGATTTAGATCCTGATACAGCTGAACCCGTGGGTGAGTCCAAAGGGCTAGAGCGAGCTTCTCTGCTAAACATGGGCTCATGGAGCACATGGTAGAGCAGGGGTCGATTAATGATATATCGGGCGCCATAGTATTTAGCTCTCATTCGAGCGACATTAATATCGGATGATGGGGGGTCAGTGTCTTTCCATCTCATAACTTCAGGAAGACTGTTCCGCCACAATTCTAGATTCATGCTTAAAATCTCCTGCACATTAATAGACCATCTCTGTGCGCCTTGTTCTGCAGATATTATTAGTATATGCATAATACCAGGCATTGAATTAAAGAAATTGAGCCAGATTTTATTAGTTAAAGGAAACACTTACTCTCAACCTTATATAGGTCCGTATGAACACGATTGAGAACCTTCCGCAGATGAATTTGAGCCGAATAAAAGAACATCATCATAGTTGTTGGAGCTGAGATATCATTCGGCAATGTTAAGGTAAATTTTCCCTTGGGCAGTAAGATTCGTGCTTCGGAACGGGATATGCCACTTGCAGGAAGATCAAGCTCAGCTAAAATATCACTATTATATAAAGGTTAGTATAGTTTTAAGCAAAGCTACTAGTGAGTTAGCAAACAAACCTTTCAAGCTGTAGACATGTCCAATATGCAAAATTCAACAGATCCTTCTCATGACCATCTTTCATCTTATCATAGCGCTTCCTAATAATATGATTAAGTGCTATTCCAAAAATAGGATATTTTAGGTGGGATACTTACGATCGTACAAGAACTTGACAAGCTCTGGCAGCCTGGGAGATCCATCCATGACTCTGGAATGGATGCGCTAACTGTCCTGAGTAAAGCCCCGCAAGTAAGGCTGCATGAACATGGGGCAGTCTATTTGCACCCTGAAGGTTTCCGAGTATGTTTGTAGCATATGAATAAAAGACCAACCCAGGAATAGTATCTATATTCCTTAAATGACTGTTGTCTTTCAAGCCATCTGATATAGAAGGTGAGGATAAGGAGCGACCCTGCTGTGATAAATAAAAGCTGCTCTGAGATGGTATTGTTGTCTCAAGTCCTTCTGGAGAAGCCCCAGGAATATATTCATTTCGGAAATCCACAGGCCGATCTGTCACAGGTCCTTTAATAGGTTCAAACCGGACCTCGCAAATGCGCCCAAGTGCAAGAATCAGGAGAATGATAGCATTATCAATTGTTCTCTCTATTTCTCTGCCACTTGTATACTCCAACTTGATCCCTGTTGGAGATTGTATGCTCAAAGGCTCACAGGACCGTTTTCGCTTCGCGCCGCGCGGCGGATCGGCCAAACCATTGTGCGCCAATGTGGATGCAGGGGGAGGTGTCCTCTTTGGACAGTAGAGTTTAATAAACATATTTATCTTCGTCTCCAATTCATGTTGGTCAAGAAATGGATGGAGTTTATGGATATGCTCCATGTATGAGCAATGATAACGGTGGATGGTTTCAGCATCTATGCATAGCACACCTGCGTCATTAATAGCCCGAAACTCTGGAGCCTCCACACGGCCATTCGCATTCGTATTTGCATTTGTATTCCAGGTTCCACCAGGCGATTGATTGTGTGAATACCTCTCATCCCAGTTAGGATTTGGATTCAAGCCCTTTTGTGGGGTTGATGTTGCTTGAGAGGATTCATCTCCTTCCCCACGCCCATATACGCGAATGAGACCACGATCTTCTTCAAGTTTCATTGGGTAGTCTTCATCATACTGGTAAGGGCTGAGCAGTTGCTTGATCATCGGCCATCCAAGTAATTTGTGGGCTGCTGTTGTGTGTTCAACGGGGATTGAGAGCTCTCCATCTTCACCTATTTGAAGGAGCTTTTCAAGGGCCTTGCTTCCTCTTCCAACTATAGGAGCTGCTTTCTCTTTGCTTTCAGGCTCTTGCTGAAGGTCTGGGATATCGGGCTTTGAAAAAAGGTTCCCTGGCTGGTTCGCTGGCTCCTCATTATTAGGCATGATAGCCTCCTTTAACTTAGCATCCGCGGTGATTTTTGCAATTGCGACAGATTGTTCCACTTGCATCGCTTGAAATTGTGTGAATCGTTCCTCAAACTTGTCCTCAATCTGCTGCATACGATCCAGCAAAAGTTGTGTGGTTTTTTCCTGTCTATTTTCACAGTGAGTGATAAATCTCTAGTGAGATTTTTAGGCTTTCAGATTACTTACTTATGCGGGGGGACTTCTTTGTAAACACAAATTAAATTATTCTCTTTGCAATGGCTACACGCTGGGCGTCCTTCATCGCACTTAGCTTTTCTAGTGCGGCACTGGTCGCAAGCCTGTTGGGCTCGAGCGGCCTTCCGCTGGCGCATGCCATATGCTTGGTTCTGATAAAAGTTTTCATAAGGAGCAGGGGTGTGGGAAACTGGTGGGACGGTTGTGGGATATTGCGTTTGTGGAATTGTAGGTGGCGGAGGGGGGGGATCCCCGTTACTGTGTGAATCTTGATGGTGGAATGACATTCGAGGTCTATAGTCTGGGGGAGCAGAATGGGGTGCTGGCTCATGCGGAGCTCCATTCATGTGGTGGAAATTGCCATGGGGCGGCGGTGGTGGCGGAGGAGGGGGTGCAGGTGGTTCGGAGGGATTATGAGCTGGCGTTGGTAGGCTACCTGGTCGACCATATGGTCCATCAGGAAGCTGTGGGAGCTCTCGATTCTGAATAGCTGGATATGGGTGGGAGGGCAATGGAGGCTGGGGGGCGCTGGCAGTTCGGCGTTGTTCAGGAGGATGGTTATCAATTGGAGAAGGATATTGGCGCCATGAGTGATCAAATGCGCCTGGGCCGCTCGGCAAGCCATGCGGCTCGGAATGTGTTATTCGATGCATCGAAGGTACAGGAGTAGGGTATGGAGGAAGTGACTTGGGCTTTTCGTCAGTTGCGATGATTTCCATGATCGTAGATTCGTATGTGCGACCCGAAACCCCTGCTCGTCGCAAATTTGCAGGAGATGGATGATCTAAGGTAATAGTCATACGGCTATGAGGACATTACGGTGCCCCACAATGATATTCAGAAAGAATGTGGAGGTAGTCGCGCGACTAGAGGAAGTTGGTGAGTGGTGAGCGTTTGAATAACTCGAGTTCCCGAAGAGGCAATTAGCTGGCTGCTCTGAGGCGGGGAAGGTGAAAAGTCGTCAATTAAAACTGCTTTCGTCCTCCTCTGTTTTTTGCCGCTTTGGATAATGGGGTTCGGATAATATATATATTGGCCGTGGTTTCCTTCTCTAGCCTCCACATTAATTTATGTTCCACGTTCGAATGTCACACGAAGACGGGTGGGTGGTTCGACTGCTCTGGAGGGCCAAGGAAGAGAGGTTAGCTATCGTAGGTCCGTAATGAAAGACAAGAAGGTAGCTGTCGAAGCAATGGGCTAATCTAGAAAGATATATGGTTATTGTTATTATTATTATAGTATTATAGTGTCCACTATAATAATAAAAACAATAACAATAAACAATCAAAATAAACACATGGGGAAGAAGTGATAGCAGACTGAGGAATAATAGACGAGGTGTTCGTGAGAGTAAGAGCAGCAGTAGCAGAAGATGTAAAGAAAACTAGTGTCGAAAATATACCCAAGGCGACGGTAAGAAGAATATTAGGGCGAGAATAAAGAACGAACAAAATACCTTAATAGTGCCAGGACAGTCAGTAGGAGTAAGTTAGTAGTAGTATAAACAGAGGGGAAATCGGCCTTCTTACTACCTTTTGAGATCCACGCTGACTGACACTAAAGTAATCAATCAATCAATTGAGTGGACACACACCGACCCAGTCCTGGTTCCAAATGGTAAGGTAAGAATGGAGGTATGGTAAGTTCGGTACCCCGTACCGTATCCAGTACAAGAGAGGGGGAGAGACTCCAGTAGTTGCACACCTAAGAAGCTTTAGTGCCAAAAATAAAGTGAGAGAGGGGTTAGTCGCAAAAAAAAAAAAAAAAAAAAAAAAGGAAAATAGGAAAAAGAAAGGAAAGAAAGATGGAAGACTAAAAGTGAGGAAAAGAAAAGAGAAAGAGGAAAAAAAAAAAAAAAAAAAGCCCGCAGAAAATAACACAAAGGCCCAAACACAAACATTGAAAAATAAAATAGTAAAATGGAATGAATCAAAGAACAAGCAAAGTCATCTTAGCACACCCCCAAACTCCAGAAGAGGAGTAATAATGAAAAAAGAAAGTAAATAAGAACTCATAAAAAAATAATTAATTAAAAATATAATAATAATAATAATAATAACAATAACAATAATGATTATAAAAGTAATGAGGATAATGGTGAAATACTGGCACTTACAATGAAGCTAACCACAGATAAACCAAATTCGCTGCCTTTTGCACTCCGATCAGTCGGGAGAGAACTAGCGAAGCCAAGCTGTCGGGTCTTTGGTGCCAAAGGTGGATTGAAGATGAAGGGCAAAAAAAATTAATAAATAATAATTTTGATTAAAAAGGGGGTGGAGATACGGATGACCCCAGCCAAATATGATGACAGTAGTTAGTAGACGCGATGTGATAGAACTGTATCTTGGGTGTTGTTGGGCCTAACAAAGAACCATCAATCCTGAGTAATTAGTTTGTGACTTGACCAGAACAACCTAAGAATAAATGGGTCCAAGATTCTAGTAGCTAATGTCAAGGATAAATGTTCATAACATTATTTACCCTTATTTTCAAGATAGGATAATAATATTTATTCATCGTCCAAGTAGAAAGGGATGGATAGTTGTTGGGCTGATAGTCTTACTTACAAGCAGAGGATCTGATATTAATTCTTGGTTTGAAAGTGTGGGATAAAGATTGCGCTGTGTTGCCCCTCTTTCCATCTACCTAGTTTGGTAGGAGAAGGATTCGCCCTTGAGAAGGGGAGGAATGATAGTAGCTACTTCAATATCTTCCTCTCAAATCCTTAAGGGAATACTAAAGAAATAAGTAATAACAGCAATGACAATCATTACTCGAAGGCAACTTCTTTTTCTTTCTATCATTCTTCTCTCCCCTTTTTTTTAAAAAATTTTTTCTCCATTTATTTAATTTGATTTTTGAACGCGCCGCCTCCTTGACAGAGGACCAGGATGTGGGAAATCGAACCTAGCCACCAGAAATTGACAGATCGGTTTCTGTCAGTCGGCCAGTCTTTTTTTTTTTTTTTCTTGAAGTTAAATAATTAAATAAATAATATCAACCCCATCTCGTGAGGGTCTATCTTGTCTCTGTAGAATTTTTTGTTTTATTCATTTAGCTTTAGCTTCTAAAATAACCCAAAATATAAAGATAATCGTCAATAAATTATAGAAACTAGAAATCAAGAATAATAACAACATATATATATATATATATATATATAAGAATTTATGATAATGGTCAAGAAGTAGCAAGATAAATAAAAGGCGTTAACATCATCTTAGTGGAGCCGCAACCAGGAGCTATCTAGTAGAATGAATGGGAAGAAACCTGGGAAGGGAAGCAGGAAGAAGGCGGGAAAAAATTTTAATAATATTAAAATAACTTAATAAATAGAAAAAAAAATTTCAAGTTCGAAATAGTCCACTGTAGTTTCAACTTGGATTGCCGTCAGATGGATCCTCCATGTATGCTTTTAGTCTCTTAACCCTTCCAGGAAGGCCACAATTAGCACCTGGAGCCTGATCCCGTGCCCTTCCTTTCCTAGGTAGTCATCCCACAAAATGCCTTGGTTTTGATCACAGTAGTAGTCAGGAGTCCAGAAGATAATTATCGTCGTTATTAATATTAATATAATTATTATTTTTATTATAATAATAATAGTAATTAGAGTAGCCACTATGAGTTGTTGTTCTAGTCAGCTGCCCGCTGACTGAGCGTTTCCCCAGAGCCTGTGGGAGTGATATGATCAAGGAGTGGTCGGTGCCCAAACCCCGAAGGCAGGGCAATCTTCTGGTGTCCACAGGAAGATAACTGGAGTCCAATACGAGATAGGTGGAAAGTAGGCCGCGATACTATCAAACTAACCTTGGTGAGAAACCGGGGTGTTAGGCATTATGATTCAATCACAAGGTAGTATATATTTAGGTATGTAGGTATATAAATACACGACTTACATATATAAAAAGGGCGAACGAGTGACATGGAGAAGATTCGACCAACGACGGTAACAATAGGTAGGATTAGCAGCTGGTCAGCTTTTAAGATATTCGCTAGGCACCATTTATTCTCTAGTTGTAGTAGGAAAGTCGATATACTTAGGTACCTAGGTAGAGGCATTGGCCTAGGTGCTTGCCAATCTACGGCCTCTTATGTCTTGCCCTGGATATACTTGGGTACCCATCATCAGTATTGGTGATTAGCTAGGCATTTAATTATTGACAAGGGGACTTCCCATCTTAAAACATGATCTCAAGATACGCTAAATGATACGTACATACATAAATCTAAAAATGCCTGTTGCCAAGCAGAATATTCCATTGGATGTAAACCATAACATCCAGTACACGCAGAAGAATAATAAATATATTGAAGCTGCATCTATTGTTGCTATTGTTGTAGGAGAGTATCTACGGGAGGGAAAATTCCAAAAAGGGAGTTCTAAACAGACTGTGAAACAAGCAAGTAGTGAGTGGGAGAGTGAGGTAGGCAATTATGCATGAGTGACGCGACGCTGGAAAGAGGGGGTCCTGAACAATTGCCCCACACACGACCAGAAGACGGTGAGAATCGTTCCTCAGCCATTCAGAGTGTCATTTGATTATTGGAATCAAGGGTTGTGACTTGATTCCCCAATGCCGTACATACATATGCATAGTATTCCGGTTTTCTGCTATCCATAAAGACGTGTCTGGGGGCTTCGATAGCTTCGATTCACAGAGACAGGGGCGGGAAAATTAATAAATAATTAATTAATTAAAAAGGAGGGCCAAAAAAAGTCGACCAATATTCACCGGTAATTTTTGCCTGTTCGTGAAGAAAGAAAGAGTCGAGTAGACGAAAATCTTGAAAGTCAGAAAAAATATTAGATCGGTCGGCTAGCGTGTGAAGAAGAAGCTGTGCTGTGAGCCACTGGAATTTCTGCCCCAGGGAGCGCGTAGTCCAATTACCAAGAACAACCTAAAATCGTCATGCATCCACCACCCTCCTTTGGCCACTCATTCATTGCGGCCAACCTAGCATACCACACTCTCCACAACATCAAAAAGCAAAATGCTGGCCGTTCCCTGGTTCGTCCGAATCTAATCCTAATCTCAATATTCAGGGACAGCCAGGCCCTCACCCACGGTAAGTCAAAAGTTGGTAAGTTACGGGAAGAATCTCGGGTAGATACTTGGATGATGATGA
Source organism: Aspergillus haitiensis (assembly GCA_027569155.1). NCBI lineage: Eukaryota > Fungi > Ascomycota > Eurotiomycetes > Eurotiales > Aspergillaceae > Aspergillus > Aspergillus haitiensis. The sequence continues at coordinate 573,586 of JAPDEO010000009.1, read as the reverse complement.
TAATGAGTACACCTGGTTTTCTATTGGTTTCTCATTTTCGAGCTTTTTCGGATTACACTCGGAAAACAACATTTCTGAGCAGCGATGTCCCACCACCCACCAGCACATCATGTATGCACTCCATGCACTCTCTCCAGAGTTCCCCGTATGGAGTAATGACAAATCCAACCGCCCTTCTAGTATTTCGCCACCTTGAGATGGAATCTTGTTAGCATCCCTCACTTGAGGAAATGTCGGTCACTTGTTTAACGTGATACAAACAAACTACTTCCGCAAATGAGCACTGTGGAGCTCAACCTCCTTTCTTAAGGATAGCGAAAATATTAAAATTTTGGGGAGAAGTCGCTCCCCCCCAGCAAAAAAGGGGAAGAAAAAAAAAAAAAAAAGAAAAGAAACACACTCACTTACTCACAGGCATACATAAAATAGAATATAGAAAGACGCAGAGAGAACTTATGTTTCTGCTACCCGAGGGACGATTTTATCATCACCTACTTATTAGCGAGGAAACATTATTTTTTACTTAATGAGCATCACTAGTGAATCATTAGCCGGTATCAAGAGATGTGTATGTATGTATGTATGTATGTATGTACATACATACATACATACATACACACATACACCGTACACTGTATAGCAAGGACACAACTCCAAATTTCTGACTGGGATTACATTCGGCCTCGGGAAAAAGGAGGGGCGGTTGACGGGATGTCTAAGGTTGATGGATCATCAACCAACTGTATGGGACACTGGTGTTTCCACTTTGGCTTGCCACTCCACCTGTGTGGATCATATGTGTTACCTAGTATTTCCCTCTCATTTCTATCTTGATTGATTCATCCCTCTTCAACATTTTTTCCCATATTCTATACACAGGCTATGAATCGGGATCGAAGACAATGGAATAGTGCTTGGTATGATCAAAATTGACGAGTTTCGGGTGCTGGGAAGTTAGCATAAGGAAGGTCACAATATGATGATGCCGATTAACCTGTGATACAGTCCCATTGTCGCTAATTAGGTTTCTGCTAGGATCCATACCCACTGAAGAGCCACTTATTCTTCCTGTCCTTCTCATCCTGATGGATCTTCAATTTAACCTTTACCAGATCCCGTCTCCTGGAACTGCCAGGCGGTTGGTAACATATTTGTTTGGGTCCTTAAAAGTAGACGAAGACTTATTCTAGCCTATCACATCTTCACCAAGGCGCCCAACCATGAGAGGGTTACTTTGAGCTAGGTAACTTAGTGTAGTATTAACTTTGTAGAAGGAAACATTATAAGTAGTATTATAATAATTAGCCGTCTGTAAATACTTAATTCCATATTATTCACTTGCTTCTTGTTTAATTATATTACTAATTATTTAATCATTAATTTTTCCCCCCTCTCTCCCACCCCTGACTCAAGATCCTGCAAGGCTCGATCTCCATGCCATCATCGGTGGTGAAAAGTAATAAATCCCTAGAGTGGTCAGTCGCCACCCCATGCTGTGTATATGACTGATATGTACAATCCGGTGATCATGCTTGAAGCAAGGGATAGCCCTGTCGTGATATTCCATGCAGGTGGGCTTGATAAGTGTAAGGGCAACAACCTCCAATGATTATTGCCTAGTTAACTCGTGTTATAGGTTCATTCTCCGATAAGCTCATCCAAGAGGAGGGGGGTTGGTATGATACCTTTAGAAGCTAAACAAGGATAAATTATTGATCATTGTTTGTCAAAGTCGGTCGAGATAAGAAGATGATTAGTAACCGCCACTGGAGGGAACGTTTTGTCATCGTTTCTTTTCTCTAGTAATAGGAGTAGTTGGAAAAAAAAAAAAAAAAAAAAAAGAGAAAGAAAAGGAAAAGGCTAACATAGTAACTCAATCAAGGTGACTGCCTCTCTTCGTCCTATTTTCTTCAAGTCTTCAACTCATCAATGCCGATATCGATATCGGGGTCAGTTGGTTGGTTGGATCCTCTACTACTATTCCTACTACTAGGTACTAGTGACTTGTAATTGGTAACTGAACAGGAAGAAGAAGAAGAATAAGAAGAGCTGCAGATGCAGATCTATTTCTGACTAGTTATTTGCTTATCAGGCGCAACAATCGGACTTATAGTTTGAACTATGGAAGTTATTTCTTCTTCACAGATTACGGAGTACATAGAGCTCAAAGTATTATGATTGTGCTATTGTTATAATGGGAGGGAGGGCATTACCTGCTATTTACCTACCTTCAATAAATCAGTACGCATAGAGTATATGATGGTTAGTATTTAGGAGAATTTCTTTCTTTCTTCTTTTTCTTATTTTATTTCTTTTCATTCATTGATTTATCTATTTTTTTTTCCCTGGAAGAAGGGTAAAAAGAAAAGAAAAAAAAAGGAAAAGGTAATTAGGTTCGGTTGTGTCTAACCAACCCCAAACTATAGTTAGAATGTGGGAAGAATGTGTAACAATCAGATTCCTTATCGTTCCACGGCTAAAACAACCTAGGTTTTGCTTGATTTCTAGAACGGGAAAGGTGATGAAAGCTATTGGTTCGCTTCCTCCGAAAGAGGGAAAAGAAAAGTAGAGTTAAATTGTAGGTCTGCTCGCTAGGGTGTAGGTAGGTTCTAACTACTAGTACTCCTTCCGCCACTCCTCAAGATAGATATTGCTAGAACAACAGGAGAGAGGGAGAGAGAGAAAGAAAAAATAATTAAAAAAGGAGAAAAATCAAACATCTTAATTGGAACGAGCACCCTAACGGTTTTTTCCACACCTTTGGAAGGTTGGTGGCTGATCTACAAAATTCAAGAATAACGAATAATATTGTAGAATCCCTGTCCCGTCTTCAGGTGGCCCTAGTACCTGGTAGGTAAGTATGGTATCAGAAGCCATCCAAGCTAGAACATATTCTCAAATCCGGTATGATCTTCTGAGGGGAATTACAAGACCATATACCGAAAATGAATGGATTGGAAGGGGTATAGTAGGTAATTAGGTAGGTAGAATAGGTACTGGGGGAAATCAGAGAGGTGAGGAGACTTATGTTATGGACTCATGATTCTCATGAAAATTAATATTACTATTACATGGTAATTATAATATGTGAAGTAATGGGTACAAGGTTGGTAATCTTTTGGTCTGACTGGTTAAAACTTAGAACTTGGTTGGTAATGGTAGAATACCTGATGATCTCACCAGCCTACTAATGTCGCACATGACCATCGTCAAGTGGGGATACCTAATGTTTGTTTGTTTTTATTTAATTTTATTTATTTTTCATCAGTTATGTAATTTAATTACCCAGAGAGCCCCAAATCAACCTTATAACACGCCTCCCTTGAAGCACAATATCAATATTCAATAACCCTTTAGTTTACCCCATAAAAATAATAACATTTATCAAAGTAAAAAAATATTTCCCCTTAAATGACAGCGGGACAGCCCGTCTAGTGACTCCGATGGAATGGTTCAGGTGGATCATAATTTTATTGGGAGAGGTTCCAAGCATTATTAGCACAAGTAGGTTGGTTGGTCGAAGTATTTGCGTAAACTAGGTACTAAATAGTAAGGACCCTACCACCACTACTAGATACCTACTTCCTAACACCTAGGTAATTTGACAAGAAGAAAAAGTTCATCATAAGACAAACCAGGATTGCTTTTGGTGACTTCCCACCGGCGAGTCTGGAATTAACTATCTCACCCAAACTATTTCACCAAAGCACCGTATCTTGCCACATCGGATTCACTTCCTTGGTGGGAATAAAAGTAATACCCATCCATCCCAACCTTCATATCACGCCTCGAATTAGACGCCGACTTTCCGTCTCGGTGACCCCATTCTGGTGTGTTGACTCCGGCCATGGCTCCTCACTTTCTCACCATCCAAGGGCTGAGCTGGTTAAAAAAAGAAATATTTGACCATAAAATTGAATTGTTATTTGGTTGCATGAAGGGCCGTTCCGTAAGGACGCCATTGTTTACATTGATACTTGGCCGATCTACTACTAGAATGAGCTGAGATTTACCAGACAGCCAAGAGCTAGCATTTATGATTTTAATTTCATGTATTATAGATTTTACAGAAAGGAGACCCTTACAATTTAATTATGACCTTTTACTTTGATCATGGTTTAGCCTACCAAGCTCTAAATGGCTTCAACCCCTTTTCTTTGCAGGATCAACTCTCACGTCGAAGCACACATGATCAACAACAGAAACAATGAAGATTCTGGCCTAATCGGACAACGCTTTCAGGAACAGATCTCATGGGCAATCTCACAGGCTGCATACTGCGCTATTTCTGCGAGACGAAAATCTGTGCTACCTATGCTGTATAAGACCTATTATTCGGTTTGCTTGAAATCCTGCCGCTGCATATCTTGCAGGTGGGGGAGGGAAACCCTTGTCGAGCGTAGTAATAGGTTACTGAGGAGGCAAAATGTGATACTGGATCTCAAACAGCAGATACTCTGTGTCTCCATTTTTCAGTCCTTTCTCCTAACATCTTCAATCACGACATAGAACCAAATCTTCCATTGACAGAAATACTTGGCAGGTCTTGGATGTTTGTAAGTATGAGGGTATGAATATGACCTCCGTAGATAAAGTTTTCTTTTTTTTTTCTTTTCCTATTCTAGAACTTTTAACTTCGCTGGTTACAGGTGTAATGAAATTGATAGTACTACTCGACATTGTAGAGGAGAGACTACAGAAACCGACAATGGGGAATGGGATGTGTAGATTTGCTTTCCATCATTGGTTTAGTTCCATGCGTGGCTAGACAATGGCTGAGCTACGAGCCCCCCTGGGTAACCAATGGATGATTATCGATATCTACCTACTTACCATTGATCTGTGTGCACCTGTCCAGTAAAATGAGCTGTAGTAGTTACTGGCTGGGTAGCTTTACAATAAGTCTGATCGCTCATGTAAATTGACAGACCAGAGAAGTGAAAGGTGGGACACAACATTGGGTATCTCCCCCTTTTTTATTTCCTTCTATAACTAACCCCCCCAACCCCCCAACTTATTGAATTCATAATTACTAGCATGTACTCCGTATGACAACTATCAGTTTCCCATTCAACCACCGCTACCTCGCAATATCACGGTTGATTCAGAGGATTGTATGTAGATCTCATGGGTTGGTTGCAGAATGACATATATCCATACGATTGGACCGCATGCTTTTTCTCCAGAAACGCCACTTTAGAGCAGATGGTTTCGTTCAACCTTCCCCCTCGACCTATCACATTTCCAATGGTCTGGAACGGCTGCAGCCACTCGAGGGCCCAAACTCAGGCCGAGTAAGCCCGGCGCAGATTATGTTGATTGGTTTTTTGTCTCCAGAGCGCGCTTTGTGCCTATCCGTTAATCATCTGCATATTGTTACTAAGAGATAGACTAATCCTGACGGTCTCTCCCGTTGTGAGAAATTGACAGACGTCGAATTACACCTTTTTTGCTCTCTTTGCCACTGAACTCCCAGATCTTGGCCTCCTCCTTCTGTTTTCGATTAACTTTTTTTTTTTTCCCTCTTGAGCGAGATTGAATCTGTGTTGGTTTTATTTTATCTCTATTTTTTTTTTTTTTTTTTTTTTTTTTCCAGAACCTGAAGTCCTGGGTCTCTTTCATCTCCTTTTTCTTCTTCTATTGACAATATGAGCGTTCTACACTCTTGGATGATCTCTATTATCGTTGCGGTTTTTTTTTTTTCTTTTTTCTTTTTTCTTTTTTAATTTATCCTCCTTCACCATGAGGTCAAACTTAGCGCAACAAAAAAAAAAAAAAAAGAAAAAAAAAATCAACAAAATTAGTTCCTGCATCATAGCTCGTGATATCAATTTTCCTATCCACAATATTTCTTCAAGACCATACTATTGTTCCGGGAACCTGGTACCCCAAATCTCCTACCAGAAATAGACTAACGTGCTGCATACTAAAGATCTTGAACCTCAGTGTCGTGGACTCCCGCGGCTAAACTATCCAAAGCACAGAAGGTTTGCCATGTTGGTCATCATATTTGCATAGGGAGAGGGGAAGGGGGGAAAGAGGGGGTGGGTTAACAGACTGCAGAGTCAAACATATTGAGTGCTGACCCTTGCATTAAAAATCTCCAGATCCCAAGTCCAGTGGAGAGTCTGACGGGACAGGTAGTTGCCTAGGTAGGTCAGTATTTGTTAGATTGATCATTGAATGCACTCTCTTTGTTTATCTCTTTTATTCCCCGCCCCTCTCCTGCCTTCCTTCCTTCCTTCCCGTCCTGTCAAATCAGCGCTAGACGCTAGACGATCGAAGCTGTATCACAAGATGTCCTATAGATAGGGGCTACTCCAGACTAGGTAGTTGGTTACCGAGGGAGGACTCGTGGTTGCTTAGCAGGCTCACTCCGAGAAAGATTCCTACATACTACCGGACAGGTAGCTAGTCATCGGGCCGCCCTACCTGGTCAGGCGTCACCTCCCCTCTCCAGTAAGGAAAATGGGATGGCCGAAGAGCGACAATCATAATACTAATAATGATAAATATCCCTAATATATTAATATTAAGATATGGATCATAGATGACTTTGCCAGTGGCTTCTTGAAACAATATCAAGAAGGTTTTAGTGGTGGCGGGACCATTAATCTATTTACCTTCGTTGCCTGCTCTCCTCCCTCCTCCCCCCCCCCCCCCCCCCAAAAATGTAACCAGAATCAAAGTAATAAAGTTGTAATTTTCCCCAGAGTCAACCATGCTGGATCTGAATTACCGACGGAGAACAGCGGGCAATTTATCCCGACTCATGCCAAGAGCCATCAGCCATCAGCCATCACTTTCGATACGATGTCAGTTAGGCTAAGCGTTGTGTAATGGTATTTCCTAACGTCTTGGAAGTCTTGGCAAACATAAGTGCTGGGTCCTCTGACGCGTCTACTTGGAGTCTGAAGAAGATTTCACTTTCTGTTCCAGATTTGAAACTATTCATGACCTCTGAGTTCATTCAGTTACTATTCGTATTGGTTATTTCTTTGATGCATCTCTCTCTGCCTGTCTTTATTTTTCTTTCTCGATTCATTATCTCCTGCCTACCACATACTATATAGTTGAATATTATTTACAGCACAGCCCTGCTGGCGCCCACTAAATCTACCACTGTGCACTACTATACGAGGTAGATATATAGGTAGTATACACCTACGGGGTAGGTAGATAGGATAATTGAACGATACTCAGGCAGCCTCAGCTCGAACCAGTCATCCACTCGATGATAAGAGTTTTTCATTGGTTACCATTATATGCACCTCGTCCACATTTATTTCAATTACTGTTTATCATTGACACCGGCCCAAAGCCACCAACCACCAAAAAAAAACGAATAATAATTAATTACACTGGGGAATAATTGGTTAGTCCTAGGTAGGTAGTAGGCAAATGAGTCCACGCAGGGGAAGCGCCAAAAAAAAAAAAAAAAAAAGGAGAAGGAGAAGGAGAAGAAGAGTCAACTTGAACCCGAGTGTTTATTACGAATATACTTACTATCTAACCTACGTACTTACCTGTACTTGCACTACGAGGTATATTATTATTGCTCTTATTATTGAATTTCACTTTACCTTACTTATCCTTAGCATGCACATGGAGAACAATACGCCGAGCCGCGGATGGTCCAAAGCTCGATGATCGTTTTTATTAACTTATTTTATTTTTTTTTTCTTCAAGGATCGTCACGTTGTCCCAGTAGCATAGTTATTAGAGTTGAATACTATTGAAGTTGGAGACAATCAGAAGTATAATGCGATAGAATAGAGGAGAATAGAATAGAAAAGAATATTTTTGAGGTTCTGGAAACGCCCCGGCTAGGGTATCCTAGTAGTAGGGGGAACCCGGGGAGGCTGAAAAGGGCGGCACGGAGGTTACCTAAGTAAGGTTTGAGTTTGAGATGAGCCCAACACTAGGTTAATCTACTGGTGGGTACATTACACTAGGCATATAGCCATAATAAAATATAATAACGCTTAGCAGTTCGAGCTTGATGGGCAGGGAGAGGAGGGAGATCAGCGTTTGAGGGAGAGCATTCATTCAGTAGGTATAGATGTATGTATCTGTATACCTCCATACATACTAACGCTGTTTTGATACAATTCAGGGTTGGATATTTTCAGTAACAGAGCTGGATCTAGCTGTGACGGACAATGATACCCACTTCTAAAGCTAAGTCTGAATCTTTCAGCTTTAAGCAAAGAAAAAAGAAAGAAACTCTGCTCCGAGGAATTTCACTATTCGAGAAACAAAAAAGCCTCAGTTCAGCAGGTCAAGAAAATGAAAAAAGTAAAGAGAGGGGAATAGCTAGATACCTATGTACATATCACTAACTAATATCTATCTAGAACCTACTCCCTACCAGTCTAACCCATCTAACATATCCAATGAACTTAGACACTAACCCTCAAAACCTAAGTGATCCCAGTCCGTGTCATCATTTCATAAATGACTGGAAAACTAAAGTAAGTAAGTCTAGAGCCAATCAGAAAGCATATACCTCGAACTTAAGGTTGACGCTTTTGGCACGGTCCTCTGCTTCCCGAGTCAGCTTGATTAACCCTTGACGCGAAGAACAGCTAGCATGATGAAAAGGGTGGTCATAGCTACTTACCTTCTCACCTAGAACATACCCACTTATTAGTGAGTGGGGGTGGGTGGGAGGAGGAGTAAGAGGTGAGAGAAGAGACAGCCAAGAGTGTATATGATCGTCCGTATCCATTGCTAAGCTGTCTATGGGGCTAGCAGACGCTCTCTGGCCAAAGCACAAGCGCAACCCCCATTAACTGCGGAGTTTTGACAGCAGATTGGGGAGGAGGGATTGATAAGTTGGGTACCTATGCTCTACACTCTCCACGTGGTATAGTCAGCTATAGTTCTTTTTCCATTGTATTATCTCCTTTCTTTGTCTATACATGGAATGGGAATTGTATGGAGATATATATATGAAGAGTAAGTATCATATATAAATGTATTTCTACTCATGCCTATGAAGAATGTATAAATAAACATAAGCGCTGTTATATCGGCTTTCATATTCTCAAGAACAATAGAGTCTAAACAGAATATGAAAGAAATAGATTCAAAAAACTTAATATCATTCTGTGTGACCTCTTTTTTATTTTTTATGCTTTCTCTCTTCTCCAGCACAAGACCAAACTACTCCTTGAGGGAATCCATGCGAAAAAAGATCCATTCTAGGTTAGTGTCTCTCAAGCCACAGAATATTCAATCCTTTCTTCAAAAAAAAAAGAAAAAAAAACGCCTCGGAAGGGGGTTGGTTTTATTTTTGCTTTATTTTCTATTTTATTTATGTATTATTGTCACTATCGTTATCGTTTTGTTTTCCTCATTGAAAGAAGGAAGGATTGGCGTGCGAGATAAAGGCCCATCTTCATTTGTTGATTATATCCATCCAGGCCCTCCTACTTCACAGACCCGAAGTCTCGAGGATCCGATCCAAACCAGCTTCTCCTTCTTCTTCGGATGGGTTTACTATAAGGTACGGGTAGCAACGGCGCAGGTTAAGTGGATCTAGGAACTGGTTCTATGGATCACTTCGGCGGTTTAAACAAATTTAGAGGTGATTGGCCCTGATGCATACCATTTTAGAGTCGGGGAAGGGGAAGGGTGGGATACATGTTTGGCTCCAAGCACAACATATCACCATTATCCTTTTCTTTTTTTTTCACTATTAACTCATGACACTAATAAAAAAGATCGTGTTAAGGGGGGAGAAGGGACCGCAACTTCGCTGTATATGGTTAGATAGGTACTTTTTTCAAAAACTTTTGTTTTGCCTCCAATTGAGCCAACGAGAATCAAGAGCACCTTTTACCTTGTTTAGTAGCCTTCGATCTCAAGTATGTCCTTCAACATGAAGAATGGAAGAAAATAAAAGTACGTCCCAGCTGGAGATTTCCTTCCGTTTCCCCTGATCAGCAACCATGTGTCCCAGACATACACGATTCACTACGGAGTAGGTACTTAGCAATAATTGGACTTCAATGGATTACGTACTAGCATCGATAATAGGGACCCTGTTTTGTTTCTTTTTGACCACTTAACTACGTATTCGGTACGTACTTCCCCTATTTATTTATTTTTCTTTTTTCTTGCCTTTTTTCTTTCCTTTTTTCTATTTTTAAGAAAATTGTATCCGTAGACGGTGTTCCCCCTTAAGTGCATTGCCCCCCCAACAGGCTCCTTTTGTCCTAAGAACTGTGGAGAAAAATATCCGCAATCCGCACGGGCAGCCAGGAGGCTTTGCTTAACTTCATCTGTTCGTTTGCCTGCGATCATTCCCCCCGCACACACAGAACTGCCCGATATTGGACGATCAGAGCCTCACTCTGTCTCGAGAACTTCACTGGCCGATTTTGCTTTTTTCTTTCTTAAACTCTCAAGGTTCTGGCCGCTCTTTTTTTTTCTTTTCTTTTTTTTTTTTTTCATCGCTTACCCACCACCACCTTATTCCCCGAACTTTCGAATTTGAAACCCGGTAATCTATAAGGGGAATGTAAATGCGAAACGAGGGTGTGTGGTTATTGATAAACGGATTAATTGCAATTTTGCTGCCTTTCTTTTCATTGATTCCTCTCATTTTTATCTTGATTGGATACTTTAATTACTTTGTATATTGATTGATGCATTGATTACAGCGTCCGGGGTGCATTGCGCACAATGCGCAAATCAACCCCAGCAATAATTTTGAATTCTACCAATTTAGTCCTATCGACGGGGAAACGGGGAAGGGCTGTCAGATCCATCCCCTCGGTTTCCACGGAGCGCAGCACTTTGTCGATCTGGAGGAAGAATCCATAATAATAACAATAATAGCAATAGTCGGGTCTTTTTTCTTTCTTTTTTCTATTGTCTTTCTGATTGCGGCCAAAATTCGCAACCTTTACCCAATGCAATGGGTCATCCGTCGATAACTAGTGCCTCCTATTAAATTAAGCCTGGATTGACAGCTTTCATCTGGTCTTGGGCTCATGAGACTAGAATACAATAGGAAGGAGTCTGGTTGCCCTTTCTTTTCTCTTTTTTTTTTTTTTTTTCCTTCGCCATTTCCCCCTTCTTCATTTCTTTCAAACCGTTGTGATGTCCGCCAACCACACGCTCGTACGAATATACGTACATGGATAGACACCTATATACCTTGGGTGTATGGACGTACCTTCCTAGTACTGGCTATAGTTTGTATGTCTATGGAGACGTAGAAAAGTACCGTTACTACCATCTCCATCGTTAGCGACTACTAACTAGTCCGCTCAATATTGATTAACAAAATAGCAGGCTGTACATGGTTTCTGACCGTATCATCTACCTATCTACTTTTATCTTACGCTTATGTTTAGTATTATTTGTGAAGGAGGGGGGATAAGTTCAATGTATCCATGATGGTTTAACACCTCGAGAAGAACCGAGTCGCTAATCCAAAGTTTATACTATATATAATATTACCTAAGATGACAATAACGGCCTATGAGGTGTAGGTGCCTACCTACCTACCTCCGAACAAACCGATAAGTAACCCGTCACATGTGAACAGGAACTGGGGTAATACATATACTACTTACTCTACATACATGGACTATTATTATCTTGTCTTGATCTGACTTCCTGACATGACTAGATATCTGTCAGCCAAGAGTCGAGAGCTGGTTAAGACTGCTCACTTGAAGCTGTTCTAACTACCGCCTAGGTGCTCAAGGCATCAAACCAATGCTTTGCAGGCATGTAATCGTACATTGCATCTGCATCTACCTGCCTATCTGCCTACCTACCTACCTACCCACCTACCCACCTCCTGCAGCTGATATCGTGCTTGGTTCCCAGTCCCTGGGCAGAAAGCAGGGGGGAAAAATTAGAGCCCCCCCCCTTTAAACCCGGATGATAGAGATATAGAAATAAAGGGGACCCTGTATGTATCTATCTACATAGGGAGTAGTTAGTTAAAAGTTACATGAGTCGTTGTCATTGTCGTGCTTGTTGCAAGTTCATACATGTTATGTATGTATGTATGTATGTAGCTTAAATACATGTATGAACATGTATCTGTAGGTAAGTAAACTGCACTGCTGCACACCAGACCCTCCCCTTCCCTTCTCTTCTCATCTCACCCTTTTAAGTTCATTTCATCTTCCTCCTCACTACCAGTTAGGTAGAGTTAGGAGGATCAGGATAGGCAAATTCCTAGGTAGGTAAGGTATTGAGCGTCAGGTCAATCTCTCTCTCTCCCCTCGCATCGCATCGTCCAACCGATTAACCAACCGAGAACCGGTTGACCCAGCACGGGCGGGCGCTAGAAGAAATCTCACCTCACGGTAGTGGGCGGTGGGTGGGGGGAGGGGCCGCGGAGAAAAAAAGGGGAGGGGGGGGGTTGGAAGGGTTTAGGTGAAATGAAACAAAAACCCAAAACATGTTTTATTTATTATTTATTTTATTTTATTTTATTTATTTTTTTTATTTTTTTATTGTTAGGAAAGAAAGAAAACCCCCCTCAGAGATCCTCCACGGGCTATCATCTAGGTAGTGGGAACGCCATCTGGTGTTTGCGGTCGGTTGAAGTCCGCTCTGGGCCCGCTAGTACGGAACCTACCTTATAGTTCCTCTACTACCTATTATATAAAAAATATTTAAATCACAAAGAAAGTGCAGACAAAAAAAAAGTTAAAAAAGTTTAAAAAAAAAAAAAATAATAAATAAATAAAATAAATTATAATATATGATATTATTACCAGATGAATTAAATCATCCTTTCAAAACGCTATCTAGGTAAAGAAGGCACCCAGCCAGACCTTTCTTTTCTTTTCTTTTTTTTTTTCTTTCCCTCTTACAAACTATATTCTAGACATAAGGTACTATGTTAGTTCAGTAGTACCATACCCTGTACAATATAACATTCTTAGATAGAAACGATGTGCAAAACGGAGGGGAGGGGGGGGGGGGGAGGAGGGAAAGGAACGCCCTAACAATAATCATGAAAATAAAAATAAACCCAAATTTAAAACACAAAAGAAAAACTCTTTTTTTTTTTTTTTTTTTTTTTTCCAGCGCTACACGTAGATAATATATCCATCCATATCCATATCTACTAATAAAACCTAAGTACTAAGTTGGGTACACTCACTACCGAAGAAAAAAAAAAACACTCGATGGTATCGATCGACCAATCACCCCTCCCCGATCTTAATCTTTCCAGCGACCTGAGCCCTGATCTACAACGTACCTACCTTGGTACTGTACCTACATCCATGGATCTAGGTAGGTAACCGACCTCCTCCAGGCTCCTAACCTCAACTACCTATTTTTGCTTTCAGCGAGAGGATCGTGGAGGAATTGATGAATTTTTTTTTACTTTATTCTATATATATATATAATTACCATCTTGATTGAGTTCGTACGTATGTAAATTATTGCTATTTGCTCTGTAGGCCTCGCCTCACTTCAATTTTCTTGTACAGTACAATCAATCAATCATCAGCCACGAACGAATCCATCCATCGATTCCGTCTTTTTCCTCCTGGGACTCTCAATATCGGGATCGAGAGAGAGGGATCAAAGTTTAGTAGTAAAAAAAAAAAAAAGAGACGAGGACAAAGATAGAAAGCAGTCTCCTACTAGCTAGGTAGGTACCTGCCTATAGTTTGGTAGGTACAGATGTTGGCTGATACTTGGATTTTTTCCGACCTTATTCTCGTCAAATTATTTGCGTATACCTGTCACATCGTGGTTTGGTAGGTTATGTTTAGTGTTTAGTAGTACAGTACATACATACATGTATATACCCTATACCCTATACCTCGTGAACCATATACATATATGCCTATTTAGGTAGTTGTACAGTCGATTGAGGCTGGGGAAAAACTAGGAAGTGGGTGTGTGTGTATGTGGGTGAGGAGTTTAGGACAGGATAATAATAGTAGGTAAGGTAATATCATCACTATCACTAGGTATTATATCGAGTACTATTTTTATATGCTTCTGTTGTTGATTTGGTGAATAAGGGTTGAAAAAACAAAAAAAAGAAAAAGAAATTCCCAGTAAGCTGAGGTGAGTGAGAGAAGGTAATAATAACTTATGTTCAGTTGAATCTCTATTTTTAGAGGATATGTATTCATTGGAGGGAGGGAGGGAGGGAGGTCCAAAGGAGAACTGGAAGGTATTACAAGATGGATAGTTCAGTTCGTTAGTAGAGAGTGAGAGAAGGTAATAACTTGTGTCCAGTTCAATCTCTATTTTTAGGGGATATGTATTTATTGGAGGGAGGGAGGGAGGGAGGTCAAAAGTAATATTAGAAGGTATTACAAGATAGATAGTTCAGTTGCTTAGTGGAGAGTGAGAGGACGTTGGGTAGTTAGTAGTAGTACCTGGTTAGATGAAGCAAGTTAAGTCAGATAGATAGGTACCTTGATACCTAGGTAGGAGGTTGTAGTAGGATAAATTCCTTTTAAGGTAGGTAGGCATATGTCTAGGTCGCTGCTGCTTATCTATACCTTCTTGCTATATGTGCTGTATACGCATGTATGTACAAGTAAAGCACAAAGCGAATAGATAATACTAATCACGAATAGTGCTTGAGATGGTATAGGAGATAGATGGAGATGGTAAATGGTTCTTGCATTAAGAATAAGAGAGAGAAGAAGGATTCTTTCTTCACTAACATATCAGTCCTATGTTCCTAAGTATTGATTGACCAATCTAATTAATTGTTAAAGGGAGGGAAAAGAAAAAGCTTAACACTTGTCTAGTAACCGAAATATCGAAAAGGCTCATTCATTACATTCGTCGTAGAAGACAATGGAATATTGTCCAAATCCCCTTGAACGCCTCGACACGGTCCTGGGCCTCGAACAGATCGTACCACCTTGTTCGCCGCAGCTTGAGGACATGCCAGGGCTGGTCTGGGATGGTATCGGGAGGAAAATCACTTTCCCCAGTGGTGAGGATGTCGAGATATCTGCGATGGACCCGGAGATGAAGGATGGCGAGGTGGTGGTTGATGGATGATATCATGTAGATCTATAATGGAGACGTGCTTGTTAGGTTTTGCAGAGTAGAGACGAGAAAAAAAAAAGGGGGGGGGAAGAGACGTACGTCGTCAAATGGACTGTCCTTTGGCTTTCCAATCTGTTGATATTTCAACCGCCTATCCCACAGACTAGGACCCGGTTGGACCATATTCCACTTCTCACTGTTGGTCTTGCGTCCCTCACCACCTGATCGACGGGCGATGAGAAGTGGATGATCGTGTTTCGAGCGCTTGCGGTCATTCTGCTTCTCTCCTCCTTGTCTGACATTGCTAATATCGCCCATCGCATCGTTCCTTGCACCTCCCCATCGAGGCACTATGGTCCACCATTTCCCTTCTCCCGGCTTGACTTCCGTTTTTCCCTCGCGCGCCCTCTCCTGTGCAGTCAAGAGCATGGATCCCACTTCGCGGACGATATCGCACGTCTCCGCAAACCCGTAGCCGGGGATATCCTCTGGTCCCCGAAATGACGTCTCGGTCCGACACTGGGCGGCGAAGATGGGACCCTCAAGCATCCCGTTTCGTGCGAGAGCTCGATCCCTCGGAGACCGGGTGGCTTTAAAGGTTTGCCGGACAGGGAAGAGTAACTTCCCAACGGCCAACCTTGGGGGCGTGATGGGGAGAGAGACCTGGCATCCAAATGGCCAGGCAGCCATTTCGGTTAATGCCCGGATGGTCTCCTCGCGAATGTCATCAGGCATGTCCTTCCCGGAAGCAATACGCCGACCCCTATACTTTCTTACTGTTTCCTGTTGCTGCTGCTGTTTCTGTTGTGATTGTTCGGGGGCACTAGTCTCTTGTGGACTCGGAAGTATGGGCGGATTATCTACGTCCATTGGGCTCTCGTGGCCGCTGGTAGCAGTAGTAGTAGCTGCTGCAGCCGAATCCCCATGCCCACCATTCCCATCTGTTTGCATATCATCATCCCCTATGGGCTCCGGGGTCTTGGGACGCTCGAAATATTCATCTAAACTGGCGTCCCAATATTGCGACATACGTTCTAAACCAATCCAAAACTTTCTCGCCTGCGCTACACGGACCCTCGTGCGGCCTGGTTGAGGCGGCAATCTGGAGACCTCCCGGAACGCATCGTCGTTATCGAAAAGGAGCTCCGTTTCCAACTGATCAAATTTCTGCTTGGGTGGGTAGGCATTCCCGTTGTCCATGATGACTGGGGAGTCCTGCTCATCAGTCCGGTGTCCCAGGGAGAGGTCGGTCGAGCTCATTTCCCACGGCAAGGGAGGGGCCGACTTTGCCCCGTCATGAGAGACGATCGCAGTTATGGGCACGTCCGACTCTAGCTTCAGGTTTAAGTCTTTGAATTTCTGTGGGGAGATATCCTGGGGACGTCTGATTGAGGCGAGAACCTCGTGGAACTTTGCTAGGGAGGCCTCAGAAGCGGTCTCGGGCACATCCGGTAATTGATAGAGGGGAAAGTCTAGAGGTGTTGGCTCAGGAGGGGGGGGGCGTTCTGTATCCGGGCTTGATCCCATTGTGGGAACACCTACATCATTTGGTCGTTAGCGTTAACATTGCTGTCTGTTGTTTATGTTGATCAATATATAGATGAGCATATCATGTATATGTATAGGTGTGTAAGTAAGTATGCCTGTACTTGTATGTACGGAGATGGGCACAAAGAAATTCGACTGAAGGGCATGCATTATATTGTGTTTGGGTACTCATCAGAGAGTACTTGGCATAAAGAAGACTTAGGACAAAGGGAAAAAAAAAATGTCATGGAACTATGAGGGAAGTCAAAACTGCCTAAGTTGTTCGGGTCAAGGTATATCATCATGTTTTTAGGGTTTTGTTTTCCCTTGGGCTTTGCGTTCTTTTTTTTTTTTTGGAAAAAAAGGAACCTCTGTTGAACCCGACAATTTTTATGACATCCAGAGACATGATCTTTTTGGGTCATCTATTATTCAAGGAGAAACGTATATGGTTGATGTGACTTGTTTTAGAAGGGGGAGGCAGTTGGGGAAATTGACTCTCGAAACAGGGTCATATAAAGGGAGGAAAGAGAGAATGTAGATCATCTAGGGAGTTAGGGTTTAAAGAAGTTTATTGGGCCGAATAAGGATGTCATATGGTTCGGGGTGGGAACCGAGTAAGCGCGAAGGAAGAGAAAGGGATGGAGATGAAGTTAAAGTTGGGCTTCGTGGAGAGGGGCCGCGGAAAAAAGGGAAGACAAGGAGGGGAAAGAAAACCTTACCCAGCGAACTACACCACCCAAACATGGCGACGATTTGACAATGCAGGTCGGGGCCTCTAACGAGCTTTTTGGATAATAGAAGAAACAATTTGTCTACTTTAATCGTCAAGGAAAAGTAGCCGAAGTAGGATTATCCCAAACGTGGTTCTTAGGTAGCCAGTGTGAGAGAAGCAAAGTAATCATGGGTGGGAAAAAAAATAACAAAAAATAACAATAATAGTCATTCCCAATCATGCAGCAATAAACAATTCCCTGTGCATATCAAGAAAAAAGAGAAAGAGAAATTGTGTTTTTTTTTTCCCTTCGTTTCTCAATTCTCTCTTGCTCTCCCTCCCGCTCTTTCTCTCTCTCTCTCTCTCTCTCTCTCTCTCTCCCTCTTTTTCAAGTCTATTCTGATTTGATGTTATCAGCAGTTGCCAGCTTTCGTGGGTGAAAATTCTAGGCAAGATTTGGTGGCGGTCAAAGTGGGGAGGCGAGCCCCAAGTTCCAAAGGGGAAAAGAAAACAAAGAGCTCCCAAAGTTAAAGCCAGCTAAGGAAAAGTTAGTTGCGAGAAAGGGTTTCAGAGCCAACTACCAGCCAAATTTGGTGGACGACAGTTGGTGATGGTGGCGTCAGGAAAGGGAAGAGGGTAAGGGAATAAAATGGGTGAGGGGAGGGAAAGAGGGGAGGTAGCGGTTAGTACCTAAAGAATAGCCAACCCATAATCAGCAGCATGAATAATTCTCGACTTTTGGTATTTTTGTCCAGTGTCGGGGCAGTGCAGGTCCGATGGAGATGAGGAGGTTAGCTTGTCTTTAGTGTGTTAAGGCGTCCCCATCATCGCAATTTCATGTTCGTCGAGTTCGAGACCCCGTTGTTCGCAGTTCTTCCCTTCGCTACCTGGTCTGGGGTCTTTTATTTATTTTTTTTTTTTTTTACCCTTCTGACATTTCTGACATTTTTTCTACACAGTACAAACTAACTAGTCATTCTTTGTCAGGCTCTGTTGGGAGGAGTCGGTCTTACGATCATGATCCATGTTCAATCTCCTGCCCTCCGCCGTCTCACTGTTGTCGTGGGTGGCTCCGACATTTTCCTACATCTCCTCCAGCAAAACTCTGTTTCTCTTTCTTTTCATTCGTCTTTCCCCCTTTTTTTCCCCTTCCTTTCTTTCGCAGTTTCTTTTGCGGCATCATGGAAAATAAATCAATCACTAAGGAGTTAGGGCGGTATCATGGCTAACAGACGGGGCCGGGCTATCCAAACGCTTTTCCCAAAGTAGATAGTCGGACCGGAGACCGGAGGGTTGGAATTAGCAAACACATGACATCATCCTGTCTGTGGTGAAGGCGCGCTAGTTCGCTTTAGGACTGCTGCCCCTGGGCCCTTTTCAGCTGGATGTCACGGGTCCCCTAGCCAGCCATTGTCCAATCAGAGAGATCACCGCTTGGGCTTGCGGGATTAAGTTGTCACTTCCGGCGTCAGGGACACGCTTTGCTTCCATCCATCAGTTCTCCTCTTTCTAGACCCTTCTCTGTTCACATCAGTGACAGTGATCATCGTCGTCTTTCTCATCCGTCGCCTCTGCCTTCGATCTCCCCTACAAGGGAAGTATATAACTCCCTCGTTTCTCTAATCATCCATCCCCAGTCTCTCGCCTAGCCCCCAACTTCATCGGCCATCAATCTCCGAGTGTGAACAGAGTGATAAAAATAATAGCGCCTACTCGCTTAGGGGCTGGAAAGGGCCTCTGCTCCTCACCCCCAAAATACACCAGGCCAGCCAACCACGTTCGTATTTCCTGAGTGACTGGATCCCCATTGGATCTTTTTACGGATTGTGTTTCATACGTTGGCGTTCTTTGGGCCTGGCCGCCTACTTTGCCCCTGCTTAAAACCTTCCTGAACTGAGGGGTCCCAGCAGCTAGCACACGTTCGCCTGCATGTCTAATCTATTTCTTTGCTCCATAAGGACAGCCTAACTGTCGGCTATCATGACCTTGGGTTCGCCTCCTCAAATTAGAAGGCTGAAAAATAAAATAAATTAAATGAAACGAAAAGTCCACTACGCGTTCTGTTTATTTATTTATTAATATTACTTACCTATTAGCTTGCCCCCCGGGCCTCTGGTTTCTCTTTCTTTCGTTCTCGGTTATTTGAATATCCACGTAGACATAATCACCATCCCTGACCGGTGGGATATTAAATCTAAGAAGCACACACGCAGTCTGGATACTCCCGACCCGGACTTTCTTTTCCTTTTCTTGTACGCGGAGGACGGGCTTGGCTGCAGTGGACGCCTTCCTTCATACTCTGCGCACACTGCCATGGGCTGGTTGTGTCTCTCTGCCCCGGGCTGACAAGGGTCAAGAATAGTCGGCACTTCGAGCATGATTGCCATTGTTCTTCCTTGATCATCTATCTCTTTTACCTTCCTTTGAACCCTACGATCTTTCCCTCCTTTCTCTGTCGATCGCCCTTCCAGTCGCTCATCAACCCAAACCATCCATATCCGTGCCCTCACTAAAGGCGGGATCTACCTCATTCATTTCATTTCATCAATCTTGATATTTTAATCCGACCTCGATTGAATCTAGTAGTGTGTTTTTCGCCTTCACACGGCCTGCGGGCTTGGCGACATGTCGAGTTCGAGCCCTGAAATCATTTTTTATCAGGGTTTAAGATGCACCAAGGTTCTACGACAGCCAAGGGCAACTACAACTACCACCTCGTCCCAACCGTCATCAACATCAGAGACCACCACTCACCATGATTCCTCTGTTTCAGACACAGAGCCGCCCTCCGTCACATCCTCATCGAAATCTTCTACCATCACCGATGCCACTGTAACCGCTAGCAGTGCCTCGAGTGAGTCATCAACCGGCAATGGACACCAGAACATTCAACCACAGTCATCAGGGCTAGCATCGAGCCTCGACCCTTCCGAAACATCTACTACCCTCACCACCGAGTTCTTGGGAGCCACACCAACTTCAACTCTCTCGTCACAGTCCATCCCAGAGCTTGCTAGCGATCATGATAGTGATTTTTCGCTCGCTCCGGTTTTAGGAAGTGTATTCGGCGCGTTAGGGTTTATCGCCCTTTTGTTCTTACTTTTCTTTTTATGCTTTCGCCGCCGCAACCCGGCTAAACGAAGGTCAGGGTGGAGTGTTGGTGGAAGTGAAAAGCTGTTACGAGGGCGTCGTGCGTCGGTAGATTCTGCGTCAAGTTTACGTCCAGGGTATCAGTCTGGAATGTCCTTCTTTTCCGATGTTTCTCCGGCACGGTCAACCCTCAATGTGCTTGGTGCGGGTGGCACCAGTGCTGATCAAGGTCGTTATCGAGATCAGGTGCCTTCTCCCCAAGATAACCCATTTTCAGACGCTGCTGAAATCCCACAAGGGATGGAGCGCGTGGTTACGCCTGCATTGATCCCAATCTCCCCCACTGATCCGAGCAACGCTGCCGGTCCATCTACAGGACCCCCTCCTATGTCAGAGACACGAGATCCATCTGTTATGTTCCCGTTTCATTACGACTTGAAGAGACCTGAGTCCGCACATACCTCCGATAGTGGATCCATCCACGAGAGCATACACAGTCTAGGGAGCACTATCATCCTCCCTGGTCGAAGCAGTATCGGAAGTAGCATACAGCGAAACAGCTTCCCCTTCCCAATGCCACCAGATACAGGCCCATCCTTACACAGGGTGTCTGTCATTCGAGTTAGCGCGCGAAGTGACCCATTCGATTTGGATATTGCCGAATATCCGGATTCCGGTACGCTGCCAAGCGGGCTATAATGGTCTCTTCCATTTATATATAACTCTCGAAAGGGTATTTTAACATTTGCGTTGGGCCTATGATGCCATAGCGCGGCTCTTGCTTTTAACTCACTCTGATATGAGGCATGTGATACGAATGTTTGATAGGTTCATACACAAGGACGGCGTCTATTCAAGGACAGGAAGAGAATATTGGTGAATATTTCCTAACCCACTCTCTTTCTCTTTTCTCTCTCTCTCTATCTCTCTCTCTCTCTCTCTTTCTCTCTCTCTCTCTTTCTTTCTCTTTCTCTTTTTTTTTTCCCTTTGCTACTATTTTTCCATTCTTTATGTTTTATTTTTTATTTTTATTTTTTTTTTCCCAACAAAAAACCCCATCTTAATATTTCATATCATGAGTCCTGATTGTGTGCTCCGTTGTGTTGTATAATATCAATGTAGAGTGATGAGCCCTTCAGGACACATTCTCTGGGAAATATATATATATATATATATATCTCTCTCTCCCCCTCTCTCTGTCTATACCCACCCATCACTTCCTATTTGTTGATAGAATTCGTGTGATATCTAGAAAAGCAGGATAATTGGTAGATCAAGGAGTGAGCACAGGAAAATAAAACCCAATAATCAATAATAAAGTCTAGTATACCTACCTACATTATAGATACTTCTACAAATCCGTTAACCAACACACACAGAAAAAATCTACCCGACTTCATTTAAGAAAAAGATTTTCCCAGTCAATTAACTGCTCACTAGTGAGAGACTAGATACATAAAGGTACTCAGACAAATATACCTAGTAGTACAAAGGTAGAAAGAACCTCGGGAGAAGGGAAAAAAGATTTTTTTGATTTTTCATTTTTATTTCCCCCCGTCCCCCACCCTTCTCCTTTAGATCGATCGATTGTAACTACCCACGGTAGTTAGTTAATTACCTAAGGATAAGGACTATCTAGGTAGTATCTGGTAATTAGTATTTATCTATCTGCCTACGGTAGGTAGGTAAATAGGTATCTACCTAGCTAGGGTACAATAGATGGGTACCCAGATTAGATACCAACCGTATCCATTCACCAACAACCTCTTTCTTGTTTGTCTAAATCTACTTATCATCATTTAGTTTTGCCTCCGCCCCCCCCCCTAAATAAACCAGTCAACAAAAAATAATAAAAAAAAATAAATAAATAAATAGACACAATAGGTGCGTGCGTACATGTATATACATGCGAAAATTACATCTACTCTTTTTAGATAGATCTGACCTCGAACTCGATTTGACCTCATTAATTGGTTGGCATTGGATTGTGCGTAGTACGTACCTGCCTGGGTAATGGTAATGTACAGTCGAACTTCGGTGAAATTCTCTCACTTTTATTCGGCAAGTAAGTACGTACATACCTGATGATTCCGGTTGTTGGTTGCAGTGAGCGGGTAATAGCTACTACCTCCTGTACCTCTCGGTCTTGGGTGGATTGTAGATTATGAGGACGTAGGTAGGTAGAGGTAGATATAGTAGGTAGGGACTTACCCCGAATACCGTGCTTGGGGATTTACATGTGCATTACTTTACATTATCGGAGGCAGGACTACGGAATAGATACCTAACTCTTTTTCTCCTTCGAAACCAGGGGAGTGGAAAGTTGAAACAAAAACAGGGTTGAAACGTTACGCCATTAGATTCTTTTTGTTTGTTTTTTGATAGAAAAAGAAAATCGGCGATTTTGGATGCAACGACAAGAAGCACAAAAGGAGGTGTTGGGGGATTCTGTTTTGCTAGGCAGAGCGCAGGAAGCAAAGGATCAAGAAGGAAAAGGAGGGGAATAGAAATGAAATCGAAATCCAGAGTTGTCATATCACACATACTAAGCGCCATGCCATTTGAATTTGGGTTTAAAAATATTTGTTCAATATTTTCTTCTTTTCTTTTTGCTCTATCTCGACGAAGAGATAAAACATTTCCCTCCAGTTGTTCCCGAACCTAGCTCCAGAGGTAAATCCAGCTGAAAAACATCATTTCCAACCGTTATGATCCCTTTTCGTAGTAGAAATCCCATTGAACTGAATATTGATTCATATTTAAAACTCCTTTTAGTTCAAGAACATCCGCACCGCCGAAATTTCGTCAACGAAGGGTAATGGAAGGTGAAAAAAATTTACTCCTGAGCGTCGCCGATGAGAGCGTTGCGCTTGGCCTCGATACGCTCCTGTCGTCGCTCACGCAGAGCCTTGTTCTTGGCACGCTTAGCATCCATCTCCTCCTTGAGAACACGCTCACGGTGTCTCTCAGCCTTGGCCTTTTGGATCTGTAGGGCAAAAAAAAGACTATATCAGTTTACCTGTTCATGGAACATGCATTGGTTCCCAGTGGTGTCCAAGGCCAGAAAATATGGACATCTGCTGTGATACCGGGTGATAAAAGAGATAGAGAAACTTACGTGTTCGATGAGAGCACGCTTGTGCTTGAAGGTGTTACCCTTGCTCAGGTGGTAGAGCTCGTGGTAAAGGTGCTTGTCGATCTTACCGGCGGCACGGTATCTGGCGAGGAGACGACGGAGAATACGCATGCGGCGCATCCAGAGAAGAGAGCTAAAATAAACCCACATGCATCAGCAAACCCATTCTTCAGAGCATCTCTCATCGAGCAAATTCGGACTCCAGTAGCCTTGGCTGATTTTCTAGGCGATTGAAGAGAATAGAAGCACAGGCGATCGGCTGCTTGTCCTGCACAGACAGAGACACAATATATGATGGAACATGCATGAATCATACCTGGGCATACGAGCCTCCTTGGTACCCTTGCGCTTACCCAGACCCCTGTGACGACCGATCCGGCGGGCTTCAGCGAGCTCACGGGCACGAGCGCGGGAGTGCATGGTGACAGGCTTGCGGATGATAAGGCCATCGCTGACGAGCTTGCGGATGCTCTGACGGGAGTTGGCATTGGAGATTTCGTTCATCTCATTGGGGTCGAGCCAAATCTTGCGCTTGCCGCAGCCAACCACGGAGGCGGCGAGGCGCTTCTGGGTGCGAAGGTTGACCCTATTGTGAAAACAAATGGGGTCAGTAATTTTGAAATTTCGACTATTTAAATTTATTTATATTTTCTGTTTGTATTCCCCTCAATCTCCAGGGAAGCAAGCTTTGTTATTTTTTTTTTCTCCAAAGAAAAAAGCAAAGCCACGGCTGTATGGTGTATTCAGCAGTCCAGTCGTTCGCTCCCCCAGATTGCACCCTTTCGGACAGGGGTAAAGACACAGGAAACATGTTATAAAACAATATTTGCCTTCACGGAACGGGATGATCATGATCGGGAAGATGAACTCACATCTTGATGTCGGCGTATCGACGGTCGTTGGCGGATGATGTTCGTTGGCACTCGACAGCGGGTAGAATTCCACACGAGTGAGGAGTTTGAGATGGGCGGAGGGTTGGGATGATTAGCTAAGCGACTGTGTCCCTAAGCGAGAAAATCCACCTTAGGGCTTGTGCCCCAGACCGGTATCCACATGCCCCTCTTTCTTCTCTTCTGAACGGTGTATTGCAATTCGTATTAGTGGCTGAAATGTGATTCTATTGGCTACTATTCTGGATATTTCCGTATTTAACCACCTTACTTGACAAAAAGCTCTCCTCTTATGGAAGTCTTGACTCGGCCTATCTTCGCGTACTCCACAGTATCACGTGATACTAATTCATTGACCTAATTCCGCTCTACCCTGGATCATATAGCAAAAAAACTACAACGTTATTCAACAACGACATCCGATATGGTGTAGTGGTTAACATCGCCGTCTCTCACACGGCAGCCGGGGGTTCGATTCCCCCTATCGGAATTACTCTTTTTTTTCTCCCTTTTTCTACATTGTAGTCATTAGGAGTCGGTAGGTAGGTGGGTGGATTTGGGGAGGGGGGGGTGTGGGTGGTCTAAATGGGAAGAGTCACTCAGTCTCAATCAAGCCAGATTCGTACTGTGCCTTTTTGTTTCTGTTTCTGGTATCTATTCGGAGCAACTACAGTGGCATCTATTGCAATCCTTAAGAGTTGAGCTAATTAATAGCCACTCTTTGTATCTTGGGTTCTATAACACTCTCTTTGCACTCATGCAAGTGTCTAATATAAAGCGTAGCTGCTGGTACGGAGGAAGAAAGTAAAGCAAATGAACCCAAAACAAAAACAAACAGGCAATGTATTGATCACATCATGTAAACGCGCTTTTCTTGGATATAGAAGAAGCACCCACACAAAAGTAGGGTATATCTCTCTCTATCTATAAACCACATGCAGAGCCATAATACTAAAGAATCCTCAACAAAAAAATAACTAATATTATTCCTCGCCAAAGGACCCATCCTCGAGGTCAACCTTTCCGATGCTCCATAATTCCTTCTCATCGTCAACCTCGTCATTGGACAGGCCTAATCCGCCCTGTCCACCCTCAGCTTCCCTTCGCTCCCTGGCCTGGTTGGCCAGACGAAGAGCCACGCGCTTGAAGTAGTCAGACATGCTCCGCTTGGGACCAGGAGGAAGTTCAGCACCCGGTCCAGCCATATATTTGTCAAATACTGCAGTCTCCTGGTCCACAACCGAGAAGATTGATAGGAAAGCGGCCTCTGCAGCCAACTTGATGGGGATGACGACATCACGGACACCCGCAAAGATCGGGGCAGCGAGCAGGCCAAGATGGGGTCGAGTCAACTCGGGGTGGAGTCGACTGACCGTTCGGATCACAACCAACGCCAAGCGCCGGGTATCAGAGGGTGTGCCAGGCTGAAGGCAGGGGGCTAGAGCCTCAAATACCGCTTTGTTGGTTTCGAAGTTGTGGTGCTCCTCGAGTAGCAGGTACTTTCCAGCGGCGAGTACACAGTTTTCGGCGATGAAGGGCTATTTCGTTTAATTTTGAACTTAGTATCAGCTTATTGTAGTGAGGACTCTATGAGGTGAATACATACGTCTTTGTGTGAGACACCTTGACAGATGAGGCTTTGGGTTTCACTTGCGTAATCTTCCGTTAAGGAGGACGGTGATTCAACCAGCAAGGCGTTGAGCCCGAGAATCGATCCGTGCGAAAAATTTGTGGTTAGCACACGACTCCTTGTATTAGCTGTTAGTACCGGCCTTTAGTCAAGCTTTTGGGGTTATGACATACTTAATAAGTGGCCCGGAAGTAGCTGGAGGAAGGACCTTCACGAGGGCTCCTAGCAACCTGGCGTTTGTAATGGCTACCGAATCTAATTTGAGGTGAGATTTGAGCAAAATAATTGGAATCACGCTATAGGAAAACGACTTACCTGTTTGGTCGCTAGCATCATCGTCAATCAGAGCGAGGATGGAATTCTTTGAAGTCTCGCTCATATTGCCACCGGCTTTGCCAACAACTTCCTGGAGGGCCTTCATCATTGCATTTCGTACGCCAACATCGGCAGTCTTTGCCCCAGCAATGAGTTCTAATCGAATTTTTAGAATTTTTAGTGTATACTAGAAGGTAAATTAGGCAAAGCACCATCACTTACCTGCAATGAGTGGGTCAACCCTTGGAGTCAATGTGATAAGAATTCCGAGACCCTTGGCGGCTCTGTTACGGAGAGTTTCACTAGTTTGGTCTGCTAGACCCCTAGCGAATGTCCTTTGAAGTTGGGGCAGGAATGGCTTGACAGCTAATGGAATTTTCTGGAGGAGTTTATTGAGCGTGAAGAAGATGGCGCCTGGATATTAAATTGTTAGAGTCGCAAGATTTAGATGAATGAAAAGGAGCAACTGACACTTGATATCTACTGAGCGTTCGGACACAACACGAATGAGAGGGCCAGTAATCTGTGTGACAAATGGCTTCAAGGAATCTGCGGCCGTGCGGTCGATGAGGTCGCCAATTGCAAGTGCGGCCTGAGTACGTGTTTCTACGCTACCATTGAGTAGACCCTGTAGGAAAATCGGTAGGACAGCGGTGATACCCTTTGGTAAACTGAAACCGGGAAGATTTGCTCCAGGCACTCCAACAGTCCTGAGGATTTGACGCGTGGGGCCGGCGAGAACCTCCATTTCTTCCTTGCGCAGGTGAGAGGTAAGTCCAGTCAACGCTCCCCAAGCAGCCTTGACAACATCCTTATCAGGGTCATCGAATGAAATAAGCAAGACACGAATCAAGTCTTGATGGTACCGGGAGAAGTCCACCTCAGCATTTGAAAAGAAATTCTGCAAGTGAGTGGCGGTATTAGCTCGGCGTTTATGATCATCGTGTTTCATGAGTGTCATGATCACACTCATCATAACATTGAGGCCGTCAAACTCATCCACAGAAACTAAAATGGTGTCGAAGGCGCTGCCTAATTCTTCTCGCTGCTCATCATCAGTGGTCGCAATAATGTTATCCATGAGGGTGTTTAGGATCGTAGGCAATCTGCGTGAGATTGCAGAGCCCGCAACTTCGGCTAAAGAGGCAAGAGCCCTGGCATTGAAGGTTGAAATGGGAGAAGTGAGAAGAGTTGGGATCAGATTAGGCAGGATGATGTTGGCGCGCGTTTGTTCCGTGAGCAACGTCAACAGCGCCGAAAGTGCCTGTTCTGCGTCCTCATCTTTCCTCAGCAATAAGAGGAGATGGGGCAGGACTTGATCGACAACCTTCTTACCCAAGATCTGCTGCAAAGCATCAAAAGCTTCGGCAGCTGCCTCGCGTACATCTTCATCGTGATCGACCAACGCCACACGGACAGTGGAGATAAGCACCTTCTCGTAATCTTCAAGAGCTTCGGGGGAGGATGAGTTGATAATTTCTTTAAGAGCGATGCAAATACCCTGCTTGACGTCCACATCGGGCGAGGTTTGTAGGCCATCCTCGAGGGAAGGAAGCAAAGTCGCGAGAACAGATTCACCAGCCTTCTTGATAAGGTCTCCGAGAGCATTGCTAGCAATTACCTTTTGCTCCATATTAGAAGAGCCGAGACGACGAATGATGAGCTGCGAAAGAGTAGGCACCATCTCTTTAAGCGTTCTTGGGGAAGCAACCAGAGATTTCCAGACAGCCATCGCTGCACTCTTAACGAGGCCAG
Organism: Aspergillus haitiensis; assembly: GCA_027569155.1. Lineage (NCBI taxonomy): Eukaryota > Fungi > Ascomycota > Eurotiomycetes > Eurotiales > Aspergillaceae > Aspergillus > Aspergillus haitiensis. The sequence continues at coordinate 545,516 of JAPDEO010000009.1, read as the reverse complement.
ACGTGTCGCAACGGCAGATAAACAAGGAGGACAGAACCTTGTTTCTCCGTTCCTCTCCGAGAACTTCGAGTAGAGACTGCCCAGCTTGGGCGGCTTCTTCCGCTTCTTCCTCCTCATCCGCCTTCGCTGTGATGCCAGTAATACTGAATAAAAGATCACCAACCAGCTCAACGGAGCTCAACCTGATGCGGTAACTATCATCTGCGAGACCACGTTCAAGTTCTGGTAGAAGAAGATCAATGGCCTTGGAAGAGAAGTTTTTAACCAAGAGACGGCCTGCCCGGAGGGAAGTTTCTCGAATTGATTCAACGTCATCTGCCAAACCTGCGAGAATAGGAGGAATGATTTTGCTAAGGTAGGATGCGAAGCTGTTTCCAAAACAAGCAGGAAGGAAGATAAAGAGAGTCATAAACCCTTCGCGAACAGCAGGTTTCGAACTGGACACGTTCTGTAGGATGGTAGGTAGTGTTTCCTCCAATCTTGTCGTACCCAAGCCTGCCAGAACCTCCGAAAGAGCTTGAGCCGAACCCAGGCGGTCGCCAGCTCCAGTATCCGACTTGAGAGTAGACATAAGATTGGGAATTAGATCGGGCAAGGCATCCTCTCCAAGCTTTTCAATGAGCGAACCGAGAGCCTTGGATGCTGTAGCACGAGTAGTAGGAACTGGGTCGACTATGGCCAACTGCAAGCCGGACACGATGATAGGCAGATGAGAAACAAGGTCCTTGCGCTCCGTAAGGTGAGCCAAGCTGCCGATAATCTGCGCAGACTTGCGCTTGGTTGCCGATCTGTCACCGAGACCACGTTCAAGTATACGAACAACCAATGCCAGAGATGGAGCATCCAGATAGTGGACAAAAGAAACTTTGATGAGTGCATCGAGCGCTTCATCTGTATATTTGGTAGGATCGCTCAGAGCCTTTAGGAGCACACTAACTAACGACTTGACTTCGGGGTTGCTGATAACTTCACCGAAACGCTGGAGACTGCGGTTTGCAGCATTACGTACCTCCTTGTGGGTGTCATTGAGGACCACAGTGAGCGGAGGAATGATATCGGGAAGGCTAGCAGCAAGCTGTTGTGGGTCGAGGTAGGCCATAGCTCCGAGAAGATCGCAAGCACCTTTTTGACTACGCCACTGCGTATCATCAAGGCCGTCTAGAAGAGTAGGAAGAATTTTCTTCACACCATACGAGCTGAGATTTGAGAAACAAGCCTTAGCCGTGTCCAAACAGGCATCACGGACATCACCATTAGGATCTCCGAAGCTAGCTAGGAGTTGAGGGACCACTTGGATAACATATGGTTCAAAGGTGCGACCAAGAATTGTGGCAAAAAGCTCGTACGCTAGTAAGGGTCCTTGTCTTTGATGGGGCTCTTTCTTGTTTTCGGAGGCAGCACGGAGGTGTGACATAACTTGGAACTCGCGGAGCGTGGAAATACCGCGTCCCTTAACGATGCCAGCAAGTCCATAAGCAGCACCACGCTGGGTGGCATACTTCTTCGATTGTAGAAGCTGATCGAGCATTTCTTGGACATAAGGGCCGCTCTTAGCACCAGAGAGACGTACCAACGGTGGGAGACACCCAGACACAGCAGACTGGACAGTCTCGGAAGGGGTTGGAAGAGCGGCAAGCAGCTTCTTGATAACCGTCTGCAGACGGGGGTCATCGGCCTTAAGGTGTCGGGCCAAGGACCCATATAGAACAACGACCGCCTCGTTGAGGAGATCGGACGTCTCGCTTCCCTTGTCTGATGTTTCCAAGGTTGTTTCCAGAAGATCCATCAATTCTTCGACCTTTTGCTGGCCACGTGCGGCGATAACAGCCCTGCCGCTATCAGCCATTTGGGTCCTCACAATGGCGCTTCGGTCGATGAGTGGACCTCTTTCAATTAGGAAGCGGAGGAAGGAAACTATCTGCTCGCCCTCAAATGAGTTTTGCATGGCGTTGAAGGCAAGGGCAATACCGCTGCGACACGCCCAGTGATCAGTAATGGCCACTTTCTTTGGCATTCCGTACATATCCTTTTCAGGCTCCTTAGGTCTGACTTCCGCCTCGTATCTGGATTGGAGCTCCGAAACTATATTACCGAAAGTGGAAGGATTAAATTCGATTGCGTGTGCCATCGCACGAGCGGCTGCGCCTCGAAGCTGTGCGTCCTCGGATTCGAGATAGGGAATGATTTTGGTGTATGAGGACTCTTCAACTTCTAATGCATTTTCATCCCATATATTCTCAGCAACTTCGGCGTTTTCTTCAACCTGATCATGGCATTCTAGCCAGATGTGCTCTGAGAAGTCAAGATCAGTCAGGTCAATTTCGGCTTCAATAGCCTGCAGGACTGACGATCGCACAGATGCATCCGGAACAATGGTGCCTTTGAGGAGAACATCAAGTTCGTCTTGGGTAACATTAGATGAGATGCATCTACAGAAATCGAACAAAGTATCCTTAATTAACTTGTAGTGTTGAGTATACTTTTGCATCGCCGTGATCAGTTGGCTCAGAACCTCCGCTCGAGGGAGACGCTGATCAGAGACTAGAAGTTGCTGTTAGAGCTGAAAATGTCATGGATATGATTACGGGGAGACTCACAAGAGCTTGAGTGGAAGGAGAGGACTTCGAGAGCGAGTAACACCTGTTCACCTTCTTCCTCACCCTTCTCCTCATCAAGCCCATTTTTGCTAAGCACCAAGAAAATTAAAGGAAGCATATAGGCCAAGGATGAAATATCGAGAGGACGCTGTTCGGATGCAAAACGCAAACGATAGAAAATTCTCGTAACGAGCTCTGTATACAAGTTAGTCCAAGTGCGTCAACAAGAACTTAGCAAGCGCTTACTTCCGAGAGGCTCCACCTCCATCTCCAGGGGAAGTGAACTATTGCCAATGGCTCTCAGAGTCGCAACACCGACAAAAGGTCGCAGAGGACCGAGACGCGTTGATAGCTTCTCAGAACACTTCACGTATGTTTTTGAAATGACGTCACCGGCAAATAGGCCGACACCAGCTTTTGCTAGGGTTAGCAATGAGTTTACAGCTGGGTTAATCCAGCCATCCGCATCGATAGCTGGTCCAGCTGCAAGGCCTTGTATGATTCCACAGCCCCGTTCAATCCGTTGCACCTCATGCAAAACCTGCTCGCGAATCTTAGCTTCTTTTGCTAGTTGAGCTTTAACTTTACTTTGTTCATCAGCCGTCAGCTTCTTCGGTTTCTGTCCTTTCTTATCGGCCAGCTGTGCGCGTAGTTCTTCCTCCCACTTCAGAACGTCGTAGTCCTTAGTATTCTTGTCAAATGTTTGTTTTGACTTGTTCAAAACGTCAACAAACATAGTGCCTTCTGGGGTTCGGGCAATGGCTGCATCTACAGGCGTAATCTTAGACGAGCGAGAGACATCTAGGTCGTCCTTGATCTGGTCAACAAGTTTGGAAACTATGACGTCTGGAGCAACGAACGCCAGATCGCCAGCAGCGCTCCACACAGCAGCCGAGACCCCGGGTATTTTGGATTGCACAGGATCCTGCAAACGATTAGCAAGAATTTTGTTTTTCATTTTGAAAGGGAATATGAGATACCTCATGTATGCGGATTATTTGCTCCATACAGTTATCAGGGAATTCCCGAACAAGGTCACCGGGATCGGTGCCTGTTCTTAAACACAACGCAATCCAGGATACATTAGGTATCAACTCTGGGCGGCCAAGAACAAGCAGATCAATCAGCTGGGCTTTGACATCGGTGGTGCTCTGCCCTGGCTTTCCTAGAGTAGAGGCAGCTGGGCAAATAGCCTTTGCAGCCAAATGCAGAAACCTTTCACTCTCCGGTCCCGCCGACACGGGAGCCGATTCTTTCTCGCCTGTCCGGAGAGAAAATATCCAAGCCCATAGCGCATTAACAATAACGCGGCCTAGAGCACTGGGGTTGCTCTGGTGTACGGTTGACAATGCGCGGGCTGATTCATCCCGAAAGTTGGAATGCAGGCCAGGAGCAGTAATAGCGTAGATGAACGCCTGGCCCCAAGCAATCTTAGCCGACTCTTCCGCAGCTGCAAATTTAGATACGGAAGGGACAGCTGCAAGCGCCCTAACAACCCATTGGATTTCTGCCTGTGATGTTACTTTAGAATAAGCCTTGGGGTTCAAAAGGAACGAAGGCTTCGGCTGAAGGACCATCGACTGGGCTACTGCAGCCTCCCAAGCCACCTTATCAAATGACTCGAGGACAGATAGACGGTTGGAAAGGGCAAAGAAAACATATGCAGTAGATAGGGATCCGCTTTGAGCCGATGGTAAGGGGTTTGATGCGACCTCCTTATACATTTCTTGTAGCTTGGCGAGGAACTTGGTCGCTAGTGGCTCGACCTCAGGACTTGCTAAAGTGGTAGGTTCTGCCTGCCAAATTGCTTCGCCTACGTTAAGCTGCCACAGCTTGCGGAAGGGGACTCGCTTATCAGAGGACCCTTTAATAACCGTGTTAATCACATCGTCGCTGACTTTCACCTTAGACAGAATGAGAAATGCCAGGTGTTTAGAGAAGGCCTTAACCTCCTGCTCGAGAGCCGCCTCATTAGATTCGCGCGAGAACACCGGAACAAAGCCTTGCACTATCTCCTTGGAGATATCCACCAAGGGCGAGATAGCGGAGAGGGCTTGCGCATATATGGCACGCTGTTCTGGACTGGTGATCTTCTGAGTCTTCAGAGGAGTGATGACCTCACCGGCAATCTTCAGAAGCCAATTCTCGCCTCGGGACTTAGACAGGAGCGAAACAAAGGACTCAAGAGTCCCCTGTCGGATAGCAGGGTTGTTCGACTTCATGCTTGAGAGAAGATGTTTCAAGAGTCGAGAGCACAGAAGCTCGGATAGATCGATGTCCCCAGGCAGCGATGAGCAAAGCGAGGGTACTAGCCCTGTAAAAACTACCTCGGGAGATCGTAGAATGGCCTTTTCAAGTGGGGGAACCAACTCGGAGGTGATGTCCTCATACGTAACGAAGTCGGCAAAGTAATCAAATAAGGCGCCAGCAATATGAGGGGGCGGCGCGGATTTTGATCCAACCAATTCCTTAACATAATAGGCCATAATGGTCTTTTTTTCCTCTAGTAGAACCGACTTCTTGTTTTGAAGGCGGGCACAGACCCCGGAGATAGCGCCCAGGAAGGGAGCATTCTTCTGCCCCGCGGCCGTATCGCTCGTCAACCGTTGCACAGACTGGCGGATAGCATCATCACCCCATGTTTTAGATGAGAAGATGGCTCTCAGCGCACGCCAGGTGACCCTTAGAGCGGATTGCTTGACGGCCGGTTTGGGGTGGGCAGCAAGGCACATCTCCAGAGCCCTCGCATCCAACACCATAAGATTCAGCACGACGGGAAGCTGTATCTCGGGATCATCGCTAAGAATCTGTAGGACTACAGAGCACCACTCAACCAGGGTCAACGCCGAACCGGCGTCCAACCCTATCTTGACGGCCTCCACCTGCAATTTCTGGGCGAGATATTTGAGATCGTCGGTTGGAACCGGAGGCTTGAGAAGCGAGCGGAGGCATTGTTGAACAGCATTTCGCGATTCACGATCGATATAACGAGGAATAGTCTGAAAGAGAAGCCCAATGAGAGGCTGACGGGTTTGTGGGGGTAAATCGGGCCCTGTCAAGTGGCATCGAAGATTAGAACGAGGTGGTTCTCTAAGGAGGGGGAGTGGAAGTACCGATTTTATCACGCAGGTCCTGGAGAGCACGAGTCCTGCGGGCAGTCGAACTCGAGAAAAGAACGACACGCAGGCCCTCCAGTTGCCCGGATTTCACCTGATCCCATGGAAAGTCGTCCATGTTAGGTGGGCTGGAGCATGTCGAGTTGGCGGCTCTGGTGATGTTGTCATAAAAGTTTTTGGCGGGTTTGTGTGGGGAAGAGGAGCTTCGCCGCCTTTGTAGAGAATTACTGACAACCCCAAGAGAAAAAGTGTCACCCATCCTTCTTGCAATCCCCTCATCTAGCAAACGCAAAGAAAGAAAGAAAATCGATTGTTTATAAAGACGAAAACAGTCATTTTCATCCATGGGCTGCAATTATGCCCCCAAATAACAAGAAAAAGAAAAAGCCCGCTTCCAACCCTGCCCGTGGATTTGCAACTGTCTCTGTCCCCTCCAAACCCAAGAACACTGACTCTCCAGGTCCTCCTGCGTCTACTGTCGATTCCAAGTCGGTATCGGAGAGTGACCGTCCCACCCCAGCGGAACCAAAGATCCCTACGGCGAATGCTAGCGAGACTCCTTCTTTACAGACCCTTTCTCCGCAGGAACTCGAAAGACATTTAGAGGATGCGGAATTGCAGCTGCTGGTGGAGAAGTATGCTACCAAATGCAAAGCTGACGCCCAACGCCAAGTTGTCAAGCTAGATACCGAACGAAGAGTGCTTCGACAGCAGTCTGCGGCTATTAATCTTCTAGAATGGCTTCCTCCCGATGTGGTGAGCTCGATAATTGGTCTGGCTGAGGCAGAAGAGCATGGACTCAGTCCCTCCTCGCCGCGGGACGCAGGCTCTTTGAAGCGGGCTCTCTCGGAGGAGGAGCTATGCACGAAGCTGTGGACCTTACAGGAGACCCTTTTGAAGTTGGGGTTTCCCGGGAGGAGGGTTGAGGAATCCATGAAGCATGTTCTCCTCTACTTTTTCGGTAATTTTTCTACTACAACTAACCGGGAGGTGGTGTGCAATCTGGACGAAGCCCTCGATTGGCTCGCGATGCATTGCGATCCCAGCGAGCTTCCGTCCTACACACAGACCAATGCTCAACTACGCAAGGAGACTGAAAAAAATGTTTCGTGGATTACTGGTAACCCTAGGATGCTTGGCGTCGCGTCAGGGCAATAAAAGAGCTAACAGGAATCAGATCGTGAGACAACACAACACTCTACCTCCAAAGTGGCTGCAGGCAGTGGCAAATGGAAGAAGGCGAAGCTTCCTGCCAAGGAACTCAATATTCCCCAGTCAAGCCCCTATGATTCGGATAGCTCTCTAGATCCAGACACTCTAGTTCCGAAATTTTTGGATCTGCAAACCCGGCTGTATAACCTTCGGCCGGAGATTTTTGATAAACCCAAGAAGGGCAAAAAGGCAAACCGCGAACTCGATGATGTGGGTGCGGATAGTCTCGAAGTCACTAAGCTCCAGCGGAAGATTGCTAGTATCGAAAATGATGTACTCTTTGATCGCAAGGAAGCAGAGTACTTTTGGAGGGAGAAGCTAGATGAGCTCCGCAGGGAAGCTGCTATATTCCGACGCGTACCAGAGGGAAGCGTAGATAAAGATCAGGCGGATAAAAAGGATCCAAACCAGGAGAATACCACGCCGCCCCCTTCGGTAGATGTTGATGAATCTGGCGATCTACTAGGTGGTATGTTTCAAGCTGAAGAAGAGCCTACTTTGGAATTAGGAGTAATCACCGAAGAGCTTAAGGCTGCCATCACGGTTCGGGATTTTGGAAAATGGTCCGGTCTCAGCCCTCGCCGAGTGCTGGAGGAGGCGTGCAAGGCGAGGTATGCCGCTAATTATTCGTTTTACTGTACCAGTCTTCACTGATTGTTATGTCACGTCTAGGGACTCTGGTTGTAAAATAACTTACAAGGATTTATCTTCTTCCTCGCATTCAAATCGAATGGCACTGGAAGTGAGGTGGTCTAAGCCTCAGGAGATCCCATCCCCATTTTTGCAGGAAAGTATCACTCATCACTCCAATTCGTATACCACTTTCGTCTCCATGGATAAGGTAGCCACGCCATCATCGCAACAAGCGGAAGCTTTCATATCTACCTTTGCACTCCTTATTCTGTTCCAACCGAATTCCAAAGAAGGGAAGGCTTACCTCCGCCTTCCAGCCGTATGGAGAGACCTTTGGACTGAATTCGCAGACTCTCGGAAAACTCAAGAGGATGAAGCTGATAAGGAGGTTGTCAAGTCTCTGAAGCAGATGGTCCAGGATAATCATGGCGCGTTTGAGGATGACATTGTGTTGTCCGACAATTTTCGTCGAAGAAATGGGGCTTCAAGCAAACCACAGTCCCCAGCGAGGGGTATCACAAGGGATTCTTCTGAGCCAAATGAACGGTTAATACAGATGTGGATGGATAAATCATCGACACCTACATTCCAGCACATGGCCCAGGGGCGCAAGAATTTACCAATCTGGGAGTTCAAGGACGAAATCCTCAGGACACTTGATTCCCACCGTGCTTTGATCATTTGTAGTGAGACTGGCAGTGGGAAGAGTACACAGATTCCTTCGTTTATTCTCGAGCATGAAATGCTTCAAGGACGCCCTTGTAAGATATATGTGACTGAGCCGCGACGAATCTCCGCCATATCGCTTGCACGTCGGGTCAGTGAAGAGCTAGGGGAGAGCAAGAATGATGTTGGTACGTCCCGCTCTCTCATCGGTTTCGCCGTCCGATTGGAGAGCAAGGTCAGTCAGTCTACAAGGCTGGTTTATGCGTAAGTTTTAATCATATGGCCACCTGTAGGAGATTGCTTGAAACTAAATGTTGGGCTAGGACCACTGGAGTTGTTGTTCGAATGTTGGAGCGTCCCGATGATTTTCAAGACGTGACACATGTCGTTCTAGACGAAGTGCACGAACGATCTATCGATAGCGACTTTCTCCTTATCGTACTTCGCCGGTTGATGCAGAAGCGGCCAGACCTTAAGTTGATCCTCATGTCAGCCACCCTTGAGGCACAACGCTTTTCTACATACCTTGGTGGTGTTCCCGTCTTAAATATTCCCGGCCGGACATTTCCAGTAGAGATGAAGTATCTAGAAGATGTAGTTGAATTGACTCAGTATCGGCTATCTGAGAACGAATCGAATCAGTCGTTCGACGAAGACACAGATGAGATGGAGGCCAGCCAAGGTGATAATGCCAGCGGCGTGCTCTCTACGCTCGACGGCTATTCTAAGCAAACGCGAGATACTATTTTAAACATCGACGAGTATCGACTTGATTACCAGCTCATTCGAAGACTACTCGTGAGGCTCGCGACCACACCTGAATTGGAATACTATAGCAAAGCAATTTTAGTGTTTTTACCTGGTATGGCTGAGATTCGTCGCCTGAATGATGAAATCTTGGGAGACCCGACGTTCCAGCGTGGATGGATTGTCCACGCCCTTCACTCATCGATCGCTAGCGAGGAGCAGGAAAAGGCGTTTGTGGTGCCTCCAGAGGGGGTGCGGAAGATTGTCATTGCCACCAACATTGCGGAGACCGGTATGAAGTCCAAATCGTAAGACTACGTTTCGATGCTGATAACTCCCGGACAGGAATTACGATTCCGGACATCACTGCGGTGGTTGATGCAGGCAAGGAGAAGACGATGAGGTAGGATAGCCCCTTGTTATAGCGGGTTATATTTAACTAACGAAAACAGGTTCGATGAGAGACGACAGCTATCTCGACTAGTAGAAGCGTTCATCTCTCGAGCAAATGCGAAGCAGCGTCGTGGTCGAGCAGGCCGAGTGCAGAGGGGTATTTGCTTTCATTTATTTACAAAATATCGACATGACAAATTGGTACGTTCCCACCATCTCCATGCGAGGGGGGAGATAGAAACACAGACTAACGAATATAGCTGGCGGAACAACAAACCCCAGAAATGCTTCGACTCTCGCTGCAGGATCTAGTTTTGCGGGTCAAAATCTGCAAGCTCGGTGAGGTAGAGCCGACGCTGTTGGAAGCGCTCGATCCACCGTCATCAAAGAATATTCGGCGGGCGATTGACTCGCTGAAGGAGGTGAAGGCGCTAACGAGCACAGAGAGCCTGACTCCGCTAGGGATGCAGCTAGCGAAACTTCCACTTGACGTATTTCTAGGGAAACTAATCATTCACGGTGCATTCTTCAAGTGCCTAGATGCAGCTATTAGCATCGCAGCGATTCTATCGAGCAAATCGCCGTTTGTGAATACGATGGGGTCAAACACGCAAAAGGAGCTAGCTCGACTATGCTTTCGCCGGGGTTCGTCAATTTTCTATCTTTCCACCAGATTTGGTTTCGACAAATCATAGCCCGAATTATTCGGCTAACATAGTACATACATAGGCGACTCGGACCTTTTGACGGTGTACAACGCATACTGCGCATGGAAACGCACTCGAAGCACAGCCGGAGCGAATGAATACTCATTCTGCCGGAAAAGTTTCCTCAGTTCACAAACACTCTTGAATATTGAAGACGTAAAACTACAGCTCATTGTTTCAATTGCGGATGCAGGATTAATCAATCTGGATCCTACACAGAAGGCTTCATTGAACCGGTACTGCCCTCTTTTCCCTTAACTTCTTCCCTTCCCCGCTTCTCCCCCATTCTCTTCTCCTTTTCCCTTTCTATTCAATCTATCCCAGTATATGAAAAAGTAGCAGGAGAAAGCAAGATAAACTAAACAATGGACAATTTTCTTTTTTCAACGCCTCTAGGGCCCGCTCAACCCGTCAACGTCAATTCTTCACTATCCCCGAAGAATATGACATCAACAGCAACAACGATACAATCATCAATTCAGTCATCGCTTGGAGTTTCTATCCCAAGTTACTTACACGTGAGGGTAAAGGATGGCGCAACGTGGCCAATAACCAAGCCGTCACATTACATCCAACCTCAGTGAACCGTCAGACAGACGCGAATATACGTTGGGCATCGTATTACCATCTAATGCAAGGTCGGAACCGGAATTATAATGCCTTTGAGACGAGCGCAGTCGATGAATTTGCAATTGCCTTGTTGTGTGGTGAAAGTGAATTCAAGGTACGTGTTCTAAACGTTTCTATTCCTCGTCTCTTTCCCCCCTTCGTTCCGTGCAAGAAAAAAAAAAACGTGAACACCTACTAATCAACACCAACTAATAGATGTACTCCGGTATCGTCTCCATTGACTCTAACCGAATGAGATTTTCTTTACGCGATTGGAAATCCATGCTAGCGTTGAAACTCCTCAGTGGGCGGCTCCGGGAGATTCTAGGAGGGATGTTTCGTGATCCCCAACGGCCCTTGTCCTATAAACAGCAGCAGTGGGTTGATATCTGGCACAGGATATTTACTAATAAGTAAAATAAAATCAAGACGAGACCTACAATCCTGATCTCGATATCCATTTCTATTAGAGGGAAATATAACGCATAGTCGTATATCATCAAAAGAAAGCCAGAGCGGCGCACAAAGTTCTCAAAGAGTAAGTTAATAAAAAATAAAATAAACTATAGCCTAACGTGCATTCATGTACGTATCCATTAATAACGGAGCCTCAACTGAAACGTAGTTGCTCCTCGATTAACCTCCCAGAGAAAACTTTGTTTAAGCCTTATTATCCTGCCATCCACGGAAATACTACCTATCAAAAATCCAGGAGCGAAAGAAAGATTCAGCCCCTAGATTCATTTAGAATACTCATAGATTTATTTCTACAGCACCGCCTCCATAAGCGAAACAAAAACATAAGGATGATATCCCATTTTTATGCCACTACTGGTGGCAACAGCAATATAAAAATAAAAGATCTTGTCAAAGGAAATTCGTGTCATCATGGTCGTAAATATAGCCGGTCACAAACAATCGAACAATCACAAGTCGACCAAAAGCACCCAAACGCATGCCATCCCTCAGCCCAGTGACACAATTCAAAATCAAACAGAGTGGCGGAGTTCAAACGCTGCACTAAGGAATGAAAAAGAAAGAAAAAAAAATAGCCCAAAGAAACATACCCCTTTTGCCTAGTCACCAACACAACATTTATGGACCATCAACACCCTCAAGCCAAAAGATAGTATCGTTTGATTCCTCGGACATCTGCCCAATTAATAAGGTCAGGCATGTGTCCAGTCTAACCCCCATCCAACATGAGTAAGCGCAAAATTAAACGCAAAGAAATCCCAAATATGCTGTTCTGTGCTGATCGATCGATCCAGAGATTAGGAAAACTTAAATCCCATTGGTCAACAGTGCATGTCCAATGCCGTACCAATGTATTCTATTATGAGAGGAAGAAAATAAAAAAACCGTTATGCACCCAATCCTAATTCAACAATCATGATCTTTTTCTTTTGTCTGTATTTGCCTTTTTTTGGTTGTATTTTCATGGTTTCTTTTGTTGTATTGGCTTTTCGTTTGGGACATTACCGACGACGAGCATTTAGAACACCACCAGCTTTCATAGGCTGCAACCCAAGAGGAACACCCCCCACAGGTCCACCAACGTTGGCTTCGGTCAAGGTCTTGCGGCGCTTACTCTCGTAATCACCTGCACGACTATCAGGGCGAATAATTCGATCCACATCATCATCCTCCCGTAAACGTTTGTTAGACCCCAACGACCCATTCATTCCAGTAGAATATGTGGGAGCGGAGTTGGACGCAACAGAGTAGTTGTCTGATGTGGTTCCATTGGCCGAGGTTCCTCGAGTATCGCTAACAATGTTGTAGAGGCTACTCGCAGCAGCCGGTCGGGGAGGAGTACTGTACCCTGACGCCCACTGTGGAGGAGCGGCACCACTCGTTCGAGGAGTCATTCGACCGGAACCATTTTGCTGTGATGGAGACCCTGTCATGTCAGGAGTAAGCTGGGAATGATCTCCCGTAAGACTACCAACGGACGGGTTGGTAGTGTAGGTATATGATCCCCGACTCGTATTGTACCCAGTATTGTCGTGTTGCACATACTCTTGATCGTGCTCGGTAGGGACAGTTTCCGAAGTGCCACCCGCAACATGCCCATTACTTTGCGCATAGCGGTCAGCCTTGACCTCCGGATTCTCCGTCTCTGGCTGCCCAGGGGTTCTTCCAGAAGGTGGGCCCATTTCATTCTTAAGGTACGTGCTCTGTGGGATATTATGAGCGTAAGGTGTCATAGCTTGCTGCGTCAATGGCTGCTGTGAAGCATAGTGAGGGTGGGACGCGGGTGCTGCCGAGTAGTAAGGCTTCGAACTATCATATCCAGACTGTCCCTGGAAAGATTGCATTCCCTGCAAGTTACCTCCCGGAGGAGTAGTCGCTGGGGTAGTCGGCATCGACCGGGGATTGCTCAAGTTAGTATCAATTGATAGCGGTTGGGAATTCGGAACACCAGAGTTCATTCCTTGGTTCCACTCATACGAGCTAGCTTGGCTAGCCATACCCATGATGCCCGAAGCACTCGCAGGAGGGGTCGGGAACGTATGAGCGCGATCGAGAGTGGGTCGACCGGTAGGTTGCGAAGTCATTGTGTGTGGTTGAGGAATATGAGAAGGAACAGGTGTCTGAAGCGAATGGTGATGGTGGAGACTAGGGGGTTGGGGGCCCTGAGATGTTCGGGTGGGCTGCGGCCCTTCTAATCGCCGCTGTTGTGATTCCTGAACCACCATGTTCGTCCGTGTTTGGTTTGTTGGATGATACAGCAAGCCACCAATATTGTGCACAAACAATGGATACAGCAAATCTGTGATCTTCTCCTTATTCGCAAACTCTAGGGCCCGCTCGAAGGGAATCCTAAATTATCATTAGTAATTAAAATAAGCAATATTGATATCACAAACATACCAGACGCCCTTTAGATGCATCGGCCCAATCTTCACAACATGTCGGATCTTTTCGCTCTTAAGAATTCCATCCCTACGACCCCGAGTCATGCCCGCAACATTGAGCAGCTTTGTTCCGTTGATCATGTGGTTGTCTGCAGGCAAGTGTTAAGAAAAGGTGTCAATTAATGGTTTATTTTCTTTTTTTTTGGTTGTTTTTCAAGATGTGCCTACCTTCCCTTCGAGCTACACATACTCCCTTAGCCTCCACCTGGTAGCAGAGGCTACCCTCATCCTCCCATAGGGTGGCTGTCACCCGAGGTTTTGCGCCAGGTGGAGCAATTTGTCCAGTGGTGTCATACACGTATCCTTGCAACGGCTGACCCGTGCTATTTCCATAGCCCGGAGGTGCAGCTACAGTATGTGTAGAAACAGCTACAAGAAGTTAGTCTGAAATTGAAAAACCAAGAAACGAAGAAGAGAAGGTATTACCTGGCAAAGGCAATAATTGAGTAGGAACTTGGCTCATCGATGTAGTTGGAGGTTGAGGAGCCGATTGGGATGATGTCACGCCATTAGGGTAGCCATATTGAGCATATGAGCTGGCAGGTCCATATGTTGATGCGGGCTGGAGAACAGGTGGTTGCTGATGGTACTGCGTATAATGAGCAAGTCCTCCGGCTGTCGCGGCATGGGATGCATATGGCTGCCCTGACGACAGATGCGAAGGATGGACGTCCATGTATGGTTGAGTTTGATTCATGCTGCCAATCGGTGTCTGGTTCTGGTAATAGCCGTCGCTCACCTGGGTTTGAGGGATAGTATATTCTTGTGGAGCGGTAGAGTCCAAAGAGAGCCGGCCCTGACCACCAGTCGTGAGATCTGTAGACGACGGCGGCGGGGTCCTAGCTTCAGCAGAAATAGAGGCAACCCCCGATAAACTTGTCCGCGTACTACTGCTATTGGATGAGGCCGACGCGTCTTCGTAGCTAGTCCTATAGGACTGGCCCGAGATCGGTGGCTGCGAGGCCGTTGGTAAACTGAGAGCCGGGAGTTTGTCGCCAGACAACAGAGGCCTCTCTGCCGCGTGAGGGTTATACCAAGGAATATCAACAGGGCCTCGGGTATGGACCTGCGAGATCGACGGTAGCTCCAGCTTTTCGGTTTGCGGGGAAACGGCTCAAAGAATCGAACAAGAAAGTGCGGTTAGACGTCGGACTCGAATGTGTCCCACGTACTTGACCGTTTGAAAACCAATAAAAAGAAAAAATCAATCACTTGTTCACCGAGTTTTCGAGTTCAACATGCAAGTGTCCAATTTTAATTGGAGATCGTGAAAAGAGTATGAGAAACAAAAGAATTTTTTTAAAAAGATATATAGCGATCGAGGCTTTGCTCAGAGATGCAAATGTCGTAAAATTGCGAAATAAAATGAAAAAAAAAAAAAAAAAGGCTCCAGCAGGGAATGCAAAATGCAAGGATGTGCAATCGTAGCAAGCTCGTGGAACGTCGTTAAGGTGAAAACGCTTAGGGATTGCTGACACAAACTGGAACCGTGACAATCGTTATACAGTTTGTACTGACAGAAAAAAAAGTCTACATTCAGATATTGTCGAGTATCTTGGTCACAGGTGCGACGGTGCAAGCAGACAGGGGGAAACAAGCGCTTGTAAGTAGAATAACAATCGCTTAACCAAATCAGAAGCACGAAATCATGGGTCTCGTTTCAAGTCGTTAGAAGGAAGTGAAGGGTGACGTGACAGTCCCGCATCAACCGTCGAAATGCTTCTGTAATTCAGTCGCGAAAAAGAAACCTCAATGGAAGATGCGAAAATGTGTCGGGGAACAGGTGTGTATGCGTCTGCAGCAAACTTGCAAAATCAGGCTCGTTCAGAGTCGTAACAGGTCGTAGCAGGTCGTCGAGGTGGACAAAAGCCAATGAGGCACTCCAAGTGTCAACAGACTGCGAAAATCTGGAAACGAATACAAAATAGTGAGCAGATCGTTTGGGTCATTAACATCAACACATGCAATCGTTTAAAAAAAAAAATAAGGTGAGAAGAAATAAGAATTTAGGATGGCAGAGACAAATGGGTGAGGTGGAAAGAAACGACGGAACGGGCTGTATGTATAAAAAGGTTGTCAAACGGAAGGGGTGGTCCACTAGCGAGGCGGACAAGGGAGACCGAAAGAGGATGGAAAAAATAGAAACCCGAGCCAAGGAAATGAGAGGGGAAGGGGGAGAGAGAAAAAAAAAAAATGTAAAAAGAAATTATGAGGGTATGAAGGTAATGTCGAAAGAGGAAAGAAATGGGGGGCAAGAAAAAGAAAAACCAAAATAGACGGACACCAAATCTCAGACACTCTCGACGTGGGTGACCATGACCGAACAGAAGATCCAAGGCGGTGGAGAGAAGATTAATTGCAATGCTGCAGCTGCAGCAGATCATACACGAAAGGTGGAGGAGGCTGGGGAGGCCAGGAAATGCAGGCCTTGAAGCTAAGCCTAAAATCCTCTGCAGCCGTGGAGTTTCTGGACCACAATGGGGGAGTCTTGAAACCAGAAAGAGAGGGAGAGAAGAGGCGGGGACAGGCGTGGAAGGGTTTAAGAAAAGTGGAATTAAAACGAAAAAAGGGAAGTTTAAATGTTGGGAAAAGAAGGCCGGGGGGGAGGGGGGAAGGGAACAAGAAACAGAACCCAAAAAAAAGCTGGTATGTTGTATCTTACTTTTTTTCTTCTTTGGTCTATTCTATTTGGTGATTGTTTTAATTTTTGGAAGGGGAGGGGTCCCTCTAGAGAAGAAAGAGGGGGTTAGAGATAGCTCTGACCCATGGACCACGAAGAACTGGGACGGAGGATGGATGATGGGATGGCCCGAGAGGGGGGAAGTTTAAGAGTGATGATCTGGGTCTGAGAGGGGGGGATAATAATAATGAGGAATTAAGGATAAGAGGCGACAGGAAGGGGAAAGAAGGGAAAGCACTCAGAGTAAGTAAGCCAAGGGACGAAGGGGGGCCAGCCGTTCGGCTTCCGCGTTTTAGGAGGAGGCTGGTGGATTTGGTTGGCGCTTGAACAACCACCACTCACCAAAGGATCTTCCGATGACGGGTGCAAATAGAACCAACAATGAAGAATTAAAGAAATGATAAGGGATTCAGGGACGAAATATCGTGACGGATGACTTGAGATGGAATGCTGACAATGTGATAGAAGGGATGTTCCAGAAATTGGGTCCCTTCTTTTGTCTTCACACGTCTTGTTCTAGTATAAATGTAGACAGACACTCTATCCTCATTGATCCAGGGAGGCTATGGTCATTGAAGGTTGGTTTTTTCGAGGTTGGCTGCAAGGCAGGGGGGCAACAAGAGCAAAAGAAGAAGGTGATTTAAAAAAAAAAAAAAAGGTATAATAAAAAAATACTTTAAAAAGGACTTACCAGCACGTGTAGTTTGGGATCTTTTCGTGATCACCAGTTTCTTTTTGAGACCTGCTGCGCGGGAATGTAAGAGAAGCTGCAAGGCAATTGCTGAGTGTAAAATGTCTCTGGTGTTAGAGCTTGTCGTGCTGGTAAGCCTCTTTTAGGTGTTCTTATTCTTAATATTTAGGCGTAAGCGCCTCGGTCGGCTCGTGTCGTTCCGTTTGGATTCAGCGCTGGAGGGAGAAAGAGAAGAGGGAAAAATAAAAAAACTTTTGAAGAACAGACAGTAGATCACTGGACCGTCCTTCTCTATAACTAAGTACTAAGTAGTCTTGACCTAGACTTTAAAGAAAAAATAAAATCAAAAATAGTTGTCAGCAAACCAAGACTCAAGAGGGGGAGTGATTAAGAAAACAAAATAGAAATTAAAAATGCAAAATATTGGATTTTGCAAGAAGGTAAAAAAAAAATAATAATAATTAAAATAATTAAAAAAATAAAAATAAGAAGAATAAAAAAAATAAAGAAAATTAGAATAAAATAAATTGAAAATAATAAAAAATAAAATAAAATAAAAATAATCAGATGTGGATCCTGTAAGTAAAGAACAGGAAGGGTTTGAGTGGGATTTTCTGGGAGACAACAACCGTGCGTCTTTGCCTGTGGAAAAGCGGACAGTTGGGGATCTTCCTGCTCATGCCGGTGTCGGTCGTGGGTATTGCTATTCTGGGTCTTCTCGGTCCTGTCTGTCTCTCTTTCTCTCACACATACACATCTTGTGACTTGCTCTTTTTGTTCTTCTTCATCATCAGCGTCTTCTTCTTCTTTCTTTTTTTGCCTCCTAGGGAGGAAAAAAAAACAAAAAGGGTCCAAAAGTGCTGTGTCAAGCTCCAGACAGGATGAGATACTCGCAGAACCGCCACAAAGCAAGGACCACTTAGCCCGGATGAGCTAAACGAGACGCTGGATAGGAACCACTGTTTGGGCTAGGATACAGCCGAAGTGCTGGCCGCGTATTGTCACGGGATTGGTTCGTTTTTGAGAAGGGGGGTGGGAAGTGAGGTCAATCCAGGCCAAAGTAACGACCTTTCAATGATGGGGGAGGGGTTTTTTTTTTTTTCTTTTTTTTTTTTTTTTTTTATTTATTCTTCTCATTCTTATTGTTGTGCTTGTTTAGAAGTAGGTGATGAAGAGGGCAGCAATAAAAAAAGGAAAAAAAAAAAAACGTGGGTCAAAGTGTAAAAGCAAGACAACAACATAAGCATGAAGAATCAGCAGTCAAATACCTTTATAAGAGGATAAATATATGGAGGGACAATGTAAAATAATGATAATAATGATAATGTAGTAAACAATATAATGACTCTTAGTAAATGGGTATGTCCGATGAGAAAGTAATGATGAGAAGGGATCAAGTTTGAATGATGGTAAGTAGTAGATATGGAGTAGTTACAGAGGAGAATCAAAGAATGTAGAATTCTGCAGGGTCAAGCAACCATTAAGAAACAATCCACGTCGAGCCAAAAAAGCAAGAGAAATGGAACATTCGCCTACAACTACTACGATTATTACTGACCATCTCGGGAGGCTGATCTGATTAGGAAAAAATAATCTGAAATAATAATATCAAATATTTTTCTTTCCTTCCTTTCTTTCTTTCAACCTGGTTTAATCTTCTCAGAGTGACAGTGCCAAAAAAAAAAAAAAAAAGTTTTTGGCGCCTCGAAAGGGAGAGGTAGAAAATCTAAAATATCATAAAAACCATTACAATTATAATTATCATAATATTAATATTAATAAAAGTCGAAATAATTCTGGTATGGTAGTAGTTGTAATAATACTAATAATAATAATGAGAGTCCATCATCCGTCATCGTCCTTCACATTGAATTGGCCGCGATAGTCGGGAGCCACTGTGAACTGTTGGGACCGATCGCGTTGCTGTAAGTCATTAGATCGTCCTACGCTGCCGGGATGATGCTGGATTGGCTGGGTGGACAAATCAATAGTGCACAATTTACACGCTCTTGAGAAGGAAATTAAAATTACCAACCTACTAGTACTTGTACTTACTCCATAGTAGTATATTATTTCATCAATGATTCTGGTTAGTGATTGTAATTTGTTCATGAGAGCTCAATTTGGGTCTTCTCAAGTCTAGTTTAGCCTTACCCTTTTTTTTGGCTCCTGATATAATCGCTAAGGTCCAATTGATCGGATAGATTATATGAAAGGTTTTTTATGAGTTAAATGTATATGGTTCTATTGATTTTTTTTTTTTTTTTCTAGAACCCAGTGAACTTCCTAAATAATATAAATACCTAACTACCTACAGGTCGTTCCCCTCCCTTCCCGAAACGTAATAAAGAAGGGATAATACTAATAATGTAAGAAAGAATAGTAAAGAATGACAAGAAAAAAAAGAAAAGGAAAGGAAGAGGAAATGAAAAAAAAAAAAAGGAACAAGATGAACTAGCCAGCCAGAATTCAAACAATACACATACCAAGAAAGGTAAAAAAAGAAAAGAAAGAAGCAAAGAAAAGGAAAACGAAAGGAAAGGCAAGAGCCGACCAAATGACGGATGACAGGCGTGTGTGTACCAGGTTCGAACAGCTAACTAGCACTAGCTAGCTCCACGATGAACACGGGTCCCACAGCGCGTACCAAGGGCCAGCCCGTAAGCTGTTCCATGGATCTTACCTACGAACAAATGGGAGGAATGGAAGGATAACACCTACTACTAACTACCCATGGATTGTCAGATTGGCTATTAGCTACCTTTTTTCGGTACCAATTGGTTTTTTTTTTTTACTTTTATTTTTTAATTTTTCCTTTTCCTTTCTTCTTGTGGAGGATAGTGGAAGAGGAAAATGGTGAGAGGGGAGAAGTTAAAATTCCACCCTATATATATATTTATGATTTATGTATTTATATTTATCAGAATTCCTTTTTAAGTTTCTCCCCCTAGCCCCATTATCAAGCATAGCGGAAATGACATGAACTACTACAGTAATGCCTTATATATAGTGTATGATAGGGTTCCCTCTCCTGAAGAAAATTAAAAAGAAACTAACTACTTGCACGCACGAGCAAGCATGTACTGTACATAGAGTGCTGACGGCCGCCGAGATTAGGTATTAGTTATGGGAAATTTTTAGCAGAAGAGGGGGGAGAAGGAAAGTGAGGGAAAAATGAAAACCCCCAAAAAAAGAAAGGAGAAAGAGAGAGAACCTAAAGAAGGACAAGGGTATGTAGTAATGTACAGAGTAATTCTGTACACAATCATATCATCGTGAGTGCCGAATGCTGATCCCAGATGGAACAGTCGGCAAGTCAACCTGCTTGATAGGTAGCCAAGGCTGATTTAGACGATTGGGGGACGAATAAGGAAGGGTAAAATATCCAGGGATGTAAGAATACAAAAAGTCTGGGCGGCGGATGGACTCTTACCATTATTGTGCTTCGTGTTCTTGGTATTCTTCTTTAATTTTTATTATATTATGTATTTTATTCTTCTCTTAAATGAAAAATTGACCATCATAAATCATCGCATTTAGAAATTTACTCCAAGCTAATAATAATAACAACCATAATGATTAGTAGAGGTAGGTACCGACTTAGTTAATTAAAGACCATGCCTGCTGACCTATCTACCTACCTAAGGGAACTAATGATCACTGTCAAACCGCTAGGTAGGTACTTAAATAATCCAAGCAAATGCAAGATTTACGCAGCCTAAACGGTGTGTGGATCATGGAACATGTAGACAAGGCGGGAATTGTTCGATTACAGGCCAACGAACTATGAGTAAGTATGATAGAACTAAATCAAGGGAAAACGTTGGACACTTTCCCTCCCATGATTCAATTCCATCATTTCAATCAAGGGATTGTCAACAAACCGGAAATGAGGAGCCGGGGGGGCGAGAACCAGAAAGGAAAGAAGGGAGGGGGCGAGGGGATCAGACCTGAGCGCGTGTGAGAGAGAGAGCGAAGGGAAAATGATGGCCCAAATGGCGGTGACTTGGTACCCGGCCAGAGCGAACTGAACTTGGAAGGAGACAGATGAAAAAGAGGTGAGTGGTTGATTTGACAAGGGTTACAACAACAATAATACCTAATAATAATAATAGTCAATAATAATAAAAAATAATAGTAATAGCACAGATCAATTTACTTGAACACTATTAACATCTATTTAAAATATTATTATTTATTATTTATCTGTTCTGTTTTCTGTTTTCTTTTTTTAATAATAAATAAAACAATTAAGGGAAATAAAAATAATAGTAAAAGACAATGTTAATTAATTTTAAGATCATCTTTTACCTCCGAAGTATGCCGTAGCAAAATCAAAAGAAAAAGAGAAAAAAAAAATTAAAAAATAAATAGATAAAAAATATAAATAAAAAGTATTCACCAGAAAGAGAGAATGAGTTCAATATATTTATTATTATTATTATTATTATTATTTATCTAACGATCTATTGAGCTAGGTCCTCCATCCTCAAACGCTGTCATTGCCAGCCTCAATCGTTGAATAAATCTTCAATACGAGATCTTTGCAAGGGACAATAGCATCGGTCTGTTTTTTTTTTTTTTTTGGTCTTTTCAGGGCCAAGACCAAAAAAAAATAATAATTAAGAAATAAATCAAATAAAATCAAATAATATAATAGAGAGAACAGACTAGAGAACGCCAGCGAGGTATAGCCTCTAGCCCCTAGGTGGATACTCTGTGCAAATTTGATTGAGCAATTCATTGGTTTTCTGGAGCCTGGAATTTTGGAGTGGGTGTGCTATACAAGAAAATAATTTAAGGCTTTCGGGACGATCTGGAGGGCGTTAGGGCGCGGGCCCCGTCAGAGAGATACCTTTAAGGCGCTGACAAGTCACCACGATCGGAGGATGAGACGACAAAGTGTCTCGCTGGTGACTGGTCATGCTGACTGGAAGAGAGTTGAGTGGTTGGTTTCAGCCAGCTCTCCAACTCTCAGGAATGGAAGGAGAAAAGAAACCAAGGTCAAAGTTCCTTGAGCATTCTTTACTTTTTAAATTTAAGAAACTAAAACCAAAAACTGGAGAAGAACACAGGCGTCTAGCCAATGAATTGAGATACATACTTACACATCTGTTGGTTGACTGTACCAGCCTGGGTAACTGGGGTGGACTTCAAGCTACTCCGAAATACTATTCTTGGTACTGTACTCCGTACCAGAGTACCAAATTCTCTCCTCTCCTTCGCCCCCATACTTCGTTTCCCTTCATTTATTTTAAATCATATTATGGATTTTTCCCTTCTTCTTTGCCTCCACCTCGTGATAATAATAATAATAATAATCAAAATCCGAACAAAAGGAAGAGAATGAGATTTCAAACTGAGCCAGAAGAAAATGCAAGCACGCGAGAAACAACCAAGGATGTTACACAGAACAGAAGAAGAAAGTACAAAAATGGCAGGGATTCTTGCAGACAGCAGGAGGAAACCAGTGGTTGAGAAGGCACCACGAAATCAGTGTGGCGCGAGCAAAACAGTTGACCAAGTCTTTTTTTTCCCATTTCCCAATCTCAGTTGACAGGGTCTTATTACTCATTATTATTATCTTATTTTTTTTTTTTTTTACCTTCTTCCCCCTCCCTTATCCCTTTCTATCTCTCTCTTCTCTCGTGGCCCGAGTCAGATGGGCAGGTACGTAGGTAGTATCCTTATGTCACTTTCAATAGTGGTTAATGCCTCTTCATAAAATTAGAAAGTTTTCGTCAGGCTTCCGGACGAACACGGATATGGTATCAACCACCAGTAGATCTCTGATAACCATTCTCTAACTTAGCGTCCCACTTGTCCCTTGATTTAATAGGTAGTTTTTGGGTTTGGGTTTGATGTCTCAAGAAAGAAATGTTTTACTGAAAAATCAACCAAATTAATACCAATTTTACGCTTCCTTCCTTTATGGGAACATAAAGAATAAATAAATAAATAGATATTATATATATATATAAAGGAGAAGGATTGACTGGAAAAGAAAACTAAAGCAAACAACCTAGTGATTTAATTAAGTATTATTACTATCTTTCTCCTAGTAAAATTATACACTTCTTAACCAAAACATCAAGCCTTTCGCTCAATACTACAAGATATCTATCTATCCTAATACGTATTACTTTTTTGAGGCTTGTGAAATCTCAGATTAAAAAAAACAAATATAAACAATGACTGTTATAATTATTCTCAATTGTAGTTACCATTCCTCCCTCTTTTTGATACACATCGCTCTAACTCAGCTAGAGAGATTAATTTCCCCTCCTCCCTTGGGGCTATCTTCAATATTCTCCGAACCTGTTTTTCAGGTTGCAATGGGATTGTTTCGTTAGGTAGACAGGCTGACGAAGTAGAGGTGAGCGAACGAGAGGCTCAGGAAGAAAGATTGTCAAGTCAAAGGAAAGGTAGTATAGAAAACGACCATTCATCATTTTAACCCGGGACGGGACAAGAATTCTCAAGAAGGAAGTAAAGGTTGGATACCTCAGATTCGGTTCCGAGAGAGAGACAGTCGGTCAAGAAAGCAGAAGGGCCAAAAAACTAAAACCAAGAAAAAAAAGGAAAAAAAAAAAAAAGAAGCAAGCAAACTTCGGTTTCAAACTTCCATTTCAAGCCCAGGTAATTATCCTTTTTTTTTTTTCTTTTTTTTTTGTGCTCCTTCTTTAATTCTAATTAATTCTATCAATTCTCCGTTGGGAAGGATGGGCACCACCTGAGACTCTCACACCCCGCTTATTGTGTATGAGAACTTAGCCTTATTGGTAAATGAGCTGGCGTTTCACGAAATAAACCTACCTACCTACCTAACTAGAATTGAAATTGAAGCAAGTAATCTCGTATCATCGGGATAGATCAAGAAAATGAAAGAGAAAAAAAAAAAAAGAAAAGAAAAGAAAAGAGGATGGGGGTTGAATAATACCAATCACTGATAATCGTTCATCACTCATCACTACCGGCCGGACAATCTACAAGATCTAGGTACGAATAAGGCAAGTAGTAGTTAGAGTACTATGCATCGCGGTAGGTACTAGGTCGGTGGGTAAAGTAGGTAGGTACCAGATGAGGATGATTGCCAAGTAATCCAACCTAGCCGCCGCCACCTCAAATGTGAGGGATCTGGAGAGAATTACCGGATTGAGTTGAGAACCCTCTCTCTTTCCTCTCCCACTTATTTCTCAGTCTCGTGGACCTAGGTACCCAGCTACCTAGCTAGTTAGCTAGTTCGCTAGACGAAAGCTTCAGGTTGAATCATTATTATGATTTAAATTGAATACTACACTACCTGCGTACATACGTACGTAGGTACATACATACATATACATACATAGTGTTGCGGATGCTACTGCTGGCAAGCCTAATTAACGATTTTGCTTCAGAGATGTACGTATTCATGTACGTATGTACGTAAGTACTGCACGTATGTAAGTAGATATGTAGGCGGGCAGGTAGATAGGTAGGTAAGAAGGTCGCTCGGCCGGTCGGTATCTATATGTATGTACATCAAATTCGCGCCTAATCCAACCGTAAGTAGGTACTTGGCGAGGTAGGTAGGTAGCATTATGATTTTGACTCCTGCTACCTACCCAGGTATCTACCCTGGTCGTGAGTCTATCTTCTTGAGTTCCTGCCTATATCGGCGTTCGTGCATATTCAAAAAAAAAATTTCAATGTCGTTCTTATTCTTTACAGCTAGCCAACCACCTCACTAGTTATCCCTTCTTTCCAATTCTCTCATAAATCCTCTCGTTATAAAGTCTAAACCTTGAGATGGGCGATCTTTCATTTTTACTTTCTCTGATCAAAGTTATTATTATACCCTGTCGGAGTAACAATTATATGTAGTTTAGCTCATAATATCAAGGTTACGGGATACCTAGTTAGTAACATAGGTCAGAGGTATTTAGGTTAGGATTGGAGCGCCCCTCCCCTCCGCATGATATGGATACCCTTGATGTACATCATTTTTTTTTCTTTGTCCCCAACTAGGGGATTTAGTTAGATAGTTTCGATGAAAGATGGATACAAACGGTAAGGACATGGACCGAGCCGCCGGTCTATAATGAATCCCTGTCTTTCATCTGACCTGACCCGGGCTTTTTTTCTTTTTTCCTTTTTCTTTTTTTTTTTCCTTACTGGTATAATTTGTAAAGTTCAATTGAAATAAATCAACTAAAATACGGGGCAAATTATCCCGTAATCTGCTGTTCTTTGTCCCGCGTCCCGTGGTTCGTTTGCCGAGAGGGGGAAAACTCGTTAATCAATCAGCAAAACAGGTAAATAGAGGTTAGGTGGGTAGGTACGTACCTAAGGTGTGTGCAAGGCACAACAAGCATTAAGGACGCTAACAAGATTAATAAATCATGTTAATTAATACTAGGTTGTACTCCGTAGTAGTATAGATAAGAAATGAGTGAAATTGAAACTGACACAGTATATACACATTTAATTGTTAATATTATTTATATTATTACAAGAATAATAAATAATTAAAAAAAAAATAAATGATAAACAAAAGGGCATGACATCAAGAAAGTATTAAAAATAAATTGATTTTCTGTTCATCCAGGCCTCACCGCTGTTTCTCCAAACGCGATGCTACCTATTCAATAATTTCCATTCGAGGAGAGTTGAAGGGGGGTGTGGTGGTGATGATGATGATGATGATGCTGCTGCTGCTGAGAATGATAGGCAAAACCAAGAAATTTTTAAAAAACCAAAAATACTAATACTAAGATTAATTTTTTACAACCTTACCTTTTTAGTCTCAGGAGGGAGAGAGAGCAAGAGGCGGGGCATGTCATTTGACTGACAAGCCCTATCATTCCAGTTGTTCATGCTTTGTGACGGAGTCCCCTCCTCTCTCTAAATCAAAGACGATAGGTCCGGAAACCTTCTTCTTGCAGGACTTGCAGACACCTCCCTCACAACCCCTTGCGTTGGAGGCGGAGTTACTAAACTCTCATAGTCCACGACACAATAATAACCCCACTCGACAAGGGCCCCCCACCACCCCCCCAGATGGCTGGCTTCTTGGGTCCAGAAATAGGAAGAAGACCTTACGTAGGTTTCATTGTATAGTTCTTTAGTGTTGTAACTCTGTCTAGCTATCTAGTATTAACTACCTACTAGTAGTGCTGTGTCGTTGGTCTGTAGTCCGAGAATGGGAAAAGTCGGAGTCGGAGCAAAGAGTAGGTAGGTACGTGGAAGGTGGACTATGGAATACTCAACCGTAAGTTATCAGAGGTACAGGTTGTTGCTTTCTTTTTTGTCTTAGTATTAGATATTGTTGTTGTTATTTTTTTATTTCTTATTATGCTGTTAAGAGCATTGATTAACATGTGTCTTGTCAAAAGGAGATTGGACGATCCTGACAAATCATTGAAATCGACTTTTCTGGTGGGCTCAGATTTACTTCTCTCGAGTATCTTCAGAAACAAGAAAACCTTTGACCAAATTTTCGATACAGTGGAGAGAGGGGAGGGGGAAACATCTTGTCAGACAAGGGATCTACATTCCTTGAACAAACCTTCCTTGTTCTCCCTGTCTCTCTCTCTTCCATCCCCTCCTCCTTTTTGTCTCGAGTTTATTCTTCAAGGTCTATCAGATAAAGCATCTTCTCTGCATGGGAATAGAACGCATGTCAAAAAAAAAAAAAATAAATCTCACTTGCACCTTAACAGCAGGGAGCTTGATTGTACAGGAACTGCTGCGTATAGGGAGAGAACCTTGTTGCAAGTGCATAGATGAATGAATAATAAAAAAGCAAAATGAAAGGGGTTAAAAAGATTCCTGCGATAGAGCCCTAAGTCCATAAGCATGTTGGCACATACTCTATACAGACATGGACACGGACACAGACACACACACATCCACACATGGATCACACATACATGGGGCATGCCATCCTCGGTAGCCAGGGCCCGGCGCTTCCACTGGAGGCAAGTGAGATGGAGGATGTCGATGGGAAGAGGGCTAGGAGAGAAGGTGCGGAAGTAAGCAGCAGAAAGTGTAAGTTCCCCCATATGAAGAGCACGACTACTGTATGTAAGTTAGTTATGCATGTATTACTATTATCTGCGCAGAGAAGGCTGAAGAAGTATGCAAATCCATCCAGCACCATCTCAAGCACAATGCACAGAGCGGCCCGTGTTGAGCCTAACTTTCTAGTGTCTGTCTAGCTTTTGTTAGGGAGGCCATCTCATCCCTCAGAAGCCTGAACAGACGGGTAAGGGCACACCAAATCTGAATAATGATTCCGGGATCGACCAGAAGAAAGAGGAAACTAACTAAATGATGCCTAGTTGGTTAGGAAAGAGCGGCACGTCCGACGAGGATTGACAAACTTTTCTGTGTCATGACTATATCGCCCTCATCTCTGGTCAAAATTTAATTTTTTTATTTGGATTTTATTTTGGACATTTTTTTAAAATTGATTTGAATTGTATTTGTATTTCTGTCTGTTCCCTACACCTTTCTTTCTTTATGTTTTTTTCTCTGTTTTTTTCCCGTCGAGTCAGTCCCACTCGCGGGGCTTTCTTTATCTCAGACTGGGACTAGGAACAAGTAGTAAGTAAACTACTTCGGGGAAGCTGACTAGGTCAATTCCGATGTGCAGGAATATGGGGGTGTCGCAAGCGATCATTCGATGGATAAAATAAAAATTTCCTAATTCTGGGCAAAGAAATTGAAACTAAAGGCGCAAAAAAAAAAAAAAAAAAAAAAAAAGGAAAGGGGTAAGGGAAAAAGAAAATGGAAAAAGGTCCTTTCTATGTATAGGTATATTTTTTGTGAGAGACCAATTTCCCTTTTCTCCCGTTTGTTTTACTTTTTTCTCTGCTTTTCTACTTGTTTGTATGTACATACAATCTGATTCTTGAGATTTTAGTTGGTCTTGGAAAGCACTACCGACGGCCCGACACCCGCAGCCGTCGTACATACAGCAGATCTTGCGGGGCCTCTAGTCCCCAGGTGCATAGACTTACAGGGATAGGCGAAGGAGGAGAGAAGAGGGGTTGTTGTTGTTCTTGTTGCTGTCTGAGGTATCTCCCCCAAGAACAGAACAACGTGATGTTGTCGTGGACGAAAGAACAAACGACAAGACAAGCGGGACTGAGCCCGACCGCTAACCATGGAGGATATTTGGCTACAGTACTTGGGCCTCTTCCCGACCCCTCAACCACCCAGTCCAGTTCGACCTAGACTCGAAGGAGACAGCGCACCTGATCAGGCAGACAAGTTGAGGTTCCAGACAACAAGGCCAATCCAATCCGAGTGGGTTGTTGTTTTATTATTTATTATTATTACCCTCTATTACCTCACTTAGCGGGACTTCATTCTCGTGGAGGTTAAAAAAAAAAAGAAAGAGAAAACTGAGTGGACCTCAAACATTCGGCTTGTATTTTTCTTTCTTTTTTTCTCCTCAGAGGTGAGAGGGGAAGGACCAATAGAGAAAGTGAACAACAGCGTCTCAGAACCGGACCGGCGCTAACAAAAACTAACCCCACCAATATGACCTTCGCTTGACGGACTTAACCCGGGGCCTGGTCCATTGACTGCTGAGCAGCCGAACAAACAAAGGGAACAAGAGAGATCCTGGTCAGCGCTAGAGCCGACAGCGTAAATGCACGGGAGAAGTGACAGGGAATAATCGAGTTCTTCAACAGAGAAATTCCCTGCCAGACAGACTCAACAGTGGGCCCTTTACTCACCTCTTTTTTTTTCTTTATTTTTTTTCCCTCTTTAACAAATCCAATATCCAATTCTAGGTGAGTATGATGAGGTTGTGCTCAGGTGGGTCGCGGGTCGGAGAATGGATCCTGTTGAACTAATTAATTAGTTCATTTAACATGTATTATAAATTTATTTCTTTGTGTTCGTTATTGGATTGATTGTTTCTTCCTTCTCTTGAAATTTATTTATTTTTTTCTAATTTTTACCGCACCGAGTCAAATTGACAAGAAGATAGTAGTACTCCACCACCAGTCCCGACTCCTTCTTCCGGAAGTGTAGGGCAAAGTCATTCCGTGAGGCTCCTACTCGATCGAGAAGGAGAGCCTTTTCCTCCCCTCCCCACTTCTCCCCAATAATTTCATTAGGAATGCGAGTCAGGAACCTCCAAGGTCTCCCATCCCTCACACTTGCAGGTTACTTTACTAACTTACCCAGTTAACTAACTACTTACTAGTTAGTTATATAAACGCTCCCACAGGCTCCTCCGGGCACTTAAGTATACAGTTACGCAATATCTTCGATGAATAGCGAACCGAGCTAAGAGGGTTGTCTCGCCCGGCGCCTAATTAGAATGATTATCTATCTTTGGTCATCCCCACCTACTCCTCCACCTCAGACTCATCGCGAAAGAGGGTGTGAAGAAGGAATGGATACCAAGAAAAAAAAAAATAAAAAACTCCGGAGAGGGAAATCAATCGGCTGTACCTGCAGCTGTCATGCAGGAGCTGCCGATTCCTTTCCTACATATATACATGAGTAAATCTTGACCTTCTTGTTGCTTATTTTATTTTACTTCTTACTCATTACTACTTGAATGCTTGCTTGCTTCTTATTTTTATTTTTTTTTCTTATCAATTAGAGGGGAACATAGTGGGGAGAAGGGAAGTCACGGTTGTTCCTTATTGCTTTGGATTTTATTTAGATTCTTTAAATTAATTAAGTTGTAATTATTATCATTCTTCCTTGTTCCTTGGAATGAAAGAAGCTGAAAATCAACCCGAGAGTATATTATTTCATTCGAACTTTCTTTCTCTCTCTTTTAATAAAAAGATTATTTGCCTCTCGTTGACTTTCGAACTTTTTTTTCCCTTGATCTAGCCCCTGACAGAATACTTCCTAATCCATCCCCTGTCAAATCGCTCAATTATCGTGAAGGGAGGAAAAGGGAGAGGGGCAGCCTGGCCCGTCAAGCCGAATGTTTTTCATGATAGGTGATTGACGGGTGAGCCCTGAACGGATGGTCGAATGACACTACCTAATTGATTGGTTCTTATCCAAAGCTATTAATCAGGTCAGTGCTGAATGACCGGGGGTATGATCACTATTAGGTACTACCACTACTACTCCTAATATTATTATTATTAAATCCCGACAGTCGGTATGACACCTGCTTCGATGAGGCGACACAAAGAGAAATGGGAAAAAAAAAGAAAAAAGGTAGGGGGGAGTAAAAACGGAAAGAAAGAAATAAATAAATAGCGAGAGAAAAATTCAGCCGTACCACCACAGTAATCGAATAGTCGATACAACCTCATCCTACTGATCCTAGCACCTTCCTATAGTCCAGCGTATACTAGCTAAGTACCTAACCTCAACAGGTAGATAAACAGAGTCGAGTGAATCTGATCTAGACTAGAGCAACTCTTCTTGAAATAAGAAATGTAGTGAGACCACATGCATATCACTACACAGTCTACCATGTTTATATCAAACTC
The DNA here is from genome assembly GCA_027569155.1 of Aspergillus haitiensis. Taxonomy (NCBI): domain Eukaryota; kingdom Fungi; phylum Ascomycota; class Eurotiomycetes; order Eurotiales; family Aspergillaceae; genus Aspergillus; species Aspergillus haitiensis. The sequence goes on along the minus strand of JAPDEO010000009.1, from coordinate 515,078 downwards.
TAATATAGCATGCTACATAGAGTATAACCTGTAGATATATATATATTTGTGTGGGTGTGTGCAGCTATATACCTGGTATATTCTGGAGAAGTCCGAAATTCGGCCAAAAAGAAAAGGATGCTATCCAAGACTTGCCCCATTAGTGTTGAACAGAGAGTTGCTACTAAGGACATCATCCTTCATCCTTAAACTACCCAGATAGGTTAGGTAGATGGTTACTCCGATTAGCTGTTACTAAACTAGATGCGGTTATTACTTGTTTCATCACCCGCTGACCTCCAACCAACCACGCTCATACACTTTCCATCATCATTCTAAACTTTCAATCAAGTTTTTCGCGTTAGCTATTGCTCGGTTACCTGGCACCTATACTCTGCCTCCTGTGTAGCAGCCAGGTAGCAATTGGGGAATGAACGAGAAAGGATCATATCCTCATATGGCTTGCCTGAACAATATCCGATATGAAGTCAATGGTTATAATAATAAATTCAATAATAATATTAACTCGGTCCATTAAAACAGCCACACCGTAATAATAATATAATCATAAATAAGTAGGTATAACTAGCTAGGTATTCATTAATATGTATGTTCTTTGTACGTAAGGAATTATTATGTATATCTCAACCTAGTATAATATCGCCTCCCTCCGTCCCCACCACCCCCCTCGCCCCCTCAAAAAAAAAACTAGCAATAATAATAACAATAATTATAATGATGATAAAATAAAATAAACCTCACCCATTGCTGCAAGCAGTAATTAACCTTACATTGCATAGTCCCATCATCCGTAGTTACCCGTGCACGATCGACGACTTATGTACTGTACGTACATATAGTGAAGTAACCTTTTCTTCTTTCTTTCCTTCTTTCTTTCTTCCTTCCATTATTATTATTATTATTATCATCGGTCTTTTTCCTGCAATGATTAACTCGAATGCTTGAATCAAATAAAAAAGAGGATGACCAATTCTAGGTTCCTACTTAGGTACCTATGATAGATGAGTTATCTATCACACCAGCAAGTACCCGAAAAAATAAATAAATAAATAATAATAAAAAGAGAGAGAGAGAGAGGGAGAGACAGTTAAGTGGAAAACTCAGCTCATCTCCACGATGAACCATCGTCATCAACTACGCATTAATGAAATCAAGGAACGAATGGCTAGCTATACGAAGGTAGGACAATAAAATAAAATACCCTGTTATCTGGAACTCTCCTCCCCCCCCCTTCCTCCTCCTTTTGAAATTAAGAGGACCTAATTTGCCACCTTTCTCAGCGACTAGTTTAATACCTATCTGGGATAGGATAGGACTTCCCCCAAGTTCATCTGACTGACGGTGGGTTTACTTGACTCGACTCTAGGCTCTAAGCTCCCCCCTCCCCTACTAGAAATGAACTAACTAAGCGAACTAGGGGAGTTAGGTGAGAACTAACTAGTTTAGTGACTTGGACTAGGACTCCCTAGTACCATCATGACAACAAACTATGTATCTAGTGTCTAGTGACATGTACTCCGTATGTATGTACATACATACAAACTAAACCACAACCACGATAATTATAATTCCTGATTCCCTGGGTCCTCTCCTGCTTTTTCCCTTTCCTTCCCTTCTCGGCTCGAGACCCAGGACCTGAAGGCTCTACCTACCAGGTAAGATCCTAACATCCTAAGGATAAGGCTACTTTAGATTGGGCGGTTTGCCTCCACCCCCCCCTAAAACGGGGCCCACCATTCAATAATGATAATATTATTATTATTGATTAATAATATTCTAGTGATAATAAAAATAATAATAAAAGTTGGCGTTCTGCACATGCCCGGTTGATCGACTGGCCGTGAGCACGACCACGTCAGTTAGTCTAGTTTGTATTCTTATCGCCCTAAGCTAGCCTAGTTTAATTTAGTGTTTCTTTCTTTCTTTCCTTTTTTTTTTTTTTTTTTTTGGTCTTCCTGCTGATAAAATGATTCGAGCTAACAAGCTGGATAGTGAAGAATAAGCGTTACTCCTCATTTGAGGCTGTGGTTACGAGGACTAATATTACAAAAAAGTTTCCTCTTGATATTGGGAGAATACCAATACTCTCCCCGACTTATAGCTTATAAGTAGATAAGGTACTATATAATTACAAACAAAAGAGAATACTCAAAAAGCACATGATATCATCAGACTTCCCCATCCTTTCATATACCTACCTACTGACTCGGATCTAGAATAAATAAATAACCACCCACTACAGAATGCCCTTTCCCCTTCCTAACTAGCTGGAGCTGAAGTATCTACCTATTTACCTACCTATTTACCTACCTACCTACCTACCACTACCAAGCCTACCTAGGCACTGACAACAGGCACCTGACTAAGTCCAAGTAGGAAGGAGAGAATATGAACGAATGAAGGAAAGACAGAAAACGTTGTGTTTTATGTATGTGTGTGTGGGCAAGTGAGCGAGCGTGGTTCGTCACCTCTTTATGACTATTATTACTATTATTACTATTATTACTATTATTGAGTACCTACTTTGCCTACCTCGGAGATAAGATGGACAATAGAGATAGATGCGTTGGCACCCGTCCCTACCTATCATACCAGGTGTGTAGTGTGTAGTGTAGTGGTGTACCTAGTGTAGTGGTGTAGAGGTTCTATCTATCTGGTACCGTACTTTTTCCTCCTTCTCTCCCTCTTCCCTTTCCCCTCTTTTTCTTTTAGTAGCCTAGGCCGGGGGCGGGGCGGGTGGTGTAATAACAATAATAATATAATTTATCAATTTAAATGACGAGCAGTCGCTGATGGTTAATAATCTTACAAGTGCTCTCTCCCGTCTGTAGGGTAGCTATATACCTACCTAGACCAAGATGTATGTATGTATGTATGTATGTATGTGCACATACATAGCTCCAAACAATTAAACAAAATAAATTCAAAATCGAAGGAATACGAAAACAATCCTTCATGGCTAAATATAGGTAATGAATGGATTGGATTATATTTACCTACCCGAGTCGAGTCAAGGCCAGTGTCTGCCTGACGTGGATCAAGAAAGGAAGCCAGGAATGAATAGATGAAATGGTATATACTACAGTAAGAGCCTAGGTGCCTGCCTGCCTACCTACCTACCTACCTACCTACTCAATAATAGTTAACTAGCTCGTGGTTCTCGTTATTAATATGTTGTACATACATACGTGCGTGCATGTGTACGTGGACGAGAATATTCGGTTCCCTAAGGCCTAAGGTAGATAGATATAATAAATCATAGATTCCTTCCTACCTAGGTAGGTACCTATTTATATGCATAGATATGTGCTAACTGCCAACAAACCCACTTACTTCATATGTGCCTTCGTAGGGCAGGTGGCTCCTCCTCCCTTCCTGCCCTTTCCCCTCCCCCCCACCTTCAACTACGACCACCAGGGTCGGTTTCAGCTGCAACGACCCGTGGTGCATATGCGTGTGGTCGGGGATCTCGGTTATATAGATTTAATTAGTAATTTTTGGTCATTCATCCTTTTTGGGTTGTCTACACGCTGTTTTTTTTGGTATTTGTCTCAAGGATAAACCCGGTGTGAGAAATGATAGTAATTCAACTAATATTGTACATCTGAATGCCTTGTTGAGATTATATTTACTTCAAAGGGGCGTTTGCTGTCCGGTCAACTGCCATGACCCATGAGAAATTATCGTACAGAGGAAGATATTGAAGGGGTATGTAGGTGGTGCATATAGTTATTGATTCTATCTGGCATAAAAAGGAGGAGAAAAAAACATTCGTGGGTATAAGGTACATATATCATCCAGCCATAAATATGCATAGGAGAAGAAAATAGTAAATAGTAATCCCGAAAAGACCAGTTCAGGGAAAGGCAGCCAAAAGTTGATGGAGGAGGAAACAAAAATATAAAACGATCATCGCACATGGTAACTAGGTTTTCGCTGCTTGTTCACCACTGGTGGGGGCTCATCAACCGGATATGGTGGTCGAACCTTCCCATATAGCCCTCCAGACGGACCCAATGTCGATAGTGGCATCGGCATAGGAATCCTTCCACCCCCCGACTCAGCTTGGTCCGGATAGGGGATCGGAGTCTTCGGAGGCACTGGAGGTGGAAGACGATTCACTCGACCGTCATCGTAGTTCTGATCCAAGCTAATGCGTGGTGGTGAGATATAGCCCTGCGACACCGGTCGGCTTACGTCCGGTGTGGAACCAACGAGCTCGCTACTAGAGGCGCGTCCGGACGAGGGATGCATGGGGAGCTTGTCATCTGTTTGCTGGGACTGTGGTCGTGGTTGAAGGAAAAGGTCGCCAGGGAGCTCAGCGGGCAGTTCGAATGCCATAGGATGCGAGGGAGGAGAAACCGTGGGAAGTGGAGGTAGTGGTAGTGGATGAGCCGGTCGCACCACGGACATCCGTGGGCTCGGGGCGAGGGAAGAATTATCGTCGTCGTCAAGTCCCAGGTTTGTAGGATCATACGCAGACCCGGCGGCAGCGGCGTGGGCGGCAACACGACGATGGAGGCGCTCAATCTTCGCAAACTTGACACTAGCATCCAAAATCATCTTTTTGACATCGGGCCGAGTAAGGTAGCGACGAGTGTTGGTGGAAATGTCGGCTAAACGATGCCATTCGTTCATGCCAAACTCGCCGACTCCAACTTCAACGTTCAGCCGATAGTAGTTGTCTTTGCTCACATTGCGCTTCGGAAGATGCTCACGTAGCATATCATGATGAATATCCTCGCACCCTTCAATCTTTGCGATCAGCCGACGGCGAGCCTCCGCCAAATTGCCTAGAGCGTCACCAAAGAAGTCCTCCCACCATTCGTGCTGACGGCTATTGGTATTCGGTGGCCGCTTGCCAGTGCCAACACTAACAAACACTCCCACCTCACGCCCGGGCCATTCATTGACGGTCGCTTCATCGAGAACCTGTGGAGCGGGGTTGTAGGTACCAGGGCCCTCGTCGATAAAAACATGTTGACCGATTTGGATGGGCTTAAAGGCTAGACCTGTCGCAGAGGTCGCGCGACCAGCCTGCCAGATAGTACAGTTAAATTCAGGAGCGGGTTCTTTGCGAGACTCGTAGGATCGGAGGAGTACTGCTGATCCGTTTCGACCAGTGCCCTTGTAAAGCGCAGTGACAGCACTAGATATGTCAACGTTAACTCGAGCCTCCGTGCCAAAAGATGAAAAGGAAAAAAAGAGAGAAAGTGGAGAGAGGAAATGGAGGACGGAAAGGCGAAACATACGTTTTGGTCCGATTTTCTCGACTATCATATAACAGTGCATCTGGATTCCCAAACCTTAGCCCGTTAATATAGGCCGAGTTTCGCTGAGCAACGGCAGATGACGAGCCAGTGCTGCTGATACTGGCACGGCTTGTCGTGCGCTGGGGGATAGAGTATGTTGAAAGGGAACCAGGGTGGAGAGGTGCGGAGTTAGAGCCTAAATCATTGCCTTCGTTTTCGTAGATTGTGTGTTCGCGCACACACTCCCTGATGGCTTCCTCGAGCTTCGAGGCTTTGAACAGCGTTGATCGGAAGGGGATTCCAGCGAACGTCTTGTCGGTCTCAAAAACACGACGGGTCATGCGCACATAGACATCCTTGCAGGTCTCCAAGTCGAGGCGCAAGCGGCCCAGCATAAGCGCGATTAATCCGCCCGTTCCGGTGCCGGCAATGAGGTCAAAGTAGTCGCACGGTTTGGGAATTTGGTCGCGATGCGGGGGTTTTCCTTCGATTTCGACATAAATACGATGCATAAGTTCCTGGAGAAGGATGAGCATGGAGTAGCCTCGCACACCGCCACCATCTTGAGGATATGATGTTAGTTGGTCGGTTGGATGGATGGAGGGGTGGTAGGGAAGGTTTGAGGAGGGGAAATAGCGTTACCTAACGAGAGGATCCTCAAGGGAGGTCCCTTGGTGGTATCCTTACGGCGAATCGACTCCATCTGAATGAGAATGCACAAAGTGGTATTTCAAGAGACCAGAGATCGATGGAGATGGAGGGAGAAATGGGGAAGAAAAGAAGGTGAGACAAGGAAAGAAAAAAAAGAAATAGAAGCAAAAAGAATGTGAGCGTGGATGATTGAATCATCAATCTGGAGTGCACAGCCTCAGTTTCAGCTGGTGCCAAATTTCCTGACAACCTATGACATAATAATAATTATTATTAGGTATGATTCACTATTAAGGTCACTCCCTTTCAAATTATTACTATTAACTAACTAGTCAACTTAGTTAACGCTTGATTATTCACCCATCTTGCTAGGCATCAGAATTCTTGGGAGACAGATATTTGTGACTTCTAGGCAAGTCCCGGCCAATCTGGATGTTGTCAGTTTTGATTTTCCTTAAAAAGGAAATATGAAAATAATGCCAGTCATATATCCATTCCCAGCAGAGGTCGCATTAAACAAAAACAATCAAATTAAATGAGAGTGAGAGGGGAGAGAAAGGGTCACAACTCACCATAAATTGCCCGCTCATTCGTCTTTCTTGCCACAACCACCTCATCCCCAACTCGAATAGACCTCAACATCTCCCGGCCATCCAAAAATGCATAGCGTCCAAATACCGGGTTATATTTAGCTCCACGATCGACTCTCCGATCCGTCATGAGTTTCTTCAACACCTTCCCAGACTCACCGGTGCCCATCTTCCCCGTGGCATAATCCACATCCAAGCTGCGGCATCGTACACAGTTTGCCGTCAGCAGCAGTCGAGCCTCCTCACCCCTTTGTCCCCCGATCGCCAACTCTGCCCAGAAATCTTCCTCAAAGGCTGTTTCCGCTCCCTCGATTACCAGGTTGGCCCTGAACTTGGTCGGGTCCATTACCTCGTCCCCTTCGAGCCGATCCGAGACATTCGCCACCGATGTCGCAGACACAACCATGTACGGCGACGCATCAGCAAACGTGATTCGTTCTTCCTTCCTTTTCTTCCTCCCTTCCGCGATTATCCTTTCCAAAGCGAACAGCAGCACCACCGCCCCAATCACAGCCAGGAGTCCTGTTACAATCATCGGCCCCGACTGCTTGATCATATCCTCGGCTGCACCAACCCTAGCTCTCGTTCCTAGAACTACCCCGGAAAGAAGGAGAGGAAGAAGAAGAACAAAGGGTAAACTGGCACCCTTCTTCCGCAACCGTGACATCACTTCTCCAACGGACTCCCTTTGAACGGCACTCTTCCCGGGCGGAAAGCTCCCCAACACCCGTCTCCAATTCGGACCCAAATATGCCAACACAACCGGATACCCAAAACACTCACTGAACCACCCATTATACTTGTCACCCATATTATATCCCTTGGTTGGACTCGAGTGCATCACGACAGCGAGTTCTTCAAGACCTCGCGTATCTGGCCGAAGCGGGATATCGATTTGCCGTTCCTGTTCCGTTTGGGAGGCATCGTGATCCGCCGCCGGTCGCCACCGCACCCGGACTAATTCAGGACTTTTTCCTTCAAAGCTAGATGCCGACTGGGACGAGTCGAGCCCAACCAACTCCGTCTCGAAGAGAGCCATCTCCGTAAAATGGGGGACATGCATGTTTTTCAACGTCTCAGTGCCATCGTCAGGGTTCTGAATAACCTTGAGCAGCATGAAGCGACGGTCATATTCGAATCCTTGACGAGTTGCATTGGCCGTGGGTACTGATACGCCTCGAAGAGATTTGATGGGGTAGATGTAGATCTATCCTCCCGTTTCGTTAGTTTCAGACTTCGTAGTGTAGGTAAGCTAGAATCATATTTTCGGAGTATTTGAATAAGGTAAGGGAGAGACGTCGATACCTAGTCTCCATGAAAAGAGGAGAAAAAAAAGGGAACGGTAGATAAATATTTGAGTACTCGCCTGGCTGACTTTCATTTTCCTTCTTTCCTCTCTCTCTCTCTCTTTTTCTATTTCTTTCTTTCTATGATTGTTTATACGAAGTACCTATAATATATGTAACGAGTATGACAAGTAGGTAGGTGGGTTACAAAACCGAATATTTAAAACACCGCTGGGTAGTTACTGGTAGAGAAACATACCACTTAGGTAAGTAGAATAATAGAGTGACCCAGTTATACCTACCTAATAAGTCGCTACTAATAACCAGCCAAAGAAAAATGGAGAATGGAAAGCCAAGGAATTATAATGAAAGGATTTCAAAGGATTTGGAGAGGGTTAAAAGAAAAAAACACTTAAATTTTTTTTTTTGGAGGTGGTTGGAGATATCGAAACCATGGACCTGACCGTCATGACCTTCCTGACCCTCTTCCCGGAAAACATACCTGTATGGAGAAGTAAGGTGAGGACCGCCGTCCAAGGAAAGCTGCACCGAGCTGGACTGGACTGGGCTGGGCTGGGTTGGGCTGACTGGACCTGGACTAGAATGCATTGGATTGGACTCTGCTGTGTCGGCTTCTCTTTTTTTTTTTTTTTTTCTATTTTTGTCTTTTGTTAAAAAAAAAAAAGGAAATGAATAAAATAAATAAATAAAAAGAAAACTCATGTTTAAGTCTATACTAGATTCTATTTTGTTTTCAAAAGGACACGAAGACGAGAAGACGATCCTCGGGTTGAAGAATAAAATAAATAATATACAGAGTAGTTCAATTTGAGAATCTTCAATTGAGGAGGTCGTCGATCCACCTAGGTTTCGGTGATGATGAATAGTCTATCGGTTGTTTGATTGAGGTATTCTTATCCCCCGCTTTCGTTTATCAACCGCTCTAGACCTTCCGTTTTTGTCCTGGTGTGGCTTTTTCAACCTTACCTTTATGTTTATATTATTATTACTTTTTTTAGGGTTGGTTGAGATTTGTTTTCATAATCATTATCATTTGGTTACTGTTTATTTTATTTTTTTTTTTCAAATCTAGTACTGGCTTTATTCGGTCTAACACACGGTTATCGGCGTTGTCAAGCTTGGTTATATATATTCTCATCACCAACCGCGATATTGCGCCATTTTTTTTAACGAATACCACCAAACCGAACAACGTAAAAAAAAAGAAAAATTAAATCATCCATCTAAGCGTCGTTGAGTAAGGGTTAACTAGTGTTGAACATAAATACATTAATACATGAGTTTAAGGTAAATTAATCATCTATTCCTTCGCCCACGGAAGACTAAAGGTGCCCGCCCAATCCTCCACTTCTTGTCGCAATTGCACAATCTCCGAAATCTCCTCACCCGAACCAACGTAATCCAGGAATGCCTTGACGGTGCTGGGATTCTTGACCCCCTTGGCGGTCGCACTCTCCTTGGCCGCTTTATCTAGCTTCTGTGTAATCAGTACTGCACGATCAACAATCTCCGCCACCCGGCGGAAATCCTCGGGCTGGAATCCGCGGGTGGTCATCGCGGGTGTACCCAGACGGAGACCACCAGGCTTCAGGGCTGATCGATCTCCGGGAACGGTGTTCTTGTTGCTGGCAACACCGCACAGCTCTAGAACGCGCTCCACGCGGGCTCCGTCCACACCCCGGTTCTTCAGGTCCACTAGAACAAGGTGATTGTCTGTGCCGCCGGACACAATATTGTATCCGAGCCCCCCGCTGTTCAGAGGGTTCCCGAGACGATCCGAGAGGGCCTGTGCGTTAGCTAAGACGGTCTCCTGGTAGCTCTTGAATTCAGGAGATTGAGCCTGCTTGAGGGCAACGGCTAGCGCAGTGATGGTGTGGTTGTGGGGGCCACCTTGGTGGCCAGGGAAGACAGAGGCATTGATGGGGTTCTCCAGATCATACATCTCCGGGTTGCCCTTCTTGTCCGTCCTGCGGACTCCCTTGCGGTAGAAGATCATGGCGCCACGGGGACCGCGGAGGGACTTGTGGGTGGTGGTCGTGACAACGTCTGAGTGTGCGAAGGGGGAAGGGATCACATCCGCAGCGACCAGTCCAGAAATATGAGCCATATCACTTAGCAGGTAAGCACCTGCCTGGTCGGCGATCTTGCGCATGCGGGGATAGTCGATCAGACGGCTGTAGGCTGATGTGCCAGCGATGATGAGCTTGGGGCGGTAGAGGAGAGCCTGCTTCTCGAGGCTATCGTAGTCGATGAGACCAGTCGACTCATCCAGACGGTAGGGGAGGGTCTCGAAATATTTGGAGATGAAGGAGATCTTCTTGGTGGGGGTCTGGTATCCATGGGACAAGTGACCACCGTGAGGAAGATCCAGGCCCATTAGACGATCATGTGTGTTGAGGAGAGCGGAGATGGCGTACAAATTGGCGGGAGAGCCAGACAGAGCTGTAATTGTTAGTGTCTAGCCTTTCCAAAGACAGGAAGAAAGATCACAGATATTCTCTATCATAAGCATGAATAGTGATATCTATAGTTGGAAACTTACGCTGGACGTTCACACCCCATTCCTCCGGATTCAGACGGAAAGTCTCTAGCGCTCGTTGTTGGCAAAGCCGCTCAGACTCATCAATATGTTCATTTCCACCATAGTATCGAGCACCAGGATATCCCTCGGAGTATTTATCTGAGGTAAAAAGAAGGGTGGGAGTTAGAACCATTGGCTATCATTACATGAACGGAAAGCTTAGGTATGACGTACTCTGCATGACACTGCCCAGAGCATCCAGGACAGCCTGTGAAGTGAAGTTCTCTGAGGGGATCAGGTTGATAAAGTGTTGCTGGCGTTTTTTCTCCTGTAATGGGTGAGTCGGAGTACAATATGTCCGCGTGAGGGGAAAAGGCCCACCTTTTGGAGGATATTGTAGATCGTGGGGTCCGCCTTCTCGAGGGATGCAGAGAGTAGCTATCAAAAGCACGGTTAGGTTAAAAATTGCCATACAATTGGTTTTATCCCTCTTGTATTCCATCAAATACATACCGATTGCTGCCCATCCCCGCTGTTCGAGGATACCGAGCGCTGCCATTGCACGGGAAGCGAACGGAGCTGGGAGCTGGGAGTAGAGCGCGGCAAAAGGCGCGAGGCCTGTCGACCACAACGGCTCAACATCGTGAATTATAGAGAAGGAATGGTAAGAATTCCTCGATTACCTTGGGGCTCGGAGAAATGCTAAAAAAAAAAAAAAAAAAACGGAAACACAGAAAGAAAATGGAGAATGGAAAAAGCGAATAGCCAGAATAAAAGTAGATAGGAAGACCCCGTTCTGCTCCGTCGTCTATCTTCGGACAACGTGACGTTCGCCGTTGCCCGCGGGAAGCTTGAAGCGCTTATCCTATTTAGGTCTAGCATCTCCGAAATGACCTCTACGGCGGGAAATTGATGTTCCGTCGCCTATTTCCCTCTTTCAGGTTTTTCCTGCCTCCTTTCCCCTTCTTCTTTTTCCTTTCTTCTTCATCACACAACTAAATCCAAAATGAAGAATGGCGTTTAACTGGTCAGCTCTCGTGGAGGACTGACCTTCGGGCTGGATTCTCCCGGGCGATGCGGCCATGTCCCCGCCTTTCACCATCCTTTTCGGGACAAAGAACCATCAGATTGGAATACTTGTGTGTGTCTATGGTGTTTTGCTGTCAGAAATGGTGTGGGGTGTGTAGAAGACTAGATAGATAATTCAAAGGGGGAGAGAGAATGAGCAGGGGAGAAGAAGCGGTCAGTGAGGGTCAACAGAGTGTGAGATAAGATCCCCACGAGCGAGACGGACAGAGATAGACAGAATGCAAATCATAATACTCTAATTATTTGATTTTCCATGATTGAAATTCTGCTGATTGCGATAAGCTACGGATGCTGTGGGTATCCATCTAGGTTTAATAGGCATAAATTTGGGCAACTTGACAAGGGGATAGTCAAGAATTGTAAACTCCAATATTGAATGGATTGACTGGATTTAGCACTGTTACCATTCTGGACGATCTTTAATAATTGATTTGGTCGACGACAGTCTAGAGTCTCGAATTGGGCTGATCTCTCCTGTCCAAGTTAAGGTCAAGCTTGTCCAGCGTGTCTTGGTGCCTTACTTGAAGTAAAGGCGGACTAGTTGCTGATACGACTGGCTGAGGTTAGACTGTGCAACGTGGGTTCTCTGGACAAAGTCGACGTGTGGATATGGGAGTGGAAAAGAAAGGGAAACAAAGGATAGAAGGTTTAGGGACTATCGGAATTTCCTTGTTATTAGACCTTTTTTATTTTTTTGGGAGGATGAATAGTAAGTAAGAGTTGTTGTTTGTCCGCCCCCTTGGAAGGAAAAAGAAACCGAGATAGGAAACGATTATCAGGGTGGTTTTTTTTGCCATCTGATGTTGTGGGTATTTTAATTATAGTTGAATTTTTAGTGAGTTAACTATGTGGCAGTGGAGGTTTAAAAGAACTCATATTAATCTTAAATTCCACTTCAAGATTAGACGAAATTCAGTATAAATTTTTGATGGGAAGAGAGGGGGAAAGAAACTATGGGATTATACTTAAGGGTGTTCGTCATCAGGATCATCTTATTTTGAGATCACAAGAAGAGTAATAGCAATAGAAATAGAAAAAACAAAAAAAAAAAAAAATCATAATCATGCAAAGACTTTCACATTCAGACAGGGGGAAGTGTCAGCAACGATGACGAGGATGCTGATGATGAAGCCGAAGTGAGTGGTCCAACACATGTAATTCCTTCCTTGCCGGGCGGGAAATCAAGACCTGCGGATTTTCTTCTGCAGGAACAAGCAGGGGTAGAACGTGGAGATAGAAGAATGTGGTGGAGATAGTGGATTGAACCAGAAGACTAGAGATTTACAACCGAAGGGATAAAGACCACATCAGGCACCGCAAACTGCCACAGAAATTAGAGGACCAAACAAGTAAACTAGTAAAGCTAATTTTATGCGCCCCTCAAAAGTGAACTAAAGTCAGAATCTAATTTCCAACTAACACTTAGTGCCTGTTGAGGGTGTGAAGCCCAACTGGCAACTGGGGCCTTTCTCCTGGCCAAGATTAATTATTATTTATGCACAACTTCTCCCCCCTCTCCCTCTCTTCTTTCTCTCATCTCGTTCCAGTTCCCGTTCTATATCCAAAATCACAACCAAACTCCCCCCCGGTCTTTCGTACCGAGTACATTCTTTTCCCTCACAACTCTCATACAGTCTTTTCTGTTGAATTTTAATAATTCAAACAAATCTATCTTTCGTTTTCAATCTTCTTTTGAAATCCAACCAACAAAATGCGTTTCTCATTCGCTGCTGCCGTGGCTCTCCTTGCCGCCGGTGTTGTCGCCCATGGTGATTCTGAGGAATATACTACTATTGTGGTCACTGAATACACCACTTACTGCCCCCAGTCAACTGTCTTGACTCACGGCACTGAGACCGTCAGTGTTCCTACTGTATGTCTTGCCACGAAAATAGAAACCTTGAGATATAAATAAATATATACATATATATACTAACTCCTGGATATAGCCTGGGACCGTCACCATGTCCAACGGTCCTTACACCGTCACCCGTCCCCTGATCACCTCCACTATCACCCGCTGCAAGGCCTGGTATGACTTCTTTCTCAAAAATTCGAATATTCTAAAACATAAAAGCTAACGTATCATACCAGCTCTTCCGCCACTGCCATTCCCAGCACTCCCGTTAGCTCTGTTCCCGTCATCCCCAGCGCCCCCAGCAGCTCCGTCCCTGTCATCCCAACTTATCCTCCTACTGTTCCCTCTGAAGTCAACCCTACCGCTTCCTCCAGCACTACCCCCGCTGCTCCTGTCTTCACCGGCGCCGCTTCTCGTGCTATGGCCGGTGCCGGTGCTGGTCTTGCTACCGTCTTCGGTATCATGGCTTACTTGTTGTAAATAATTATGAAACCTGATAACCTTTTTTTTTTTTGTCCTTTATTCATTATCAACCCTTTCACTCTATCTTATTAATTTTTTTTACATAATTATTTTTACAACAACACCATTACCACCACTATCAACAACAATAACCCCCTCTACTCCCTTATGGAGGGATGTAATGGAGGAATTGCGGTGTGGGAATGAAGAAGAGGAAAGAGGAGGGAGCAGGGAAGAAAGCTTGCGCAGATTGGTTGGTGGGGAGAGAAGATATTTTCTTATTTTGAAAGAGAGTTGTCTGATATCCTTTTATTCTTCTCCTGTACCCCATTTTTATTTTATTTTTTTTTTTTCCATTTGGGTTTCCATTTCCTCTTTCCCTTTCTTGCTTCACAATATAATCCTGGTCAGTCTTCATCTTCGGGGTTATGGCCGGTTTTATCATGATCCATCCTCTTATGAAATAGGTGTTTTTGATCGGGGTTATTTTTTTATTTTTATTTTTTCCTCTTTTTCTCTTTTGCTCAGTAAATGAAATACCACTGATACCTCCCTTTTAATGTGTTTTCTTTATTATTTTCTTGTTCTTCTGGCGATTATCGCATCTATTCTTCCCTGTGTTGTAAGTTTAGACAAGGTTCATTATGCCCCATGGTACTAGTAAACTTTATCTCATCTACAAAGCCTCCACAATGCGTATGATATCAAGTCAAGTGGGTATATATCTTTGTCCTGCATTAAAGGTAGTATACTTATTGAATATTATTATCACCATCTATAGTTTCGCCTTCTGGGCTTCTTCAAAGTACTCCCGAACTCGACCCCGCGCAACTTCCACCACTGACGCATCCTCCACCGTCGGCGGAATGCTCACCGGTCCTTCATACTCTCCTCGAGCCCCTTGCTCTACTAGTTCCCGTAAGACCCGTCGCAAAGTCTTTCCACTCCTTGTCTTTGGGATCATACCTTGCCCCTGAATCATACCCCCTAGCGATGCAATCGCCCCAATCTGTTCACGAACAAGTTGGTTGACTTCATCAAAGAGTTCTCGACGCGGCTTTGCTGGCAGTTCCCCTTGTGCGCTTCGTAGCTGCACAAATGCAAAAGGGAGATGGCCCTTTAAAGCGTCGGGCATACCGACAACACTGGCTTCACCGATCTCCGGATGAGAAAGGATTGCTTGTTCGATCGCACCTATATTTGGTTAATTTCTTCTCCTCCTTTTCTTTTTTTGTCTTACATCGTAAAATAAAGAAATTCCTTCATTTAAAAAAAAAAAAAAAAAAAAAAAAAAGGACAAAGAATAGGAGAGAGGGGGGGATACCAGTGCTAAATCGATGGGCAGCCACATTGATAATATCATCCGATCGTGACATAACGTGTATATACCCGTCGTGATCGATCATCCCTGCATCTCCCGTGTCCAGCCACCGACCGTTGAATCTCTTGAGATACCCCTTGAAGAATCTTTCATCATCGTTGAACAATCTAGTGAAAGCTGTAGGAGCTAATGGTATCGCCATGACAAGGTTTCCCATATTCCCCCGAGGAACCTCGTGACCTTCATCATTGACAACTCGAACATCAAATCCGGGCATGGGTAAACCTGCCGATCCGGGTCGAATAGCGAGTGGTGAAATTTTGAATTCATGAGGTTGGGGAGATATTCTTCCCACGGCACTTCTTAATGCCAACCCAGAGATAGGAGATCCTGACTCGGATGACCACCAGTTGTCCACGACCAGTGCACCTGGCGCGGCGTGCTTGGTCAGAAGGTCCTGATAAGCGCGTACAATACTGGGCTCACTTCTTTCGCCCGCAAGAAATAATGCTCGTAGATGTTGAAGATTACCATTTTTAGCCACTGTTTCAAAATAGAGGTTATCAGGGTCATCTTTACGGATGGCCCGGAGAGCGGTGGGTGCCGTGAAGAGGACGTTTGCTTTATGTTCTGCAACAATTCTCCAGAATGTCCCCGCATCTGGTGTGCCTACAGGTTTGCCTTCAAATAAGACAGTTGTTGCCCCGACCAACAGAGGTCCATACAGGATATATGAGTGGCCAACCACCCATCCAATGTCAGACGCACAGAACATGACATCACCAGGCCCATGAATATCGAACAGATACCTGATCGATAGATTAAGGCCGACCGCATGCCCACCAGCCTCTCGAACTACTCCCTTGGGTAGCCCCGTTGTCCCTGGAACATTATGAAATTAGCTGTGACCAAATTTTCGATCTTGCGCAAGAGATCATACCGCTGGTGTATATGATATAGAGTCCATCAGTGCTCTTGACGGGAACAGGACCTGCCCGAATACCGCGCATCCGCGCGCTCTTCACCAACCGTTGCCAATTTCGCTGCCCACTCAATTTGTCGGGGTTATTCCATCGAAGCTGATTTCGTTGCCAAATAAGCACTTTCTCTGGCTTGAAGCTGCTCGACTCTATCGCACCCTCCACCAGTGGGCGGTAGAAAATCGGACCTTTCGACCCTTCGATGCCACATGAGGCCGTCAGGATGGCCCGTGGCCTAGCTGCTTCGATGCGCTGAGCCAGAGATTTGGCTGCAAACCCACCAAATACGGCGGCATGGATGGCTCCTAGGCGGGCGACGGCCAGAGCGCCAATGAGGGCAGCGGGGATCATAGGCACTGCATTGACGTTAGTTCAATTGCCATGACCATTACTACTTTCGCCCCTCTTTCGTTCTAGTTTTGCGAGCGGTATAGAGTAGATTTTTGGAACGGGAGGGAAGAAATGTACTGTAAATGATGACAACATCTCCCCTACGAACCCCTTCCTCCCGTAATACCCCAGCAAGGACCTCTACTTCGTCTAGCAGTTGCCGGTAGGTGTACTTTTCTTTCGTTCCGGTGACCGGAGAATCCCAGATAATGGCAACATTATCCCCGTTGCCGCTCTCCACATGACGGTCGACACAATTGTAAGTGGTGGATATTTCACCGTCGGGAAACCAAGACCAATGATCGTGACTGGTTCCACTGGATAGAATTTTGGTCGAACGGCTGATCGCACGTGACGGCAGTTGATGCCAATGGACTTGTTTTGCGTGATGAGACCAAAAGCTTTCTGGGTCTTGGAGTGAGGAGGCGTGTACCTGTTGTTGTAGGTGGAGAGTCATGATTGGATGCGGATAAGACTAAATAGCGAAGGCTAAAGGGGAATAAAAAAGAGCAGGAAAAAATAAAAAAAAAAAGGCAAAAAGATAAGAAACTAAACTGAAACAAAAACAAAATAATTGTAGAAGCTCAAGTTTTAGGAACCTAGATGTGGGCTAGGGAATGTGAAGAAGTCTGGGGATGACCCTGCCAGAGTGAAAACGCAAACGAAAAAAGGTTTAGACATGAGGTTAGCTCAGGCCACATCCCGATGGGGAGAGGTTAACTGGAGAGGCCGCATCCTTCTCCAGACAAGTAGGGGAAGAAGGGAGGGGGGAAGGTAGGTAGGTGTGGGTGGGTAGGTCATACCGGTACGTCAGACGTCAAGTGGTGGTCGGTAACCGATATCTGGAACCGTGGGGGTGGGGACGCAATGCCTAGCGAGGGATGAGGGCGGCGAGGATGAGGAGGAGCGACATGAGAAGGTACCCAGCGTTAATGCATTTGAATCTCTGGATGCACCAGTATTTTTAAAAGATGTAGCATTCCGGATCCAGCCGTGGGAGCATGGAGTAACAAACCGAGGGTCGGGCGGAGGGAGGGAAAAGAGAGGGAGAGAAAGTAAGCTTTCCCCGCACTGGCACAATCTCCGTCCCTCCCAACTGCAGCTAGTCATTCTGAACCACCTCTTCAGGGTAAACTCGAGGGATAAGGTATGTAACAGTCAGTTCATTGTAAATTCGTGCTATTAAATTTTGTTTTCTTTAAAATGTGTATTGAATTGTATGCGCATTCTATCAGTTAGGAATTTATTCATCAAAATAATAAATAATCTTGCTTGTTTTCGTTTTATTTGCTTGCAAATGCATCGAAAATCACAACTCAAAATTTCAGCCGTAGGGTATCATATCGCAATGCCTGCTAAACGGTTGACTGTCATCTTGAGGTAGTTCCATGTCCACCGCCCCACTCCATCATCCCCCCATTGCCTTATGTCCACCTTTCGCCATATACAAGTTCTTCCCTCTATTTCTTCTCTTCTCACTCCATCTCGTCCATCTTATTGGATTTGTATATACCGTTCGTGGAATGGGCGTTGCTGGGTGAAATGAATATCCAGGGGGTTGGGGCTGGGAGCCGAACACACCAAGAAATATGGTGAAGGTGGAAAACAAGTAAAAGAAGGGGGGGGAAGATATGAAATGGGGGGTGGCACCCACACATCAAAAAAAAAAAAAAAAGGGACGAGTAAAGGTAAACACAATGAACAGGGAGAGATATCGTTCTATGGTCCTGGGTCCCCCGCCCCTTGAAACATAAAGATTCCCATATACCCGAAACACCCTGCGATATATTCGCAAAAACAAAAAGAAAAAAAATCGCCTCCCACGCATAACCATAATAATCGTAGCTCATGCATCATGCATCAAGCACATTCGCATATTCACTCCGACTTCTTAGTAGGATCGGCGATAAACGACATTGGAAGAAATGTAGAAAAATGGTAGAAATAGAAACAAAAGCGGAGGGGATGGTGGGAGGGTATGGGGAGAGAAAATAAGCACGAGGTAAAGAGCCTGAGGACCGGCAAGGCACCTTGAAACCAATATAAACAAAGAGGTAGAAGGAGAAAAAAGAATCCGTTCATGAAGCAAGCTTGCATGATTCTAGCCCCTCTTAGCAAGGATGGAGGGGGGTAGGTAACTCGACGACAGAGTGAAAAAATCGACAGGAGGAATATAGTAGTGATGCAAGCCTTCAGTAGGGCAGCTGGCTGCTGGTCACAGCAAGAGGTGGCAATTATTGACAAAGCCAGAGCCCTCAGGCAAATTGTCATCCCAATTCAAAGAATTGTACACCTAAAACCACCGCGGTGTCTTGGACGGTCGGGGCGGAAATTTCTGGGGTATTCGGGCCCAACATTATCGCGCATGGGACCCAGACCGGTCGGCCGTCGAACTTCAGCTCGTCCGCCTTGTTGCTGAAGGCGTTGTTGGCGCAGCATTCTCACCACATCATAAAAAGCCTTTTCAACGTTTATGCAATTTTTGGCGGAAGCCTCCACAAATTCACAGCCCAGATCTTTCGCAAGCGCCTGGCCCTCTTGTGCTGAAACCGCGCGTTCGACAGCCTTATCACTCTTGTTGCCAACTAACATTACGGGCACGGGAAGCTGAGGACCGGAGGGTGAGTGGATTGGGGATCCGAGATAACTTGTGCCAGAGGGGGAACCGGAGTTGGATGATTCCTTAACCATCTTGATCTGATTGTAAAATTTTTGTATTCGAGAAAAGGAGGCACGAGAGGTGATGCTATAAACGAGCACGAAGCCCTCGCCGTCACGAATCCATTGGTCCCTCAGCGCGGTATATTCTTCTTGACCGGCGGTATCGAGCACCTCGAGCATGCAAGATTGTTGGTCGATCACTACCTGTTTTCGGTACGAATCTTCGATGGTTGGATCGTAGGTTTCGACAAAATGATTCAAACATAGCTTTTGAAAAAAAAACCCACATGGGCACAGAATTAGTTACTGGGGTCATCACTGGCGAGAACGGCAGTAAAAAAAAATGGGCTAACCTGAATTGTGAGTGCTGTCTTTCCGACACCACCATCCCCTAGCACCACCAACTTGTACAACGTCATTTTTCCCGACATAGCGACAGATACCTGTGCCTACTGACGGTAGGTACTAATCGTATACGGTGGCTAATCAAACGTGGCGCGGATGTGATTAAAGAGGAAGGGCGGAAAGATAGAAAGATATATAATATAAAGTGTTAAGAGTGGCGAAAAGGGAAATATCAAAAAAGAGAGAAGGAAAAAGAAAAGGCAGAGGACGAGGAAATTCTATCTAGGCTCCACGGAGAGCACGGACGCGCGGAAGCGGAGAGTTGCGAAACGCTGGGTCTAGAGAGGAACGGGCTATTTTGGTAGTGCAATTAGCCACCGGAGAAAAGGTCCTGGTCGTTTTTAGGCCGTTGTCCAGCACACATGCCAATGCCTAGGGGCTATGGAATTTTTCAACTGACCAAAACTACATACCTTGATACAATGCGAGGTAAAAAAAAGTTTTGGGGGTTGGATCAGCCGGAACGGAGCAGATGATGAATTGCGTTACTGGCGGTTATTAAAAAGAGGCGGAGGAGGGAGGGGGAAAAAAAGGATAGGATGAAAAAAGAGAAATCCGCCTCTAAAGTTTGGACTCGAGCGAGTATTGCAAACAAGCGGCCACCAAAAGCTGCAGAATGGTGCAAGTGGATGGAGTTTAATAAAAAGGATTTGCCTAGAACCCCGTATAAAGGCAAATATGGAATTAAGGATAAAAAAGAAAAAAAAAAAAAAAAAAAAGAAAAGAAAAGAAAAAGCGACCAAAGATATTTATATATATGTATAATATATATAAATAAATTAAAAAGAAAAGGACAAATAGCGGGGGGTGGGTGGGAGCTTGCCCAAGCTTCAATAAAAACAGAAGAGGATTGCTTTACGTTAATTCTGCCACGTGAGGAAGAAAGAGAGAAAGGTGATCGCCAGCAGCGGATACACTGTGAGTTTCGGGATGCTGCAATGACTTATCTCCTTTGGCGAGTGAAGAGGGGGAGGGGGGAGAGCGCACGACCAAGGAGACAAGAAAGGCTTGGCCAGCAAGAAAATAGTTGGGAATTAGCTGCGGAGGGGCGAAGCCCAAAGTATGGCTGTACCGGGGTGTGGTGGTAAAGCAAAGGGTGCCGATGATAATCCACAATGAAGGGCAATTTCCCACAAATTGGTAGAGAGATAATAGGAAAGATGATGAAAGGGAGGAGGGGGGAATGGAATTGAGAGGGAAGAAGGGGGGAAATGGCTGGAAAGAGAATAGAGAAAAAGAAAGCCAAAAAAAAAAAGAAAAGAAAAAAAAAAAAAAAGGAACGAGGAAGAGGAAACTCCCTAAGAGAGGAACGGAAAGCAGAAGAATAATACTAAGAGTAATGGTAGGTAATAATGAACGGGGCGATGATCCCTGGGCTTTGGTTTTAGCGTGACATGCTCTAGGGAAGCGGAGTCGAACCTGTTGACTGGGTTGCGGATGGAAAAGGACTGGCAGTGCGGTAGAGGGAGGAGGGAGGGGGAGCTGAGGTGCTTACCTTAGGAAAGGGTGTACTAAATCAAAGCAAAAGAGGGAGAAGGCAGCAAAAAAGTGGCGGCAGTTAGTTGTCAGTTTTGGGGCCGGATCATTAATGCAGGACCCACGATAGTGGTAAGGACGGCGGCCTACTCAGCTGGGATTCCTATGGTGGTCGGAAGGAAATAGGTAAGGTACAGTGCCTACAGGGTCTTGGGAGTTGGTTGGAGAACGGTATCAAGGCAAAAACTAATAATATTACTTTATTGACAACTAATTGCATTGGCTTGAGCAAGCATGATCTCATGCCTCTCGATCTAAAAGCTAAGTATTCCCTGATAGAGTCCTTGTAAAATTAGGGAAAATGAGGTTAGTATGGCAAAAAAGGTTACAGTACCTGGATTAGGTATGTGCCTCAAGCACAGTAGCGCGCGCCTTGTCAATCGTTAGGGTATCTATCAACTTTCGAATGTAACAATTCAAAGTCAATGCTGCTCTCTGTTCCACCTGCCCGCTCAACCTTTGAAACCTCCACTAAGAGGTGAATAATTCAGGACATTAACTTTCTTTCCAATATGGACACTGCTGAGAGACAGTTTCGGGTGTCCAGACCAGGTGGATCAAAACAATGCTTACTTACCACTGACTTAATTTCTACCTACATAGTTGGCGACCATACCCCACCGACCATCTCATATTTTCGAGTAGGAGTCTGATAAGGAGCTGCACAATGAAGCAAAATCAACAATAGGTAATCAATACCACACTTAATGATCATCTTTAAGTTAACCCCTATGAAAAGCCCTTTTCTGAGCACTCTGGTGCCATACAACTAAATAAAACGCTACATCCCCATCTTCGCAAGCCCCTCTAGTGTGCTAATTATTATCTAGTAATCATCGGGATAGGAAAACGCCGAATGTAAACCTGTCACTACAGCAATAATTAATAATTTGTCGATATTATTACTCCCCCCAGTATCGATATAGCGTCCATTCCTTCAAGATGTTACACCCGTCTCCAGCCGGGAATGGGGATAGAACATTCCGCGGCCAATAGTGGGCGTGCTAAAACCACCTTCCTGATTCTCGGGACTGCCTAATACGTAGGACTGCCCATGTGTCATATCGCTAAGCAGTTATAATCCAACGATCTTTCTTCAGAGGAGCCGAATGTGAAAGGCTGAAAGGTTAAGAAGGAGGAAAAGTCCAAGCCACCCCCCGCCGCCCCCAAACACATTCTGTTCAAAACATTGTGGGACGCTATTTCGATCATGGAGTTTGTTACTATTTGATCTTCTATATATTCATCGTTGGTAGCTCTGGGAAATATCCTACTAGGAGTGATATTTTCCCTTTGCAATCTCTCTATTCCATTTTCCTCTAAATTTCCATTTTCCCCTCTTCTTTCTGAGTTCTCTGGTATCTAGACATGAATTTTTTGCAATGGAAAATCTTTTTCCAGCAACGGCTAGTTCTAGATCCTAAAGCTACCTACTAGGAACCTAGGCAAGCCCATCCTGGTTAGTGGGGAGAAATTTTGACCTTGCCCCTATTAATATGATTACTTTACACCGACTCCAATCATCGCATCCTCTTCTCGCGACTCCAAAAGACTAAAAGTACTAACTCACCACTATTAGGGAGAAGAACTCCGCACTTACATTGAAATATAACTGGTCGTTCATTGCCCGATCCTTGAATGTGGTCTCCCGGCAGATACATGAATCCTACCGTTTGATAAACAAACGCCCGGGCCGGTCCACAGCGGTTTAGTTCCAATAACTAGCAGGGAATAAATGCGCAAGTCGTAATATGGAGTAAAAAAAAGCAATTGAGTCTCAAGAGCAAACTCGAGGGCTAGAATTTGGCACGAGGGATGGTGTTGGAATTTGGGGCGGGATATAGGGATCTTAGCCTTTAAGGTGGCTAGACCCGGAAGGGCAACATTTCCCTATACCGACCTACGTGTGCTGTACCGGCTGTAAAGACGGTAATTTTGAAAAAAAAAAAGGAAACAAAATAACAAAAAAGATCCTCTAGGTATTTATTGTACTTGAGGATACTACATCTATTCTCTAAAGGGAGATATGAATCAAAGATATCGATGGAACACTCTTTGACCAACCATAATTAAGATTCAATTGAAAATGACCAAAGCATATCTATAGGGAGGATGGACTAGGACATAGAATTGATTGACCCCAAGCCCGGTTATTCTCCACGTGGGTGGGTAATGTAACAAAGAACTTGAAAAAATAAGTACCACCACACCTGAGTGTGCAATTCCTCATCTCTATCTATATACTATTGTGACGACCTTGAAAATCATAATGTAGTACGGGAAGATAGGAAAACTCCGAAGTGTAAAAAGTAAAAGGATGATTTCCCTGCATTATTATACTGGGGAAAAAAAACCTTCCTCTATTTTGGAAGATCTATTGGTTTCCATAAAGTTTTTTTTTTTTTTTTTATTAAAAAAAAAAAGGAAATAATAACAATATTAATTAACCTAGTGTGACACCTGGCGAAATGCATAAAATCCCATCGATAACCGTAACAACCCCTACTCTTCCATTAGCTTGGCACCTTGGAGAAAGAAGCATCCTAAGTTTTTATTCTCATTATTATAAATTGTAGTTTTGTAACCTATTATTATTATTGTTGTTGTTGTTGATAATGATAGACTCATGTAGGAACCAAAGCATGCATGGGTATTGCATGCATTGCTGCATGATCTGGATCTAGTAGCGCATGCATCCTAATCATGGGTGCTACGTTCCTGTTCTAACTTCTAAGCTCTCCCTGTCGGGAACCAGGCGCCGCGGCACTTGACACCAAACATCTGGAGAACACCTAGAGTAGGTAGGTACATACTAAGGTACTTAGGGAAGTGGGTAAATGGGCCCAAGGGGGACAGCTGGAGAGGAGGTGCGTCCCACCACTATGGGCCCGGACCTTTGATCCTGGTGTATTATTGGAGAATTAATCACGTTGGAATATAAAATGTCTGTAGGTGTACGGAGGTAAAATTGAAAAAAAAAAAAAAAAAAAAAATATCGTGGTACCATAACTGTGCTTCGTAGAACCTGTTTATTATTACCTTAGTATTGTGTGGACTCAAGGTGTTAGCGAGATATCCGTGAGATATCCGTGAGATATCCGTAATAGCCGATTGTTGGTTGGTACTAAGGGCACTAAGTAGCCTCTCCCACTAATAATCCCGGGCCGGTAAAATACACGACGCTTCCTAGGAGCTTTCAAGAGAGGGTAAAAAGAAAAAGGTATAGCTTCTGGGTCCAAATTAATACTTTGTATTATTATGATGATAATATGACGGTTGAGATATTAAATTCTTTAAATTCAAGTTTTGCTTTCCTTTTTTTTCCCCCCTTGTTACTACCAGGTACAATTGGTTGTAAATACCTAGGAATATACAGTACAATGACCTATTTACCTTTACCTAGGATAAAATCAGCCAATGATAAAAGCCTGTCTCCAAAGTGCATCAGGTTCCTCACTCCTCGGTAACTAAGGTACCTACCTAGTAGGTAGGTAGTAGGTACCTGTACTATATGGATTATTGTCGTTTGTGCTTTTTGATTATTTATTATCAATTTAACGGGCTTACCAGGTAAGAGTCCCCACTGCCCCACTGAAGCTACCTTGTCAATTACATAATTACTGTCTGCTAATGCTAGGTGGTAGGTTTTGAGCGTCGAGGAAGGCAGGCCGAGATTTCATCCTGACAACGCATAGGCCATATTAGGATAAACTTAGCCTATAGTCTTCGCTAGTCATAGGGATTAGCCTCTGACTGAATAATGGCGTCAGGTCTATGCTCCATATAACTTGGCATGACGTCCATTATTCCCTCTTTGGACATGTCGTACGAGTCGGGTTGTAGGCCTTGACTATTACGAAGGTCACTTTAGTTAGTATGTGGCTTTTTGGGTGATTTTCAATAGTCCTTCGTTATAAATGCTAACTGGAGCTAGGGAAGTGGCTGCAGAAGTCCTGCTATCAACACTAGCGATATAAGATATATCTTTGCATGAGAACCCAAACTGATCAATGATTAAACCTATGTGTTCCTAGAAAGGTACCTGCTCACTCGAAAATGCAGTTTCCACAAGGATAGGTATGAGTAACATTAAATCAATTTTCTATGACTCTTTAGGGAGAATGTCCGGCTTTGGTCCGGCTGGGACGACGATCTGTCCTCCACCCAACCGCTTACCCACTGCCACCAAATATTGATATTTATACTAGTTATCCACCGGGTAAGACAGTTAGTATGATATGTGCGGAAGTGTTCTCCTGGTCAACGAGCACCTAGCAGCACAAGACTGGACACTCACAATATCAAAGAAAGTGGTCTTTTTGAACGCCCCTCCCTGCGTCCTCTCAGACTCATCATAGTACAACCGGCGATACCATCGGTCAATTAATGGATAATCGTGACGGATCATCTTCAAATTACACCTGAAAATCAAGTAATAGGCCACATCGAAGCGACAAATGGTCGTATATAACCGAATATCAGCCTCGGTGATATTCTCGCCAAAAAGGTATGGCTGGTGGCCTGGCTGCGCCAAATGGTTCTCGATGCGATCTAGGGCATCGAACAGTGGATATACGTTATCATCGTACGCCTCTTGTGTCGTCGCAAACCCGGTCTTATACACTCCGTTGTTGATAAGATTATATACCCATTCATTCATCTCGTCAATTTTAGCCCTCAAATGTAGCGGGTATAGCCCTCCACCAGGCTTGTTCACTTCGCGCTTGTCCTCGGGGAGAAGATGATCGAACTCCGTATAGAACATGCGGATAATCTCACTACTCTCGTTGTTTACGATGGTCTCTGTCTTGCGATCCCAGAGTACGGGAATCGTATACCGTCCGACATAATTCGGGTCCGCTTTGAAGTAAAGCTGACTAAGTTTCTGAAATCCATACAGGGGGTCCTTCTCTGCTGATCCCCATCGTCCCGAGAAAAACCAACCCTCCGGTCCAAGCTCCGGATCCAGAACCACCAGTTGGATGATATCTTCGAGCCCTTTAAGTGATCGAACAATGTTTGTCCGGTGTGCCCATGGGCAACCATACCCTAGGTATAAAACATAGCGGTCCTTTTCGGCAGGGAAGGTAGCCAGCGGATCGCGCGATACGAAAGATCGAAAGGCGGAGTCCTTACGTCGAAAATGGCCGTCAGAGTCGGCATGGCGATAAATTTTGGATTCCTACCAGGTTAGCCTCTGGTTGAGGTTGGGGTGACGGACTGGGTGCTATACTCCCGTGTCTTCTGGCATTTCGTCTAATCGCGGTAAGAATAGAGAGCTGAGTATCGGAAATTGACCAAATCTTTTTTGAGAGCTTCTGGGACAGGAAAGATTTTATACAGCCAATGCACGTAGGGAAATGCTAAGGAATGAGCTGGATGTAGGTGGATATGTAAGCGGAACATTTATAATCAACCTGTGATTGACGTCATGGACCTCTGGGATCACGACTACTGTCACCTAACAGTCTGCAATTTGCTATAATGATAAAATGATTGGTCTCAAGGCAAAGAGATAGCAGGACAGAGAGCCGTAGTCTCGTTCTAGAACTACTCGACCGAAATATTGAGCTGTCTAGCGACTTCGATGAAGCCTTCGGACTCGATATCCGCCACTAGATCCACATACCCCTCCTCCATCGCTTTGTCCAGACTACCATTCTCCTCTCCATACCGTTCAACATATATAGTTCCAAAGCCACATGACTTGGCCGCTTTTAGATCGCGTAAATGTGCAGCTACCAAGGCACACTGATGTGGCTCCAGCCCAAGACGACCCGCTGCTCCCAGGTACACTCGAGGCGAAGGCTTATACGCCCCGAAATGTTCAGCACTAGCGATGTCGGTGAAAGGGAGATCTCCGTGACGTATGAGATCTTCGAGTAGTGACACATTACCGTTGGATAGGGTGCACGTCCGAAACTTGCTATTTAGAAGGTTCAGCCCGTGAACGGTGTCTGCCCACGGATCAAGGCGATGCCAACTGAGAACAAGCTCTTGCAGTTCACTTTCATCAAACAAACCCTCCAGCTGTCGCTGTCGGAGTAGCTCTACTAGAGCGTTGTAGTGGTGTTGGTCTACTGAAATAAAGCCGTTAGAAGGGTCAAAGCCGTGAGTAAAGCGAGTGTATGATGCTCTCCAGTCCTCAACGAATGCGTGCCAGTCATCGTCCGTCAAGGCTAGGGCCTGCGCCCTTATATCGGCGGATAATGATTCTCGAGAATCACGGAGAGCACGTTGACAGGCTTTCTTTACAGCCTCAGTGACACATGAGCGCCATTCAACAGCAGTGCCGAAGACATCGAAGAAGAGCGCCTGCGTTTGTGCATCAAGCGGCATCGTGCGTGGATTTTTTTGGATATTTATTTTTTACCGAGGAATTCTAAGTAGGCAGTCACCACTTGAGAGCTCGTGCTGTGCTGCTTTGCGTCTTCGACTTTTTACCTATTATCTCTGCTTTGCTCACTTCTGAACTAGGTTATCCGATAGTAATCTGAATGTAGCAGCTGAGAAATCCTCAAAATACTTAACCTCGCTGCTCATAAACCTCTTAATTAATCGAGAATGATAATAAGTAGCTCGTTTGCTAACTACCCACCTGGAGATATCAATGCCACGATGAGTCATAAAACGAGGCCCGAGGTTAGAACGGGAACTAATCATTACTCCTATTTGTTAACATTTTTATTGATGGGGCTGTTGACGGGCTAGACCTTGGAGTCATAATTTAATAATCATCAACTCCTCTTTCAGAAAAATGCACTCAGTAGGAAGTAGGCTGGACTGGTTTATGATAAGAGGAATGAAATATTTATCTGAACTAGGACCTTTTTTTTTTGGGACAAATAATTATTGTTGACGCCAGAGTTCGCAAAAACCGGCTCCTCTTTAATCAATCACATCGGATCCCTGCATCTATCACATTATCACCTTGTCCGTTGCCTCAGATTGATAGCTAGGCACACGTTTTGATAGAGGCCCTGCGTTGGTTGCCGTTAACCGATCCAACGAGATTCTTAGGTTCATTGCCGTCAACCTCGACGATCCTCAACGGCGCGACAACAATGCTTGTGGTCCGTTCACTTTTCCCTGGAGATGGACCAACTCGACCAAAAAAAAAAAAACATTAATATTGATTTAAAAGCCAACCACAGATTGTGATTAGGGCCCAAGTTCAATTAACGGGCACTTCTATCTGGGCCTCGTGTCTCCAATTAAAGAGGCCCAATCAAAGCCTTTTATTATGATCCAGATAACGAACAGTGACCTGTCAATATCCCCCCTGAACCGGAGGCGCAAAATCCAGTCCATCTCTTGCCGTGTGGGGTTACCGCATGGGGCCAAGTCCCAGTTAGTCGTATGTGACTTCTCACACGTTCTTTCTCAAGGTCCAGACACCAATTATTAGTTACCTCAGGTTTACACATCACACATCTTTCTTAACTGGCTGAGATGCCTGACTAAGATACTGTTCGCTACCTACAATCCAATGAGGATTAACTCCGTGTCTTGTGGTTGGGTAAGCGGACCCTGGAATGACCTATTTTTTCTTATTCTTGATAAGGAGGAAGATTTCTTTTGATGGGCGACCAACTTTCTTCTACGCCCGAAGGCGTAATCCCAGTCCGCGAGGGAAAATCTAGCTGGGCTCTTTTGAGTTCAACGGGGTTGTATACTCAAAACAGGCTTCGCCGCGATAGGATGGCCATCCGAAGATCGTGATGTGACAAAGAAGAAATTTTCTGGTTGTCGCGTCCAGACTCAATTAATATCAGTAATAATACCTCAAGTGTCCTAAAAAAAAATAAAAATAAAAAGCTCGGTCTCTTTCTCCGCTTCTAATTTCCGAAATGAAAGCTCACTGGGTCTGAGCCGTCCCTGCACCGGCGAACCGTGGAAATAAGTATGGAGGACTAAGCTATGGTGGAACCCAGGGATCCTTCCCGAGTTGTTCCCTTTGGGTCTGTTATGGCTTTCCACCATGAGGAAAAGTCAGGAGAGTATTGACGAAGAGTTCAGGGAGAAGAAAATAACTAATACGAAACCCAAGACGTTTACGCTTTTATGGGCCGAGATTTGTTGATGAACCAACAGGTATAGGCGACGCTTGCGACGCGTAGTCAAAATTGTGTAATAAATGATCGAGTAAGCTAATTTAATCAATATAAACCTAAAAGTCAGAATTTCTATCAGATGGGAGAGGGAGTCAGTATGACAGACTAAATCATGTGTAATAATTAACCTACCAGGTAGTCGGATTGTGGGATTCTGAAACACAGACCATGGGCTCTCTTGGGGAAATTGACTGGTGGCGATCAGCAATAATGCAGCCTTTTCATTTCCCGTGTTCATCGTACGATATTTTGAGGTCTCTAGGATTGAGCTTTATGGATGAGACAGACCACGTTATTCTCCTTAGAGCATCTCGAATTAGGCGCTGGAACTGAGTCAGTAGTGGGACAAGAAAGAACATTGACTCGGTCCATGGCTGAATTAGGTAAGATCGGAGAATGTGACAATTCTAGAAAGAACTCAGTTTTTCATGTCACTTTCATGATTCTATCATATCTTTCAACTACCTCCTCATTCATCATCTTTGTCACTATTATCATTACAAAGGAGGGATAGACAAAACCAAACACGTCCCCCCAAAAAAAAGAAATAGAAAAAGAAAAAAGGTGATAAAACATATACCGAGTGGAGCCCGACTAGTGAACGACACGAACTCTTTCCATGCACTAAATTATTCCTTATGGCTGCGATTATTGATCGAGGATTGAATCATTATTATGATGATTATTATAATAGCTGCTTCTAATATCGATCTCGCCTCTCCTAAAACGGATAGGCATGACCGACGATCTCTTGAGGCCTCCTCCTTTTTCAGCCCAGATAGTCTCCTTTTCCTAGACGGCTTACTTTGCTCGAGGGTTTCAGGCTGGTTCTTGTTTCTTCTGCCCCCTTTTCCGTCGCATTGATTGGCCGTGAAATTTCCCTGCACACGACGGATTTCGCCCCTGTAATTAAGGTCCCTAAACAGTATATTCGACACCCACATAATCATGGTCTTCACTCTAATTCGACAATCCAAGCCATTTTTATTTTTATTTTTTGCTTAGACTGTCAACCCTCTCAAGAGCTGAAGTCCAGTGGCAGCTTTGGTGGGGTGCCTTAGTGGCTCCTTTTCACTAATCGGGTACATGGGCTCTGTTCCCCATCCCCCCTAACGAACACCCCTGGATGAAGCTAACTGTTTAGCACCGTTAGTATGGTTGGCCATCATGTTGCTTTTCATCAGGTGCCTGGACAAGGTTCTTGTGCCCGTTGCTGCAAAGTCCAGTACATAGTCAGGTTGTTTATTCTCGATCTAACGGGCGTACCTCGTCGTCCACTTTCTCAAACCCCCCTTCCCCTCCGATCTTTCCTGTGAACAGTGAGGGATTGGAAGATAGCGTCTGGCCTCGCAGATTTCTGAACCCTCTCCTTCCTTTATTTCTGTATTTTTATTTTATTATTTTAATTTTTTTTTATCTATCCCCCCTACTTTTCTACCCACAAGTTTGGGTTCATTGCCTTTCATTCCCGCCCCCCTCCTCCGTGCATCTCAACGACCTCCTTTCAGTCTATCCCCCCACACTTGGTGGCGAGAAAGGGGTGTGTCGGCTCGCCACTATATTCTGATTCCACTTGTGTTTTTCTGATCGCAACCACAGAGGGCCTCAAAGGGGGTGTTCAACACTTTCCAGACGTAGGTGCGAATTTTATTTTGAGTGCTTTCGTTACACCCCAACCAAGTTCCAAGCCACACGCAATCTGAAGACTATCGGGCTTATGTATGTCTCGGAATTAATAAAACAGTGGCTGACGGTGGATTGATTCCTATTGCTGCTGGACAGCACTCCCTCCCGACTTGTTCCCCGCCGTGACTATATTGGTTCTTCGTGAAGAAAGAGCTTATGTAGAGTCAATGGAAGCTGCATGATTCCGGCCAATTGGTTCATTTAACAACGATAGCTGCTGCCTCAACCGACGTGTGTCAATTCCGGTGATGTTTTAGAAATCCTCCGCGATTCATCTATATTTGGCTACCGATAACATGACGGCGGAGCCTCTCTACCAAAGCCCGCCTGGGGCAAATGCATTCCCAACACCATCAACAACACCTAGGAGACCTCCGTCTATGCACATAAGGGGGGATTCTTCACCCGGACCTACAACGTCATCGCCTATCTCCCCTCCAAACCACGGTTTCTCCCTTGATGGGCGCAGTGACTTCGAAGATGCCGCAGACCAAGATACACTGTCGCCGTTGGATCCGCGGAGATTTACGCCGACTCTGCATGCCTCCCTTGTATCTGAGATCCTCTCACTACGGCGGGACGTGGAAAGCAAGACCAAGGCAATCGATGTCTTGGAACGAAGCCTCGACGATTCACGCATGGAGAATGAGGACCTTAGCCAGCGCTTAGCTAAAAATACAAAAGAGTCTCGATCACTTAAGCATCAGCTCAATCTTCTAGAGGGTGGCACCTCCTCGGCTCTAGCAGAACTCGCCAAAGAGAGAGATGATGCACTCGAAAATATATCCGATGTTCGCAGGAAACTTGAGCAGGCGCAAAAGAAGGCTCGGAGCCGGGAGGAGGATGTAGAGAGAACGATGGAGCTCTGGAACCGTGATAAAGAGACATGGGATAGCGAACGTAGAAACTTGGAGCGCAAAGTTCATGTGGTTGAAGGACGTTTAAAGGTCGTTTTGAATGAAGTGGCAGCAGCTCAGGCAGCGGGCGCATTCAACACCAATGGAGCCGACTCTGCTAAAGAAGGACCGACAGGAAAGGACAGTGATTCCACGAGCATTCACTCTAGCAGTCAGGGTCGACGTCGTACCAGCGTGACAAGTCTCAGTAGTGAGGATGAGGAGGAGCACGGCTTCCACAATGCTCGCTATTCGGTGATGAGTGTTGCGAACATACCCGGGTCAAAGTCCGATGGGTTGAATCTTGCACAGGAGCTTGCATTCGATGAGGAAGAAGAGTTTGGTCCTCTTGATGATCTGGAACCCCAGTCCCCTGAAGCACTTCCTGAAGAACGCCCCGCATCTGTTCAGTCCCACATGTCCCATCCCATGGGGATGGATGCAAAAGCTAGAAAGATATTGGGTCTTTCAATGGACGGTTATGGAGTGAGAGCAGAAGAAATTCTGGAGCCGAGGAATTCAGTTGCGATATCCACAATATCGGTTGTGTATCAAGACATAGGGATTCAATACTCCCCGCCTCCATCACCAACTTTGCCGCCAAGGTCTCCAAATCGACCAGTTCCAACTGTGGAGGGTCCAGGAGACGTTGTGAAGATTCCTTTATATCAGAATAGTAGCACATCAACTCTTGTATCCGATATGGTGTCTACCTCGTGTCAAACTGTTGACGATCTTCCCACTCCACCATGGACACCAAAGGTCCAGGCACCTCCACCACCGCCTTCACCACCACCATTGATTCCTGAACGCCCTCCAATGGTTTCAACATCTGTGCAGACAGATGAGACGGTGGAAGCCGACAAGGAGGCGGACAAATCAGTGGAAGATGAGATAAAGCCACGGCAGCCTATCGAAATCCCTATGATCGCTATTCACCCACCACTTTCTGAGCCCTCTTCTCCGCGAGGAAGCGTGGTGCTGCCGCCGCAGACCAAGAGTGTCTCATGCCAAACCACATTTAAAGAATTACACGAAAGTCGGACTATTGGCATCCAAACAGAAGAAATTCGAATCGATCAACGACCTGTCAAGCTTCCTGCTGCCTTGCTTCCGTCAGCAATTCCAGATATACCTCTTAGCCCTAGGACACAGGAACACCCTATTCAGCCATACCACGCCCCTTCTCACAGGTCAAACAAGGCAGATAAAAAATCATCACCTCTTGTGGTCGAGTCTTCAAAAGACCCAACGCCCCGCAACAAGCCCCCGGCACCCGTACAGGCTTATCCGGGTAATAACGACAACGGTCCATTATCTGATGAATCTAAGTCGGAGTTGAGACGACCCTTCCGTTCCAGCAGCCTCTTCGCTGGATTTGACCAGCTAAGTGATGAAGAATCACCTGAGATGAAGGACTCATTCACAGATGATGAATTACTTAACCGGCCATTTGCGTCCTATACGCTGCGAAGGGGTAGACTGGTTTTGGCACATGAGCGCCCTAGTTTAGATGAGCCAACATTACCCGAGATTGATGAACATCTCCTAGACGCAGACTCTCATTTGTTTGGAGCGGGCATGAGTGGTGGATCGAGGGAGGTGATGGTTCCCTCTTGGCGTGCTGGAGTGACGCCTTCCGGGTCCCGAGCACAAGATTTCCGCAGGGCTGCGATGATAACTAGTGGAGCAACAACCCACCAAAGGGTACGTCCCCGAAGTCCAAGCGAGCCTAGCATCGATAGCGGTAGTGCAAGCGGTGCTTCCAGCATTTGCCCCCCCTTTCCCGTGCCCATCCGACTTAGTTCGAGAAAATTCCCACGTAGCGGGAGCGACGGACGAGGAAGCCCAACTCCATCGAATCCTCGAAACTTCTCCGATCGGGCACGGCCGTCAATTGTTCGACGGCCTACTCTACGACGTGTCCGGTCCGCAGCAGCAATGGCTCAAACTGACCAACAAGACCGGCGTGGTAGTGGCTCTTCTCCCGCTATGTCAACCTCATCCTATGCACCTGATAGTCCTCAACATCCTCCGCTACCAGTTGACGAGATTACCGTGCCCCGTGAAAAGCGGGCAGGGCCAAGTAGGTCTATGCATCACTCGTCCACATCGCAGACATTGGTGCACGAGCGACATGACTCCACGTCAACGTCTGTGCAGCCGACAAGCGTGGTCGACGCTATTGCGCAGACGATGGTTGGGGAGTGGATGTTTAAGTACGTGAGAAGGCGTAGGTCGTTTGGAGTTGGCGAATCCAAAGACAATTGGGATGGTCGAAATCCTGAGGAATTGTCAGCCAATATTACCAATAGTGGAGTGAGACACAAACGATGGGTGTGGCTGGCTCCATATGAGCGAGCTGTGATGTGGAGCAGCAAGCAGCCAACAACTGGCCCCGCGCTACTTGGCAAAAGTGGTAGAAAGTGTACGTTGATTTTGACCTATTCCATGTCATTTATTTTGTGTTTATCTAATCCATAAGCAGTGGCCATCCAATCAGTTCTTGATGTAAAGGATGACAACCCTTTGCCCAAGGGATTCAATGGAACGGTCCATTTCAATCGTTCTATTTTGATTCTCACACCTGCTAGAGCGCTCAAGTTCACAGCTACTAGTATCGAGCGACACTATGTCTGGCTCACGGCGCTATCTTTCTTAAGTCACTCCTCAATGGGGGTCCAAGACCTTGCATCACTACCCCCAGTACCACAAGAAGAGTATGAGCGTCCTACGCCAACCGCTTCCTTACGGCGAAATCCAATCCGCGACTCAATTCGAATCGCTAAAGGAAAGCCTCGTCCTGGTCCTAAAAGCAAGCGGTCTTTTGGAAAGGCTTCAGTCCCTGTCCCTGAGATTCCATCAAACCTTAACCCTATGTCTCCAGTGGCAGACGCAGCAGATCCACCCACTGTACCCCGATTTTCGAACCATTCGCGCAAGCGAAGCAATACAGCTCCCCGGATGCCCATCCCTACCATCCGCAGTTTCTCTAGCCAGGCCACAATGCCTTCGATCCCGTCAATGCGCAGCTCCCAGGATGCCCAAGGTGGACCATCATCACATGGACACGGCTTTGGCAGTGTCCGGAGCAGCTTCAGCCACCGGACATCTGAAACAAGCGTCCGGACCGGCAACTTCTTTGACGCGATCGGCACGGTCCGGATGGAAGCCTTTATTGATCAGACCGAATCCAACCGATTCCGAGCGGCCGCGGCACGTTCGCGTCACACGAGAAAAGTATCGAGTCCATGGAGTATGAATCATGGATATCCTGAGCTTGATTCGCCATACGAAGCGGAGTATTTCCGCCATGATGACCCTTTTCGAGGATTCTAGGAGCAATATAAAGAGAATGAAATGATAGTAGAAAAAGAATATACGGAGTATCTTGACTTATACGACCGAGCGATAATTGATTGCTTTGTAAATATTCATTCATTCTATTTTTTTTGGTCCTTTCACTTGCATATTTCTATCTTCCTTTCCTTTTTTTGTTACTGCGTTTTGCTTTCTTCTTTATTTTTATTTTTATTTTTTTTTTCATCAGGACTGGAGTTCTGATTATTCATGCTTGATACCACTCTTGTTAGTATTGTTCAGGGCTATGTAGATAGGCGCGTCTATTATAAGAGACAATATATGTGTATAGGATCTTGATTCAATCCAAAATATTTAATTTTCTTATAGATTCTCTTTAGCTACTGGACTTAAAAAAAGGGACACCTTGGAAAAAAGAAAAAAGTAATCAAATGTCTAAGTAGTTTATAATAACAATTGACCCACCTGGTGATTTGACACAATAAAAGAAATCAATCCGAAAAGGAATAGTAACAGTAAGGAAGTAGTGGTAGTCGGAGTACCTAGTATATAAGCATCACATTTGACATTCGACATTCACATAACAATAGTAATATAATAGTAATAACAAGACAAACAATAAATAATAATAAAATCACAGTTTCGCTGCATCCTTGACCTCGCCGATCTTGAGTTTGGGAGAGTACTTCTTAAGGACTCCATCATTGTGGTACTATTTTTTTTTTACGCGCAATCGTTAGCATATTTTCACCTTTTTCATTTATTTTTTTTTTCCCCTCCGAGAAATAGGATGATTTTGGATTTAAGTTGAGGTAAAGTGAATGTGGTGAAGAGTGGAGATCGCGTGACACATGTATGGCAATTTGGCATAAGATAAAAAAGAAAGAGAGCCCATCAAGAGCCAAAGCGATGGCAAGTAAAGCCAGATTTCACAACAAAAGATACATAAAAGGAAGGAAAATGGAGATAATTTACATACCTTCCAGAATTGCTTTGTGGCATCCTTTCCAGCAACACGCTTCAGGATCTTAGCGCCACCGGGATGCTCATCGACGAACTTGGTGACATCGTAGACATTGCTGTCGACAATGATGTAGAGACCCTTATCGGGGGTGTTGTGGGAGGCGACTTCGGCGGGGGTGAATGTTTTGGACATCTTGACTTTTCTTTGGTTGGTTGGTTGATTTGATGGATGGATTGATCAGTCGATTTGATGAGGAGGGTGGACGAGGAGGCGGTGGTGGTGGTGGTAGTGGGAGGAGGAGGATATGTATATGATAGAGTCTATTGTAATATCCAGACACAAGAGATTAGGAAGACTGATTGGAATTTAAAGAGAAAGGGGGCCCAGAGTGGAGATGATGGATCTTACTCCGGAAATATGTGAAAACTGATGATTGCAGG
This sequence comes from Aspergillus haitiensis, assembly GCA_027569155.1. Classification (NCBI taxonomy): domain Eukaryota; kingdom Fungi; phylum Ascomycota; class Eurotiomycetes; order Eurotiales; family Aspergillaceae; genus Aspergillus; species Aspergillus haitiensis. The sequence continues at coordinate 478,634 of JAPDEO010000009.1, read as the reverse complement.
TTTCCCCGGCCTTTTCCAAGACGTGAACCGAGGTTATTTTGGATCCACGTCCGGGAGCCGCGGTCAAGGGAATTACATGCATTGTCATTGGTGAGTGATCTGGCCTGACTATGAAGAATCGATCTATACAAAGAAGGCTAATAATATTACGATATATACCGCGTCTGTTTGTAGATTGATTCCAACCCTACTATAGTTACAATTAATAAAATATTTTTTGGCTTCTTTCTTTAATCGCGACTCTTTTCCCCAGTCACCCCCTGTCCCTTTTGCTTACGATCGAGCCCCAACGTCTCTAAATCCTTCTTCTTATAATAATGCGGTGCCACCTCAACTAGCCACTCAGCTTGTAGAGGCATGTTGCTACGCATGTACTCTTTGCTCGTCAGGACCAGTTCAAAGTAGATCACCCAGCGCGGGTTCACCTCGAAAAGCGTGCTCGATGGATGTAGGTATACCGTTTGTCCGGTCTTCACCGTGCGATAACTATCACCACCACGTTGAAGACGCGCAGCATTGGGGAAGAATCCCGCCGTGATCGCCTTCTGAATCGGCATAATATTGTTTGATCCGCAGGTACTGACCGATACTTCAACCCGATCGCAGAGTTTTGCCAGCTGATCACGGACGTCACGCGCCCGTGTCAGGCTGCGTTGTTGTAGAAAGTTCTCCTTCGCCCACACGTAACTAAAGTCGGAGTCCACCCACTGGTTCCAGATGTTAAGCAGCGTCAGGTGATCCCCGCCATCTTTAATGGTGAAGCGATTACGTGCGCTATCCGCGTGGATCTTCTTATCCTTAGGGCGGAAGAATAGCGCACTAGCTTCACCTAGCATCGACACGATCGAGAGAACCTCCTCCACGCAGCCGTACTTGTCGGCTGCCAGGATCGCCTTGGCCAGCATCGGGTCTGTTGGGAACTCCGCCATCTGCCGGCCGATCTTAGTTAGTTCACCGCGGTCGTTTAGTGCTCCCAGTGCATAGAGCTGCTCTAGCGCCCGAATGATAGTCTCCGCCGGCGGAGGGTCCATGAAGTCGAACTCGAGGAGCTGATCAATACCGAGCGACTTGAGCATCAAGATCACGCTGTTCAAATTTGTCCGCTGAATCTCAGGCGTCGTGCTCTCTTCTAATTCATTGTAGTATGCCCATTTTGTATATAAGCGGAAGCATTTACCCGGCCCAACACGACCGGCTCGACCAGCCCGTTGGTTGGCTGATGCCCGTGAGCAAGGCGTCACTACTAAACTTTCCATACCTGTTCGGGGATTGAAGACATTCTCCTTAACGAAGCCCGGGTCGATCACATACACAATTCCGTCAATTGTTAGACTGGTCTCGGCAATATTGGTAGCTAGCACAACTTTGCGTGCCTTGGGCGGAGTTGGCTCGAAAATCTTTGTTTGAAGATCAGATGGTAGATTGGCGTAAATGGGACAAATTATCATCTCCGGTATTTTGTTTCCCAACTTTCTTGCAGTTTCTTGAAGACTCTGTTCGGCCGCCTCAATCTCTTCCTGACCAGTCAAGAAAACCAATATATCACCAGGGCCCTGGGACACATGGATCTGAAAGACCGTCGTAATCGCAGCGGCCAAGTAATTGGCTTCTGGCTGTTGAGTGTAATGGATATCAACATTGTACATACGTCCTGGGATGTTAAAGATAGGCGCATCATCAAAGTATTTCTGGAACTTCTGGGCGTCCATTGTTGCAGAAGAAATAAGAAGTTTTAAGTCTGGTCGCGCCTTGGCTATGTCCTTGAGGAGACCACAAGCAATGTCCGTAGGAACAGTCCGTTCGTGTGCCTCATCAATCATTAGGGCTGAGTACTGGCTTAAATCCGGCTCTGTGAGAAGCTCTCGTAGCAACATTCCGTCCGTCATGTATTTCAACACCGTCTTGTCGCTCGTATTGTCTTCAAAACGGATCGAGTAGCCCACCTCGTTACCCAATTTAACCCCCATTTCCTCTGCCACACGGGCAGCTACGCTCATAGCGGCGACACGTCGGGGTTGGGTACAACCTATTTTCATTCCATTCTTACTGTACCCGGCCTCGTGGAGATACTGAGGGAGCTGCGTTGTTTTTCCGGACCCTGTCTCTCCGACAATGATCAAAACCTGATGATCATGAACAGCCTGGATAATTTCATCTCGGAACTGGTAGATGGGCAGCTTTTTCCGTGTCTCCTCAATTGTCTGCGCTTTCTTCTCCGCGGCATCAAGCTTCTCTTGTAGCATGCGCTGCTCGTGGGTCATTGCCTTCCGAGAACCCTCCATCTTCGCATCCATGACGAAATTGATCTTTTGGGAATCATCAAAGACATACTCGTACTCTCCCTCGTCCACGAATTCTGCCCGTTTGATCTGAGCTTTAGCCTTGGCTGTTTGTTCCAACTCCCATTCTTCATGCTCTGTAATAAATTTTTCCTGGCCATGTTCATCACGATCCACGTATCGCTTGTAGAGCGCCTCCTCTTTTTTCTTCCGATCAATCTTGCCCTTTTCCGTAATATAATCTTCCGGCATCATATAGCCATCGCGATGATCATCGATTCTCAGGCGTTCTTCTGCAATCCGAAGGACCTCCCTGTTGCGCGCGAACTCCTCCTTCTCTCTCCTTGTTAGGCTCGGGTTGTCACGTAATTCAGCTGTCTCTTCTGCAACCTGCCGCCGCAGCAGGGCCAGCCTCTCCGTTTCACGCTTCTTAAGATACTCTTGTCGTGAGCGCAGCCTCAAATCTGGCATTGCAGCCGCTCTCGCAGACGCATCATCTGCTAAAGCCCGTCTTCGCGCGGCCTCTCCATCCCGGGTTCGATCCTCAACAATCTTCTTCTTCGACTTGCCGTCATCTTTTTTCGCCAGCCGTTTCGCTAGTTCATCCCGCTCCTCCAGATCCCGTTTGCGATCCCGCTCTTTTTTAGCCTCTGGGTCCAAATCCACAGAAGATGTTATCGATCGAGGAGATGCAGATCCGTCCTCCAGTCGGGTCCGTTTTGACGGAGATTCCTGGAACTCTTCATCACCCTCTGCAGCCGCCTCATCGATCTCTTCTTCTCCGCCATAATCCTCAACATCCTCGTCACCCCATCGGTCATCAAAATCATCCTGATCCCGTCGACGAAGCTTCTTCGACCGGTGGCGATCTCTATCACGAGGTTCCTCCTCTCGGCTGCGCTCGCGTTCGCGCTTTCGGCCACCATCCTCCTTCTCCCATCGATTTTGTCCCTCTTTCTCGTGACCCCCCTTATTGCGTTTCCTCCTCTCCCTATCGCGCTCGGCCTCCACATTCCTTGGCCCCAAAGCGGAACCATTGTGTTCCACCAGATCATCCTCCATATCTATCAATCGGTATTTTTTCGTTTTAGATCCGGTTGTGGCAGACTTTCCGCTCCCACCGTTACTATTGTCGGTCGGACCGGTACGGCTAGCAACGGCGGTGGCTTTCTTTGCGCCCGCTCCAACCCGACTATAGAGCTCCCCGCAAAACGTGCTTATATCATCTGGATTGCCATCCAGAAAGGGATCGAGTTTGTCCTGTAGCGAGGAGGCTGACTTGGCTGAGCTTGCAGTCGCTAAAACGAAGTCAACAACGGTAGGATCCGACGCGTTGGTAAGGCGAAGAAGGGAGTCGGACACAAAAGTTCGGTGATCCATCTTTAATTTTAGCTTGAAGTTATTGATTTTGCGATTTGTGAAAGGTTGAAAAGGAATATCAGGAAAGGAAATCAATGTAGTCAACGGGTTTCCTTGTCCATCAAGCTTCCATTTAAAAGCCTATCGGTGGCTAAGGGCGGTTAAATTAGCTCTGTAGCTCTCAAGCATAGACTGCCATTGTCGCATGAGCGAATTTCTTTGCTATGGCCCGAGTAAAGCTTCGAAGGATAACAGTGAAGATGACTGAAAACAAATCCGCGAGATTGCTTCGGTATGTCGTTCACAATCGCGGTTCCGCATGAAGTGTTGCTTGCCGCCTTTCAAGGTCCACGCCAAGAAAACGGCAGGTGGCAAGGGAAATCTACTTTTCCACCAAAAATTTTACAATGGATGTTCTAACTTTTTATAAACACATGGAGATGTTACTACGAAGTTTAAGATGTAGGGGATCGTCATATTGCGTCCAGAATTGGTTCGCATTCATTCAAAGAGTCTAAATCACAAGCATTACCCTGTTCTCAAGCCCGCTTGATCACATACTAACTGTTCCGTGTCTCAACAACCTATTAAAACAAACAAAAAAGGCCAAGAGAAATATTACAGCCGAAAAAGAAATCTGAGCATACATGTAATATAGTGAGGAGCCGAAGGATTGTTATCAACGCCCAAAGTGCATGAGAAACCACAAAGAAAGCCCCGATCGAGTTTCTCCAACAAAGGAAAGACAGTGAATGAAAAATAATCATAAAAACAGAGGCTGCACCATTATAGTAGATATCATTACGTCAACAGTCAAAAAGAGAGACATCTTCAGAGTGTAGGGAAAAAAAGGAGTCACTTCAAGTCAAGCTGCGGGAATCCAACCCCGCGACAGACATAAGACACACATCACAACATGAAAACCAAAGCATCGTGAGTAAATTTGTGGGGGTGGGAACAAAGGAAATAGGAAAACGAGTGTGATACCCTCTGTCAAACAAGATATTATCAGGTCCTAAAAAGGGTGGTCGGATTAAACTGGAGCAATTGGTTTGGTTGCAAGAGATATCGTAAGAAGAATGAAGACTTGAGGAAACCCAAAATCCCCGACTGCTCATTCTAACTCCATTTGAATGTTGCGCTTTGTTGCACATCAACGGCATCTACCATAATGAGCCGCTCTAGTTGTTGAGAGAAGGAAAATGAAAATCAAAGCTTGGGCTTGGGCCGCATGAACGCCGTCGTTAGATGGTATTGTAAAAAGAAAAAGCACCAACTCCGTCCAAATGCAATAATATGTCAGGTCGTATTAGTTAAACATCGATCATTTCAGCATCTTCCGCGAGAACATCATCCGCAGGCCCCCAGTTTCCTTCATAAACAGTGGCACCCGCGCGGCGTCGAGAGGCAACAAATTGGACCCCGTACGTCTCCAAAACCTTATCGGCCGTTGGCCGATCTATTGGTTCGGGAGAAATCATCCACCGTACGATTTTATCTAGCGCTTGTTCGTGGTTGGCATCAACCATGAATGCTGGGGGGTCAACAAGCTCGCTGGTTCGAGTGAATGGAATGGCACGACGCTCGTTTGAGTTGCGCCCCCCCAAGAAACTGGGTGCACCGAAATCATCGTCTCCAAAATCGGACGCACATAATTCCTCGAATGACGCCTCTTCTAGGATGGGGTTTCCTGATGCATCACGGAAGATATTGGTTTCCGAACTCCAGGTCAAGCTTGGAACGTCACTCATATCGCCATTCCTGAGCTTCTGCCACGAGAGACCGTTATCTGGAAGTTCAACGTTTCCAGCAATCTCAAACATGATCAAGCCCAAGGAAAAAACATCCGCCGGCTTGTCAAAACGGCCCATTAAAATCTCAGGACCGATATATTCACGATCACCTTCGCCCTCTATTCCGTCCTCTGCGGGCCATCTTGTTGCCATGCCGAAATCGGCGATTTTCAAGACTCCTTCAAAAGTGATCAGGATATTAGCGGGCTTCAAATCGAGATGTATATATCCTGAATCATGTATGTGTTTCAAGCCCTTCAATAAATATTAGTTATAATCGTCACGACAAAGGTCATTTTGAAAGGAGAAAAACATACCATGGACAGCTCTAGTAATATCTTCCAGATCCTAAAGTCATCTAACCTCGCTTTGAGTCCAACCTGGGCAAGGAAGACGTCGAGACTACCTTCCTCACAAAACTCCGTTTGGATGTAAAGGTAACCATTATCTTCCCAGCTGTCCATGAAAGAAATAATATGATCTGAGTTGGTTAAAGCCTTCAATGCGTCAACTTCTCGGATACGACGTTCGCGATCTTTAAGGCCTGAGTAGGGATGTTTCGATTTTTTGACAGCCCACACCTTCTCGGGATACGCTCTAGGAGATTTTGGTGTTGTAGAGAATATTGATGATAAAGACATATCGCTGGGCTGAGAAACACGGTAAACTTGAGAGAATTCTCCAGTGCCAATAAGCTCTGCATGTTCGAATCTGGAGGACAAGCTAGGATCCACGTCAGGGGCGTTATAAATATTCAAAGAAAGGCTAGGGCGTTTCCCCGACTGCAGAAATGAATCACGAGGACCAGTTGGGGTGGCAGGTAAGTCGAATGAGTTGAAGTCAAGCTTGTTGGCTTGCGGGTCATTGGGCGCCGAAATTGATAAGCCACTGGGGTCGGGAGGGTAGAGATGTTCTTGGGGAGTACGGGGCGATCCGCGTTGGAACCTGTCATGAAGAGGGGTTGAGTTTGTGGCTCTCGCCTCAGACAGTCGCTCCAAGGGAGCAATTTGGGATGATACGGGCGGATATGTTCGAGAGGGAAAGAATGATTGTTTGGTTGGAGTTGGCGGGAAATCGGATTCACTTAACGGCTGACTATCTTGCCGATTAGAAGGTGATTGCATATGCATGCCCTCATCACCATCCAAACTAGCAAAACTTCCACGTCGAGAGATATCTGGTCGGTTAAAAGTGTTTCCAAAAATACCCATACCCCGTGCAAACGGCCCCAGTTTAGGTTTTGTGACCTGAGTGTTAAATGGAGAAGGAGGCGGCATATCTGCTGCTTGATTGCTTAGGCTCGATTTCTCCAGGTTCCGCTCTTGTTGAGGCTTTTGACTAGCGGGGAACAGGTTCATAGGCCGTTTGCATGGGGTATCTGGCATGTTTTTGTTGAAGCCCAGGATATTATGGGGGTCTTCAGCATTGCGGTTTTTCTTGGATATAAGGCCGGTTGACATGAATGCAGCTGGCAAGGGTTTTACCAGTTTGTAGTTTTCCGGGGTCGCAAAAGAGTCCGTTGAAGATGTTGAGTCCTCACGAGTTAGATGGCGCGCAGTAGGGCGGGTCGCACCTGCAGGGAGGGATTTGGAGAAGTTGAATATGCCTCTTGGGCGATCACTCTTGTGAGTGGGTTCATGGGTGGGCGAATCATCTACAAGGCTAGAACTAGAAGAAGACTGGGTAATCGTTCTAGATAGTGGGTGAGCGGCAGGTCGTGGTTGGGTGTTGGCATTCGTGCTCGAGAATAGCGAGCTCCCTTGAGCAGGCCGGGGTGAAAATAAATTTTCTCGGGTTGGTTGGAAAAGGCTATTATCCAAAGGCATTCGTTGGCGTACAGTGAGGGGCGTCCCGATTTCTGAGAACTCAGCCGACTCGCCCATAGCTCTAGCTCGAGAGAAAAGCGAGCGATCACTCTGACGCTGTTGGAGAGTTGAGCGTCGTAAAGAAGATGAGCGTTTTGGAATGGTGGCAAATGGACTAAATGGTGGAGTTGTGGTAGGAAACAACAATGTGTCTTTGTCGAGTGGAGATTCAGTGGTCTGGTCTTCTGTCGAATGTGAAGAAGAGGCTTCGCTATCAAATATGCTAAATTCTCCGGAAAGATTGACGGCGTGAACACTGCGCCTCTTAGCTGAAGGACTGCCTCGAGAGGCACGGTCCAAATTCATTATGCCGTCACTGCGTTTTAGCGGACTAACAGTTGCGTATGTGCCGAATGTTCCACTCCGACGCTTTTCGATACGCGAGAGCGTTGGGCGAGGCGCAAGCGTTCCTTCTACACATGTAGATACCTCAGTAGAGCAAGCACCCGGGCCACTGCTGCTACCGGTATCGATAGGTGAGAGGTTTAACCCTGGTGCTGTGGGTGAATTCTCCACGCCTGGAGTAACGGGGATTCCTTGTACAGGCTTTGCATTGCCTTGGTCGGTTGAGATATTTAGGGCCCTTTTGACGGGGCTTCTAGGGGATGTACGGACACGGCGCATAGCTGGTCTTGTAATTTTTGCGCTTGGAGAATAAGGAACTGCGAATGGTGACTGATGGGTAGAAGTTGGGAAGAGAACAAAATTACTTTGCATAGATCTTCGCGATGGCGATAGAGGAGAAGAAACATATGGCGTATTTTTGGATGGAGATTGATTTCGCGAGGTTATTAAGGTAAAATTTGAACTCTTGGAAGGTGAACGGGAAAATGATCTGCGAAGTTGTCGAATAGCAGAGTTCGCGTCAATATGATGAATACCCGAGTGTGATGTTAAATGTAGTGTACCGCCCGCATCGCGGTGTGGCGAAAATGTGGCAACCATTATTGTTTGTCTTTGGTTAAAGCTGTTTAAAGGAAATAAAAATCGATGTTGATATTGAGGTAAGCAAAAGGTTGAATTGAAGTGGTCGCAAATCAAGTCTGGGGGATGAGGTGAGATGAGGCGCAATTCACAGTACGCGGATGGTTATTGTCAAACTCGCGACTGGCGACCACAACAACAGAGAGAGGGTGGGTGGTTGCAGCCTATGACAGTGCACTTCTCTCCTTGCCTTAGCTAGTCAGAGGACTGGGGGAAGTATCAACTGCTGTGGAATGCTAAGAAAAACGCAGCGCCAGCGGCCAGGTCGAGGCAAGACAAATCGACAGGGCGAAAGAGGTGACGGATTGACATCACCAAATTGTTATGAGCCTTGAGAGTGAATATTTCCAGGGCGATTCGATGAGAGCTCTTCATACACCCCCGGGCAAGTGAGAAGGAGGGGGGAGAAAGGTACTAGCCCTCTTTCGTACACCCAATCACCAAGCCAAACGCTTGAAACACTTTATGTTTTCCTTCCTCTAGTTTTCAGGCGCTTGGGACGAAACAAATCGATAAGGAATGTTTCAGGGTGACAACACTGATGTCAAAACAAGCAGGCGCGACGCGAAGGTGCAGGAGCGAGTGAAACGAGGACAGGCGCGACGAGGGTTTGATGCAAAAATCCAAGACAACGACAAACTCCCACGCAGCCGGATGCGCGAGAAGGAGACCGCAGAGCAGAGATGCCGATTTGATGGGATTTGATTGCAGGGGAAGCAGCAGCAGCAGCTACTCTGCGTCTCCCTTCCTTCTCCCTTTCTTTAAAAACCAGGATGCGATGGACTCCGTGAGGTAGACAAATTATAGCGCAAGGGGTTGATAGATAGAAGCTTGCCCCCCTCCAAAAAAAGAACTAGACAGACAGCCACGCGAAATAAAGCGAAGACGAGACTGAGAGGAAGAAAGGGATGAGCCAGCCAGATGGACGGAGGGGCTTCTGATGATGGAACGGAAGTTGCGGTATGCAGAGGCAAGCCCTCACTGACTTAAATCGTCCGAGGAATTTCCCTTACGGGAGGAGGGGGTCGAGTAAGTGGCCCTGTTTTTAAACTTTTGGATGGAACTGAGCGTTCAGGTAGATAGTGAGCGAGTTGATTGAAATAGCGAGGGAAACTTATTAAGGATAAAGTTAATACATTCAAACACCAGCTGGATGGCCAGCAACTCACTTACACACAGAAAAAAAAAAAAGGTTGACACTTTGTGCCTGACAGCAACATAGTGTCGCCTCTTTGCTGACCCTCCAGCCAATCCTCAAGCGGGACTCGATGTTGTTCTTACACGCGCGAAAGCGCGTCGTTTGTTGTTGACTGATGACTATTTTAGGTTTAGCGCACGGCCGTCACGCGTAACTCCAAGCGTTCCCGCGCACCCCAGTTTGATCATATGATACATAGCCAATACCTATTACATGACTCAACAGGCATACCATCCTTCTCACCACAGGCATCTCTATTTTTTTTTTACTGTGTTTTTCCTTTCATTCCATTTCCTTTCTAGTAAATCATTTTCTCTCTTGATCTTGACTTGGTAAGATCAAAATCGATCTTACGGTACTTTTAGTCTTCTGGTGTAGTTGCTTTCTAGTTTCCCCAACATTGCTAAATATTGGTACATGCTGTAAGAAATTCGATACGCAAACGCTTCCATATCGATAAGACACGCGGGGACTTCGGATCAACCCAACCTTTTTCTCCCTTGCATGTGCAGCAAATTTATTACTGATTATTAGGTGGTGAGCTAACATTTGTTTATGGGCCTCCGAAACCATTGCCACACCCAGTGTTGTCTGTGGAAATGATCTGAATCCGTTGGGAGAGTGGCAAAGCCAATACCAACCTTGACAAAAACAGTCATGATCATCAGCGTTTTGTTTTCTTCTATCGACTCGCTAGGGTTTCCAGCCGAGTTTCCCCCTCCCCACCCGTTTTATACTTCCTCCTCATCAAGGTACGAGTCAGGTACTCTCCCAGCTCAAATTCTAAGGTTCCAACCTTGTTTTTTTAGGGTAAAGGGAGGCGGTAACTTTATTGAGCGCTTAAATGAAGCTATCAGTTTGATAGACAAGAATAGTATCAATAGTTATATACAATAATGCTACGTGATCCATTCTAATTGCTCGCACGTATGCGCTGTTGACTTGTGTTCCCCAGTCTGGCGATACGCGAGAACAATTGAGAAACCCCCAAAACAGCACCCCTCAGTTCCACGTGCAGCACCCCATTCGTGACGTGTCCAAAAAGGAGAAAATATTCATCATTGATACGACTGGGCCGATGAGCTGATAATTCCTAGATAATCGTAGGGACGAAACGAACTAGTGTGAGTCAACACAAAACATCCATGCAATACAAACGAGATAATTAGTACCAGCTGCATACATCAATCTTCCAATGGATCTTCCGCATCCAAAAACCTTAAAACGCGTGAGCCAACTCGCTTAACGGTCTCGTAGCCTCAGGCTCTTAGGGACTCCCAGGTTCACTACCTAATGAGTGGATTACACGCATCCGCGGGAAACCAGGTGGCTCCATTAGGGCGTCTACCCAGTAGGTACTTACCAGCTACCTAGGCGTCTCGGTAGGTGGGTAGGTAGTAGGCAGTTACTTAGCCATTGGGCCTTCTCTCGGTGGCACAGGAAGTAATTTAATATTTTTAGGTAGCATTTATGACCTACGAGGCGTACCATCTCTCCAAAACCGCTCTTTCTGAATAGATTTTGTGGGGGTAATAAAGATCGTGAGAGGTGGGTCCTGAATATATATATTTGGGTACTGGGGGTCAATTCATGAGGGGTTTTGTCATTTTCAGCCCAACTTTGGAGGGGATAATTACTTTTATTGCTTTTTTTTTTTCTCATTCTGCTTTAGCACCAACTCGTACAACCTCACCTATAAGAATGATCATGTCAATAATTAAGTAGATCGTCAATTAGCAATGGCCCGCTCAACCCTTGATTCCGAGAACGCACCCCAGTACTAGAAAAGGCCAATAGATCCGGTACCTCCCCAACTTTGTATCTCTGTATCTAATATCCAATCTAAATGTGGTTTACACCATCTAAATACCGAGATTTTCTTCAAGCAAGTTGACTAAGCACCTCATTATTTCCTGCTGAGCCGTGGGAGTGATCCTACAAATGAAATATATTCATTTCGCCAACTACAAGCTACTAATACTAGTTTTACTCCTCGGTTTCTACTAAAATCTGGATAGTTTTTTTTTAGTTTTTTTTTTTTTCCTTCATCCCTTACACCGCATGTTCGATAGATAGTTAAATTTGTCTTGCGCTTTCGCAGCTCAGCTAAACTACCTAGCTAGCTCTTGAGAACTGCTGGTACCGAAATGTAATCTCCCCCGAATTGCTGGATTGCTGCATCGTTTCCCTGCTAGCTATTCTAGATATGACATATCATGCGTGCCACAAAGCTTCAAGTCGTACCAAAACTAACACTTCTGCACGGGATAACCTTATTGGACCTCAAAAAGTCAAAATTGAAAAAAAGGAAAAAAAAAAAAAAAAAAACCCTGCGCCGCTGTGTTTACGCCACATCAAATGCTGAAGCGCCCCAAGTCCGCCGTAATATCTAATATTTATTTTTTTCTCATTTAATTTATTTAATTATTCAGTTTTATTTTTAAGGTTTATTCCATACCCCAAAGCCTGTTTTGTATACTCTGTTCCCTTGCTTGTAGTCACACTCTAAAACCTCCGAACCTGAGGTTCCTATGATGTCATACAACCCTATGCAGGCCTGAATGAGAGAAGTGACAACCCATTCATTTGCTAGGTATTGTCGGGCCTGCTTAGGAGATGCCCTATTATCCGATATAGATGGATTTTCAGGCTACCTTCAATTTCAGGTCTGGCCAACATACCTCAGAAAAGATCATAGGAGATTTGGTGTACATATAATCTAGAATATAATCTCTATCTCCTTCGTATATACCTATATATGTGTATGGGTACAAACAGAATCACCTTTACTACAATGGACACAGTGGCCATGCCGCAGCTGCATGTCACAACAGGCTGGATTTGTAGACTGATGGTAATATACTGTAGAAAGGGTGGGAAAAATGGATCCGTCATTGTCAACGGGGCCTGCTTTCTATCTCCCCAAGACACCCTATGGCTTAGACATGTAAAGTCCACTTTTTAGACAAAAAGGGGAGGGAAAAAGAGTCACCGATTGACACTCTGGATGCTTAACTATGCCTGCAGGTACCTACCTTAGGTATGTGTATGTATGTACTACATACATACAGGAAACAGTGACAACCCTCCTAGATCGAAGGAGAGGGATTTGCAGCAAGGAAAGCAGATAAGGATGAATTTTATGCATAATATGAGCATAGCTGTCGATGGCATAAGTAGAAAAGGAGATCCTGGAAGAAAGTCTACTGATATTATGGCTGTAACGTGACTTCTTCCTATTACTTTATCCCTAAAGACAGTAGATTGCGCTCTTCTTCTCTCACTTTTTTCTTGGAGGATGAAAAAGGGCTATGTAAAGAAGGATGAGCCGTAGCTTATATGGTATACCCGACTAAGTAATATCTGGTAGGTACCTAGTCACGGAAAGAAGAGACAGTCTTATAATATATGTATCACACTCAACGAAGCATATTAGCGATCTTATAATAAAGAGGAACTAGCCCCGAAATACCCCCATTCTATCTACCTAGCATGATATACTGACGCCTGATACATCCCTATCTTGAAACATTTTACCGCCGAAGCTAGGGGGAGGGGTAGAGACTTGATCAAACAGCCTCAGTTTAACCCCCTGGTTGATTGCATCATGTCTATTTCCCAGGAATTCACATGTTTATCTAACTATGCCACACAGACATACACTATTTGTAGCTTGGTGAGCTGCTATCGTTCGCCGTTTACATGGTTTACTTTTAGAGAAAGATGCAGATAAAACTCGTTCATACCTTATGTACATTCTGTATATACTTCGGAACTCTGAATATGAAACAAAGTGAAAAACCTACAAATAGTTAATACAATAAATTTGAAGAGGGTCGGTTTTTACCCTATCCTAATACCAAAAGTATCTTTTCCTAGTAGCTTATACCGCTAGCTTCTTGAGAATTTCCATTATATTTGATTTAAGATCCAGTAGTGAGTAGTGAGTAGATTCACTGAAAATTTTCTAATTTCTTATTCTCTCCATCTTCCCCTTCAAAAGACTTGACTTGCCCTCATTAATTTACAGTGTGCCGTTATACACAACCAATGGTCTTGCATATTGTAAGGGCAGCACATACCTAATCTATCAGACGCTCCTTGATGTAGAAAAGTTGCTAGGTAGATAAACCTGGCGCCTATTTGTGGTATCTTACCGATATCAAGAGCCACTGTAGTATATTTAGGTTCGCCACTCTTACACCCTCCTCTTTAGCCCTGATAATGCATCGGAATCCTATCAATAGCAGAAGGCATATGTATAGCCATGCATACATCATGGTACCTAGGAATTTTCTTCAAATTTTCCGGTTCGATTGCTTCGAACGCTTATGGCTATCAATGATCGCTTTGGGCGCGTGCGGATAAAAGATTCCTCTTCCAAGAAAAGACGAGGAGAAAAGAGAGGTATAATTTTGGATGTTTTATTGTAGGAGAAAGATAACTCATCTCTTGTGGTCGGCAGACTGTCTATAAGGATATTAATAGAAAGAGTCAAGGTAGAGCCAGTTCCTTCATATCGGATTCAAAATAGAAGGGAATTAGATGGGTGGAACAATATAAGTCGTGCATCGAGAGTGGGTTCTTAGGTGATCTTGGGAATGGGGGTTCCATTACCATGTCCAATGAGTCTACTAGTCTATTTGTACTGGAATAATCCCAGACAATGAGGTCATTCGAAAATTTATTAGGAAGACATTGTGAACTCTCTGTTAGTGGCCCATCATCTATTCAAGTGAAGACCCAGTGGGAAATGGGGGCTGTGCCGTGGGGTAAATGGCCATGGCGTTTGAAGGGATGCTAGCTGGATCGGTAGGAATAAAGGCGAACCGAAAAATGAAACAAAAATAGGAATTTTAGAGGTAATCTTTGGTAGTAGGTAAGACAAACTTATCATACCTAATCTAGGAGGGTGGATAGAGGGGTAGAGGTGGGGGAGTAACATCACGGCCAAAATACTTAATCACCTGTACCTACCTAACGAGGGGCTGCATACCTGAACAAGGGAGCTCTCAGCCAACCAAGGTCCAGGTATTCATAATCAGTGGGTGACCTGTTGATGCTGTGATTATATCCCAAGACAAATGATTTGCTGAAGCATTTGAAACCTAAGGTAACTATAGGTACCTAGTACATACGGCCAGCATGCTGCCACGAGAATGCCCAAAGAGGGGCCGTATGGGAATTCAACTCCCAGCACATAAGTTATCAATCCAGGAGTTCAAATTCCGGCCGATTACACCAGTGGTACAAGTGAAGGTAGAGACGAAAAAAGCTCCGAGTTTTTATTTTATTTTACATATATGTATATATATTTTTTCAAGGCCCTATTACCGAGTGGTGGTGAGTTGTAGTCGTGCGAAAAACATTGAAGGGGGCGACTACAAGCATGTCGCACGTCAATGCCTAACTAACTCTATGGTCTCTTCTTAGAGACTAGAGATAGGGTGTAGGTTGAATGGCATACACTTTATGATAGTTCATTGATGATAGTTCATTGGGTTATGACCACTTATTTTATGCATGACCATGGCGATCGCCCCTAGATTGGGGATCCTATTTGACCCTGGTTTGAATCCGGATGAGGGGTAATGGTACGCGCATTTATATATCCAACGGTGAACAATCCTACGCAGTAAACTGTCCCGTATTCGGATTTTGGGGTCAAAGCGTAGAGATATAAGAACAGAGGTGGTGGCAAGTTTCCTTTAAACATTAGCTGCCTGGCATTGTTTAGAACCGGGGATTTTTGGTTAATAGATAGCAGGAGTAGCTTCGGACCTTCAAAACCTGCTCCTGAATCGATGATATTTGCAAAGGAGAGCTGGAATTCCCAGGGACAAAATAAGGACTCGGGTAGAAAACCAAAATATTATTATTTTAACTGTCTTGAAGTACTTAGGATATAGGTTCATGGCCTATCATGTGAAAGCAGAGCAAAGGAATCTAAGCTCTGTCTTCCCAACCGTTTCTCATTGCCCTGTTTTCCTAGGCACAAATACCCAAGCTTAGGCAGATAATTAGCAACTAAGAGGGGGGATATTTCTCGGGCCTACCTAGTTAGCTCATGGATGATGGCCTCCCCTACCTAGGTAGATGGAATAATTATGTATTTGTGTTATTCTTAGTAGTAGGTAGAGAGTCTGTGTCAAGAACCCATCAGAATTTACGAGAAGGTAGGTTGAACCTAAGGTAAAAGAAAAAAGGTCCCAACAGACTGGGATAAATTATAAGACGAAAAAAAAAAAAAAAAAAAAAAAATGATGAGGTTAAAATCTAAAGGCTAAATCTGTAGGGGTAGATTCTCACTCTTTGAGGGTAGTTTAGGTAGTTACTACCTAGGTAAAGTCTCTAAACTGAAAGGATCCTTTACAGTTTGACCCCGCTGTTGACAATCCTGGCCTTGTAGGAGAACGTGGATAGGCACTCTCCCCTGTGACTTGTAAGTAATTGGGAAATATCTTGTCGCCAATTGCGATACAACCTGGTGGATAGGAGAGAGGAGGCTTGGAATGGAATTGTTATGCTGTCATTGCTATGCTTATAGAGTGTATTAATTATATAGACTCACAAGTAATGAGCTCTTTCATTCCCCAAGTCGCTCATACTCTTTCTTCAAGGATGTATTTCACACCGGCACCTTTAGCGGAAAGCAATGTCTTTTTTTGCAGTTCTGTGTAAGGGAAAAAGAAAAAAAAACAAGGTGAAAAAAAAGCTCCACTGACGTATTCATGAGCGTATAATTTATTACACTACCGATTTGCATTGAAGGTATCATACTGTGTATAGAATACATACCATAGAATAACAACTACTTAGAGTCCCCACATTGCATTATTACGTATGTAAGAGGGGAAAAAAAAAAAAGAAAAATATTAGCGACATCGGGCAAGAGCGGATCTAATCTGAGCATCCACCATCATCCCATCCCACCTTCACTTATCGCCAAAGAGTACAGACTACAGAGGGAATTGGAAAGTAAAAAAACACGAAGAGGAAAAGTGTTCAGACTGCGGGGCGCCTAGAAAAGATACCAAAGCGGATGAGCTTCGTCAAGAATCACCGAAAGGCTAATATCTTCATCAGTGGAACCTGCATCATCTTTCCAGTGGCGTGCTTCGGCTCCAAAAAGCAATGGCGTTGAATTGCAATATGAAGGTCATGGATAGAGGTATTTTCCTTTGTGTACTATACCTATATGTTGTGTTTACTTGGAACCATCTTTTGGATTTAGTGAAAATGGCAAGAAAAGAGGCGTAACTTGGTACTAGCATAATAATATATTTAATAGATCAATAAAAATAAAAAATACCGTACATACGAGCAAAGAAACTTCTTCCCCTTCTATCCTTGTGTATGGGAAATTTTTCAAACTCTTGTTATTAATAACAAGGCCATTTACATCTGCTGGTGGAACCGACTAACTATCAACTTCACCATTCCCGGCCCGCTGTCAAAGAACCACAGCCTGTCTAGCCTTTTCGGATCCGCTTGGATTTTACCTTTGGTTATATTTTATTTTTTTGTTTTTACTTTTGGTTTTTTGGTCCCGGGCTTTCATCATGGGATGAAAAAGAGCTACTAGGTTGATTAACCCCAATCCCTCCTCTGGCATATATAACTGGACAGGCCTTCCCGTATGTCCCCGGGAATCTCAACTTTTTTTTTTTCTTTGCCCCAGCTTCATTGTTTATATTTATTTTATTTTCTTCCTAATTAAACCCTAGGAGATTAAGCCCTATATATATATACACATACCTTTTTCCTACGTTTTGACCCTACAACTACCCGTTTCCCTTATCCAATTCAATGGAGCCTGTTGAGCGGAAGCCAGAGGTTGGTTTCCCCAACTATCGCAACATGCCGCTTGTTCAGAAGCAGGAACCACAACGCCTAAAACCAACACCAAAGGATGAGCTTCACGATCTTCTTTGTGTTGGATTCGGGCCGGCCTCTCTCGCAATTGCGATTGCTCTGCACGATGCTTTGGACCCTTGTCTCAACAAGTGTGCTCCTCAGTCTGGGTGGCAGCCGAAGGTCTGCTTCGTTGAGCGACAGAAACAGTTTGCCTGGCATTCAGGTATGCTGGTTCCTGGCTCAAGGATGCAGATCTCATTCATCAAGGATTTGGCAACTATGCGTGACCCCCGGAGCAGCTTCACATTCCTAAACTATCTCCACCAGAAGGATCGTCTCATTCACTTCACGAATCTAAGTACCTTCCTCCCCGCACGCTTAGAGTTTGAAGACTACATGCGGTGGTGTGCACAACAATTCTCCAATATCGTGTCTTATGGAGAAGAAGTCATTGAGGTGATACCCGGAAAGACAGAACAAAACGACTCCGTTGTGGATTTCTTCACAGTCCGATCCCGAAATGTGGAAACTGGAGAGATTATCTCAAGGAATTCGCGCAAGGTCGTTGTTGCACTTGGAGGAACCGCAAAGCTGCCTGCAGAGCTTCCACAGGACCCAAGAATTATGCATTCTTCGAAGTACTGCACCAATCTACCCGTTCTCCTCAAGGATAACCAGAAGCCCTACAATATCGCCGTCCTTGGAAGTGGCCAAAGTGCTGCTGAGATCTTCCATGACCTCCAGAAGCGGTATCCCAACTCGAGAACAACACTTATTATGCGAGATTCTGCTATGAGACCAAGTGACGACTCACCGTTGTAAGTATACCTATTGCGTGCCCATACACGCCCACTCAGCCACAATTGCTTACTTTTTTGTGTCTTCTTTAGTGTGAATGAAGTCTTTAACCCTGAGCGAGTTGACAAGTTTTTCAACCTCTCTGCTGCCGAACGTCAACGCTCGCTCGTTGCCGATAAAGCCACCAACTACAGCGTTGTTAGGCTTGAGCTCATTGAGGAGATCTACAACGATATGTATATCCAGAGGGTCAAGAATCCCGACGAGACCCAGTGGCAGCATCGCATCCTTCCCGGTCGTAAGATCACCCGAGTCGAGCACTACGGACCAAAGAGCCGCATGCGTATTCATGTCAAGTCAGTCAAGGATGGTAACGACAGCATTGTCGGAGATGGCAAAGAGATCCTGGAGGTTGATGCGCTCATGGTGGCCACAGGCTACTTCCGCAATGCCCACGAACAGCTTCTCGGCAAGGTGCAGCACTTGCGACCAGCGGGTCAGGACCAATGGGTCCCGAGCCGGGATTACCAAGTTGAGATGGATCCAAGCAAGGTCAGCTCAGATGCTGGAATCTGGCTTCAGGGTTGCAACGAGAAGACGCATGGACTGAGCGACAGTCTCCTTTCTGTTTTGGCTTCCCGTGGCGGAGAGATGGTCAAGTCAATTTTCGGAGAGCAGCTTGAGAACGCGGCGGTGCAGGACACCCGAATTCGCGCTATGCTGTGAAAAGACAAGGTAGAGGTCAGAAAATAAGTGGAGTCTCTACTGTTTTGGCGTACTTGGATAGTTCTTCGACAGGGTGAATGTCGAGCGAATGTTTGAAAGTATAAGTTGGAGACAAAAGAATTTTTCGTCAACATTTCTTTCTTTTTCATTTTATTATTTTGTGTTATTTTATTTGTATTACGTTGGGTGGGTTTCTTACTATTCTGTCACATCTACGACTCTATTACTACTTTGTGGCTTTGATTTATAGCTTATTTCGATGTACTTTTCATAGAGATTGGAATAGGGATAGTCATGCTTCACCGCTGATCTCACATGAACTGATTAATGGATTGTTGCTAGCTTTCCTGGTTTTTTTACCCTTGCTAGGGATGCGGGTTCAGCCCTTCGGTCGCTTGGGAGGATAAATCGGAATCTTATTTTAATATTATCATCATTTGCCTACCTCGGGTTCTTCAGCGTGGACCCACTCTGGGATCATCCGGCGTGTTGGCCCCTACAATCAAATTCATCATGCCAAAGGGATGGTCAAAAGGGGTGTGCAATAATATAGGTCAATTTCTGGTATCGAAGGAATATTTTTTTGTGTGTGAAAGATCCTATGTTTGGTTGATAGTAGGACCACACACCCTTGAAAGATGGGGGAACGAAATGTTAGTGCAAAGGTAAACACGAGGTGCAAATAGCGCCCAGGGATCAATGGCCGATAATCTGATCAGATAAAAATTTTCACTCGTTATCTGATGGCGCCATCCCACAGTGCCCAAACGGTTCCGTCCATTGGGATTTGGATCCATGTCGGAGGCTGGAGCGCCTTTTGTCGCTTCCCCCCGAGCCAAGAGAAAAACAAATAATCAAACTAAACCGTCCCAGTACTAGCGAGGAAAAATTCAATCAACTAGAAGACAGGGCCCACGATTGATTACGACCTTCTTGCAGGTTGACCTTTTTCGAGTCAGATCTGCAAAACAGTTATGGGGACATGGGGGCAGTATCAGGACTCCTCTGAATAGGCTGTTTCGTGTTGTTTACATTGAGATCTTTTTTTTTTTTTTTGCTTCTTTAACCTTTTCTCCCAATCCTTCCACACCAGCGTCTTCTTGAGATGGTAGATATTATATACCAGCGTGTGTAGTACTGTTTGTAGCCAGAGAAGATGGGGAGGAAGGAAAGGGAAAAAAAAAAAGAAAAGAAAAGAATAAAAGAGACTTTCGAATTGCAATTGATACCTCCAGTCAACAGTCAACTCTCTCTCCTCTCTCTCCCCCACCTTTGAAATTTATTTTGTATTTTCCCGCCCTCCCCTTTCCTCCCAACCATTTGGGATCCAGTGCGTGCCAGTTACCATGGATCTAAGTGACTGATTGATAATGTAGTATCCACAATACCAAGCCTTTTACAGAGTAGAGGGAAGAAATATCCCTAGCAAAACAGGAAATTAGAAACGAAGTAATTACATATTTACCTAGTACGTACTACTTTTTTCATTTTCATCCATAGGTATTATTACTGTTACTATAATTTCCATCTATTTTTTTTTTTTTTAAAAAAAAAAAACTGTCTGTTATAATACTCCTGCATGTGTGTATGTTTTGTACGTGTACTTTAGCCACCAGCACCAGGTTCTTGAAACCCAAGGAATCAGAATCAGACCACACATACATACCTTATATGAGGTATAGAGTTTCCCGTTTCTTTTTTTTTTTTTCATTTTTGGCAGAGAAAATGGGGGGAGAAAGGTTGGTCGAGTATCTACCCTCCTTACATAAGAATTGTAACTGGTTGGATACATCACTAGCTAGGACTAGGAGGTTACTCTTTCAGAAGAATATTATGGTCTCAAAGACATGTATCTGGAGAATTAACTACATAAGAATTGAATGTTATCTACAAATTAAATATCTCCCTCTGCGGTAGGGCTAGATAGTACCTACCTACCTACTTAGGGTCTGTCACTGACTACGTCATTTCCACCCTAGGGTGTTAATTCTTCCAGATTATTTCTTCTCCTTCTCGGAGCCACCACCACGCGGTATTCGGAGAAAGACGAACGAGGCGAGTTAGTGAGTGAGTGGGGCGGTTGGAGGGGTGTGTACCTACCTACCCAGATACAACTCCACTTTACCTGGGCAGGTACCTTGCAAGGCTTAGGGAAAGCGAAAGAAAAGGGAGAAAGAAGTAAGAAAAAAAAAAAAAAGAGTTTAAGAAGAAAGGGTTGGTTTTACCGAGTGCATACCTAACAGACTCTGTCTCTGTCAATTTTTTTTAATTTTTTTCACCTCAGGGGCGCTAACTTCTGTGCTAAGAGGGGCTCTGGTGGGAGGTTATGAAGAACTTTTAGGAGTATTTAGGGTATATACTATCGTTGGCTAGTTGTTAGGTAGTATGGGACTAGGGACGGAGATGTTACCCAGGCCGTGGGGTCTAATCATCTACTGGTTTCTATATATCAACATAGATGATTGTTTTTTTATCTACATACGTAGATGTATATAATTTTTAAAAGGCGGCATGGATCACGTATAGGTTAGGGTATGTTACGGCATCTGGGGAGTACTTTCACTGAACAGGACCTGAGTGTGTTAATATCTCTACGCTGGTATATATATATCTTTACTTCCCTATGTTTTCCCTCCTGCAATCCTAACGGGGCAGTGTGATCCAAACCTTAGAGTCTTAGAGGGGAAGACACTAGACAGCTAGAAATCCACGAAGTAACCTAAAAAGGTCATATAGTCTAGAGGGTCTCCCAGAAATCTGGTTGATGGTAGACTAGTATACCAAAAGGTAGTCTCCCTGTAGTTAGCAGGGAATCTATTTTTATTTTTCATTGTACTTACCCATCCCACTATAATTTTATATTTATTATTTTAGCCTCTTTCTCTCGATTACTGATATGTTGGCTGGGTACCAGGTATGCTTCTACAAATAATTGCTTTATAGACCACACAATTTCGTTCTCTGGGTTACCTTCAAAACGCTGGGTAATTCTAATAAATTGATAAGAATGAATAGGTAACAAAGTTAAATCAATATGGCACCACGTGTTCCGGAGGGACAGGGACACTACTGGGTCTCATTTATTATTAAATTAGTATTTCGTGTCGTAGTAGTATGTATGTACTACTGAGGTACTAGGTACCAACATAGTACTAGTGAATTAGCAGTTGTACCCTAATCAATCAAATCAATCAATCAATCAGCTGATGGAGAGGGGCATCAGATAATAATCTAGAACTTACCTTAAACCCACGGAAAATAATAATTTCTTCATTACCCTGAACCATGGAAGGAATCCAAACAAGGATTCTCTTCTGTCTAAGACAAAAACTTGGAGGTAAAGAATTATTAGATCATTCCCTGGATCATGTTCACACTAGACCTGCCGGGCCACTGATTTTTTTTTTTTTTTTTTTTTTTTTTTTTTTAATCAGAAAGTAATAATACATTGTATTTATTTAGGTGTCACTCAAAGGACATTAAGTAGACACCTACTAAATCGCTCGTTTTATGATACCTACCACTTAGCAAAACTGTATCAATACTACCTACCTACCAACTCCTGTGTACGGAGAAAATGAGAAACCAACTTTCAAGTTTCTAGCCACTACGACTCCGACTACCTCACCTCTCACCTTCTACTTGCTCAAACGACCACTACACTATCCACACTCAGTCACTTGCTTGCCGAGATAAGATTCTAGCGCGCAATTGAGTTCAAGGCTGGAATCATAATGAAAGAAATAATAACTAATAAATTTGACGCAGACATCTATTCATTCATTCATCCATCCATACAGAAATACACCTACCAGTTTTCAATAATATGTTGTACAAAAGTAGATGATAGTAATAAGGCAAAGGAAACTTGAAAAACAAAGAAAAAAAAACTCATATATTGGTAGTTTTTTGCCTACCTTCTTCCCTGCCAAGTTCACTGGTGATGATAATAGTAGTAATAATAATAATAATAATAAATTATGAATTCTGCCCCTCCCACGCCTATTATGGACTCTTCGGCCGTTTCACCCACCTTGCGATATCGGATCTTTCGGGATGGACCCTCTTTATCAATAATAATTGGCAAATTTTTTTCTCCCCTTTTTCCTTTGATTTTGGTGGGTAATTTGTTAAGCCTTTCTGTGAAAAATTTTTCCCTGTATTACTTGTTTCATATTTCTATGTAATTTTGTAGTTTATATTTTGTATTTTGCAGAGAGAGATTTTTGGACATGGATAAGAACACAAGGGTGTATACTCCTTCACTTTATTTTATGTTTGTTTATTTGCATGGAAAGCTATAGCTACCTAGTATGAGGATATGTTTTAACCACATATAACATGTCGATACCTATAGAGAATGATTACTTAAACCGAATGATCAGCTGTCTTTTTAGAATATATACTTATATTATCCACATATATTTACTGGCAACTAACTAATAAGGTATATGCAAAACATTATACATGGAAAGTGCCATTTCCGGCCGTTGAGCCTAGGCTGACAAACCGATAAAGAAATCATTCATCCAACGTTCATTTCATCCCACCTCTAAACGGAGATCCAGGCGCCCCTTCCCCTCTCCGGAATGAAAAAAGAAAGCCTCCCCATTGACACATTAAAAGCTAAGTTTTTTTATAATATGGTGGAGTGAAGAAGATGTATTCAAACCATTTCCTCGTGAGCCACACTCCGATAACCTCCACCACTGTGCATTCGTGATGGAGCCTCATACATGTCGTTGTAGTTGACAACCTCACCACCAAGCATTGCCGAGCCCGGAACACGCTTCCCAAAGTAAGGGGCAGAGTCACACCAAAAATCCCGACAATTTGTGACAATGCCGCGCGAAAAGGGGTTTTTGGGTCGAGCAGCATGTGGGCCATCTCGCAACCCATCCCGTGCGGTTGCAAAAAAGGTGTCAATACCAAGCAGAGAGGACCATTGTTGGAAGCATCCATGTCTCCGGTGTCGTTGAGGTCCATGCGCGAGAGCCGGGTTTGGGCCTTGACCAGAAGCCGAGAGACCTGCGCTATCTAATGACGTTGTGCCGGCAGTGATGGCAGAAGCAAAAGCTTGCGAGCTTGGGTAGCTTCTCTCAATTGAATGTCCCCTCATGTTCTCGTATGTTGTTTGGTTTCGAGATACTTGGATAAGTTGAACGGCACAAAGCATGGTGATCCAGACCAGCTGGATGGTTATCCAAACGGTGAGGATAAGCGTAAAGGTATCACGAACAACAACAGAGCATATCTGATCATTTAGAATATTGCAGCTCGGTTTAGCAGGTACCGGCAACACATTGATGTCTAGGACATGTTGTTAGATGATAATTAAAGGACTGTGCTCATGAATGGAAGAAACTTACACTTGACCATCAATTGTATGAAGAAAATGATGCCAATCTCTAAACAGATAATATAGAGAACAAACTGACGTAGATTATTAGTGCCAACGCAGTTATCAATCCACGGACAGTGACTAAACATTGTTAGCCTTTTGGCTCTCCGGTCTAATTATTGAAAGAGAGTATGTGAGAGAAACTTACTGGTCATGTTTTGAAACACATCGTGCACAGCGCTTGCAGTGCTTGCTGCGCAAGGGCTTTCGAATCATACAATAAACACAAAAGTTTTCCTCGTCGAATTTCCATTGCTCAAATAGCTCGGCAATAACTGCTCTTTGCTGATTCCTGCTTCCAAGTTTAGGGACAAACCCAGGGTCCGCAGTTAAAGAGTAATAATAAAAGTAAGTGGTTAAGGAACCAAACACTAAGAAACCGACATTGAGGAAGGGTGAGGTGGAATAAGTTGCTAAAGCCCAATGCATCAGTATCCTTGGCCCCAAGCGGAGTTATCGGGCGTGGAATAAAGCGGGACTTACCTGGCAACACATGCAGAAAGTATCGAATGAACACCCAGAAAAGTGACCCTGCAAAGACGCCAGACAAGAACGGCTAATTTGTGAATCAGAAAACATGCGAGATCACAAGGAGCACGGGCGAGGAATGTTGTAACATACCGTTTTTTGAAGTATCCTATATTCAGAAGGGCCTTGACTAGCGGCCTTTTGGGCAATCCACTGTAGCCCAAACACGGCGACAATTGAGAGAGGGATAGCAACGAAGACCATAATATTGCTGAGAATCCAGATGACCACAAATATTAATAAGAAAGGCCAGAGGAAAAAGAACTTTGACATGATGCTCTTATCGCGCACCCAAGACGATAGGCCCATGGGTAATGCCTTTTTATTTCCATCTACGCCATAGCCGCATTCATTCAATGCCCGATAGAAGACCCCGGTTGTGTTCATCTCCTCTGCCACGACCGTTGGTGTTTTGCCCTCGCTTGTCTTTGCGAATCTGTCCGCTCCGTATTCAATAAGTTTCTGAACGCACGGGAGGGAGCCCTTGACCAGAGCCCAGTGAAGAGGCGTTAATCCACCATCATCGACGGCATTTGCATTCGCGCCCCAACGGAGGAACAAATCCACGCATGCTGGATACCCTTTGTAAGCTGCCCACATCAAACCAGTGTGACCCTGTTGATCGACGACATCCACTGGGATCTCCTGGTGCAAAAGTAAGACGAGAAGGAAAGCGTTTCCATCGATCGTAGCAAGATGTAAGATATTGTAGCCTTGAACGTCGGTAAGAAGGGGATCAGCACCGTGCTGTAACAGAAGATGTACGATATAATAATGGCACCGCTGAGCGGCCCACATGGCAGGTGTAGCAACCGACTCTCCTCCTTTCGCATTCACATCCGCACCGGAGTCTATTAGAAACTTGCACATCGCATATTGGTTGTTTATCGCCGCCCACTAAAATAATCGAGATGCCATAGTCAGTTTGGTTACTCTGAGGGACTTGTATGCAACGAAACCTCCAAGGCCAGAGATTACTTGATCGTTACGCACATGTAAGGGTGTGATTCCTTCTTCATCCTTGTAGCTAGCAGTGTATTTCTTCTCATCAAAAAGCTTTTGCATAACGGATATTTCCCCTATTCGAGCAATCTGCATGATGTCTTCCCCTATGGGAATTGACCCCTTAACTCCACCACGTTCTGTCTTCATACTCTTAAGTTCGATGGTGGCATCTTCCTGAATGACCTGTGGAGGAGCGGCGGTGCTCTTTCCCGTCGGTGCGGAGATTGGATTCAACCCTGAGTCAACACTATTGCTGCTGCTGCTGCTGTTGCTACTGTTGTTTTGGAGCCCCATCTGAGGAACCTTGGAAGACATTTCCGTCTTCAAGCCAGGTAAATTCCTCGTGAGGTGACGCAGTCAACGTTATAAGGACGTTCCTCGAGTGGGTAAAGGGGACTGAAGAAGCGGGAGCGTGACAACAATGCAAGTACTGGGGGGGTTCGGCGGTGACTATTCTTAATCAGAGATTAAAGAAACATCGCGGAGCAGCCAGGCAATCTAGGAATTTATAATCTCAAAACACAGCTGCCTTCACTGAAAGGATGAAGAAGCAAACAAAGGAATGACAAATCCCCCAAAGAGGAAAACGATAGAAATTGTGAAAGAGAAAAAGAAAGGGCCCAGGTCGTTTTTCATCAAGGACACGCGACGGGCGCTAAGACTGGTGGTTCCTCAGCTGGGCGACGATCACTTCTTGCGCCTTTGGCCCTATTTGACAGCTGTTTAAGAGACGACAGGCAAATAGAGAAGGTAAAAAGGAATGCGTAAAGCCACTAGTGTATGTATATCTCTTCTGAGCTGTCTAAGAGCTACTCTTTACATCCAACTTTACATTTGAGTGCATCATAATGTAATTACTCAGCAAATCTACCTATCTACCTAGCTCAATCTTCAATACGAGGCTTACGAGTGGGCAATTAGGCAGCAGCCAAACCATCGCCCAAAGATTAATCGTCAAGTTCCAAAAAGAAAAAACGAAAAAGAGAGAAAAATCTAGCAAAGACCATTTTCTAGCGTAATGAGACAAATGTATTCAAATAATCTGGTTATGCTAAAGGATGGAAGAAAGAAAGTAATGGATGTAATACAGGAAATTTAGCTCAGAGAGAAAGAGTTTAAAAAAAAAGTAAAAACTACCCTGTGATTAGATAATTTAGAAACTAAGTTTCTGGAGATTCAATGAGAAAAAAAAAATTAGTTGATGGAACTAGATTAATTATTCCAAAAAAAGGAGAAGCCAAACAATGCCAAACCGCAATTCGGAAAAAAAAAAAAAAAAAAAAAACAGTACAGCGCTCTAAATTACCTATGCTACGATGTCATCCCGGCTGGAAGTAATATTCCATCGTATCAGGTTTGCTTGGTCAAGAAGTACCTGAGTATCGACTCGGAGCTCGAAATCCGCAAGAAAACAGAAGCTGATTTCGAGTCTGGACAACTCATGTTCAGTTACCCCCCCAACCTTGGACACACGGCTATGTGAATAACTGAGATCTTCGAGGGTCTTCATGGCCACTCGAAGTCCTGCAAGGACCAGTCGATGCATATTCTTCTTGTTCACGGACAATATCTTCTCCACGGCAACAATTCTTGTGATGTATAGGCTTGTCGCAAG
Organism: Aspergillus haitiensis; assembly: GCA_027569155.1. Classification (NCBI taxonomy): domain Eukaryota; kingdom Fungi; phylum Ascomycota; class Eurotiomycetes; order Eurotiales; family Aspergillaceae; genus Aspergillus; species Aspergillus haitiensis. The sequence continues at coordinate 451,226 of JAPDEO010000009.1, read as the reverse complement.
ATAGACGCCTGTAGACATGGGGCAATATCGATGAAGTCGCAAGAGATATTCTTCTAGTGATATTGGAGGCTCCCGCTTCGAAAGAAATCGCTTCGAAAGCACACTCTGCTGAAATACATCGCGGCCCACATTATAATCGCCTGCCGGGGAGAAATGTAATTCGGAGATTTTTGTTGGAGTAGCTTCACCGCTCGATATATCATCGGCTCCACTCCTGGGGCTAGATGCAGAAGTATCGGTTCCGTGAGAACGCCTGCGTTTTTCTACAGCCGATCTCGCAGCAAGCATATCAATGTTGGCGCACAAGAGCTTCAGTGCTGTATCTGGCGAGATATCGAATACATCTGCTGTGCCATTCGTTTCAAACTCGACCCGCGAGTTCTCAGGTGGGAAACGAAACGCATGGACATCTGATGGATTGAAATCCGCAGGAAAGCCCTGAGGGTTTTCTCCCGAGTCCCCACTGTTCATCACAACAAGCTAGAATCTGCCCGTAGAGGTGTATTGATGTAAAAAACACCCCGTTTCCTACAAGTGGACAGTGATATTTCAGGTAGGAGGTGCATGGTGGGACTGTGCCCGGATTGTAATTGCTCTTTCTTTCGAAGACGGACTCAAGTCGAGTTTGGGGTACGCGAGAGTACAGATAGAAGTGGATTTAGAGCGTAGGCGGTAGGAAGGACGCGGGGTTGCGATAATGAATTAATATTGGAAAAGGCAAGACCAAAATAATGGCTGAATCAAAAATTTTGGAACAGGAGGATAGCAGATGTACAAGTGATCTATTATTAACAGTTTGTTAGTGTCTATAATATTTTGATTTCTTGGTATTCTGCTCCCAAAGTCAAATCGCGGGGAGGCATGTGTGCACTTACCCAAAATGTCGCCAGAGATACAGAGAAACTTGAGCAAATAAAGGAAAGACTTGGGCTAAGTGTGAATCTATCAAAGATAGTGTGACTAAATGGCTTCTAGTTACACATCAGATGCCATCTTGGGAACAAGATGGCATAATGGGTAGAGGCAAGGTTGTATGAATCATTGTTGTTGACAAGGCAGGTTTGGTGGTTGATCGGGGATTCTTTTGCCCGATTTCTTTTACGTCGGCCAAGCTTCTTGACATCTTATTTGTCCGCAGAGGAGCTTGTTTCCTTCCAATGCAAGCTTATTTCATTCAATATTCATCTTTAACTACTCGGTTGAAATTGATTGAAAAAGAAATATATATATAGCTAAACTTGATGCTTATAGTTCATTCGAAATAACGCTATCCATGTTATTAAACCGAAAACAACCTAGGTAAGTAAATTCTCGAAATAAAACCCACGCCTCTATGAAATCCTGAGGAGAATGCACAAAAGAAATTGTATCTGGAAAGCAGCTGACAAACAAAAGATACTCAATGAAAATTGAAAAGGATAAATAAAAAAAAATGAATTGAGCGAAGTCAACGCCAACGCCAGTTGTATCGCCGAGAGCGGCCAGACAGCAAACTCCCATCTTCTGAATAATCTGATCGACGATTCCATGTTACTGAGTCATCACTTAACATGAAATCGCGAATGAAGCTGTCTCGGCTTCTCCTTCTTCTCGCTTGAGCATAGACTCTTGCGCCCGCTGCTGAAATCTCGCGGTTCCCGTCCTGAATAATTCTTGGCCGGGGGCGACTCCTGTCAGGTGCCGTGTTCCTTCTAACAAAGTCTCCCGGACGCCTAGGCTGCGGGGAGCTGGCTCTTGTATCTGATGATAATCTCTGACGCCTGGGCATATCATCAATACTACTAGAGCTGCCAGTATTTCTTCTCAGAGGGGGACTGCGAAGCCGGGTTCTGGTATCATTGCTTTCCTGCTGGTCACGAGCTCTGTTGCTGTTTTTCTCGTATTCAACTTCGCTCGAGAAACGGACTTGTCTACCAGAGCTCCTGCTCCTATCCCTATCGCCACTGGGGGGATCATGGACGACAACGGGGCTTCGCTGTGGCCTTTTAATTGGCCTCCGCTCGACAACAGGCGTTCGCTCTCGTGGGCGGCGAGCGGCCTTTGGCCGTTCCATTGTGCGGGATTCGCGGTGAGATTCATATAACTCATCAGGCATTTTCCTATCCTTAGATTCTGAAGAAATTCTTGTTCGCGGGGAAATAGAACGAATTCTTGGGGAAAAAGAACGGGTACGCGGTGAAACGATGTGGATTTGTGGTGAAGGGCTTCGCCTATACGTTCGCCGTGGCTGCGAAGTCCTCTCTTCTGGGGGATCGACCACAAACAGGCGAGGAGACCTAGTACGACCTCTTGATTCGTACTCGTACCTGTTTCCCCTAGGCTCTGTGACCCTACGGACAAACGGGAAGCGCATCTTGTATTGTTCGCTTCGAATTGGCGATAGCCTTCTCCGCCCTGGGATATTGACTCGTGGTTTTGACCGCAAAGGCTCTCTCGGCTCAATTATGCGATATCTCGGCGAGTTGATTTCTCCAGATCGCCTCGGACGGGCATATCGTGTGTGGTAGAAGTTGCCGTTGTCAAGAACTCTGCTGCGGCCACATGTTTTCCCGCCGTCACTGAGGAAACATCTGTGAATAACCTTCCTTGTGCGAACCTCCATTGGGTACGAGTCAGTATAGACCTCAACAAATCACAAAATTCTATCTGTTTGTGCTGTAGGGTGCGTAGTGTCCACGAAGAAAATCAATGACCTCTGGAGAGCACTTAAGAAGCCTCAGACGGTGAAACAGCCTCAAATACAGATATGTGATATTGCGCGTGCTTGACTGTATAATAGGATCTATTTCGAGCGCGTGTGAAACTCGAACAAAGGGCTAACAAGATACAAAGAGTGCACATAGTAGGAGTGAAACAAGAAAGAAGAATACCTGTTCTGCGATTTTGTCAAGGGCGTTGAAACTTGAAAGCTATGTCATGAATAAAGGACATGTGGTTGATGTCATGGGTTCAAAGCGCCTGATTTTGGGATAATACAGCCCCCAGAGAATGAATGTGAAAAAAGAAAGAAGAAGAAATACAGAGTTAGGCAAGGAACAGGCTCAGAAGGATATGTTATCTCTTAAAAGAATAAGGAAGGTTGAAGGGAAAACAAAGCAATAATACTTGTTGAATTGTTTCACGTTCCTGGTTGAAAGGACTTCAATACAGTTCTGATAAAGGAACAAACAAGTAAATGAGAGCGATTTTCATAGGTCCTATGCAAATTTCTTTTTGCCCCAGTCAGAACCTACGGGTACCTGACCTCATATACATACTTTCCAAGAGATCACTGTAGCCTAGTAAACCTATTGGCTGGCGAGGCTCAAGGAATACAGCCTTTTCCCTCCCCCCAGGCCCGCACCAACAGCTGAATGAACGCGGACAAGGAAGAGCAAGGAAGAGAAAAGAACGGAATAGAAGGGGGGGGAAAATAAAAATAAAATAAAAGCAAAAGGAGGCTGATAAGAAACACGAACGCGCCTCAGATGAACATCGTTGACCATATGGCCGGGAGGGAGGTGTGGCTTGCCTCGATCACTAGGGCTCTAGTTAGTCGTGACTCTAGCATCAGGTTCATCAAAAGTCAGCCGGGCAAGAATAATGTGGGTCATACAAGAACAGATGATATCACAAAGCCAGAAAATATTAAAAATAAATGAATAATATTAATATTAATAAGAAGAGGAGGAAGAAACATTTTTCTTCTTCTGTTGGTTTCTTTTATTTTCGTTCCATCCTTGTTTTTTTTTTTTTTTTTTCAATTTCATATAGTATTTTTTTCACCCCCACTTCTCCTCTTCCCCTTCCCTTTGATTTATTTATTTCTAGTTTAGTTTAGTCTAGTCTTGTCCCAAAATAATCCTTGTTTGCAGAGTGCAGACATGAAATGATGAGTAGTTGATAGGACTGTCGGACTGTCTATACGAGATCACCAGTTGTAGGAACGGTGGCGACCTACCAAGGAAATGGGGCCAAGTTCCTGGCTAGTGAACCCTACTTGAGAGTGGGCAATGCATATAATTTTGAGACGGGCCGGGAGTAGTTAATAACTACAGAGTAGCTAATTACCAGGTTCAATAGATCAGAGCACAACAGGATTGGGGGGGCCTGTGGCGGTGCTAGGCTGGCTATGCACGTCTTTTGGAGTGAGGACCTTTTGGGGTCGGTGGTGAGTGGGGTTAAGGAGATAAAAACATACAGAAATTAAAAGGTCAGCCTTGTGGGTCTATTTGCTTATCATCTTGCAAGTGTTGGGATGGGAAATGTCGCTCGATATCCACGTTGTTTACAAACATCTCGTCTCAAGAAGCAGGCGTTTGGACATACAGAAGAGATAGTCGGTCTCCGAACACGATCAATATGATCGATCACCTGACAAAGCCGATTGGGTGCATCGCCACATGTTTAGGTCGTGAAGTCTTAACAATACTATTATTGATAGAGGTCTATTGTTGGTTCTTCCTTGGACGTCGTCATTCCTGCCCCAACCCCTCCTTAAGAATCCTGCTTTGCGTTCGCAATAAAGCCACACGAAGTCACCAGCCACAGCCACAATCTGGTTACGACTCCGATGTGCGCATAGTTTACTCTCGTCAGGCATATAGAAATTTTAGTGTGGTAACTAAACTTGCCTCTGCACTTAAAGGCCATCTCCTTTAGGCCGTTGCATTTTCGTGTTGGGATACCTAACGTGAAATAAGGGTGAGGATAAGGCAGAATCAACAAAAACCATTTCAGAGCTAGCTGGTTTAGGGAGGGAGAAGCTGGAAGGGGGTGGGGGGAGGTTGGATGACAAGGTTGGTTGAGCATCATTAGTCTTTCCATGGTTTTAACCCCATCTCTCTAAAAATTTCTCTTGGTTCTTGTCCGGCTGGTAAACAACGTCGCAGTTGAGCCTTTCCATCCCCTTCTGGATTTGACCCAGCTTAGACTCGAGATCCGTGAGACTCCTCTCATACCCAACACTAGAAAGTGAGGGTTTAAACTCAGAATCAGCATTCAAGGATGAGGAAAGAAGCCTGGTTGCACGGTCCGTCGGAAGTAGCTCAGCCACTAATGGTGAGTCGCTGGCAACACCATAATTGCGCAATTTATCGAGCATGTGCTGTCTTTCTCTGAGAAGTATATTCACTGCTGCCTCGTCTTCATCCGAACGGAAAAGAGATTCGAAAGATATACCGATGCGGCGCAACAGCCCTGCGAGTGCCTGCGATTCGGGGAACGGGCCGGCGCGTTTTCCAGGCAGAGATATCATTGATGCGGGTAGAGTGGAAAATCTTCTCATGGTTTCTCGTCTTGAGCTTGCTGGATCCAGAGTCTGATCCCCAACTTCTGATCGATAAGCTGATGCGAAATCTTCTAGGGTTGCACAGAATGACTCGCGATCCTGCAAGCTCGTAGTCATGTCTTCGAGAGACGCTGTCATCCCCGTGACCATTCCGAGTATCTACCAAATGTTAGCGACAAGGCTAGAAAATACTGGGCGGTAGACTTACATAATCTAATTTCTGATGGGATGCGATACGCAACTTTCCATGGTGATTTTGAAGCTCCTTGAGAATGGGCTCCACATACTGCTGTTTCGTAGATATCTCAGCTAAAATGTCAATTTCAGGGAATAGAGAATCTAGCTCTCCCTCTAATCCCCGCAAAAATTCATCGCAATTATCGTCAAGGTCCGTTGACTGATAAGGTTTCACATCACCGGAAGTTAAGACTCTTTCTAGATACATTCGATCAAGCCGGTGGTATATTTCTTCGGAGACGTACCGGGCAAGCACCGTACTCAGTTGGGACGTCTGCTTCAAAATGGAGGCATCATTGTCAGTGCACTTCACGTCAGCCGCAAGCTTCTCGAGATCCACAAGAGTTCTATCGTCCTCTTTCAACCTAGTCGTCAGAGTAGAGAGTATCCTTTTACCATCCATAGTCGCATTTTCCACTTCATTCTTCAGATTTGTCTCCAAATCAAGAGTTATATCATCAGACTGGACAAGGCTCTCAGCAAAATGTCACTATAGCAAGAATTCCAGAAGAACATTACCGCAGCAGCTGTGTTTTGCCTTCCCGCTTCATGTTTTTGTCGTAATCGTTCCACATCCCTATTTTGTTTCGACCATCGCTCCTCATCCTGCTTTAGTTGCTTACTCAGGACTTCGTATTGGGATTTTAAGACCTCTGTTTGCCTCTGGATCTCCGCGGTAGATTCGTTGAGTGATTCGATTGCTTTTCGAAGGTCTTCATCGAGGAACGGTCGGGTCGCATCGAAATCAGGGTGGTAAAAGATACCTGGTAGTGCACCAGAGCTTTCAAGCTTCGAATACCTAATAATATAATTAAGAAAAGAAAAATAAAAAATAAATAAACATTAGTCCTTCCTTGTACAGGGCAATACCTATATCATCACATCTAAGGGGTCACAAACAATGAGAGCTCCTCCTGCGATAGAAGGGTATCGGGGTTGAGATGCGTTTTCACCCAATCGGTATTCTTGGCACTGTCCACGTTGTCGCAAAATGCCGATGCGATCTCCTCGCGTTTAGGGGGTATATTTCTATCTTTCATGGCAGATATAACCATCTGCGCCGGGTCGATTGATTGCTCCATGGTTTTTGTTATGGTCTTACAAATATTTTGCGGGGGAACGGGGAGGTACACGGAAGGATGGCAGACCAAGAACGGAATCCTTGTTGAGCGGCCTCATTGTCGCTCCTGACACAGTCACTTTTCTTTTATTTTCTTTCTATTTTTTTTTCTTTTTTTTCCTTTTTCTTCCTTTTCAATTTTACAAACCATTAAATAACCAGGGGCGCAATTATCAAACAACACCGTATTCTACATAAAATCAACTGTCTTCTTCATAACTACTCCACGCTATCTAGACATGTTAAGAGGGACATCCAATGTTTGTCATCTTATATTCTACTAAGTACTACTCTGCCTTGCAGTTGGCCTTTTTGTTATTCTTTCTTGATATTAACTTCCATTAACTATACAGTGACGATCTTACATCTCAAATTACAAATTCCATCAAATAATTCTTCTGCCTTTTTCTATTGAATTGTTTTGGTGTGCCAATCAACGGCTTAGTAACATATGAAGAGCTTCGGCTGTGGCCTCGGTTTCCGTGCTCTCTACCTCTACCTGAGGGTAGTACCATGTGGTGACAGCAATAATCACATAAACCAGTACACAGAGGCCCCCTTCGAGGTAATTGGACTTGCCATCTCGAAGAAAATTGCCGACGACGAGGATGGACAGGACCACTAGAACGATCATAAAGATCTCGAAATTAAGACTAACATCCTTAGCGAGACCCCAGCCCACAATAACTGCTAGGGGCGCATTTAACAGAGCGGTCTGGATAGAAGGCCCAAGGCAATGGAACAGCGCGAAATTAATTTGGTTATCCCTAAGAAGTAAGGTCAGAATATGTCTCTTTAATAATATAGCAATAGGCCCACTAACCAAGCTTCATCAATCGCGGTTAAGTGCTCTGCGGCCTTTTCAACCAGAGGCACCAAGATCAGACCCATGAAATTATCAGACACATGGTTTTCTTCAACAATGTGTTCAATCTCCTGCACTAGGAAAACGGCTGACAAGCAAACAAAAGTCAGAGAGACTGAAACAGCGAGAAGGCACTCAGTTAAGGTGAGCTTGACTCTCTTGATTTCTTCCTCCCGATCTTCATCTCGATGTTCATCGAACTCAAGCACTTCGTCGAAGATGCTGTGATGACTATGAAGGTTGTAAAATAGATACCTAGATTATAAGGTAAGCTAGACTCTACGTCGTTCACGATGTGGATAGTTAGTTGGCTTACATGAGGAAAGCGGCAAGAAGAATGACGGCAGTAGCTCTGCTAATGACTAGAGTATGATGACTCAAGGCTTCAGGTGTTATTGGCCTTGTGTTTGTGCTATTCGAACTCAGTGCCGAATAAAATGCGCTCGGAATCAACAGACCAAACCCTGCGACGAGTAACAGGCCAGATCCAACTTCGCTGACAGCTTCATGGAATGATTGATTCTCACGTCCAAGGCCGCCAAAGAAGAAGCAGAGGCCCAAGCAAAGAAGAAGGTTTGCTAGGATTGAGCCCAAGATGGCAGCTTGGATAACGGGGATCAAGTTACCATTGTTGTCGTTGTGAATCAAAACCATGAAGAGGACTATTTCCACGACTGAACTCAATGTAGTCTCTAGCAGCACACCAAAAACCTTGGGCAATTTTTTTGCAAGCTCCCCGCCAGCAAATCCAAGCAAGTTCGCGGAAGGAACTATGGCAATATAGTTGAGGGCAAAGACCCAAACATGAAGGTCAGGGCGAGCGAAATGCAGGGCGATAGCTGCGGGAACGAAAGGCCAGAGGACATTAACTAGCATAGAGAGAGTGCAAGTGCTCTTGAAGCAGACTTGCAGGAAATGAATAGGATGTATTCCCTTTCGCCCACTCTCTCCAGCCGTGTGGATGCGAAAGAGTCCCCGTCGGGGCTCCGAAAGTTTCTCATTTTGATGTGTTGGAAGGACATAACCATTCTCTATTTCTGGGCGTGGTGGGGTTATCCCCGAAACCAAATGGCCGTCATTGCTCTGCAATTCTTCCTGGTGTGCGGGGGATGCTCCCCCAGCGCGTTCCATTTCGACAGGGGAGAGGAAGTGTAAAGTATATCAATTGACGGGTGGTTATCGATGAGGATCAGAATATATACGGAAGACGATATATTAAAGCGTATTTGGTAATAATGCCTTCAAGTCCAGCAAGAAAACAAAAGAAAAAGAAAAAAGCAAAAGAGGAAAATGAAAGATATAAACGCGGAGATCGAGAGGGTGAGAAAAAGTAAAAAAATAAAAAAAAACAGGCGTTCTTAAGGAAATAGCAATGCTAAAATATGAGGTAGAAAAGATTCATATGCCCTAGAAGCATTAGAAGTTTCTCGGGGGGAAAAAAAGTCTGGGCGATATAAGAAGATCTTGGGTTAATCTTGTGAGTTATACTGCATCAATAAGAATCCTCCAGATTTATGAAGATGCCAGGGTGTGGTGAGCTGGCAGTGAGGATCGGCCCCTAAAACGACGTTAGCTGAAATTAAGGGCAACCTTTGAAAATGATAATACTGTTACTACTTGTACTACTACTACTACGACTACTAATAATAATTTTATCCTAACAAAACCTAGTTGAGTAATGGAATTTAAGAGATAATGAATGGCTGGGCCAGGGATGGATCCTTTGACTATTGATTGCTCAACTTTTTGAGCAGTCTTGGCTATCCTGTAAAAGTTGAGTCGGTGGATCGGGATTGACGATTCTCCATGAATCTTGAAACCACTTGGCTCAGCTTGACAAGGCTCGTCTCGGCAAGTGACTAGAAATGGAGAATAGGGACTTGGGGATGCTCCAATGCTGTCATAGGCACCACTTTTTGCCTTGCACTTCGTGCTTCGATTTCCAAGCTTCTCCTACAGCATGCATAGCAGGAGGAGATAAAAATATCGACACACATTAACAGATCATTGGTTTCATTTCTGATGTTTCACACTAGTCGCTTCGTTTCTTTTCCTCTATCAATAAAACTGACCTACTTAACCACATCTTTTGTTATGATTAGTCTGTTTTCTGCCGGTCATGGATGCTTAGTAGTCTTGTCTCTCTTGGCTGGATCCATCCGTCCTCCCTTGCACAGCCACACAGCTAAAATGTCTTTATGGTTTTCTTTTTTCATTTCTTTCTCTTTTTTTTTTTTTTTTTTCTTACTTGCCCATGTCCTTATTAGGTAGTTGTTTCGCCTACTGAGGGATTATTATTAATAAACTCCAATCCACCAAGACAATATAAGAATTTAAGGGGTATTGCCACCTTAAGTCATCAAGTAATAATCATAATATTTACAATCAACAGCGTATGATGACAACATAAAGAAAAAGTAAAAAGAGAAAATTGAAGAGAGTAAGAATAATAATAAGAATAAAATAATACCAAATAATCGTTGTGAACATGAAAATGTAAAAAAAAAAAAAAATGATAACAAAAATAAGGTGGGCGGCCTGTGAAATGCGAACCAAGCAAGTCATGCAGGAAACAAACTCTGGTCTAGAGGAGTCAATCCTCAAGCTACCTTAAACAAAAAACCACTAAGACCTCTAAGCCATTCATGGCCCTCGTCGTTCATTTTGATCGTCCATGGTGAAATTGTATTTATCTTACGAGCAATATTTTAGTCACTCTGTTTATTTCATGATGACAGCAGATTTGTGCGGTATATGTCCATCGATCGGTATGCCAACCGAAGAAGTATACAGCTTTCCCATCCAGGAAAGGTGTCCTCCTCGCTCTTTTTTTAATCTTATCTTTTTATTGCCTTTTTCTCCAAGGATCCCTTGATCAATGGAAGCGAAAACTTTAATGCCATTTTTCTCTACCACGCGTTAATAGGTAAATATATCATTTTCAACTATTTCTATTAGGTATCATTATTTCTAGAGCAGGAGGTAGAAAAAAAAAACATGCTGGGTCCGAGTAGGATTCGAATCCATGCTACCTTCCTTGGGACGATGACAAGAAATCATACGTGATGGACACAATAATAGAAAGGCAGACAGGTTCACAGATATTTCTGGCTATGATTATTATATTCCTAAGTATATCTGTTATTATTCTTCTATCAGCCAACAGCTTAAGGCTCGATTCCGGCTGGACTTCCTTAAAACCTGAGCAGAGAGAGAAGCTTTTTCCTGCTTATGCTCTAGCAATACTTTACTAAATTTGGGAAGCAGTTCGGTGAGTTAGAGTGAGATACTTTCATCTTAGTAATAACAAGATCATCCATCTCCTTCAAAGGAGAACAAATGAATTGTTGGTAAGTGGTGAGAACCCTGCAGCTATTATCATTATGGGTGAGTGAGAGCTCTGTAGAATAGCAGATAGTTTTGGGTTCATGGGTGAGAAGAAAGAATATTAACACTCAAGATGACTTGGCAGATTAATTAATTAGTCAAGCAACCTCCGCATTAGGCATAGTTGTGGCGGCCCTAGATGAACGCATTCATGATTGCGTGCGCGGTTATCCTCGGGCGAAGAGGGGCATTCAACGTCCCGTCCATTGCATGATTTGTGTATTCCCATCTTGGGCTCAGTTTCTTCATTACGAATCAAAAAAATCTTCACTCTCCAGTTTCAGCTGAATATTCTGGAGAACAAGTTAATTTCAATTTCTCATGCCGTTGTCCTCTTAATTGGAAAGCCTATATTGTCACAATGTCATCCATATCTACTCCGGCCCTCCCTCCACCAGCCATCAATTCCATCACCCAACACATTGGCAACACCCCCTTAGTGAAACTAAATAAGCTTCCTCAGAGTCTGGGAATCGATGCCACAGTCTACGCGAAATTAGAGTATTTCAATGCTGGTGGGAGTGTGAAGGATAGGATTGCTTTGCGCATGATTGAGGAGGCAGAGCGATCGGGGCGCATCAAACCTGGAGACACGTTGATTGAGCCTACCAGCGGCAACACGTAAGTCTATCTAACCCCAGTATCTAGAGATGCCTCTGCCCTGATTCTTGATTCTTTTAAACATTAGTGGTATCGGGCTAGCTCTTGTAGCAGCTGTGAAAGGTCAGTCTTGTGCTTTACCCTGCGGCGGCGGTAAGTGGTTTGTCTTTAGCCCTCAAGCTAACCGTATCCCAATCGTCTTTACTTTCAGGCTATAAGACGATTATTACTCTTCCGGAAAAAATGTCCGCTGAAAAGGTTGCCGTGTTACGAGCTTTAAATGCCACCATAATCCGTACCCCAAACGAGGCCGCATATGACTCCCCAGAATCCCACATCGGTGTTGCCAAGCGTCTAGAAAAGGAGCTTCCAAATGCACACATCTTGGATCAATATGGAAATGAAAACAATCCATTGGCTCATGAACTTGGCACAGCAGAAGAGGTTTGGGCTCAAACAAACGGGAAAATTAAGGCAATTGTTGCCGGCGCTGGTACTGGCGGAACCATCACCGGTCTGGCTCGTGGTCTCAAGAAGCACAATCCCAGTATCCAAGTAATCGCTGCAGATCCCCAAGGGTCTATCCTAGCTTTACCCAGTTCGCTAAACGAAGCGCATGCGAATGAATCCTACAAGGTTGAAGGTATTGGATATGATTTCATCCCTCAGGTTCTCGACCAGAATGCTGTCAACACATGGTACAAAACAAACGACAAGGACTCATTCCTGTATGCCCGCCGTTTGATAGCTGATGAAGGTCTTCTCGTCGGCGGAAGCAGTGGAAGTGCTATTTCAGCCCTAGTGCAGGCCGCAAGGGATCACAAAATTGGAAAAGATGACGTCGTGGTCGTTATATTGCCGGATAGTATCCGCAGCTACCTCACCAAGGTGAATAGAAATTCTACCCGAAGCTATCCAAATTTATTAACAAGTCAAAATCTTAGTTCGCCGATGATGACTGGTTGGCTGCGAACGACCTTCTTGCATCACCTCTCATCGAGCCCACTTCACCACAACAATCCCCAGCACAGGATGATCCTTTCGCCGGTTCAAAGGTTAGTTCCTTGAGGCTGAAACCAATTACCACCGTCCATTCCAATATCCCATGTGAAATCGCAATCGAGGTCATGCGGGATCGAGGCTTCGACCAACTCCCTGTGCTCGCACCCTCCGGGAAAAAGCTCGTTGGATTAGTGACACTCGGAAATGTTTTGAGCAGATTGACGCACAAACGTGCCACAGGTAAAAGCCCCGTCGCAGATGTCATGTTCAATTTCAGCAAAATCCCGGAAGTCGTCACCGATCCCAGGGATATGGGACTGTCCAGCTCGCAAAAAGCCGACCAGTCCAGAAACCGCAAGTTTGTCGAAATCACGCTAGACACACCCTTGAGTGTGCTCAATCGCTTCTTCGAATGGAATAGTGCTGCAGTCGTCACCGAAAGAGACCAGCAAGGAACATTGCGACCTGTGGCTGTTGTCACAAAAGTCGACCTCCTCACCTGGATGCTCCATCACGGTAAGGACAATGCATGAGCTAGAATCTTATGGCAAAAGTCTTATGGTATAATACATATTTTTCTTTTTTATTTTTATTTTATTTTGGATTTAGAGCTTAGGTGACACTCAACCTTTTATACCTCTCGGGAGTATGAGTAAAGGAAGCATCGTTTGGATTCAACACCATCAAGCGGACGGGCCAAGGAGTTACTGGGGGATAACTAATAGTACCTGTTTGTGTGAACTATTATAAGAATTATTCAAAGATCCATCAGCATTAGTCTCGAATTTTATCTTGTATCATTGCCCTTTATTTTCCCTAATCTTTTATTAAATCTCATACCTAAAAATACAGCTCCTGGGGACATAGTCCAAGAATACCAAAGACTCGCTTATGTACTGGCAATCAATACATCAATACATTGTATCTATGCAGTCCATGAATCCAGAAAAGGAAGCCAACAGAGCGACAATGGAAAAAAAAAAAAAAAAAAAATAGTAATTTTCATTTACAGGCACTGACCAATCCACTCCTCCCATCTCCGTACACCAGCTCCGACATTACCATCCTCATCACCCTTAACGGCTCCGCCAATAACATCGACTTGAATACCAATCTCCTCCTCGAGTACTTTGAAGTTGAATGAATCCTGCGTGTCGAAGCTCCCCAGGATATCGTCCTCTCCCTCACCCATCCCCGCATCCGCACTCGCATCCATAAGACCTTTACTCTTAGATTTGCGGATCCGATCAAGTTCAGCCTCCAGCCTCTCTTTGACGGAGCCCGGAGGCAGAGCTGTGAAGAGATCTTGCTTGTTTGCTGCAATGAGCACGGGAATTTCCGCTGCAGCCTTCATAGATGACTTTCCCTTTTTCAGCGCCCGTCGCTGGAGAATCAAGAGAACCTCATACAGGTACGATGCGGCGTCTCGCAGAGAGTCAATTTCGGATATGGTAGCGGTATCAACCACAAAAACGATACCGCGCAGTTTGGTCTTGGTATCCTTTGTCATAGACATCTCTACAAGTTGGGAAATGCCCTGAGCTCCACGAAGCTTTCCATGGCCGGGGGTATCACGGAGGCGGTATTTGATTGGATTCCGAGTAGCTTCCTTCAGGGATGGGTCATTGATGGATCGGTAACGGTTTGAGGCCGTTGGAACAGAGGCAGGAAGACGGATTGTGGTAATTGTTGAGGTTTGAGATGTGTGCGTAAGTTGAGATTTCGTCTTTGCGGCGGGGGAGGACTTTGCTTCAAGCTAGTTTGGGTTGTGGTAGGTTAGTGACCAGGTATTCTTTCTTCTAGCTTTCTGGAAGGGAATGGAGTAAGTTGAAGGGTTCTATTAATACCAAGGTCAGGAGAGCAGTTTTGCCTGCCCCGCTAGGTCCAAGGAGAAGGAAGTTGCTAGAAGGCGGAGAGGCGACCGTCTGATAGAAAACAAGGTGGAGGATAATAGGGACTCCGAATGTAATTATTACTGCGATAGCAATGGAGAGAGGACTGCCACTCAGTAGGCTCGTGGCTATGTCTTTCAAGAACTCCAGAACAGAGCGACTGCTCATTTTGGAGCAGTGTTTAACAGCTTCTACTTGGAGATAATGGGAGGAGGAAAGGGCGAGGAGGGTGTAGGTTTTTGATTTCCTTTTTCTTTCATTTAATGTTTCTTTGGGAAAACAAAATCATATCATCGCCCATTCAGTAGATAATAAAAAAAAAAAATGAACGGAAATGAAATCACTATCAAGTATTAGCTTGTATGAAATTGTTTAAATGTTGCTCCGGCTGGCAAAGATTAGTATCGTATGATGATTAACTGCCTACCTTAGTAAAGTGGGTTTGGGACTAGAGCAATTACCTAATACATATCCGAGAAAAACTGCTGGTATTTTTATTTCACCGTTCATCTTTTCACAACATAGGAAGAGGTTATTATTATCATAAGCAGCTGCAAAAGAAAAGAAAAAAGGAAGAGAAAGTACCCTGTTCAATAAAGGTTTGGTTGGTCAAGAATGCAGTTTTCGAGCCCTTCCGTGTAGCGGAAAGTATATACGACCTACCTAGCAACCTTAAAACTTAATAGCAGGTAAATAAACCGAAGAAGTTTGCTTAATTTGTACGTGTAATACTCTGTGTCCTTTAATTCAGGAGATACTTGCTTTCTTTTACCAACAAAGTTTCTTCTTCTTTATCGGGCGTCATGTCCTTAACAGAGCCAAGAATAGGATCTCGGTCTCGTCTCTCATGATGTAGTTAACTGAATGGTTAACTAGCGCCATACTGCTGTGATATAAAATCCTACTTATGTTTTGGCGATTCTTGATAATAACTCCCGAAGAACTTGAATGAATGGAATTATCTTTAGACTCTGGAGATTGATGCCTTGCAGCCTGAGTGCATTCACTCTGCAGGTTAACATACCACAAATTCCACAGGGATGAGGGCAGGGTTAATGTAAACTTGAGCTGTCGTTAGATAGTTTCACTCTCTACCTCGTTAATCATCCTTTCATTCATTGATGTATTCACTCCTTTAGCTTCTTGTGTCCCTTCCCCCCTCTCTCTTTGTCTTTTCCTTGTCTGTCCTTTCTGCTGTCTCTATTCCTCCTCTCATACATCTCCTCTAGGTTAAAGCTCCATTGTTTGCACTCGATTTTAGCTAAAGATCAATCCAGCCCCCCACCCTCATCATGAAACTCACATCTTCATTCGCTTTCATTCTCGCATTGACCTCAACTGTCCTGGCAGACATTGAATTTACGATACCAACTGCTGGAACAATCTTCAAAGCCGGGAATGTCGTCACAGCAATATGGAAAGAATCCGGGAAACACCCCAAAATTTCTGAATTGGTACAATATGATCTATACCTTTGCGCTGGCGGAGATCCTCGAAATTCATATGTACGTGTGTTGCGTTTGTCTTGCTTCGTTGGTCCTTGAATCGCTTATAAACTGGAGGTTCTTCTTTTCTCTTTTCTTCTTCTAACATATGCCTAGGAAGAATTATCTACTCTCATGAAGGATGTCCCATTTGCAAGGGGCAATTCAGTCTCCTTTCCAATCGACCCTACCTTAGGTGGGAACGATAAAAATGCATAGTAAGGCCAATAATTCTCGGGGTTTCTTATTTCACTTGATCTGCGCCCTATCCATACCTGAAAACGAAATAGTTGTACTTGATGTACATGTTGAACAAAAACAAAAGTGAAAAAACGAAACCTAATATAGAGATATATACAGCTTCCTCAAACTTGTTGCCTCCGGACCAACTACATCGGTTACAAATTACTCAGAGCGTTTCACTATCAGCGGCATGACTGGATCCTTCCCACCCTATGTCGCCAATTGGACCGCTGACAGTCGCCATGAGAGCCCATCTGTAAATACAGATCAACAAGAAGATAATGATGAATACGGCTACTATGAGAATCACCTATGGAAACGAAAAGCCACGTTGGACCCATACGCTGTCCCCTACCCAATGCAAACCGGTCCAACCAGGTATGCGCCCATGGCAAAAAGACCCGGAAGTACTATCGCTACTACATCGCCAACTCCGCAGTTTTCAGCTACACCATATATAATCGCAACGACCTTTCTTCCTCCAGCTACAGTTGAGACAACACTCACAGCTTCTCAGACCTATTCCGTCTTTAAAACGGAGAATACGGTATTTTCTTTTATTCCCCCATCCTCCTTGAATCCTTGAATCCTCTGGCGACAGATGACTGACAATTGCTCAATTCATTCGTATTTTAGGCCGCCCCTGCGCCGCATCCTGACGAGGTGCAGGCCAAGTGACTCCTTGGAAAGCGGAGAGATTAAATTTATTTGATTCTTTTTTTTTTGGGCGCACACGCGGAGGTGGTTTATGTAGGGGCCAGTGGAAGTTTCCCAACCTGATATGGGAAAGGAATAATTGTGAACTAGTTATCCCCGGCTTAACTGGTTTATGCACGTGTTTGGCGTTAGAGGTTTTTATCTATCTGAGGGCGTTTTCATATAATAATAATAGGAAAACATAGGGTTTTAAATATTTGCTTCACGTTCTACCTGTTATGTATTTTTGGTAGTGGTTGTCTCTAGATACTTTTATCTTGCATTGGTATCATTTCAATCTCTCTCTATATAAAGCATAAAGTAAGTTAAGGTGGACATGGAAGAAATAAAAGGGCTGGAAAGATAACATAGGATGGAAAGAGGTATCATCAACTTTTAGTATAAACAAATTGCTCATATTCCACGCCTTCAACATTCTTATTTTTCGTTTTTTCTTTTTTGCCTTTTTTTTTTTTTTTTTTTTGTGCCTCCCCCACCTAGCAGAAACGAGTCTATCGGGGGCTGCGTCGTGCGGGATCATCTGCCTCGAGAAAGGAGATATTTTCTCGAAGGGCGACATAATCGCTATGCGCGTAGCCTAGCAATGATTCGATGTGCGTGCTTCTATGACCCTTAATTCGTGCGATTTCAAGGCTACCATAATTTACAAGTGCGCGTCCGACCTCCCTTGGCTCCTGGCCATGGTGGAGGAAGTCACCATTTAGAGCGTCCGGAGACATTCTCTCAACAACGACTAATCGGACTGCTTCCTGTTGGCCGAAGTGACCGTCCACGTCGACAACGCCAGCAGGAAGAAGGCTTGCTTTTTTCTGGAGTGCATGGTAGGCCCCATGATCAATGTACACAGTGCCGTGGGGTTTCAAGCCATGGAGCAACCAGAATGATCGAGATTTAATCGGGCTGTCCGATGGAAGGAATCGGGTATGAAGGGGAGGAGATGGCAGTGGTGACTGTGCCTCATCTGTATTTGTGGGATTTGCTTCCCTTCGTTTGATTTCCTGGAGATATTTCACGATCTCATGGATGTTTCCTGGTTTTGAACTTTTAGTGATGATCGTGGTCACACCTGCACTAGTTCCCAGTTTTGCAGCCACGATCTTCGTACTCATGCCCCCAGTTCCCAGAGCTGAGCCAGCAGATGAGACATCTGCCTCAAGGGAGGAGATATCTGAAACAACCTCAATAGGCTCTGCGTCAGGGTTGGTGCGAGGATTTGTAGTATAGAGGCAATCAACATCGGTCATCAAAAAGAGGTAGTTTGCTTTGACCATCGCCGCTGTGATAGCTGACAACGTATCATTGTCACCAAATTTGATTTCCTATAAAGAGCTTGGTCAGCTTTAGTCCTGTAATTTTGACTATTAAGTAACCTACAGATACTGCTAGCGTGTCATTTTCATTAACGATCGGAATTACACCCATGTCAAACAATTGCTCAAATGTGTTCTGAGCATTGACGTATTGAGTAGTCTGTAATTTATTAGTAACTGTATAAAACATCATAGCATATCTCAAACTTTACATCCGCAATATCATTTCTTGTCAGAAGTATCTGTGCCACCGGAAGGCGAAGGTGTGAGAATAGACCATCCCAGAGACTCATGAGTCTGCACTGTCCGACAGCTGCCAATGCCTAGTGGACCAAATCAATATCTCTGTAGGACTGTCACTGAATCAAGGCTGTCCATACCTGTATCCGGGGTAAGTACTTTGGCCGTGCATCCACATCCATCCTCCTCAGGCCCACGCCAATGGCGCCTGAAGAAACTATGACGACGTTGTGTCCATCTCGGTGAAGTTTCGCAGCAGTCTCCACAATTAGTGTAAGAATCGATAGTATAGGCTCGTGAGTGTGCTCGTCAACTATGGAGCTTGTTCCTATTCAAAACCCGCAAAAAGCGCAAGTCAGAGTTGTTTGAAATAAGGGTATGAAAAAAGTGCGGGACCCCCGCACCTAACTTGATGACAATTGTAAGGCGTTCGGAAGCCATTGTAATGTTGCTCTTGAATATTGGTATTAATTCAACACCTATTAGCCATCACACAGTATGTAATGAAAGATAAAGGTCTCTCTCGTCCGACTCCCATTGATCTTCAACCCGTTTTCAATAGAATTGAGTCATACCATCGGAGTGCACAAGAATGTTCATTTCTGCCACCAGGTACCGCCAAAATAAATGCGGAGAGCTTCGGCGAAATTCGCGCCCTGAAGCTACAGACCATAATCTCAGATTCATTATTCCCAAGCCTTTTACGCTGTGCAAAATGTCGAATTCTCAGCCACCTAGCTCGGGGACAGCCTCGGAGCCCAATCGAGATACCGGCTTCGAGCCTGGTGACGACACATTTACACAATGGCGCAATATCTTTGCCATCCTAACGGGGAAGATGACAGACGAAGGGAAGGAGCAATTCCGCGTCGCTCGAGATATCAGAAATGAGGCTGCAGATTGCAAGCGCTGCGAGGAACAAAAAGACTATCTTCTTCAATACAGTGAGTGGTATCCCTTCCTAGTGTTCTCACTGCAGAAATGTATCCGTTTGACCCACCGTCGCTCGAGATATCCAGAACCAAAATGATCGACTTGCTAACCAAGGAATTACGTTCAAAAGGTCCAATAATCCGATATTTGAGTGACAATATTCGACAACTCGGAGGCGATCTTTCCAGTGACAATATTTACTGTCGTCGATGCACCAACCGGAAAGCGGGCGGCTTTGACCCTGAATATGGTATTTTGCTCTGCGCAAATGAAATGAAAGATCAAGGCCATTTGGAAGATACGATGGCCCATGAGATGGTCCATGCCTATGATCACTTAAGGTTTAAAGTGGACTGGTCGAATAACCTAAGGCACGCAGCTTGTACAGAGGTAGGGGGATCCTTTACTGATATAGGGGTTATTTTCTTTTTTTTTGGCGAAAGAAAGCAAAATAAATGAAAAGCGGAGATTGTTAACAAATACTAGATTCGAGCCAGCTCCCTCAGCGGAGAATGTAGATGGGCGCGTGAATTTTTCCGACGTGGCCAATGGAAACTCAGTCAACAGCATCAAGAATGTGTCAGGCGTAGGGCAATCCTGTCTGTACAAGCAAGACCCGGTTGCAAAGACAGAGCTCACGCAGAAACTGTGGTGAACGAGGTTTGGGATAGTTGCTTTAGGGATACTCGGCCATTTGATGAAATTTATAGATAAGGTCATTCTTGTAAATATTGTTAGTACTCACTCCCCTTCTTATTCGACTGTTTATGTGGCGCAGGGACTTTTTAATGTATCATAATGTATCATATCATATTCAAGAAACCATTGCTTAAAAATGAAATATAGAAAGTGTAACGAGATTATGCTGAAAAACTAATGAGCTAAATAAATTATCCCCGAATGCCGATCGAACTCCAGTGCAAGTATAAAAAGAGAAGAAAGGGACACCCAAGACATTATAACACCAAAACCCCTTACAAAATGCAAAAGCAAATTACGATTTGCCTTCCTTTGATGAGCCAGAACTTCGCTTCATCACTCGGTCATCCTTGATACAATGCTTGATAATCCAAGGATGTTTCTGGATTTCATCAAGTGATATCCGCTTGTCAGGGTCGAGTACCAGCAACTATGTAGATAGTTAGTGGACAGATTATCGTAGCAATACGCCGTCTTGACTCACCCTTTTGATCAAATCCTTAGCCTCAGGGCTAACAAACGAGGGAACAGACATGTCTGCCCTTGCAATCCTCCTTTGGGTCATAACTGGAGTATCCTCAAAAGGTGCCTCCCCGACCAGAAATTCATAAGTCAATACGCCCAAGCTCCAAAGGTCAACCTTCTCGCTGTAATAGTTGTCCTGTGAGCCCGGCTTGAGCATCTCGGGCGGTAGGTAATCCAAGGTTCCACACATTGTCTGTCTTCTGTTGTTCGGTGCATGGACACTCCATCCAAAATCGCTGATCTTGATTTCACCATGAATTCCAACAAGAATATTCTCTGGCTTGATATCACGGTGCATGACGTGCTTTTTATGCAGATATTTCAGCGCGGCAGCCATCTGGGCAATATACTGGGCAGCCTTCCACTCAGGAAAGCGATGCTCCTTCCGAAGATGCTTGTATAATTCTCCGCGGCCGGCAAATTCCAAAATTAAAAAGATTCGCTTGCTGTCATGGAAGTGTCCATATAGTCTTAGGACGTTTGGATGACGGAGGTTGCTTTGAATCTCTATTTCTCGTCTAACTTGTTTCTGCACTCCACCTTGTTGCAATTCCGACTTGTGCAGGACCTTGAGAGCGCATACAAAGCCCGAAGACCGCTCCTTGGCCAGATATACCCTACCAAACTTGCCCTTTCCTAGAGGTTTACCGATCTCAAACATCCCCAGATGTAGCTTTTTAGGTGAAGGCTGCTCATAAAGCGGCGCCGGTTGCCCATTCTCGTCGAGGTTACGAAGGGCTGCTGCACTTTGACCACCTTTTGAAGGAGACAAAGCAATATTCATTGCATTGACCTTGTTTTCATTGGTATTTTGCAAGGCAAGCTTAAGCAGATTCGACCGGTTCGAGCCGCTATTCAACTGTCCTGTTACCCCCAGACCTGAGAGCGACACAGCTGTTGAAAGGGAACTCTGAAAAGAGGCATTAGCAAAGGAACCCTGGTGCAGAAACAGTGTAGCCGCGATACCTTGTGCTTAGGGTAGATTTTGCCATTGTCCCCGGCGTCGCTCTCATCTCTAACAGAAAGGTGCTCGAAGCGAGCTTCTAGAGCCTTGGTAGCCATCAGGAAGTACGAGACAAGAAGTGCGTTTGAGGTAAGGAGGAACAAGTAGATTCAATGTATTTTATATTTTATAGAATCATTATCGGAATTTTAAATAATTAAGGATTCCGTGATGCTTGTCGCTGTTGTTGGTAGTTGATAGGAAAAGAGATTAAGTTCGATGGGAGCTGTTCGGGTGTTTATGGGGCACTGGTTCGTACATCATCACCACGGCAACGTCTCGGACAATACCTTTCTCCGGCACCGCGGGGTATCAAAGTACGAACCAATGTTACTGAACAACTACAAGGACGAGGAAATACTGAGTAATAAAGCTGTTATTCACCGACTGGCCGATTAACAGTATTTGGTTCCTACAGGAAACATCTGGCCGGCTTGTACTTTCTTCTTCTTTTTTCTTTTTCTCGCTCTACACTCAACCATGGCGACCAATAGATACCCGCCCCCATCACCGTCAGTAATGGGAAACCCAGCTGCCGTCTCGCCCGCCTTCCAGAAGCCCAGTTCTATATCTGTGAAAGGCTTCAAAATAACAACTCAAAAGTTACCGATTCTCAAGGCAGAGCCAATCGAAATAATGACCAAGAAGCTAGGAATCGCGCCACCAGAGATGATATTTGGAGATAACTTTGTTGCGATCGAGCACGAAAAGAGCGGCTGGGGAATCACATTTAATGCCTTCGAGGCATTGGACCGTGTCGATAAAACGGGCGCAGCGATGTTAAAGGTCGCATATTCAAAGGAGTGGCAAAAAAGCAGGTACTTTAACAGGAGTCTTCTTTATCCATAGTGCCGCTGGTGCGATTCGTCCCGATAACTGATGAAGACCGTAGAGAAACAACCCACGAAGGCATCAAAGAAGTTGTCAAACCGTTCGACTGGTCTTATAGTACAGATTACACAGGCACCGTTCATCCGAGTAAATTCACCTTCGAGGAAACCACTAAGCCCATACCGATCGAATTGCTAAAACGACCTGATCCGATACTATTTTTTGACGATGTCATATTATATGAAGATGAGCTTGCTGACAATGGCATTGCGATGCTATCATGTAAAATTCGAGTTATGCCAGCGAGGCTTCTGCTCCTTGCAAGATTCTTTATGCGACTAGACAATGTCCTTTTTCGACTTCGGGACACAAGAATATACGTCGATTTCGATACCATGGAAGTCATTAGGGAATACCAAGCAAAAGAGTGTGATTATGAGGAAGTTCGACAGGTAAGTCTTCGTCGTTTAAAAATGCAATTCAATTTCTACCACATGATGGGAAACTTATCCATCCAAGAAACTCGCCAATACTAGAGATGATGTGCCGGCTGTTATGAGGGATCCCAATAGACTTTCTGAGATCCTTCCGATCGTCGAAAAGCGGTCAGAGCGTGTGGTACTGGAGAAGTAATAATGTTTCAACAGCTCTTTAGCTTAATGAAGAAGCAACATGGGGATAATTCGAGCTGGCTATGCTATAACAGTCCCCTCCAGTAACCCAAATCACAGTCACACGGTCTCATTTCGCTTCGAGTTTTTCACGCCTAGGATTGGCGAGTCAACGCAAAGCCTTACGACCGACCTACATATACCCAGGGCTGGATGAGGCCACTTGTAGCAATATTCAATACTAATGCTTCATAGCGAAGGCAGGGCTTCTAATAAATGTTGAGAAAAGAGAAAAAACCTATACATACAATGATTTTCTGTGTCTTACCTGTAGCCATCTCTTCACATACTGTTGATTACCCAACTAAGAAACGGCATTAAAATGCCAAGGGGCAGCAAACAATACAAACATCCATCATCGATTTTAGGTAATGACTATCACATCAGCCTCAATTCACGCTCCAACAAGATTTAACTCTAAGTGGTCAGCTCTATGAAAATGCGCACCAAACATTTAAGCAGTCTTTGGGCAGGGGAGCTTCCCAGGCAATGTCTCCGGCTTCAGGTTAGCCCTCCACATCCACGTTCATCTCCGGAAGGCAATTCAATCGCCTTGTCCAACATCCTCCCAGAAAAATAAATATAGCCAAAAATCTACATCTTCCTTACAATTCTAATGTATATTCGGCATAGGCACAGAATACATCTAGACCCTCCATCCTATTGCAATCCTCAAACCGAACGATATGCACCTCACCAGTCACATTGAGGGAGCATGTGTCAAATTCGGGACTCTGCCTGAACACAAATAATCAACTTCGATCACGATCATTAACCCTGCTTCCCCAAGCCATTCCACGGAATCATCGGCCTGCTTCCCGACTAGCTCAGTCTATCCTACCCCGCCCTGGTAGCACGGCGGAGACCTATGTTGCTTACGGGTTGACCCAGAAGCTCTTTGAGGCATGCTCGAGCCAAGCCGATTACAAGATCCCACAAGTATCACAGAAGGGCGCCCAGGTGCCCAAGACAGAGGCCGGTGAGGATCTCGGTGTCGGAGAGGGTTGGTGGTATGAAGGTCCGTTCCTGTCTTTTCAAATGCCTAGCAACCCTGCACCTTTAAAATAAAAAATTATTCTTGTCTCACTAACAACAATAATAACGTTCAAACTATGATCGTTACAGAACTCGGCCTTGTCCCCACCTTTTCTACATGGTCCCAAATCACCTTCCTACATATGTATCTGTTAACAGTACGATTGCGCGCCTTGCCTTCGCATGAGAGTCTCCAGACTTACTCCCGTCACCTGATCGACCATTTCTCGCATAATGCCGAACACCGCATGGATGTCCTCCATGGTTTGTCAAGTCGCACAATCAGGAATAAATTCTTAAAGGATCTTTTTATTCAGTGGCGTGGTGTCCTTGCCGCGTATGATGAGGGCCTTGTCAAGGGGGATGCAGTTCTCGGTGCTGCCATCTGGAGGAACCTTTGGAAGGCAAGCTATACTAGTCCCGATGGGAAGGACCTAGATTGGGAAAAGGTAGCTCGCGTTGTCGCGTACATGCGCCGAGTCCTTTCGGAACTTTCGCAGGTACATGAAGCAGATCTTATGTTCCGATTGGGTAAAGGAGGGAAGGAGGGCATTTTCGCCCCCTCTGACGCAGATAGGATGTTGGTTGGGGGTAAACGATGATTTTGTCTGTTTATACCTAGCTGGACAAGAGATACACTACTCTCTTCTACGTCTTAGTTTATGGATTTCAAAACACACATGTATAATATCCCTTTCTTCCCTTCTTCCTTCTTCACCATTATTATTATTATTATCATTATTCATGTCTCCCGTTAGATTCACGTAACAAGGTTATCACTGATGCACGAGTTATGCTATTTATTCTATCACCCTGGAGCTAGAGATACATAGAAAGCCTAGCTGCAATCATAGGGTCCAATTGACTTCCACTTTTTTCTCTTCTTTTTCTTTTCTTTTTGTATTCAAATCCCGCGCGAGCTAAATTGAGCCGAATGTGATCAAAACGAAAGTGGTGAAGATGGTCGAGCTCCATGAGGGAACATAGGTTCCTTTATTTACCAAAGAGATCTTTCTCGACCATGTTCCGGCAGATGGGGTGATAGAAATCCTTATATTTATTGAAAGTTTCAATCGCAGCCTCGCGATTGACTTTCTGTAGGCTCCGGTACCTTTACAATCCTGTTAGCTGTGGCACATCGCATATGAAATAGGTGAAACGCTTACAAAGGTCGAACAAATTTCATCCTACCGATCTTTCCTAGCAGTTCCGTTGCCGGCTCTATGACGCTTTCATCACCAGCCTTGAGGCCAACCTGGAAGTACAGGTTGGCAACCTCAATGTTCGAGCTTTTAGAGAACCCATAGACCTCACCCATAAGCTTCGACAGGTCGGCAGTCAATGGACGTTCGAAGAGCAGGACTTGCTCCAAGAGTACAACAACTTGGTTTGCGGACAAACTTTGAACGTCACTCTCATGGGGTTTGAATGACGACTCAGGGAGCGATTTCCACTTCTCTGCTAGCTCATACACAACATCGGCCAGAGAGGTATCAAAATGTGGCCTCGGGGGCAAGCCAGGACCATAAAACCACTTATCCCAATCTAGATCAGACAAGAGCTTCGAGGCGTCTGCGTCGGACTCGAAGAAATCAAGGAGGGTAGCCTTGAATTCAAAGGAATCAAGAGACCTCCCTTTAAATTTGGTGAAGTACTGAAAAGATAATAGTTAGCAACTTGTCGTTTGGTAGAGGCTATTAGTCACCTACATGAGGTATAAACTGATCAAATTTCGATTTACCGATGAGGTTTTCCAAATGGAACAAGAAATTGAATCCCTTCTCATATGGGATACTTGAAAATGCATCATCTGGGTCCATACCCTTTAGATTAGGGATCAGCTTTGTAAACTCGTGGTCATGCCCAAAATGTTCTACCGAATCCCTGAGCGCCTTCCAGCCTATAATAGCAGAAAAGTGTCGGTATTTTTCACCATGCCTATTCTCGAATTAGTATATTGGAAACATTCGCTCTTTAGGTATTGAGGCCTCACACTGCGGCCAGTATCTATTATAGGACTATCAGTCAATGACAACATTATTACATAGAAATTATAGATATAATAACTTACCCGCCTTTCAAGGTAGGTAGTCCATCCTTCGTTCAGCCAGAAATGTTCCCATGATCCGTTGGTGACAAGGTTACCACTCCAGCTATGAGCTAGCTCGTGCGCAATAACGTCAACATTTTCGCGATCCTAACAACCTTACGATTAGATTTGAATACATTGTCTTTTAAAAGGAAGAATACCTTTGAGATGATACTAGGGGTCGCAAAAGTGAAAATCGGATTCTCCATTCCTCCATAAGGGAAGCTCGGGGGTAGAATCAAAACGTTATACTCGCCCCAGACGTAAGGATAAACAATTTTCTAAGCTCTAGTCAGACAAGGACAGCAAGTTGAATATGTTTTTAGTATAGACAGACCTCAATTGCATTAATAAACTTCTCGGTATCAGCTTCAAGCTCCCATTGACATTCGCGAAGCTTATCGGGGCTAGTCGCAACGACACTCCGCGGACCAATAGAAGCCTCAGAGATATCACTACTCTCGTTAGCTCGAGCTATGATATAGAACGTATCATGAAAGGATAATATGGGCCAGTACTTACCCACTAGCTAAAGCAAACAAGTAGCTCGGGATTGGAACGTCTTGTCGAAATTGATAGAGCGCTTTCTCCCCGAGTTGTGGCGTGCTTGAGGGATCACGAACCGGGAGCCCACTAGCAATTACCGGGAGTGGAGAAGTGATGTTAAAATCAATTGTACTTTTCACATCAGGTGTATCTTGGCAAGGGAAAATTGACCGCGCATGTATAGCCTGGCATTGGGAAACTATATTGTGTCTCTTGTTAAATGACTGGCGCAACTCTGAAGCGAGAGGAACCTATATTTGGTGTTTGCGCCGCCCCGGACAGAAGATGGCTTAGAAAGGTTGCAGATATAACTCACACATGTATGGATGTCTCTTATTAGAGGTTTGAGCTGGGGTCAGCCATTGAAGAGCAGTGCATTTTTCCGTGGTCTGGACGGCGATCTAGAGGAGTCTATATTAATCAAATCTTCTAGGGGATATGCTTACGGAGATGAACCCAAAAAGAATCCAAACCCCAAAAGAAAAAGGAAAAGGGAGAGGGGATTAGATACATCAACTTCGACCCTTTCGCCTAATTTAGCAGGGCTGTCAAGCTGGATTTTTAACGCAGTCCCATAGGGTCCCTGGGATGGAAGAAGCTCCCACTTGGCGGGGTTACCATCAATCTGGACAGCGCCGACGTTGACATGGCTCGAGTCAAGGATGATATCGCCCGATTCAGCTTCACTAGTTGCCCTTAATTTATGGATGACGTTGCCAATCAATTTTTTTTGGTCAAAGAGAATTTCGAAATTGGCGGTGGTGTGGGTGCAAAGCCATTGATTATAGTTGCTGAGGGTATTGGGATCCCTCGGGGATGGAGTGGTTGTCGCCATGCTTCTACTATTGTAGGAAAATTGGGTTGTCCAATGAAGTCGACTGGCTTTAGTTTTCAAAGAAAATAGAGTTGAGCTTTGCACAAAATCGAAATGCCGAAGTCGAGCCAAACAAGTCCGATGCATCAGGAAAGCTTTGTATTTCGTTAGTTAAAGTGGGGGGACAGTAGAGCTATTGAGCTTTGCCAACCGGCTATCGTCGGCTGCTTGGCGAAGGAGTTAACAATGTATGTGCAAATACTGTCTTACTGCAAATGGAGCTTGAGCTTGGTGAGCAATAAAATCATTGGCTGTCCAACAGGGTATCTAAGATATTAGATCAGTGATAGGTATTCTTTTAAGTTATTAGACTATCGAAGTCTCTCTCTCTCTTCATGTAAAGTACTTTGTTTGAGACTGCTATTGCTGTCCTCGCACCTAGGACAACATACACATAGAACCTAGGTAATCGATCCATTCACTATGACACCAATTAATTATTCTTCACTCTTGAAAGTGACCGATAGGCAAAATTCAAAAAAAAAGATAGTCAATGGGTCGATGGTAATTCTCATATCCAGCAAGCAGCAGGAATCAGAGAAGGTCTTGGCAGGGGAAATGCGGCGAGGCTGGGGAAGGTCTGTTAACTTTTCTTATGCGACAGTAGACCTCGAGTTGCTTGTTTGTCGCCCTGATTAACCATTAAGACATATCATTTTTCATTTATCCATCTTTTGCTTTGCCCACCTTTTTTTTCATTTTGGGATTGTTATACGTTAACACTCTTGCTCTCCCCATCATCACCAGACATAATATACATCCTTACATCAAAAAGGAAGAAAGATAAACATGGACAGTACTCCACAAGTTCGAGTCGATGGCTCTGAAGTGCAGAACACAGATACACCTATGACTCAAGCAACCCTTGCAAATACAGACATTGAAGGTGCCCCGGATACGCAACAAGACATTATATTACCTGATGTGCAATCAACAGAGGCGGATTCGTCGCGACAAACAGAAGAGGCGGCCGCTCCTCCCAGGAAACCCATCCAGTTTCTCGAGTAAGTTACAAGACATGAACAGTAAACCCCCTCCTCCAAAAAAGAATAGAAGAGAAGAGAAAGGGGCATGTGTAATTATCTCCTTTGCATGACGAACAAATTCCTTGTTAACTCCTCTCTCTCTAAATAATAGTTTCCTAACGTCACCGATTGTGGAGCTTGTCGTTGGGACCGGGGACAAGAAGACATGCATGACTGCTCACCAGAGCTTACTAGTGGGATCTTCTTTTTTATCCGATAAAGTCAAAGCTTTTATTGAAACAGGTCCGGTAAGATCTTACCAATTTCCGATTCAAAATATCATCGCCGTCGCGCAAAAAGGCTAAGTCTCTCTCTTCCCGCCCTTCCCTTATTATAGCGACGGATTGAACTCCCGGACGAGGACGTAGAAGCGTTTGGATACTTCCTACAGTACCAATACACGCGCGACTACTGCGTACCCCATACCCAATCTCCTACTTCCTCACAGGAACAAAGAGAAGTTGTCGGGGAGATTGACGATAGTGGCGAGCAGTTGCTAAAACATGCGCGCGTCTACACGTTGGCTGAAAAGCTCGGCATACCGGCTCTCAAGACACTGGCACATTCGAAAATCCACCGCATCAATAGCTCGCCGATTGGTGAACTCGCCTATGCTCGCTACGTATATGCTAATACTCCTGCTGAGGATGAGACTATCCGCAAGCCGGTATCCCAATTCTGGGGGCTGAGAAGTCACGTCTTACGCCACGAGGCTGAGGAGGAATGGAGGAAGATCTGTCTCGAAGTGCCAGAGTTCTGTTTTGATGTTTTGACTTTTACCTTAGATCAGAAAGAGAAGCGGGCGCAGGATAAAGCAGATGCAGAATCGGCAGTCAAAGGAAGCGGGAGGAAGAGGCTAAGAAGCGGTATATAATTCAATACTTTATTTAAATAAGAAAAAAAAAGGCTATCCAGGAAATGCAGAAAAGGATGTTAGAGCTACCACGGAAGAGACATCTCCTACCTAGCTACCTTCTCTCAGGTAAGCAATGGAATGTGGTGCTGATAATTGTAACTATTATTAGTACCTTCTCTTTGCCACTGTAGCCTCCCCGGGTCCCTACATCGCTTCTTCTATAACATATCATTAGTTATCGGACCCATATCATTCCTAACGCATCTGTAAATTCAAATCTTGGGATACTTTAAATATATGAAAGGTCGAAATGTTAGGAGATGTTAACATACAACATCTTCAAATACATATCTAACCCTGTAAGACTAAACTTATGTTTAAGAGGCATAGCTCTCCACCTCTTCAGGAATCTTTGGGGCAGTGGTAAGGTTATCATAGCCATCCTTCGTGACATGGACGTTATCCTCGATACGGACTCCACCAACAGCCCAATAACGCTCCAGGGTGTTTACATCAATGTACTTCTGCAGCTCGGGGGACTTGATGTATGGGTCGATAATGAAATGACAAAAATAAATCTAGAGTAGTATTAGTCATGTCAAGACAAGGCTCCCGGAGGGGCGATGGAAAAGGGATCTTACACCAGGCTCAACTGTGATAACTGATCCTGCCGGCAAACGACCTCTGACACGAAGGTACTTGAACATAGAATCACTGTCACTATAGTTTGGATTGCCGCCAGTATCATGAGTATCCATTCCAAGGTAATGTCCGAGACCATGGGGAAAGAAAGCTACACTGATTCTCTTGTCAAATAGCTCTTCCTCCGAACCACGCAAGATTCCTAACTTGAGCAAGCCTTTAATAGCGATGCGGTGTGCATAGGCATGGACATCCTCCCATTGCACGCCCTCTTTCAACATGCCGATACATTCTGTCTGCATCTCCAACACAATATCGTAGATTTGGCGAGTTTCCGCTGTAAATTTACCATCCAGAGGGAATACGCGAGTGATGTCGGCGCAATATGTGCGATATTCGCCACCTGCATCAATAAGGACATTGTTTTTCCTTTGCTGTGTGTTCGGGTCGTTCAGCTCTTCATCATTTTTTCCGTAATGGAGAGTAGCTCCATTCTCACCGCAGGCAACAATGGGATGGTATGCCTGTTCACGTGCTCCGTTGGCAATACAGGTTGCGATGAAGGCAGCCTCTATTTCCCGTTCATTGGTTGCGGTCTTGGATGCTTTGATGGCCGCGATGTGGGCTTTGGCAGAGATATCATTTGCTTTCCTAAGAAGGGCGACTTCATATTGGTCTTTAATCACACGCGCATTTTCAATGACTCCCTTTAATACGCCGAGGTTGATTTCAGAGAAGCCCTGGAACTTGGTCTCATCGGACAGCTGGTCTGCAATTGCAAATGCGACCAATTTTCCGCCTTTTGCTGCTGAAATTGCGGCCAAAGTGGCGTTTATTTCAGTGGTTTCAAGCACTTTATCAACATCAAACTGTTCGAGGGCTTTAGCAGGTGACATGGGAAGCCCAGACCAGATTACGTCATCAGGGCTAATAGGAGGGATAAATAGGGTTAATTGATCGGCTTCAATGTCGTATATCAGGGAAGAGTCCGGTAGTAAACATCCGGACAGGTAGAAAAAGGGGCGTCGTTGTCTGGGATGGTAGGTCAGCCAGGTTAAGAAGGAACCGCCATGTACGAACCAGGACGCAGGAGCTAAAAGCAAATAGAGGCGACAAGGGCAAAGGCAGAAAAGCGTCAGCAAGATGCGGATTGCCTACCGAAACGGTACGGGTTCATCATTATCCTCGATAAGACGGGTTTTTTGAGCTTCTAGGTAAATGACCCCCGGGTTACTTTGCCCAAGAGCTTTGAGACCACCAGCAACGCGGCGAGCATGGGCTTTCGCCGGGTATTTTGTGGCTAGAATAGCATCAATAGATGTCATCGCTTCGTTCTTCACAGCAATGGGAGTTTGTGTGATTCTTATCTCACTGACGGCGTCGTAAGACCGGGGTGATGAGAAGAGAATTCTGGCAACTGATGCTTTTCGGCTAGAGGTTGGTGGGGTATGAGTTGCGGGGCACAAACTGCAGCGTAATTACGACTCCATTATTAGTATAATAGACTTCTTGGAATATAGTCTATATTAACATACAAGGATCCGTGAAATCGGTGTCAAAATTAATATTGGTAAGGCCGTACAAGGCCGCATTTCCACATATAACCCTCTCTATTGCCTAAGCGACGTTACATGAGGATCAAAAAAAATATATCTCCATCCTGGTACTCGGAAGATGTGCCGGCTTCTAACACCTTTTTATAGATTAACCTCGTCTGCCTAGGCATATTATATAGTAATCATCACGAATAAGATGGTCAAGAGGGGGCATATTTCTTTAGGATCTTATAAAGGTCTATTTATCAAGCAAGATTTGAAGAGATTAATTTAATCTTACTATAGGTATACAACATAAGAAATCAGCTAAGATATAGGCGGTTAATAAAAGTAGTATTTAGTTAATTTTTAACGTTTCTAATCCTGAAACTAATCTGGACCAGATATAGTGATATCTAATATATTTAACATGCCCTAACAATTAGTCTTTTGGTAACAACTAAATGGAACATAATATTTGGTGATAGAGAGGATAGAATCGTCTGACTAAGATGGGCAGCTTTATTTCAAGCAATAGATTTCCTGAATAGATTTCGTCCTTTTTTTAAGCAACTCGATAAATTCATTCTATTCTACCAACTATACCGTTTTCGACGTACTTACTGCTACATGACACCTCTAATGTAATGTCAGCCAATGCTAGATAGAGAGGTTGTTGTCACTCCTGCTCTTGTTAGATGAACCAAATGGCCCACAGTTGAATCCAGAACTATAGTGCATGTTAAACCCATCTTAAATTATTAGTGTAAGTGCAACATTATCTACCTAAATATGTTGCTATTTCCTTAAGCACCGGCAACAATTACATCCTCAAACTCCATTTGCCATTTATCAACCTCTGTGAACTTGAGTGCTTGTAATCTCAATTCTTCACTAAGGAAATGTGTTGTTGGGTGCAATTCAAAATCAGAATCAAATTCATCAGAGTCAAGTGCCGTTGACAGAGGTGAGGAAATATCCGTCAGCTCGTTTTCTTTGTCAGCACTTGCAGCTGCAGGTTTTGTTACTTCAAGTGGAGTTTGGCTTTCTTTCAGGTTTTCCACGGGCACACTCCTAAATTCTAATGTGATGGCTGCTCTCTTTTGGACTGGTTTAGAAGCTTTCGATACAGCCTGAGGAGCTCGAGAAATGCGTGACGATTTCTGCTTGTCAGCTCCCTTTTTTCGGGGTCGAGATGGCCTACGGATAGGCATATAGCTTAATTCGTCATCGTCTTGTGCAGCAGAAGGAATATCTTCATCTGAATCGCTGAGAACCTCGAAAGAAATTCCATTTCCACGTACCAACCGCCGCTGGCGTCGCCTCGGTAAGAATTTATCCTGAAGGGCAGCGGTAGAGATATGGGTTTTCTTGCTGGAGACCAGGAGCTCGGGGGTGCTCGTTTGTTGTTGATTGGAAGGTGATTGTGGCTCTGACGCTAAAATGGGGTTAATTCTGGGGGACTCTAGAGGCGGACTGCTCATAGGCGGTATCAAGGTCTCGCTAAATGCCATCGAAGATTCAAACGGGCGAGGTAAATCCACCAGGATATCTGGTTCCCTTGAAAGATCGCCTGGGGTGGGGGACTGGGAATCATCATCTATGATATCTACGGACTGTGGATCTTCTAGTGAAGTGATGGGCCGTTTCCGCTTCGATGATTTGCCGCTTGAAGATGTTGAAGGATTAGTTGGGGATGGAGACACGGCCTTTCTAATTACCAGCGATTTGCCTCTAGAAAGATTGAGTGGAGTGGACTCATCCTCGGGACTCAGGCCGCCAAGAAAATCCTCATCGTCTAAGTCGGATGATCCATCCTCATCTTGCATCATGTGAAGAATACTCGCTTGTCGGGGTCGCCGCCTGAAGTTGCTTAGGACAGAGCTCTCAAAGGCAGGAGTACCGGGTATTTTTGAGTTGATATCTGCCTTTCGCCCAGCGAGGGAGAGAGTAGACGAATAGCCGCGAGCCCTCGTAGGTGGTCGGCTTCCTGTCGCGCCATGTTCGCCCGTTGGAGATGATTCAATTGCAAAGTCATGCGCTTTGGATTGAGGAGTTTGGTGTCTTAGTTGGTGTATAATTTCGGACGGGTGAGCGCTGTGGGTTGGCCGTGAGCCATGTAATATATTGTTTGCTGGTGATTTGGGGATATCAGGGGATTCGGGATCGAGTTGAGGTATATCCTGGCTAGGAAGAGCAGTCTTCGTCTTAGCAGTCTGGCGACTGCGTTTTGTAGCTGGTCTCGGCATGATCTTGGATGCCAGTCGTACGTAAAATCAATGGCTGTGTGAGGGGGTGACTCTTTTAGAATAGGTATGCTTTATAAAGCAGGTATTGATTGGTATTATGTATTATTTATGATGGAACCTCAGAGACGCGAAGAAAGAGATAGGAAGAGGGAGCGTGTTTTAACAAGAAATTTGTGATGAGAATTGTACAGTTGGATTAAGAGGTAGAAAAATACTAGTATGGCTCGCGTCAATGATTATTTTGTTTTGGTGATAAACAACAACGCGTGTTTTTCGTAGAGCTAAGCCTAAAATAATAAGACCTATATTTCCCATTTCGTCCTAGCGCATCCCGCATCATTATTATTGTTGAATATGAATGATAATAACTTCCAACTCTTCTACTTTTATTGGATCTTCAGGTTAATATTCAATGCGAAAATGAGTTTTATTCATATGATTATAGCTATCCATGATCCCTCCTGATTATACCAGACACGGAAATCCTTTCCGGGGGTGTTGCTTATAGACTCAGCTTGACACACCTTGTCTTCAGAATTTAAGTAACGCACCACTGTCTACCCCATATTTACTTAAAAAAGCCACATACACAAGCAAGTTAGAAACAGAATAGTTGTTGGCAGAGGCCGTGCTCAAAGCGTCTGGGACTGATGAGGATAAGGGCTGACCTGAGGAACGGCTCCGTTGAGCATCCACCACGGAAGACTGACCGTATCCGCTATGGTAACCTGCTCATCCAAGGCTCAGCGACAAAATAAGAACGGAAACCAAGAGAACTGTCGAATCACCTTGAGTTATGCAGGCTCGATGGCGGGGGGCAGCCAAGTTGACTAGATTAAAATCAATCAAGTCACTCAATGGACGTATCTATCCTTGACACCTCTGCTAACTCCGGTACCCTAATCACCCATTCATCTTGGGGAGAATCGCAAATAGCATAATAAGAGTGTCAACATATCCACGCTAATGTCGGAAAATTAGATGAATACGGAGTCCATTCCACTAGAATGGGTTTCTCCACATTGAAACGGCAGTCATTTGTTGCTCGCTTGCTTAAAACTTCCCCGCTCCCCGAGAATGGACACGACAGGACGAAAAGGATGGGATGAAGAGGGGCCCCGGCTCGAAATAGTATAATTAGCTTCCCAGGATAGCTAGTTGGCCGCTCTTTTGAGCGATGCTCTTGCATTTTAGACCTCATTCCTGACGGCCATTTTGGAAATATCCTTGTTAATATCCTAGAGTCCCCCTCCTCTTCCTTGTTCCAATCTCTCTCTCTCCTTCTCTCCCTCTCTCTCTCTCTTTTCCTTTTTTGGGGGAGGTGGTTTCATAAAATATTATTATTATTCTTTTTTTTTTTTTTTCTATCCCCCTACTTTCTCCCTATCTTAAGTTTTGTTAACATATCACAGCTATATTCTTGCTGAGAGTAAAGGGGCCTTGTGTCATAGATTGGCGATAATCGTACAAGGCACCTTGCTCCTTTTGAGCCTCGGAAAATGTTCGGGGTTCCTGAGATTCGATACCTGCATTGAACGGACTTTGACATTATGAACAGTGCATTGCGCCTGGGTCTGCTCTCCACTCCTTGTCCCTAGGATCCTAGACCACGGTTTCTGCTTTTTGCTATGTTCATATGAGCTATCGCTGGTAGATAAACTATGTCTCCTTCTCCGGAGCGAGACAGGGACTGCATCCTTGATTCCAGCGGATCAGTGCTCTCCAATGACTTTCCAACGAGTAAGAAAAAGCGCTCGAATTCTGAAGTAACAGAATACCCCCGTAGACGAGCTACTATTGCCGTATGTATTCGCTCGCCTGCCCCTATCACTCACGACCTCGAAGCGTATTGACCGCTAGGACAGTGTCAGATCTGCCGTCTACGAAAAACAAGGTGCAATGGTGCCCGCCCGAAATGCCAACTCTGCACAGACCTTGATGCGGACTGCGTCTACAGAGAACCTGGCATCAAATTAGATGCTGGTGACAAGCTCATTATTGAGAGACTAACGAGAATCGAAGGTTTGCTGCAATCAAGCTTGGCGGGACAAAATGGCCACTTCGCGGTCTCATCAACCTCTCCTACGACAAGCAACGATACCAACATCGGTAGCGACGAAGTCCTAGGTAAAGCGTCATCTACTAATAATGTCGCTGTATCTGGGAGAACCTCTGTGGTTGGACTTGGCTCCTGGGCAAACCCCCCAACAAGTATTTCGACTATGCCTAAACTACATACCACACCTGCCCTGCATCTTTTACAGTGGCCCTTGATTCGAGAATTAGTCGCTGGTCCTTACGACCCACATACCCTATTACAGCTCGAGATGGCCCGTGAGCCATTGAGGATGACATCCCCCGGCACTTTCGACTTGACCAATGCCTCAACATATATCCAGGCGTTTTTCGAACGTGTTAATGTTTGGTACGCTTGCGTAAACCCATACGCATGGTCGCAGTATTACAATACCGCTGTTTCTGTTGGTTTTCGAGAGGGACCAGAAAGCTGTGCTGTCCTCTTGGTGTTGGCGCTTGGATGCGCCTCCACGTGTGGAAGCATCGCATTGATCCCTCCAGATAGGGAGCCACCAGGACTACCATACTTTCTAGCAGCATGGAATCTCCTACCATCAGTCATGATGCGCAATTCTGTAATTGCTGCCCAATGCATCATCCTAACTGCCGCCTATTTATTCTACCTTGTCCGGCCACTTGAAGCTTGGACGCTACTTTCAAATGCCAGTATGAAACTACAGTTGCTATTCGGTAACGTCTCTCGAGTTCCGGTTCAATGGAGGGAATTAAGCGTAAGAGTCTACTGGAATACTCTTCTATATGAAAGTGACATGCTGGCGGAATTGGATCTACCTCACTCTGGAATCGTCCACTTCGAGGAACTGGTTGACCTCCCCGGCGGGTTCGAGGAGGAAGATGAAGAGGAAGACGAGGAAGAGGACACCGACCACGATCGAGATAAGCTTGTACATTCAGTGGGTCGTGATGAGCTCTGGTACTTCTTGGCTGAAATCGCCTTGAGAAGGCTGCTCAATCGTGTCAGCCATATGATCTATCAAAAAGATAACACCCTAACTCTTGCATCTTTGGGCCCTATTGTCTCGGAATTGGACTTCCAACTATCCCAGTGGTACGAAGGGCTCCCCCAACCGGTCCAATTCCCCCTTTCCCAAACCCCTAGTTCCAATCCCGTCCAGACGGTCTTGAGGTTACGATATTTCGCCTGCCGAACCATCATCTATCGCCCCTATATTTTGGCCGTATTTGAAAATGAGCAAGCCTCCGCTGATCCTGTTGTGAGAGAATGCTGTCGACGGTGTTTAGAAGCAACGCTATACCAATTGGAGAATATTACCAGTCACCGCGAGGGCCATCTTCCATATTTATGGCAAGGGGCACTCTCGATGGTTTCACAATCGTTATTGATCATGGGCGCAACCATGTCCCCAGCCCTTTCAACCCTTCTCCCGTCTGCATTCCGTGTAGATGGGATTATCTCAAATGTGATAGCGGAGGTTGCCAGGTACGCACATCTTGCGCCAAGTTTAAAACTGTCCGCAGAAATCATTCGTGATGCAGAAAAGCGACGACAGATATGCCTGAGATCCTCGGGGAAGCGAACATAAGAAAAGGTACATACAGTTGACTACCGATTACCAAGCACCTCTATTCAAACTACCTTTATCATTCAGGACTGAGTTCTCCCTTAAAGAGGGCCAGTCAACATGTTTTATTTAATTTAGTGTATAAAATGTAGGATTTTAAAGATAATTTATGAACGAATTGAAAAGATTGGCTCTTGTAATTTTGCACCAGTCTGGCACAGCACAATTTTTTATCATCGTCATCGAGATTATGGTTCGTATTTAGATTCATGTATGTACACACATTCTCAGCAACTTATAAAACAGCAACTTCCTACAAAGGAAGTACGCCAGGTCTATTATCACTGGAAAGATAGGATGAGAGGAATATAAGGCAAGAGGTATGTTGGCTGTGGCAGAAAGATATAAAACAAGATAGAACGACGATATGTCCGAGGGAATAGAAAATACGTTCAATGAAGTTAAATGAGGACCCACTCACTTCCTCTCTTGATAAATTTATCAAGCATTATACCAATGTCATTTAGGGCGAACCGGCATATGTAAAACCCAAAGAACTCTGCGGCATGGCGTGTACTCAGTTCCAGACCAACTAACGTTTGCGACGTGTGCTTTAGCCCGGGGTCTTCGACTTGTTGAGCGATTTGATCTAGAAAATAACGTTTACTTAGTTTCTGAGCAAATATATCAGGGGGATTATAATTGGACATACCTAATACCTGAGCAGCCTCGCAGAGTCGGGCCAAAGCACTCATATAGTTCGCATTGGGACCATTGAATTGTATCTGAGAGACATTGCGCCTCGAAGACTGAGGGTTAGGGACCGATGTCATTGGAAGAGAACTTATTGTCAGATTATCTTTGTTTGTTTCCCTCGAGCCAGATAATGATGATGTTGTACCAAACCCAGAGTTTTTAGATCGTAGCTTACGCCAGGATGACAAGTATGATTTGCTTGAGGTGTTAGAGGACCTTGAGAGAAGGGGATCAACCGTGGATGTATCGTCGAATGCCTGGAAACTTCTAAAAAGTGGCAAAGCCCCCTGCACACCAACTTCACTGCCTATCTTCTTTGAAAGCAGCATCTGGACCTGGTCAAGAACGCTTTCAAAGGCTTGCATTTCCTCTAGGACAGCATCGGCATCATACATGTCAACCTTAGCTAATTTGAGTAAAGCCGCGGTCAACAAATCGCAATTTGCCACTTTTTCTTCAACACCTTTGATCTTCACATTTTTGACGCACCAGATGTCACGAGGAATGAACAGTTTCGTTGTTAAATAGCCACCTCGGGGATGAGCAATTGTCTGGTAAATGCAACGCATGAGCCAAAATGGACGTAGAAGAAATGACTCGGGACAGGGCTCTAGAGCTAAAGGCGAGTTCACAGCTATGGGATTTGGAGAACCGGGGCTTGTTGGTGAATGAATGTAACTATCAAATAAATAGAGACCGCCACTTGGTAGCCCAGTTGGGACGAAATTCGCGCCAGTTGGCGTAGGTAAAACATTAACTTGAGCAGTAGTGCCGCCTTTCTGGAGGTCCAAGACGGGAAATGCGTTACTTGAGGGCGTTTCAGGTGAGTGGGTAGGCAGGTCTAGACCTGGTACCGATATATTTCTTGCTCGAAAGGGGGCTAAGCTAGGATTTTGCCGGCTTAAACCATCAGGAGCAGATGGAACTTTACCGATAGGACGAGGAGATGAGGGCATTTTCGAAGGCCCGGGGAGTTCGTCATCTTCCAGTGTAGTGATCGCCTTGTCAAGGGTTGAGTTTGTAGAGGAATCGTCTGTGATAGAACTAATAGACATGTTCCTCTTACTTAAATTTATGGTCGCGCCGGGAGCGAAGGGCTTGTTTGTATGATTAAGAAGGCTTGTCGGCGGTTCATCTTTTGGCAATGGTTGTGGTCGAGGTATCCGGTGATCCAAAGATTGTGCTTGCAGGGGGTTCTCAGAACTAGATTTGGACCGCGTGTTTGTTTCTATCTTCAATTCCACTGTGTTCTGCCCAGACATCCTTCGTGCCCGTACGCTTGGGGTTGAGCTCGATCTGGGTGCTGTTTTGGACATGACTGAGAAATTCGTATCAGTTGCAGGGAATGTTACCTCTACCTCATTTTGCGTGTGAACATCCTCTGCTAATGGTGATAGTGTTCCACCTCCTGCAGTTGTATTGGAAGCCGCTGAACTTTCCCATGTTCGAGCTGAAAGACCACTTGAGTCTGACTGCCGGGGAAGCGCAGATTTGGATTGCAGATCGAATTCAAAGTCATCCATAACATAGCCCCTAGTCATCTCTTCTAGTAAACGCTCCTCTTCTTCAGCCTCTTCGTCAAGGTAGTCAGATTCGGGGTCGGCGGAATTGATGTGTGAAACCTGTTCATGGATGCGGCGTATCTCTCTACCTCTTGTCATCGCCACTTCCGCTTCCCGTTCTGCCTCCCGAACCTTTTGCTTTGCTAGCTCAACATTTCGACGGGCATTTGCTACAATATCATCGTTGTTGTTGTCATCATCACTCGACTCAGTTGCAGGCTCTAAGCCTTCGTCATAAGCAGCCTCAACAGCTGCATCAAGTGCCGCATCAAATTCAGCTTCGGTGCAATGACTTAGGCGACTACCTCTACGGTGACGTAGATATATAGAAGATGCTTTAGATCGTATAGAAGATGGAGAAGAAGCACCGGACTCATCAATAGTATCAAGCCATGACGTGGACTCATACACATCTCTAGCTTGAGTGTTCAACATTGATAACTCAGATAACCCAGAGGCATAGGAAGAATTCCCAGCATCCAATGACGAGGTCTTTGGAGATCCAGCCAAATCTTCATGTCCGTACCCAGAAGTTTTCCAGGGTAATTCAGGGTGTGATGAAATAACCTGGCTGTCCAAAATAGCTGACATTGACGGATGCTTTAAATCATCATCGAGAGCAGAAGGCAAAAGTGACTGGTGCCTTGGGGGAATCTGCTCTGGAAGCAATTTTCTCGGCTCTTCGAGAAAGCCACTGGGATCTTGTTGCTGGGGGCTGGAAGATTCACCAGTCTGGGCCTTCCGGCCGTCATCTTCATGGATAGTGTGAAAAATTTCGCCAAAGGACTCCTGGCTCAGGGGGCGTTCAGGAAGAGCTTTAGTATCAGAATTCCGAAACGAGAAATCCATACGCTGAAGCTCTGTAACTCGAATCATGTATGTGTCACGCTATAAAATTTAGTAGATATTAAAGAAGAAATAGCTTAGGTGCACTTAGACATACAATTTCTTGGAGTTTCAATTTTTCATCCTCACCTCCATTGCTCCGCAGCATTACTAATTGCAAAAGTTGGCAAGCATCGTTATATGCCTCCATCGCACCCTCGAAATTTGCCGCATTGTCGAGGAGAACAGCAGTGTTTGCTTTTTGCAGTGCCTTGGAGAGCATAATTTTCTGAGAATGGCCCTGCCGCCTTTTTTCGCTTGGCTTCTCCTTGCCGGGGGACGAATGCGTATTTTCATCACCCGATGCTGTGTTTTGTAGCAGAGGCCCATATGAATGAGATGATTGGAAAATTGGCGGGATAGCAGCAGTAGCGGGGTGAACTAGTTCTTTTTCCAACGGCAAGTTCCGCAGGTTTGAAGAATCCGAAGGGGGGATTGCGGTCTCAAAAGTAGAGGAATTCGACTGTGGGTTTGCCCCTGTCATACTCGCTGAAAATTGGGGTAGAATACCTTTTTCTGGAACATCAGGCACTGTAGCCTCCGTGTGGCTTACCACCACCACGGAATGGTCCTGAGGGTATCTTTTTAGGAGATCGTCACCGTTAGGGGCATTGACATGTTTAGGTGGGATGTTGAGAGAATTGCCAGTTTCCGCTGCGGGGCAATCGTAAGTATCAGCTGCGAAAACTCGGGAGTTGTTTTCCTGAAGACCACTAGCATAATTCGGTGAACACTTGCTGGATGTTGTCGACTGCGACCAACGATTCAAGCTACCAAGCCCTTCGCGGATGTTACTATCATCTGTGGTATGAGGTGGGGAGTTTGTTTCTCGAGCCATAGCTGATTCAGGCATTGTGGTCTTGAAATCACCCACGTCGGAGCTAATCTGGAGTATTCTTTGCTTGGCTTCACGAGATAAGACTAATGAGTTCGGTATTGGCGCAAATTTAAAGTAAACTTTGAATAGGGATATCCGGTCCTGATCCTACTTCTCGGGTCCAAAAGGCTATCGAGTACGTTACTCGAGAGAAATTAATATCAGGCCGAATAGCTGTGGTAGGAAGAGGTAAGAGAGCGTCTCATATATCGAGGATCCTAGTCACAATATGAACGTGGTAGATGCTGAGTTCAACCAATAACCCAAAAATGTAAATGCTATATGCGTGAATTAAGAATGAGACATGTCCTCATAATTAATCAAGATATGATAAAACATACTTCATATGAGATGGTACTGGTGGTGCGCTAGAGATCATCCTCCTCATTATCTGGAAGCCGATAGCCTTCAATTGAGTCCGGAACGAATTATGATATAACTGTGTAAGATTTGGTGTGTTTCCTTTATCAGTTGCTGCCCTTAATGCATGGTGTTTGTTTGTCGCAAAGAGTTCCTATGAGAGACACATTGTTTCTCCACACAATGTTGAAATATATATGGGTTCTATCAATTAAAATATAGCATGATTAAGCCCTGCATTTATATTAAATTTGACAAGGTATAAGGAAGTTGGGACTGTATATCAATGGTGATTGAGAATTATCAATTGGCGACTTTCATCCAGAGGAGCGAGCTGTGGAGGCGGGTAGGTGGTAGGGATGAGTGTTGACGGTCGACACAAACAAGCGTGTTATAAGTTACTAGGGCCCTGCTGATAAATGTAAGAAAAAGCAACTTAGAACTTTATTGCATAACATTGAAGAAAGAAAGAAAGAAGAGAAATATAAAACATGGGAATATTTTTTTCCCTTCTGAAGTCAATTAGGCCAGGGGTGAAGTGTGGAAACTTGGTTAACACCCACCAAGAACTTGATTTCTTATTTCTGCTATTCATACGATTAGATGGGCTATCAGTTTGACAGTTGAGTCAGAATTATTTCAGATGGTTGGATAGGAATAACACCCCTAGATTTAACAAGGATAAAAATAACAATATTCAGGAAATGGAAAGAGCGTTGGTTTCTTAGGATGGGATGATAAGCAGGAAAAAGGGGGGGTTGCATATCACCTACTGAACTCTGTATTTTATCTCATGAACAGGCGTGGTAATGGATAATACTTGGACTCAATGAACAATAAATCTTGGAAGTAATATACACTAATACTAATGTAGTTTAATCATTCTGGGTCTCCAGACCTTGGATGACCCTTACGCGCTAAGCTGGTAGGTACCTTTCAAAAAGTAGGTAACCATCCCCACCAAGTAACCAAGTGTCAAGCAATGTAAAGTGCTTCTATGTATTATTAATATTAATAATGAAAGTAGACTAATATCGGGACTACTTACTATAGCTACTGTACCTTGCATGGACTTTTCGCCCAAGGTCTTGTTAAATGGCTTATCCTTGGGTCCTATTTAGATTGTTGAATCAGCCGTCAAAATGATTTTTCTTATTTTTTTTTCGCCGCCCATTAATTTCAATGTGGATGAAACATGCATCTTATGTTAAGATACATCGCAAGGGAGCTCGCAAGCATCTAGATGACATCTGAATCATGTTCCAAGCAATCAAATATTTTCGATGCTCAACGTTAATATGTGGGAAGAAGCGAGTTCATCAAATAACATTTTCTTTTGTGAAAAACCGGCAAGGTGACGGTACTAGCCCTGGAGACCTGGCGTCTGCGTCTGAACAAGGGCAAAAACTTGCAGCCTAAGTTATTATCATACTTCAAGTTGCCTTGAAGAGCCTTCTACAGGGCTTAAGCAAATAGGGATGAAGCCAGCAAAACTCATCAATATTCGTGTTTTCAAGAGCCCAATCAATCACTCTCATCTTCATCACTTGTAGCTTCAATATTCTTTCGAGTGGCGTTGATCCCACACATATTATGATTTTCGCCATCCGAGCTTTTACTGGCTTCGATGCAGTAATTT
Source organism: Aspergillus haitiensis (assembly GCA_027569155.1). Classification (NCBI taxonomy): domain Eukaryota; kingdom Fungi; phylum Ascomycota; class Eurotiomycetes; order Eurotiales; family Aspergillaceae; genus Aspergillus; species Aspergillus haitiensis. Next base: position 407,648 of record JAPDEO010000009.1, on the reverse strand, counting down.
GGTCGAGCGATCGACTCGCCGCACTCTCTGAGAACATCCTCAATGTTGGGTAGCAGTGTCAAGAGGGTGGAGAACTGGTCAATCGGCAGAGAAATACCCTAGAAGAGATCAACAGATCGAACAATCTGCAGGGTATCAATTACCCAAAAAGAGAGGGAAAGAAGAAGACAATACCTTCTTTCCAGGAAGCTCTTGACCATCTTTTTCATAATACTCCCTAATATTGACCATAGTCTTTCCTCGGAAAGAAGAAATAGTAACGCGGCGCATCTTTGATATCTCCCAGTATTTATCCCCATTCACATCGACTTTACTGACTCCCCCCACCTGCGGTTTAAATGAACCCAGACTTTGCAAATTTTTGGTGGTTTCGATCTTCGATTTTTTGACCCGAGAGGGTTCATCGACGATCGAATCATCACTAGCATTTGATACACGTTTTCTGGGTCCTGACGGCATGGTATGTTGGAGCGCGTGGGAGACAGTAATTTTTTGCTATCTTCAGAAGGATATTAATATTGGTATGTTGTAATCTTAGAATTATGAGCAAAGTACCCTTATACTTAAATACCCAGGAATATGCGCTAGTATCGAAGCTGTGTAGGACATTTATCACGTGACATTTCTCTTAAACAAACATATTACAAAGCCCTACATCCAACAGATACTAAATACTAAAAAAAAAAAATTAAATAGCTTGTGTTAAATATTAGCACCATTAGCAATAAATACTTCATTTGCATACCTATTTTATATCAGAATTACACAATACTTCTTAGCATAGTGTTCAGGATTATAGTTAATTGTTTACATTTCCTAGCCACACCGCCTTTCATCTCCGCTTTCCAAAAATCAACTCGGCTCATGAAAATAATCCACAAAAAAACAAATTCGCTCTTTTCTCTTTCTCTATCTCAGACCAAAACATCCTTTGTCCAAAATGAACGCTGCTCTACAACAAGTCCATAATGTTTGGGAGCGCATTCGTGCCAACAGTCCTATCTATGCCTTCCTTCTTAACGAAGTAGAAATTTATCAGGCTGAAGAGGGAGCCTTTCACGCCAGACTCCGGGTCGCCCCCCATCATCTTAATTCCAAAGGGACTCTACATGGTGTCTTCTCTGCTTGCGTTACCGATTGGGCCGGTGGGTTAGCGATTGCTTCTTGCGGTCTCGAGTCCACGGGTGTGAGCACCAACATCAATGTCACTTACCTCTCTACTGCTACCACAGGGGATTTGCTTGAAATCAAAGGTTGCGCTGATAAGGTTGGGAAGTCACTAGCCTTTACAACCATTACTATCTCAAAATGTACCAGCTCAGGCCAAGCCACAGTGGTCGCTCAAGGGTCTCACACAAAATATATTAAAACGAGATAAACAGAAGCTATCACTTGCATTTTTTCGATCAATATGATATTTAAAATTATAGAAAATACCGCCGTCTTCTTACATCTGGTATGATATGCATGCACTTTGAATGTCAGATTCACTCGGATGGCGGAGAATAACTCCTTCCTTTTTCAAATATCTTGTTATACATCTAGTAGAACAAGGTCAGATTTGGGCGGATATATATTTTATGCGCTAAATTTTCTTTCCAGCAATAATATTTTTTTTCCCCATAATTTTCGCTACTTTAAGGTCTCGTCCTAGGCACCGGACCATTTTGAGGAATAATTCGGGAGCTGGTTATGCACTGACTTCTAGAGCTCGGGACTGTTGTATAATTCGACTAAGACTATGCATATTGCATAGTCCTACTGCTTCCAACCTCAACGGCAGTGGCCTTCGCTTCGGCATAACCATCATTTAAAAAAGGTTGTGTTTTACATTTAGTGAGATTTCATATATATATGTGAACTTGAGAGAAAGAGAGAGGGAGGGGAAAATACATAAATACATGCACTGTATATAATTATGCCTTAAAGCTTAACTAATACACCTAGCCACTTGTGTTACGTCATGCCTAGGTACTCTTACTAGTTATACTCTGCATAATTAAATATATTTGATAGCCACATTACGATACCGAGATAAAGCTGTTAACTTGGGTAAATGCTGCTCCACAATTCCTCTCGTACAACAAATTAACTAAGTATAAATCAACACCAGAGAGAAGACATAATATGTTAAACCTATTATGATCAACAGAGAGCCGCCGCTCGAAGATATATTTTCTCTCCAATCTCTTTCTAAATTCAGTCAACCCCCATACCCGTCCTGTTTGTCTCCTGAATCTCCCTTGTCGTTTTTCAATCAACCGAGCCTTCTCCTCTCACTCGTTTTGAAAACAATAAAACGTGCTGTGGCTTTTCGTGTGCCCCGGGCCCATATGTCACACGAAAGCCAGCGGGCAACATTCCTGGAGACAATCTCTCCTTGGAATACTTCAAAGGGTGTCACTACCCAAGCATCAAATATCCATGTTCCACCAGATATCCTCCAACGATCTCAAGGCGAAGACCACACCGTCTCTCACAGACATAGACTTAGTTTACGGCAGTATCCAAAAGACTGTCCTCCTTTGAAAGTTAGGTGGTTTTATGCGGTGGACTCGCCCAAATGGAAACCATTGTATTCAGATCAAAAGAGGGAGAACTCTAAACCCCTCCCTTCCCCTAAAAAATTTGTTCCCTTTACGTGCAAAGATTCCCAATCTATAGAACAAACATTTCAAAAAACGTCCGACATTGAGCTAAAACACGAGGATACCTACTACAACCAACCCACTGAGAATATACAGGGTGATTTACTCAAAGTCCCGGTAAACGAAGATTACCTTTACGATGTGGATATAAAACAAAGGGAGCTAGCTCCAGCTTATTGGAACGGTCCCATATATGAGGTTCGTCGGGGAACTTGGTTTTTCCAGGAAGGCTCTACAATTAGGCCATGCGAAGAGAATCTTGCTACTCAACTTGAGGAGGGATATCTTAAAGTGAGGCCATGGCGCGAACAGGGTAAGTAGTTCCGATCAATCTAGGGATTATTAATAACGTTTGACTCACCTTACCCAGGACCTACCACTTCTGTTGAGCACACTGAGGGTGCTAAAAATATTTCTTCGACGCCTCCTAATGAGACTCGAAAGTATCGCTTGTTTGGCTCCTACATGAACAGCATAGTATCCTATCACGGTCATTCAACGGCATTAATCACAAATGATGACTTTATGTCTCGAGTAAGCACAACTGTATACCAAAAACTTGGAAAGGTTCCGGGCACGAGAGTAGTGCGTGGCTTTACAGAAGAAAAAAAAACCAATGAAGCACCTCCCGCGAGAAACGCAGATCAAAAACAAAGCCAAGACTCTCCGCCCGTTTCTTCCAGCGATTCTGCTGGAGATCCAGTCAAATACCAAAGCCAATCGTCAAGCTCAAGCACATCTTTTGTTGAGGAGAACTCGGGTCAGAGAATACCAGATATTGACCACCCCCTGCGGCAAAAATTAGGGGCACGAGTTTCATCATTCGCGAGTCAGCAGGATATTGCAGACCTCGAAGAGCAGACTCGCATACAGGAAGAAAAGGAGATGGAAGATTCAAGAGAGGCGGACAATGAGGATAGGGAGCGCGAGATCGATCACCTAGTCCTTGTTACCCATGGTATCGGTCAGCGACTTGGGCTGCGCTTAGAGAGCATAAACTTTATTCATGACGTAAATGTCCTGCGCAAGACGATGAAGAGTGTATACGCAGCGTCGCCTGATCTTCAATCTCTCAATTCCAATTTCACGGATAAAGATAAAAATTGTCGGGTACAAGTTCTTCCCGTGTAAGCATGCTGTCACTTTTGGTTGTTCCTTATGTGGTTCGTCAGATAACAACCCTTTTACTAATTCAAATTAGGTGTTGGAGACACTTACTCGACTTTCCTTATCAAAAGGTTGGACAAAATCGCAAGGAGCTTGATTTGGCTGACACGGACGCATTCTGTGATGATGCATACCCAACATTAGCTGATATCACACTCGATAGTGTGCCTGCAGTTCGAAATCTCATATCTGATTTGGCTGTAGATGTGCTCCTCTACCAAAGCACGTATTGTGAACAGATGTCTACTATAGTTAAGCAGGAATGCAATCGCATCCTCGAAATTTTTAAGAAGCGCAACCCAAATTTTAGGGGCACGGTAAGTCTCTGCGGGCACTCTCTTGGTAGCGCCATTTTGTTCGATATTCTTTGCTCGGACAATCCCAGTTCAATCAATATGAATGGCAGAGATGATAGGAGGGCAGTTCAGGAATACCCATTAGCCTTTGAGTGCGAGGAATTATTTTGCTTGGGATCCCCAATAGCCCTTTTCCAGATGCTCAAAGGTAAAACAATTATTGGACGATCTCCGTGCGTTAGAGACACTATACCAGAGTCTTTATTTACACATGGGAAAGAAGGCTCCGCTACCAGAGTGCTATCATCTACTCGTTGTTCCGCGAACGTCGATGCCGGAGCCTCTCAAAGAGACGATAAGTCTGTATCTTCACCTAGGTGCAAACAGCTATATAATATATTCCATCCCTCAGATCCAGTTAGCTATCGCATGGAACCTCTTATATCGCCTGCTATGTCATCACTTAAACCCCAGCCTCTACCGTCCATCAAACGAAGTATCTGGACAACTTCCGGCCAAAGCCTTTCACAGCTCGGTAGCCGCGTGGGCCAAAGCGTGGGGTCTCTGTGGAACAACTTCACATCCGGTGTTGCTAGCAGCTTGCTCAACCGCAGCCTTGGCCTCAGCTCAGAGGATTCGTCTCAGCCGTATTCCCACAATAATTCTCAGGCCCAACAACCCCAACCATGTGGTACAGACGCATACGGTGACCGAAACCCTACTCTAATAGATCCGGATATAGAGACACTCTATGACGGCTTTCAGAAGGCCAAATATAGACGCGACAAAGTATCGTCGGAACCAGATAGTGATCACGATGCCAGCTACAAAAAAAATGAACGTCATATAAGAAAGATTCAAATTGAAGACAAGAAATTGAGAGCACTAAACTCGAATGGACGTGTCGATTACAGCATACAGGAGTAAGTACCTCGCCAAACGTATTGTCATTGCTAGGCTTGCGATTCTGTCGGAGAATATCTAATTTATATAAATAGGGGAGCATTTGATATATCCTTAATCGCTAGCATCGCCAGTCATCTAAGCTACTGGTCGGATGAAGATGTCAACCACTTTATGCTCTCCCAAATGCTTTGTAGAAAGGCCCGGCAAAGAAATAACCCGTAGAAAATCATTCCAATCTCATCGACATCCCACTAGAGTGAGCTCCATTTAGAAACAAAATGTTACGAATATGTGTTTAAATATAAACTATCCCTGTTTTATTTCTTCTCTCCCTTTTTATGTGAATATTTACTAGCAAAATAGCCCCGGCATGTGTTACATATACTAAACAACGAGGCGCCGAAAAGCCAGTTATCCCTCAAGGATTTCGATTTACTGGACTTTAGTTGGTCGATGAGTCGTCTATAAAGTGTACATTATATCTTCTAGGTAAAAATCTCTAGCACAAATCACAACCAATATCAAATATCATACCAGATAAATTCACCTAAAGGGCCACAGCCTTTAAGGCCTGCAGAAGAAGACAGAACATTAGACCCCGTGCGATAGACTCAACCTGAAGGCAATCAAACACTTTTCCAAGAGCCTCCCGGCTAGCAGCTGCGCCCATAACGCCTGTTATAGCCTGAGGTAGTCCTCTCTGAATAAACACTCGTCGAGCAGTATCCCTTAAACGGTTCTTTTCAACATCGCTTATTGGTGGTGGCCATGAATTTAGCTCCTCTCCTGTAGGAAGGGCATTTTCACGGAGCTTTTCGAGATAGAACCCAATAGACTCATCTGAAGTACTTCCATCAATCATAGAATCCTGCAGTAGACTACGAATCGTCTCTAAGCTAGGATTGCCTGGTCGTAGTATATAAGATTTTGCAGCATTCAATAGAGTTCGACGGATTGCCCAGGCAGATGATAGGGAATACAACTCATTTATGACTGCAAAAATCAGCTCCACTGCCATTCTGGTCTCATCTTGTGTAATTGGATTGCTTTTGTTCCTTGGGGTACTCATACGAGTAGCTTCTGTAGGTGTATAGGTTTTCGTGCTTGTGCCGTCGCATTCTTCTGCGGACAGACTATTGGGTACAATTGGAGGAGTAAGTGTGCGCTCGTTTGCCGGGTCACAACTAACTCTGCCATCAGCAACACTAGGCTCACAATCCGCAGTCTGTGTTATATTAGATTCTTTTTCCCGGTATGCATCATAAGATGGGGATGCGCCATTATTTGAAGCCTTAATCACGTCAACCAGGTCTTCATCGTGCCTTGAGTTGTCAACCTCCTCAGATGTTATCCGAGACACCCCATTCGCTCTAGACTGGATACCTTTAAGACTTTTGTTGTTCTCTATAGCTGCCCCAGGCGATGATGTTTTCTTGATAGCTCCTCCACCAAATACCCCAGTGACTCCGTCAAGAACAGCCTTGCCCCCTCCGGAGACTCCTTTTGGTGCACTTGCGAAAACTCCCAGAACCCCCTTTCCAACGTTCTCAAATGCAGCCTGACTTGGGAACTGAAAGCCAGACCTAGTCAATGATGAACTCGTGGGCTCAAGACCAAAACGTCCATCTTTTTCAAGGAAACGCCTCATCCGCTCGCTCTCGGCAAGCGGCTCATGCTGAAGCGCATCCTGGACATATCGTTCCAGCGAACGAGCGAGAACTCTCCTCTTTTGGCCCTTCCATTGAGGTAAAACTGGATGGGCATTCGTGAAGCTTCCAAGGTTATTCAATCTCGATATTGTACTTAATGTCTCGTGAATAGATTCGAAATCAGTATACGTTCTAAACACCATCCACCCAGTACAGCGAGTTGACAGCGGCTCAACCTGAAGTAAATAGCCCCACGTAGGCTTGGACCGAATGAGTCCATTCTCTGCAGCCCCGGAGTCGTCATCCAGTGTAATAGAAGCACGGTAAAGGGTGGTACTTGGCGGTAAGCCGTCGCTATCAGGATGAAGAGATGTCGAAAGGGATTTATGTGATGATAGTGACAAGGAGTTTCTTATATGCGACGGGCGACTAGAGGGGCTAGATTCTAATGGTACTTCATGTTCCTGACTTTCAGCGCTGTTAAGCAGGGTTTGCTCTGCTCTATTGTCTTCCCGGGATTCAATAACGGTATTGACGATGTTCCTAGCATGTACTTCATTCTCGGGAACGACACATCCAGCTTGATCAGCATAATTTTGTAAATCTTGAGCGGCAATCATTTCGCTCAGGCGCTTGGCTTCTACTATCGCTTCTTCGGTCGCTTTGTCGACTTTAGGTGGCCCTTGTTCATTGAGCTCCAGGGGTGGAGTTGGCATTGATGTCAGAATACTACTATTCGCCAGCGTCGGCGCCGAATTATCTAGGATGTCGGAGCTTTCGGTTTCTGAGGCTCCTTGAACTCGCGCTCCTTCGACACCGGCATCGATTGCGTTCATTATCTCAGATTCACCTTCACTGAAAAGATGAACTATCCAGCTATTTATAAACTCGGGTCGTGATAGACTTGATAATGCTGATTCTAGTACGATGCCAGACAGTATCTCCCGAAGGAAGTCCCTTAATACCGAGCATTTGTATGACCGAGAATCAAGAAAATTGGAAAGCATGTCATCCGAGATCATGTTAAGCTTCCTGTGCTGGTCGCCTAGGATATTCGATAGACTACTCTCGGGGTACAAATCCAAATAGCGCGCGATAGTCTGCTCCGGTGTAAGAGCAGGGTCAGCGGCTCCAAAAGCCGAGGACAGCTCGTTCAAGAATACAACAATCACAGACGAAGAATTAGTTAAAAACTCCAGGAAGGTGTCTGCCGTTCGTTTGCGATAGAGGTGGGATGAAATGGACATGATAAAGCTAGTTAATGTTTTTCGACAGGAGAGCGGGAACGTTAATTCGGAGGGAAGTATTGGCTCATACCAGTGACTTTGATACTTTCTGGTAAGTCTATGAACGAAAGCAATGTATGGAAACTTACTTCACATAATCTTTGATGACCGCATCAATCAATGACCTTAGCGCAGCAGATGTCATTGGTCCAAAAATTTCGGGGTCCAATTCTGTCCCCAATTCTCTATCGAAGGTGCTCTCGTCATTCTCAGAATTAGAGTCCGCCTTGTTTGTACTCTTATATTGCCAGTCAAGGAGTTCCCTGGTAACACTCAATGAGAGTTCCCTCCTCTTGGAGCCCCGGATTTCAGGTGTCTGGTAGTTACTTGGCCCCTCCCAGGAGGCATGGATGATAATACCAATGGTTACTCCAATTAACAATAGTCCAAGTCTCCCCAGTATTATATATGTGGTCACTGCCAGGCAGACAATGACAAAAATGAGTTTTTCATTGCTCGATGTTGATAAAAATTGGAGTATGAGGTTAATCAGTTCCTTAGGTTGCTTGGTTGGGAGGGGGTCATTGCAACAGTCACTCTCATCATGTTTCACTGTATGTGCCTCGGTGTGCTGTGTTTTGTTTGGTGAGCTTGGAAGGGTGTGTTTAGTTGGCGCATCCATGGTTGCTTGAAATGATGTGTCTTTTAACTCCGATCCGACTTGCAAACACGGTTCCTTTGTACTTAATTTGAGCCGTGGGGAGTGGTTGCAAAGGGCCAGATACTCCTGGGCTTTCTCACTCATAGTCCATATTTTCTAATGATAATAATTTCATTTGAGGTTGGATGTTTTGGATTTGGCTAGCTAGGAGTAACTATTGGTTAGTAATATTTCTTGAGCCCAATCACTGGATGGTTCGGTGCCGGTTTGTAATGAATTATGTTACCTGGGTAGTCAACAAAATTGTATGTAATTATTAAAGATAGCTTATATTTATTGTCTATGGTCAGGAATGTGTAAAGGTATTATTATAATAGAATACCTAGATGTGGATACAGGGAAATCATGTTTGGGTGGCAGAGTAACGTAAATTAGTATATACATAGGTAATCTTTCCAATATAATACCTACTTACTAATCTAGATGTAGAGAGTGGTAGCCAATCCCTAGCAATCATCCAAACTTGGGCAATAACTGCTTAACCAACCAAGTAAAGGGTTACTCTTACATGACCCATACAAGGAGATATAAATCAAGCTTTACAAACTTGTCTCTAGCCTTTGAATTAAATATTTCTAATGTCATATATACCTATCCTACTTGAATGGTGGTTTGGCAGAAGCAGGCTGCAATGTATGTATGTACGTACATACATGTATGTGACAACTAACTATCACGAGTGCAAATGTATTACATCATTCAATTGCAGTTTGATTAGGTATATAGAGTGGTCGAACCGGTCAGCGAAATGCTGTAGGGTGGTGTCAAAGGTGCCACTTTGTCTTCTAGGGGGTCAAGTTTTGAACATAAATTGTTGTGTCATCTCCTCTATCTTTCCAAGGCCATCAAAATCTCGGATTTTATCACAATTCCTGTTGTTGGTGGCTGATTGTTGTTTCTAGAAAATATTAGCAGACCCCACTCCGCCTACAACTACCCTGAGGCACTACCTACCTATATATTCTGCCTGCCGCTCACCTCACCCCACTAAACACCTAGGCAGCCTAAATATAAAGATTGCATGATTACTTGTGCTCAGCACGACCGCACTGCCACCATTCAAATATATCATAGATCATATCCTCAAATAACAACATCACCAAAATACAATTTCATACCCATACCTTTTGCAAACATCCGATAAACCACAAGAGGAAGAATAATGAATGTGTTGAAACTCCAAAAGTATGTCCCAGACCACTCTAGACTAACAATGATGATCTCAAGCTCTAACAACAGCTCTTTATGGTTGTTGATCATATAGGAAGTTCCCACAGTTTGACCAGAGTGAGATATTCTCTCTCCAGGATGCCTTTAGGAAGCTAGACGTGGATGATAGGGGCTACCTGGACGAGGCCACAGTCATCAAGGCCACCCAACAGTCAGAGCGACAGCCCTATGATACCGTGCGCCAAGCTCTGAAGGAGGTTGAGCTTGACAGTTCTCGTCGAGTCGAGCTCGAAGACTACGTGGATGTTAGTTACCCCCCCCCCGGCCCCCCTCCGTGACAATACAATATAGCGATTAATGATTGTTTTCAGCTCATCTCCAAGCTTCGCTTCGCCTCAACACGAAGCCTCCCTACTCGCGACCCTGTCTCTGCAACCGTAGTAGGGGGGAATGGGGCTGGATCCTCTCGACACGTATCGAAAGGGAGCATAGGGGGGAGAATCCATGTCCAAGGCTCTTCCTCAAATGTAACACATACAATCAACGAGGATGAAAGGACTGAATTCACAAGGCATATCAACGCTGTCCTTACGGGCGATCCGGATATTGGACACCTCTTACCATTCCCCACGGACACTTTTGAGATGTTTGATAAGTGTAAAGATGGCTTGGTTCTGGCGAAGCTGATAAACGATAGCGTCCCAGATACGATCGACGAGCGTGTTTTGAATAAGGCTGGTAGGAAGATTAAGGAGCTAAATGCATTTCACATGACAGAGAACAACAATATAGTGATCAACTCAGCCAAGGGCATTGGATGTTCCGTTGTGAACATCGGGAGCGGCGATATTATTGAAGTGCGAGAGCACCTTATCCTCGGCCTCATCTGGCAAATCATTCGTCGGGGCCTTCTTGGTAAGATCGATATTAAACTCCACCCAGAGCTGTATAGGCTTCTAGAGGAGGACGAAACGTTAGAACAGTTCCTGCGCCTTCCTCCGGAGCAAATCCTCTTGCGCTGGTTCAACTACCACTTGAAAAATGCAAAATGGGGAAGAAGGTAAGCCTTTCAATTGCAAATTTATTACTTTTCCTTCCCTACATTTCTCACATGATACACCTAAGAAACATACCTGGCATGTTTTGCTGTCTAATTACTGAACTAGGGTGACAAATTTTTCGACGGATGTGAAAGACGGCGAGAACTACACTATTCTCCTTAACCAACTGGCTCCCGAAACTTGCTCGCAACATCCACTCCAAACCCGGGATCTGTTGCAACGAGCGGAAGAAGTATTGACCAATGCTGAAAAGTTGGGTTGTCGAAAATTCTTAACTCCAACCTCGCTTGTTGCTGGAAACCCAAAATTGAATCTTGCATTTGTCGCAAATCTGTTCAATACTATTCCTGGTCTCGATCCTATTACAGAGGAAGAAAAGCTTGAGGTCGAGGACTTCGACGCCGAAGGTGAACGAGAAGCGAGAGTTTTTACTTTGTGGTTGAATTCGCTAGACGTACAGCCGGCAGTCAATTCACTCTTCGATGATCTTCGCGACGGAACAATTCTTCTACAGGCATATGACAAGGTGATTTCCGGAAGCGTAAATTGGCGACATGTTAACAAGCCTCCTGTGTCTGGTCAGGAGATGATGCGCTTCAAAGCAGTTGAAAATACCAACTATGCCATTGAACTGGGAAAACACAATGGATTTTCTCTTGTAGGCGTGCAAGGCGCTGACATTACGGATGGCCAACGTACGCTTACGTTGGGATTGGTTTGGCAATTGATGCGACGTGATATAACGAATACTCTCTCAAGCCTGGCAAAGCGAATGGGCAAGCGCGAAATTACAGACTCAGAGATGATTAAGTGGGCGAATGATATGTCTCGGAAAGGTGGAAAATCGTCTTCGATTCGCAGCTTTAAGGATCAATCTATCGGGTCTGGAGTTTTCCTTCTTGATGTGCTCAACGGAATGAAAGCTAGCTATGTCGATTACGATCTTGTGACGCCGGGCCAAACCGATGAGCATGCATATGCGAATGCTAAGTTGAGTATCAGTATCGCAAGGAAGCTGGGCGCAACCATTTGGTTGGTCCCTGAGGATATATGCCAGGTACGGTCTCGTCTTGTGACGACATTTATTGGTGAGTTATCCCTCTATGACCTGGGCGGAGTCTTGAGCGAAAGAAGAAAACTAACAGATGTTTCGACAGGCTCGCTCATGGCTACGTATGAAAAAATGCAGTGAAAACATTTCCAAAATACTAGCGACAATAAGTATTCATTATTTTTACAGGTCTTTCTAGGATCTTTTATTGGACTGGCATGCTTTCGAGGTTGTTCCTAGTAACTAGTTACTACCTACTACATATCCTTGGACTGCCGCTACAAAGATGGATGTTTGTTACTTTAATGTCAATAACACGTCATATATTCATTTACTTATATATAGGCTTATTTTATTCCCTTCCACAAACAGAAAAAGAGTTTTTTTCCCAAGGTATTGCCCGAGATAAGCTCGGTCGAATGTAAACTTCATATCCGTTGTTGTTGCATACATTGGAAAACCCCCATTCATGATAATTATATATCCGTTTCTTCTCAAGTTGACTATTTTATTCGGATATTTCAAGGGTGTCTTCAATAATAGGGAGCCGTGCGACTTCGGCAGCTCAACATCGGGCATCGTTTAGCGTAAATTTGTTCGGAGTTGAAATGAATTCTCACTCGAAGTAATTCTCACACATGGAAAAAATGAAACCAAAGAAACATAAGTCTAAAGCCCCCTAGATATAGACGAAGGAAAAAAATTGTTATCATAAGCCAAACACATCTTGAAATAAACTAATGGTTAGTGGTTCGCCTCACACTCCAGATCCAATTGCAATCAATCTCATGGGAAGCAGCACACTTTGGTAAGAGAAAATATATACCTTTACACACCCACCTCAAACTTTTTGTTTGCCGTTATCGCTTCGTTGTGCTCCGTTTCCATTTTTAAAATTACATTACTTCAATACGCTACTGTCAATATCTGAAACATGGCTGAACTCTGGAGATCCTGATCGATCAAAGGGGAGGATAAAATAGAGTGACAATCGTTTTTTGAAAATAAACTGCGAAGTAGGCGAATAACGAACGGATCGCTTTTGTCCGGAAAAATGAATCGGGACGAGGAGATTTCTGCGCATGAGGGAGTAAAAGAAGAGACAAGAGATGAAAAAAAAAAAAAAAAAATACTAGTCAAAAATATAGATAACACACAAAAAAAAGGAAGTCTGGAGGAGGAAAGGGGAGGGAAGGGGCAGTGATGTTCATCCATTATAGCAGCCGCCAAAAAGATGAATACCACATTAATACCACATTAATTAATTCAATTCACACCAAATGCCGCAAAACCACTTCATTCTTTTATTTGATTCTTTTCATCCCTGAAGATAGATGTGACTGGGAAAAAAAAGGAAAGTAAAGAAACAGAAAGATAACCTAGAGAAAGTAGAGGGAAAGGTCGAAGGCGGGAAATACGATAGCGCAAAAACGGGCTTGAAGGAGAAATAAGCAGATGGCAAGAACAACTTCAGATCTGCCAGAATTTCACTCAGGCAAACATCGGGGTTCAAGTCTTGAGCAATAACTTGTCGATGTAAACCGATTCACTGGTAGCCCGAAAGGAAGGAACGTAGGTGTATATCCTACACTTCCTAGACCGGCGTAAAAAAAGAATAGAAAAAGTAAAAAAAAACTACTCAGCAGTATCAAGTTCATCATGGGCAGAGGTCAAGGGTTCTAAAGGAACTGCTTTGGTATATAATTAATATTAGATATCATAGGAAGTAGGTGGGTGTATACCTTTTCTATCTTCACCATTAGGACCATTTTCGCGCTCCTCATCGCGCCTCTCACGATCATCATCACGTCGTTCTCGATCATCCTTGATATCGCGGTCCCTCTCATCAGGACTACGGGAGCGGTCGCGGGAGCGGTCGCGGTCACGGCGATCATAATCACGGTCACGGCGCTCATAATCACGGTCACGGCGCTCGTAATCACGATCATGTCGGTCATAATCCCGTTCATACCTATCATCCCTACGAGGGGAATAGTCCCCACGGCTACGCCGAGGAGAAGGGGAGCGGCCACGACGAGGGGGGGACCGATCACGGCGGCGGTCACGACCGGAATCAAATCGCCAGGAAGCTGATGGGGGTGTGCGAGCCCACTTGAAAGAGATCAGATTAACGTATTTCCTGAAAATTATTAAAAGCTTACCTCGATTTTCAACAGGTCATCACGGCCAATTCGTTTGTTATGCATCTCGTGATACGCATCATCTGCGTCACGGCGACTTTCATATTCCACAAAAGCGAACCTTATATTGTCAAAGGTTAGAAAGGACCATAAGACAAAATAAAAGGAGGGGGCGCCTACAGCCTGCTAGAAGGAGTTCTTGGAGCAGGAATGTCACATCGAACAAGCCGGCCATAACTATATTTCACGTCAGTACTGACATATTATATAGTGAATTGAAATTGATGCGAAGACGCTATTTTGGAAGCAAAAGCATATGATGAATAGACAAGTGCATCCATAGTGATTTCAAAAGCATAGGGAGGTGGTAATCTGGAAAACAAGAAGAAAGATGGGAGAGGGTTTTTTTCTCTCAAGTAGAACAAGCAATTTTTTCTGAATAGGAAGATAGGAAAAGATCCGGCGTCGATATCGCGAAACCCGACCGAGGAAGCGAAGGTGGATGGATATACGAGTCGTATGGTCATGGTAGCGTGTGGCAATCGACGAGCGGCACGTACCGTTCGAATTCGTAGGCAAGATCGCGAGCTCGGGTACCGTGACCGAAGCCGGTAACATACAAAGTAGTACCAGGACGAGACATCGTGTGCAGTTTGATAAACTCGTAGTTGTAATCCCGTGTGGATATCAAGACCTGAATGGGGGACTGAGAGAGAACGGTGAAGAGGTAAGTCAGAGTAGTAAGGGTTGAGAGACTAGGTACGGATGGCTGTAAATGCCACAAGCGAACCAGAGACAATGTAACTTACTAAGTCAACCACCCCATAGTTATTTTTTTTCTTGGATCCTACTCTATTACAAGTGTACTGATAGGATTGCTTTAAATTGAATAATTCCTTGTGCTATAACTCTTTGCTGTATATTAAATAGCCATATGTCCTTTTACCTCTTTCTAAGTATCATGTCAAGATACCATTCTATCATGAGTAATTAAATTTAGTTAATTAGCTATTTACATATTTTCCTTGCATACAAAATACATACATAAGAAAATATAATGTTATTTAATGAGCTACTCTTAAAGTTATAAATACTAGTTCTTTTTTTGGTTTCATCTACTTAGTGGTGTTATTTACTAACTATTCTAAAGAGCTATATTGTCGTAGCTATGCAGTAAATAGAAACAATAAAGGAATGATAGATATCTTACTAATTATACAACTTAACTAACTGACTAACTATCTACTTTCTAACTAGCTCACTACCTTATTAAGCTAGTTAAGGTAATCACGACTTTAAAGTAGGTACCTTAGAAGATAATAAGGTAAATTTCATTAGTTATTTATTTTTAAATAACTTACCAACTGCCTATTTACTTTTAGTACAATTACCGACTCTGCGGAAGGCAAAATGCCCAACACAATATAAACAACAATCCAATTTACGGCCAACTACCACTTACAGATGCACGGAGAAGGCCTACTTATATATAAGGCATGTCAATCTACTCCATATCTATCTCATCTTATGGCCTATAACTACATACACCAAAAAACTAATCTCGAAGTAATAGAACCTTAATAACCGAGACTCCTTCTATTACTTTCAGATTATACAAATGCCATTCAATCGCTTCCTTTTTGGGTCATAATATTTACGTACGAAATAACAAAATTTACCGCTTCTGAAATAAGATTCCAGGTTTCGAGCAAATAGCCACAGCTAACAGCTAAATTTGTTCTTTGTCGTTCCTTTTGCCCTTTCTAACCTCTCATCCCTACCTTCCTTTCGGTGGGTTGATTGCCTTTGTTATCCCAACGAACTTAACCCACTACCCCTACACTATGAGTCTGGATCGGCAGGAAGCAGGCCGCGGTGATGAATCAAAGTCCACAGACCAAAATGCATTAGCAAAACTTTCGCCATTACCACCATCAAACTCGGTCAAGGTAGGATTACATGGCTGCAATTTGAATGATTCGCGGCTTATCATTTATAGGAATCATTTTCAGAGAAGACTCCAACCCTGCTTGATGAAGCCAAGTCTAGAATTTCCGAGCCTGTTACCGCAGCTTTTCTTGCAGGAGGAGTGGCAGGGGCAGTTTCCAGAACTATTGTATCACCACTTGAGCGCCTAAAAATTCTTTTACAAATACAAAGTGTTGGGAGAGAGGAGTATAAATTATCCATTTGGAAAGCCCTAAAAAAGATTGGCAAAGAAGAGGGCTGGAGGGGCTTTTTACGCGGTAACGGGACAAACTGCATTCGAATCATTCCTTACTCTGCAGTGCAGTTCGGAAGCTACAACTTCTATAAGCGGGTAGGTCAAGTAAACATATATGCATGGATGAAGTTAAAAAATAAGGAGAAAAGCTGATATCTATATTCAGTTTGCAGAACCTTCACCAAATGCTGAGTTATCTGCTATACGTCGTCTCGTTTGTGGTGGAGCTGCTGGGATCACCTCTGTAATTGTCACCTATCCTCTAGATATTGTTCGAACTCGACTATCGATCCAATCGGCTTCATTTCTTGCCCTTAAGCAGGAGAAAATGCGTGAGAGGCTACCAGGCATGCTTACAACGATGATTTTAATATATAAAAACGAGGGAGGGGTTGTTGCTTTATATCGTGGGATTTTACCAACTGTTGCTGGTGTTGCTCCTTACGTATGTTTGGCACTGGATGAGAGTTCGACATCTTTCCTTTAAGGCTAACTTTTATTAGGTTGGTCTTAATTTCATGACGTACGAGTCTGTTCGCCAATACTTGACGCCCGAGGGCGATGTTACTCCCAGCTCACTCCGCAAACTACTTGCAGGGGCTATTTCCGGTGCAGTGGCACAAACATTTACGTACCCATTGTAAGCAGCTGTGCACCCTCTCAGTTCTCCAGTTATTGACAAATCACCAGCGACGTTCTTCGACGGCGTTTCCAAATCAACACCATGTCTAATATGGGTTATCGATATACCTCTATTTATGATGCTGTGAAGGTTATTGTAGCTGAGGAAGGGCTACGTGGTCTCTTTAAGGGGATAACACCCAATCTTCTCAAGGTAGCACCTAGTATGGCTAGCAGTTGGCTCAGCTTTGAGATCACACGAGATTTCCTTCTGGACTTGGAAGAGAAGCGATATTCGTAATGACTGTGGGTTCACCTGAGTATTGGGGGAAGAATTCAGGTCACTCAAACCCATCGTTGATATGCTGATCGCCAAATGTCTATTCAAAATTAGAGATGCTGTAAAAAAAATGGCTCAGGTTGAGGTAGGGCAAAGAAAGAAAGTATATTCCAACACATATCCATCATAGATTAATAGTAATTTGTTTTTGATTAATAATTGACTAGTAAATCGTTCTTGCTGAACTTCTTGAGGTGGGGAATGGACAGGAAAGCGGTAAAAATTGTGCAGATAGGTATTATTATTAATACGTATTTTGCCACATTAAGCTCGGTACCCCAGCCCAGTTCAAATTCTTCCAAATATGTATTAGTGTAGGGCTCAACCCGCACACACCGTCCATCTGAAAATCGTACATGAAAACCTTCGCCGGCTTCACTTTGTATACGGGTGCGATAGCCAGCCAACTTCTTAGGTTCGATCAGTCTTAGCAGCCATGGGTATGTCTGAGCAACAGCTATATATGACTTTATACATTCTATCCCTTTGGGATCCACCACTTCGCTTTATATCCAATTTACTTAGCTTTGTCAAATGATCACGACTAATCCTGCTAAATAGGTATCGACTTGGATCGCCACCATGTGCGCAGCACCCATCGCAAGGCGCCAAAGAGCGAGAATGTCTATCTTCAGGTCTTGGTGAAGCTCTATCGCTTCCTTGCTCGTACGAATGATCCGGCTTGATATTCTTTTTTTTTTTGATTGTTTACACAATACCAACTAATAATCATCTTGGATAGGCCGCACGGAATCGAATTTCAACAAGGTTGTGCTGCGCCGACTTTTCATGTCCCGTATCAATCGTCCTCCTGTTTCGCTTTCCCGCCTTGCCTCCAACGTTAGCGAGTCTCACCAGGGCAAGACTGTTGTTGTGATCGGCACTGTCACCGATGATAACCGCCTCCTCACCGTCCCCAAACTGTCTGTGGCTGCTCTGCGCTTCACTGCCACTGCTAGGGCCAGAATCGAGAAGGCTGGTGGCGAGACTTTGACTTTGGATCAGCTCGCTCTTCGCGCACCAACTGGAGCAAACACCCTCCTCCTCCGTGGTCCTAAGAATGCCCGTGAGGCCGTGAAACACTTTGGTTTCGGTCCCCACAGCCACAAGGTTTGTGTTTCAGTGATGGTTTTAGTTCGAATTCACACTAACAGATAGCAGAAACCATATGTGCGAAGCAAGGGTCGAAAGTTTGAGAGGGCCCGTGGACGAAGAAGGTCCCGTGGATTCAAGGTCTAAAAGGTGTATTCATGATTTGTCTTGTCTAGCGGGTGGATATGAGCTACATGGGCTAGTGTTAAGGACTACATTATGCTTGGAATATCCAAAGGCCCGGTGCTCGAAGCCTTCTATAGCTTGTCAGACGCCAAAGGTAAAAATTTTGTGGACGGAACCTGGGACTCCAGATAGATGACTTCGAGGATATGAAAAATGAAAACGAAAATTTTTGTTGAATTATTCTATAGGAAATAACCTCTATAGCTCATATTTGTAAACTCTTGTGTTTGTAGTTCTTACCTCCTGGTCCCTCAAAGTAGTCGCCAGCAACATGACCATCACCTCGAATCATGTATTTGTAAATGGTTAATCCATCTAATCCAACTGGTCCTCTAGAGTGGATTTTGTTTGTACTTATCCCGACCTCTGTGCCGAATCCATATCTCATTCCATCCGCAAACCTCGTGGAAGCGTTCCAGAAGACACCAGCACTATCAATGCTCTTCATAAAATGTTCTGCAACTTTACGGGACTCAGTCAGGATTATGTCAGTATGCTTCGATGAATGAGAATTGACATGCGCAATTGCTTCCTCGATATCGGAGACTGGAGATCGAGAGGGAATTGTCCTGACAGCTAGGATGAGATCGAGAAATTCGGTGTCAAAATCCGAATCAACAGCATCTTGGAGATTATTTGCTTGTACAGGATCTAATATATCCAATAATGCTGCTTTAGATTGCTGATCACAACGAAGGCAAACACCTTTTGCGATAAGAGCTTGGGCAACTTTCGGAAAAACCGTTTTGAGAACATCCTGATGAACGAGTAAGGTCTCGAGGGAGTTACACGCAGCAGGGTAGTTGGTTTTAGAATCAACAATGACTTTGACAGCAGTATCCTCATCCGCGTCGCTGTGAATATAGGCAGAACAGAGCCCATCGGCATGGCCAAGGACGGGAATTTTAGTATTTTCTTTCACATAACGAACAAGGTCATTGGAGCCGCGGGGTATGACAAGATCTATGAATGAGTCTTGCGCAAGCAGATCAGAAACCGCTGCCCTTGTTTTCACAAGCTGAATCGACAATTCTGGAACACGTGTCTTCGATATGGCTTCAGAAATTATCTTCGAAATTGTGACGAAGGATTCGGTAGATTCCTTCCCTCCTGATCAAAAATCAGCAATTGGGTCAGAACGAGCCATATTTACCTAAAACTAACCTTTGAGTATTGCAGCGTTCCCTGATTTTATAGATAGAGCAGCGATGTTTGCAATGACCTCAGGGCGGGCCTCAAAAATGATCAAGAGAACCCCAATAGGACACGAGACTCTTTCGAGAGTGAGTCCATCGTCAAGAAGAGTCCTGAGTGTGATATTTCCAACTTTTATACGGTTAGCGGAGGACTGAAGGATTTACTACTACAAAAAATCGCACATAACTTACTTGGATCCGGTAGATTTTTGACGCTCAAGATACCCTGCAGCATATCGTCATATTTCCCTGGGCGGGACAAATCAAGCCTTTTTAGAACACTGTGGCTGAGAGTGCCCCTTTCGACTGCCTGGTGTGCATTTTCTAAATCTCGCTTGTTTGCTTCGAGAATAATATTTTTGTTTGCTGAAAGGGCATCATGAAGTACAATCAAGGCTTCATTACGGTCTGCCTCTGATAATGTAGCTAAACGACGAGATGCCAGAGATGCAGATCTCGCAAGGTCAATTGCAGAAGAATCTGTAAGAGACATTTCTTATGCCGGTGAAGCAACAGGTAGGAATAGAGAATGAGAGTGGGCGCTGGCATATATGGTGCTTACGGAGGGGGAAAAAATGAGTCAATTGGCGGTAACCGATTTCCTGGCCTTGCGGGGGTGGGGAGTGGGGAACAAGAGAGCATATAGTTTCCCCTAGAGAATTTGGATCATAACCAGCCCTCTAAAATATACTAATAATTAAAGATAATGCGAGCGAATGCGAGAGAATGTTAAACACTCGAACCTGGGTGAATTATTGTAGTAGCGATCACGAAAGTGAATGCCTGAAAAACTGTCCTATCTTTTATTAAAAGTGTCTTGTGAGATACTTTACAAATATTATTCTCAATACTCTGCTATCTTTAAATATCCTCATGAACTCTGAAATTGCATCATGTAATCATTCTCAGTGATTCCTTGCCTGTATTTAAAATATTCAAACTGCACAAACTCTAAAATAAAAAGAGTTACTATCTACGGAGTCGTAGCATGGGTTACTCATAGATTTATAACAATGAATGATAATTAGAGCTTGTCTTACTCTGAGAGTTCACTTTCTTATTGTTTCTGCTCAATTGAAGTCTCCCATAAGATCCTCGTCCACGTCAAGACCACCGCCAACCTCATTGGAGCCGATACCGCTGGGTTTTCCCGAGTTAGTAGACGATTTCTGGCTTTTGGCCAAAAAATGAAAATTCTCGTGGCAAAGTTCGAGGGCATCGTTACTCCGCCTGACCCTTTCGTTGATCGTGCTCAAATCACATCTCCTTTTTATTAGCCGACTTCGTATATCTTCTTCCCGGAAGAATTGGAATTGTGTAGAGAGAGAGAAGCGGAGCATCACGGAATTCCCAGGTTCTGAGAAATGTGACAGCGTAGCATACAGCGCCCTTGACATAACAAGCGATGCTACAAATCCCTCCATATCATCTAATGACTTGGAGCTGTTAGGTGTACGCTGTACCACATCAGCCATTGTAAGTGCAGAGAATGTTCTCCCCAGTTTCAAAACCATGTATTTATCAAATGCCTCGATTAACTGGGAAATAAGACCCAAGTTGTTATCCTGCAACTGTCAGTGTTGAGTATTGTCAGTGAGAGTAGAAGCGTAACATACGGCACTCCAAACAGATTGACCAATCTCTATCTCCACACGCATTCTCTGGTTGTCGCCTTGTTCAAAGGCATTGACAAGCGAAATGTATGGCCTGGCTAACGACCGGTAAATCCGCATTACATGTGGAGCAATCGTTTTAGAGGTTGCAGGTAGCTAAAATGTAATCAAATATATTAGTTTTAAACTAGTTTTAAACGGTCGTGGTGTGGTATTATCGAAAGTTACCTTCCCATTCCCTAGAATGCTCACAAGAAGCCACTTTTTATATGCTTCCACCATGATCTTGCTGACGGAGCCAGACGTAGGAGATGATATCACTATAGTAAGAAAATGCAAAGCTCGATCCCACTCCTTTAGTGCCATGTAAACCATTGCACCATAAAGGAAGTATTGGAGATGATCCTTGTAAGATAATTCAGCTGAGAACCCAGAGGTATATGTGACGAACGCTTCGCTGGGTTCCTTCTCTGAGCATAGAAGGGGCTCAAAACCTAACCGATATGCTTGGTCGGTGTTAGCAGGGAATTGGCAGAAAAAGCCATTCAAAATGGGCAGTGCATAAGTATATGCTCGTGAGAGGAGGCAAAGCCTGATGAAAAGGAGGTGGACAGATGTGAAAGTTCCGGGGGTGGGATCAAGCCTAAGTAATGCATCCCGAATCACTTTCACTGCTAGGAGTGGCTGCATTATGGTTAGCAAGATGAGGGAATATAATAATCATCAATGAGATTCTGTTTCTCCACCTTTGAAGTGACAATCGCTGCTTGGCCTACAAGCTCAAGAAGCTTACGCCAGTCGTGTCCGACGTATCTGATTTGAATGGGGTCAAAGGTTTTCAAGAACCTAACAACCTGCATCCAAAGTTTGCTACCTGGTTTTACATCCTCAGGGATGTTTTTTTTGGTTGTGTTCTGAAGATATTGGATTCGGGCATGTAGAAGGTACAGGAAGGACAAGGTGTGTATTGATGGGTTAATACTCTATGGTGGACTGAGTGAAATTGGCCAATATGATGTAGTTGTATTCTGCAATGGCCTACTGACCTCGAGATAGTTATCAATGTCTTTATTGCCAGGGATGATACTGGGCTGTTTAAGGTATGTAATCAAGTCCCGGATTTGGCGATCATAGCTTTCGTCGGGAAGATGGTGTTGGCGGCAACGAGCAGGCACAGCAGTCAAGTGGTCAAGAAGCTCCTGAGCCATTTTAAAAGATATCCGGCTATAGATTTTTCACTCGAGTAATTTGAAGGTTTAGGTTTGCTATATGGGATGTCATATGATGATAGCAACTAATGAACGTTGATAGGTATTCAACTTAGAGAAATTTGTTATAATATACCGGTATAACTTAAGTATGTTGTGACCACTCCAGCTGATGGGAAGTTAGGTTAAGATGCTAAAGGGCTATCAGCACAGGTCACTAAGCTGTTTAGGGCTTATTAGAGGTAAATAGATAAAATACTGTCTTTTTATAAAAAATATATATAAAAAGGAAATATAATAGATTATTATATAATATTCTATATTAATAGTTAACTATATTTGCTCTTAAGTTGCCTGAAGTCTCCCAGGTTGTATAATATTAACTGTAATAAATTTTTGAGTGCAACAGGCCGTCAGGGATATTGAATGAGGAGCAACTGAGAAGCCTATTAAAAATCATGAAACCCCTTAGGAAACCCTAAGGGTTTCTGTTAGCAGGATGAAATTGGATAGACTTCCACCTTGCTGAGTGCAAACAATACTGGGATTCTCGGCAAAACCCCTACAAATCTATACCCAAAAATTGGACGTTAACACCTTAATACTAATTAATATCTACAGAGGAAGCCTTGAAGGAAATATCAGATATTTAATAGTCTTGTGATAGAGCTCATGAGATGGCCGGGGAGTGGCGCTTATGGAACCTGTCGAATGCCCCAAGCCTCCACTCCCCTAGTTGATTCTGTCTAACTATCTATTCCAGCTAGGGACAGCCTGGAGCTTATATGCTGATTGTACATTTGCTGGCTATGGGTCCTTTCTTATAGGGATTTAAATAACCTCTTAATAAAATATTCATCCCTAATAAGTACTTCACTGCTGATTTTATCTTATTTAATGACTGTACTAGTATAGCTATTATTATTATTCTTGTGATTATTTAATGTTATATAATTATATTCTTCTCTTCTGAAGCTAAATATTATTCCAGCTTTTATATAGAATATCTAGACTATATTAAATAACTTTATAAATAGATACTTAGCTATTTACCTTGTATTATCTATTGTAGTTATTATAATATAGTAATAATTTTAATCTTATAATATTCTCTCCAGCTAATCATAAGGATATAACTCTTACTTATATAAATATTTATATTTTATAAAGTATTATTTCTTTATTATTTTAATATTATTGACCTTCTTATTTATAACTCTTACTTCTCTCTGTCAGATAAGGCCTGCCAATCCTTCTTAGGGTCTAAGAGGTTGCCTAGTGCTTAAGGTATTCTACTAAGTACTAACTTGGTAAAAGGAAAATGATTGAGATATATAGTATAACTATAAAACTAAAAGATAGGCTATCTTCATTACTGATGATTTAATATAGTAAATTAAACTATAGTATAGTAAAGATAGTATTTTTATATATAATAATTATTATAATAATTATAGCCTTTTACTATAATAATTATATTCCTCATTATATTAATTATATTACCTTACTATAATTACTATATTAATATTCCTTAGTATTATATTAATATAGCTATATTACTATAATTAGATAGAATATAAATATCCTATATTTATAATAATACTAATTATAGATAAGGTAATCTATTAACTATTAATAATTAATCTTCTAATTTATATTCTTTATTCTTAAAGAAGATAAGTTACATGATATTTTTAGTAAATTTTTAAAGATGATTATCTTTTCTTATTATTTCTACAGATATATATGTGATCGCGAAGCTTAGTATATATACCATACTCAGCAAAGAATAGTTGGTAACTATTCATTTGTAGCTTTTGTGGCCAAGTATGCTAAACTATTACATATACTAATTACCTGTAATATCTTAAAAATTTAATATTTAAAAAATATAAACTTTTCTAAAGCATCTATAATAAAGATTTCATCATGACCATTTCTTATATTTATTATAAAAAAACCAATTATACATACATTAAAGCAGAGGGTTCTATTTAATATAGTAATTATATTTAATTAGAGAATTTAAAGTATATAGAAGTAAATTTTTCTAATAATTTGTAACAGTACTAATTAGGTGGTTATTATATCTCTTAACTATTCTGCCATTACCTATACACTGCCTTATACTTGCATATATATATTTCAGCATAGTATAGTTTAGGAAGATAACTTAGAATAATCACTACTTTTATTAGACTTTATTAAACTATAAGCTTATTACAATAATAGCATATCTATATATCTAAAACATGGGTTCCTAGTGCTAAAATAATACTAAAAAATCAATAAAATAAATTCTATTTATTAGTTCTTATTAATTCCCTCTAATATCTCTAGTCTGCCTTACCTTATAAGCTTAAAAGCTATACAACCTATTATATATACTATATAATTAATCTTTTCTATCTTATATCTTATATATTATAATTTTTTCTTTTATTTTTCCTTCTTCCATCCCTTCTTTATTGTTTGATAAAAAAAAATAAAAAAATTAGTAATAAATAAATAATAATAGAGATTTTAATATATATAAAGATATTTACTAAGCAGATTATATAATTCCTCAACTCAGGTTATAAATATATATATAATTTTAATAATAAAATAATAATTAAAGTAAATTTTATATTATAAAATTAATAAATTTAGAACAAACCACAAGACTAATGATAAGAAGAAAAATAAATAAATATTAAATTTAAATCCAGATTAAATAGTTTAAAGATTAAGTATCTAAGTAACTAAATATATAGTTAAAGAATACTTAATTTAGCTATTAGAAGATTCTTAGATAATAAAATAGTAAAATAATATCTTAAATATTAATAATATTATATATAATTTTTACAAAATCATAGAAGAGTAGTTAATAAACTACTAGAAAGGAAGAATTTAAAAGTTAAAATCCTATCTTTATTTTTAAAAATAATAAAAATAAATATATTATAATCCCTTACTATACTCTAAATAGTATAAGACTTAATAAATTCTTTTATATTATAAATCATACTAGAGATAACTATAGAGAAGTCAGTAGGATAAGAAATATAGATAATATTAAATTTAAATCTAATTTAATTAATATTAATTATACTTCTATTATTAATAGATATTTTAAATACAACTCTACAAGTACTAAAATCAGTATATAAATTAATATTATATAAGTCTTTCTAAAGATTAACATTATATTAATCCCTATAAGAAGAAAATTCTTTAATAGGAGAAGAATAAGAGGAGTTTTTCTAAAATTTATCTTTTATAAAATATTAAGAATTAATAGAATAATTACTCTCAACTATAGAAATAGAGTATATTATATTATTAATAGAGATTAAATTATAAATTATTAAGGAATAGAAGGATCTATAATATATTAAAAAAAATATTAGCTAATTTAACTATTCATCCAGTATAAAAATTAAAATATCTTTAAATATAAATAATAATATATTAAGGGTCCCTTAAGTAGAATTAAATATATAATAAATAGTTAAAATAACTACTATAGTATACTAAATTATACAAGCTTTTAATAATTATTATACTATAATAGTTAATATAGTAGGTATATATAGAAATAATAATATAGATTATAATTATAATATAGATAGTTATTAGAAAGTATAAAATATAGATTTCTTTTATCTTAATGCACCAGCAGATTGGGGTGTAAGTAATATTATTAATAATAATAATAAATAATACTATAGATTAGTATATATATTTATAAATTAACTAAGAATAGTAGTATAATTAAAGGATATTTAATAAATTTTATAAAATCTAAATACTTATTTTAAAGGTGAAGCCACTAGATGATGGAATATTAAATTAAATAAAATAATAAGATATAGTTTAATTTATATATAGAATATTAAAGATTAGTGTTAATAATTAGAGAGATAATTTAAATTATTATTAAGTCTAATATACTTAAAACTTAATAATATAAAATATATAATTACAGATATTAAAATATAAAAATTAATTTTATTATATATTTCTATAATATCTATATTAATGAAGCAATGTGGTGAGAGTAAGGTAAAATTTTTATTAATTCTTTAAATATAAAGGAACTTAGATTTATAACTATAAGAAATAATAAATAAATTAAAGGAAAATATAATACTGGCATAATTTATAATAATATTAAATTATAAATAAATAAACTAGTATAATAAATTTATAAATAAGGTAGAAGCTTTATATAAATATAGAGACTATTACTATAATTACTATAATAATTATAATAGATATTACAACAATAACTATAATAGATATTATAATAATAATAATAATAATAATAATAGGTACTACAATAATTTATATTAAAGAGGATATAAATATAGATACTATAGTAATAATTATAGAAATAATTATAAAGATTACTATAATAATTATTACTTAAATTACTCCTATAAGCAGTTAGAAAATTACCAATAAAATAGGAATTCTAATAATTAATAGATTTAAATTTAAGCTTATAGATAGAATAATAGATATTATAGAAATAATAGTTAATATAATTATAGATATTAAAATTACTATTAAAATAGAGTGTATTATAATAATAAAAGAGAAAATAAAGAAGATAAAGAAAGAGAGTATAAGAATGAAGATAATAAAAAGGATAATAAATATTATAAGAAAAGAGATAATAATAACTATAAGAGAAAGGAGTAAGAACATTAAAAATATAGTTATTATAGTTATAAAGAGCATTATAAAAATATTAGAAAAATATAATATAATTATTATAAAAGCAGTTTCTACTTAAATAATGATTTATATAGATATTTAAAAGCTGGTAAATATACATTACCAGTAGATATATACTTTATAGAAATAAACTTATTAATAATAAAATTAACTATAAAATTCCTATAAGAAAAACTAAATAAATTATTATTTAAAAACTGATAATATATAATAGTAAAAGCTTTTCTAGAATATAATATACCAGCAGCATCATCTAGATATAAAATATATGTTGAATGGAGCAGTACTTTTCTACAGCTAAATCTATATACTTTGAAATTGTGATATTGAAGGCCTTATTCTCCTAAACTATCTATCCTAGAGCTCACTTAAATATATAAAGCTTCATGAAGCTATCCTATACTAGTATAAAGCTACATTACCATATTTAGATAATAAATATCCTATATTTCATCTCATTATTCTGTATTTTAAAGTTAAAGGATTACATCATTGTATTAAGGTGTTAATATATTATATTTAAAATAGAATTGAAATAGCTTCACTTAAGATTCTAGTATTATTTATCTTAATAATATCTACCTAATATTTATTATTCTAACATACTCTTCTAGTAAGGCCAATATATATATTAGCTAGTTAGATAATAATATTTTATTATTAATATTAATGAGGTTAAGTATTTTAACAAATTCTTTATATTATAGCTATCTCAAATTCTTTATAAGTCTATTAACAGTCATTTTCTTTATTAGTATCTAATTAATTTATATATATCCTACTTAAACTTTCTATTAAAGTTAAAGGTACTGTATATTAACATATTATAGATTAGTTTTTAGAGTTGAATCTTTCTTTATAAGGATATTAATAATTTATTAATTATTATACTAGATAGAGAGATAGTATTTAAAATTAAATTATATAGTAGTAAATAATTAATTTTATTAAAATATTAACTTCATAACTTTAGATATTATTAATAATTTAGCTTTAATAGTTAAAGTATTTACTATTTTTTACTTACTTACTTACTAATTTATTAGTCCTTTATATAATTAATAAAGATATTCTTTAAAGCTCTTTCTATTAATATTATCTATAAATAATGTATTACTAGAATAAAGAAATAAGTTATTATATATTAATATTTTCTATAAGTATTAAATTGCATGAAACTAGGTTGAATAAAGAAAGGATATTATCTAATCTATCTTTAAGAGATATATAAAGGATAAATTTATTAAATACTCTATTAATTTATTAATAGTGAATATAATATTAAATTATATAATAATAGTAGTATATAGTAATAATTCTATTTTTTATTAAAACTATTTTATATTATCAGTAATTACTATTTCTAGATTTTATATAAGCTTTATAATAGGATTAAGTAGTATTCTAGAATATTTTAATAGATTATTAAGGTAGTATTGGACTACTATAACTTTAATATATAAATCTTAATAAAGCTATATTTTTTCAGCTTATTAATTATATATAATATAAATCTCTAGGAACTAAGATACTTTACTTATATTTTATAATTTATATTTAATATTAAGAGCTTATTTAAAGATATTAGCTATATTTTAGCTCTCTTCTATTAATTTATTAAGAATAATTATATTATTAACATAAAATAGTATAATTAGATAGTTATTAAAAAAGAGATATTTATCTTCTATAATTAATTTAAATTTAAATATTTTAAGTATTGAGGCTAGCTCTTTCTATTAAAATTAGAGGAATCTTTATAATTTATATAGTATTTTAAAAAGTAGCTATATCTTTTCTTTCTTATTATATCTATTAGGAATTTGATAGTATATCTTTTTATTTATTAAAGTATTTAGAAATATATTTATAATATCTTTTTATAATATATTAAGCCTGAATATAGCAGCTAGTACTATTATTATTCTAAATATTTTTATTATAAAAGTTACAGCTCTTTTTTCTATATAATTTTATACTTAGAGGTTGCCTTATATATATAATTATACTTTTATCTTTATATAGTATCTATCTTTATTAAATTTATATATAAATATTTATTTAATAGATAGTATTCTTAATCCTTTTATTTCTAATTTATTAACTTTCTAGTAAATTTCTTTATTTTTAATAGTCTTTACTTCTATTATACATGCTTGGATGAATTCATTTCTTAGTAGATATTTAAATATAGTATTTTATATTTCTAATACTGCTGGTAGCTTATCTTAATAATATTATTATTATTAGGGTTACTATATTATATTAATATTAAATATTATTAGAATATCTATAGACTCTATAGGCTCTCTAATATAATATACTATATAATTAAGATTATTTTACTTTATATAATTTTATCTTTCTTATATAATATTTAAAATATCTACTTTATATCTAGATCTTTAATAGGGTTACAGCTCTTTACTATATTAAATTAATATAAAATCTTTATTTTTATCTCTACTCTCTAAGCTTATAGTAGTTAATATACTTATATTTTAACTTTATATTATTAATATTTTATTTTTAATTTCTTCTCATTCTTTAGATAATTAATACTGTTTCTAGGGTGGTCTATAAAAGGCTTTTATAGATTCTTTCTATTCTATTAAATTTTTTAATGAATTAAGTAGTAAATAGCTTGGTAAGTTATTTTATTAATAATTTTTAATAACTCTTTCTTCTATAACTTTAACATGCTTATTTTTAATTGGCTCTAATATTAGTATTAATTTAGATGTAGGTAAGACTAGTAATATAATTACTTTAATTTCTATTTTAATTTATAGGGCTTCTATTAAAGGTTTACTTTATAAGAATTATATTAAATTACTCTCTTTAACTTTATCTTTATCTTCTAACTTATCAGATGGCTCTTTATTAATATTTTTATACTATTATCTTTAATAAAGTAATATAGATGGTATTACTATCTATATATAAGGCTTTAATAATTCTACTATAATTAAATTCTTAATAAATAGCTGTTTTAAATTATATAGCTAATCTTTATTAAAGGTGATATCTCTTAATTTATCTACTTTTTATTACTTAGATATTTATATTTTCTATATATTTAATATTTTGTATCCTACTAGATAGCTAATTAATATTTATAGTAATATTTTATTCTCTTTTTTAATATCTAGATTTCTTATATATACTTAACATTTAAATATATATATATTTACTAGATTTAACTTAATTTTATATACTAATTTGTATAGAGTCTTCCACTCTAGAATTTTTATTAAAATTTAATTTAATAAATAAGCAGCCTATTTTATTATATATAGCTATATATTCTATAGAAGCTTTACTTTATATAGAAAATATTATATCCTTACTAAAATTATATTACTAAATTACTCTATAGGGCTATTCTAACTAGATATTTTATAAATAGATTAATAATAAAAGATATTCTTTTTATAAATTAACTATTTCTATTTATTCTTTAATATCTATTCTCTATCAGATTTGAATACTTTAATTATATAATTTTATTAATTCTTAACTATATTAATAAAGTCTTTAACTATATAGATTAGTATACTTTTTATAATTAATATATAGATAAATTATATTCAGCTATATTTATTATAGAAATAAATAATTTATCTATCTTTATTATATTCAGCCCATATATAGATTAGGTTAAAATAAATTCTTTTAAATAAAGTTTTTATCTTCATTTCTACTTTTTAAAATAATTAAGTAATTATATTTAACAGCTTGCATATTTTATAATTCTTAGAGGTTTTAAAATTATCTTAATTAGTAATTATTATATCTTTAACAGCTTTAAATAAATATTTTAATACTTTATAGTTAGTATATTTTAATTATTTATATTATTATTTTATATCCCCTGCTAGTTGCAGTAGCTTTATTAACTTTCTTTTAACTTATTTAGTTATAAATACTTCCTCCTATTATAGTTAATTCAGTATATATTTGATTATCTATAGTTAATATATTTTTTTTAGTTTAAAGACTTTTTATCCATTCTTTTAGATTATATTATTATTAAAATCTATACTAAGTTTGGCTTCTTTTAGCTTATATAGTAATATTAAGTTTATATAGAATCTTAATATGTATATTATATTCTATAGAATTATTTTTAAATTTAATATTCTACAATTTAATTATATTACTACTATTCTAGTATCTTATATATTAAATATCTCTTTATTTACTAATATATTTAACTAATTGCTATTTAGGATATAATTAGTAAAATAGAATATATTATTATAAATATAGATTATTACTTCTAAATTTAATATAAAGCTATCTTAGAATTTATATACTATCTTTAGTATAAATCCTATATAAATTAGTAGTGATTTATTAGTAACTATTATAATAATATCTTTATCTTTATTTTTATTCTTATTTTTATCCCTATTCAGCATGCTTTAAAGCTTTCTTTTAAAAGGTATAGTATATTTTACTATCCTTTTAATTTTTACTTTAATATTTAACTGTAATTCCCATATTTTGAGCCTTTTAAAGCTATTTAGATAATAGTAATTCTTTAATTAATATTTCATTCTATATATATATGGACAATTATTATTTTTATTATTAGATTCTTTATCTAAATCCTTAATAATTTTCTTATTATTTTTTTCTAGATTATCTAATATTCCTTTAAATGTAGTGTGTGCAGACTTGAAGTAATATTCTTTATTTATTATTAATATATTATTAATATATCCCCTAAAGAGAATTATTAGTTTTAGTAATGTTATATCTTTATCTTTCTATAGGAGATTAATATAGATATTTATCTATATTAAAGTATATTAGCTAATTATTAATAGAAAATTTTATATAGTATTTTATTTACTAATCTCTAGGATTTTCTAGTCTACTTCTTTATAATAAGTAGCTTTAAAGATTATAACCTATTTAAATATATTTTAATTCTTTATTAATACTATCTTTACTATATTATATTTCCTCTATATAATTCTTTTTTATTATTCTATTAATAGAGCTATCTACTCCTTAAGTAATTATAAACTTTTATAGATAGTTTTATTAATAATATAATAGTATAATATCTTATTAATAATTATTTAAATTACTTATAATACATCAGCAATTTCTTATTAATATTCTTAATATTTTTTCTTCTAATGAATATATATATTTTATTGGTTCTTTTCTTATTTTCTAGATATATTATTTAGGATTATTAAATATTTAGAAGCTATTAATAATTCATTTATTTTAATATTTAGATTAATATACTCCTATATATCTCTCATCTTTATAAGAGTCATTATATTATTAAATTATATTTATTAGTTATTTTATTCTAAGAGTATAACTTAAATCTTTATGGTGGTAGATTCTATTATTAGTTTTTATAGAATATTAATATATTGTATTTATAATAGATTTAAAGGTGTTTTAATACTATATTAATATTATAATACTTTAGAAAAGACTTTTCTATATATATTAAAGAAGGTATAAATAGCTGGAGAATATTTAGTAATTTATATAATTAATTAGACTTATAACTATTAAATAGAGTAGCACTTTTCTATAGCTAAATCTATATACTTTAAAATTATAATATTAAAGGCCTTATTCTTCTAAATTACCTATTCTAGAGTTTACTTAAATATATAAAGCTTCATGAAGCTATCCTATACTAGTATAAAGCTATATTATTATATTTAGATAATGAATGTTCTATATTTCATCTCATTATTCTATATTTTAAAGTTAAAGGATTACACTATTGCATTGAGGTGTTGATGTATCATATTTAGGATAGAATTAGAATGGCTTTACTTAGGATTCCAGCATCATTTGCCTTGGCAATATCTACCTGATATTCATCATTCCGACAATATATATTAATAATTATTAATAGAGCTTTTTTACTCTTATACCTATTAAATATAAAGATATAAAAATATATAAGCCCTATATTAATATAAAAAATAATAAATAACTTTATAAGTATAGAGTTTATACATCTATAGATATACTTATTAAATATAGAGAAAAAATCTAGATAATAAATTATAATAGATATTAAGATAGAAGCATACCTAGCAGAGTTGCTATATATAAATATATTATTTAAAATAGATATTTTAAAAAAAGAAGATTTTAAGATAGACTTTAAAATATATACAGTAATTATAGGTTCTTATAATATAAAAATATCTATTATAATTATATTAAAATTAAATTATTGTCAGCCACTATTAATATTTATAAAGAAATAAATAATTATTCCTGCAGGGATAATATAGTAAATTATAGTATAGAGATAAAAATTAATAATAGATTATAATTATTTTTTTAATTCTATTTAATAGCACTAGACTATATTATATATATATATATAATAAATAGTAATTTCTTATATATAATAGTAATAAATTCATCTAGACAGATAATTACTATTAAGTAATATAAATAAATAGGGATCCTATCTAAATTTAATAGTACTAATATTTACTATATACAGCTAGATATCTTTTATTTTATAGAAAAATTATTAAAAATACTAGAACCTTTAAACTTTACTATATATAAAAAGATAATGGATAATATAATAATACTATCTAATAATATTATAGTATATAAAAATAAGTCAGTTATAAATAATTTTTATAAATTAATAAATAAATATACTAGTATATGGACAAATTAAGAATTAATATAGATTATAGAAGATAAAAATATAAAAATATAATTAAAGAAAGGATGGAAAGACAGGCTTAAATAATATATAATAAAGATATATTTATATATATAATAAGATAAAGAATATATAGATAGAATTTTTAATAAATTATATAAATAAAAATATATAATCTAGTTAGATTTAATTATCTTAATAAAATAGCCAGTTTTCATTATATAATACCCTAATAAAATAGATAAAATAATAAAATATCCAGTAATTAATATTTATAATTTAAATATAAAAGTAATAAAAGATATATATTTAATTTTAAATTAAAAAGAAATTATTATAGAAGTAGCTAGCTCTAAATTTCTATTAATTATAAATATAATATTAATATTTTACTAATAATTATTAAGTAAGAATTTATATTACTTTATAGAAATTATCTTATACTATAAATAGAAAGTACTTATAATTTATTTAATAGACTATATTAATTTAGTAGTATATATATAAAGATAGATTGATAATAAATTCTATAATATATAATATTTTATATATATATATATTAATAATTTTATTATATATTCTATAATATTAAAAGAACATCTAATATACCTTAAGTAATTCTTTAGAAGATATTAGAAATATAGAATAATATTAAATCTTAAGAAAATTTTTCTAGAATTCTTATTAATAAAACTACTAGAGAAAAAAATTTTATTACTAAATCTTATAATAATAGAGGTAAAGCTTAAGGCCCTAAATAAACTATAATTTCTAATAAATTTAGCAGATTTAAATATCTATATTAGAATAATAGAATAGTTAGCAGACAATATACTATTTTATATAATAAAAATATACTCTTTATAGAAAAGAAAAGTATATTTAAATTATTTAATATTAAATTTTTATAATAAAAAGGCCCTAAGAAAAAGATATATAAAAAAATAAAATTAAATAGAATAACTAATAAGGAAAGAGAAGTATTTAATAATATATAATTATATTTTAAAAATCTAATCTTATTAAGCTACTATAATATGAATGAATATTTATTTATTAATATAGATTTAAGTAAGAAATATAGATATAATATAATAATATTTTATATTAAAATATTATAGAAAAGGATAGATCTAAATCTTTTAATACTAGATCTAATTAAATTAATCTTATTTTTAAGCTACTCTTTAGAAAATATAGAAAAAAATTACTAATTAATAGAGCTAGAGATAATAAATTTAATATAGATAATTTAAAAAAATTTATTATATAATAGAATTAAACTATAAAAGAATTATTATATTTATTAATTATATAAGTTTAGTATAAATTATAAAGTAAATAATATTATAGATAATAATAATTAATAGACTAAACTTATATCTAATAAGAGTATTAATATATATTTAATAATTTAATGTTACCATCTTATATAAACTAGAAAAATTAAATATTATACTAGATACTTTATTAAGATTATTATTATATATAAAAGATGAACTAGAAGATTCTTTAAATACTTTAAATCTAGAAGGTATGTTAGAAACTTTATAGATAGAAGTTTTATAAGTAGATAATATAAAGTAATTATATAAAGAGAGTATTCTAATGATTATCTTTTTATAAAACTTTAAAAAAAAGATTATTAAAGATTATAGAGAAGATAAGAAGTAATTATAATTAAAAAAAATACTATAAAAAAATAAAAAGAGTACATATCTAGTCAAGCTACTTTATCAAATAGATAAGAATAATATTATATTTTTAATTAAGTATAATAGATTAATAGATATATTAAGATTCTTATTAAATATAAATTAAGTTTATCTAGTATATAATATTATTTATTTTATAATTTATATTAAACTTATATAATTTATAAATATAATAATTCTCTTCTAATTTAATTCTATTATATAATAGATTTTTTAAATAATCTATATTAAATCTACTATTTCTAATTCTATTAGTTAGTAATTCTTTTCTATATTTTCCAATAAATAATTTAGAAATAGTATTAATTTAACTATATTAGAAGTTAGTAGATTAAAAGTAATTATTTTCTATAATATTTTAATATAAAATATTATTACTCTATATTCTTATCTCTTACTAGAATCTATATTAATAAATATATATTTATTAATATTATAATAATTTAATAGAATTAAATCTTTAAAATAAAATTATATATTTTTAAATGCCTTTATTTTCTTATCTATTATATTATTTAATTCTATTCTTTTTATATATCTCTTTCTTAGAATCTTCTTTTATTAAATAATATAATTATATTATTTACTATTAATTTTATTTCTTTAAAAAATCTTAGTACTTTAAAATTTAATAGTTTTAGAATTTTTAATAATATCTCTACTAGGTGAAATGTATCTACTTATATATAATAAATATTATTATTATTAAATTTAGATAAAATTCTTATATATTTATATCTTTTAATTATAATTATATATTTAAATATATTTATTACTATTATATAAAAGAAATTACTATTTACTGTATATATATATAGTATAGCTTGATTTTATTAGATTAGATTAAAGAAATAATTATAATCTTCTATTAAATTTTATTTTTATATTTTAACTATCTACATTATTCCTACTGGAATAATTGTCCTTTTTTCTATATTTACTAATAGTAGTTATCAATAATTTAGTTTTAATATAATTGAAATAGATATTTTTATATTATATAATCCTATTACTACTATTATAATAAATATATTTTTATTATTTTAAATAACTTTAATTAATAATTAATGAGTTCTATCTTTTCTATAATTTTAAAAGACTCTATTTTAATATAATTAAATTTTTACTCAATCTCTTTCATCAAATATAATATTATGAAAGATATACTTTCTCCCTCTTTTTAAAATATAATTTCCCTAACCTTTACCTATTATAATATAAAGTTATTTATAGATTAATAAATTTAATTTCTCTTATTAATATTTTATATATTTTTTTAATCTTACTATTCCCTTTAAATATATTTATATAAATATAATCTTTTTAACTTTAATTTTAGACTTATCCTTATTAATATTGATATATATATTAAATTAGATAAAGTATTATAATTTACTTTAATTTTTATTTTTATAATAGAAACTCTAATATATTATTAAATATTTTAGATATATTATAAATTCTATATAGAAATAGGTATTTCTTCTATAAAAATATATTAATAGAAAGAGCTCTAAAGGGTATCTTATTAATTATATAGATGAGTAATAAATTAGAGAGTAAGTAAGTAGAAAATAATAAATACTTTAATTATTAAAGTAGAGCGGCTAGTAATATTTAAAGTTGTGAAGTTAATATTTTGATAAAATTAATTATTTATTATTATATAATTTAACTTTAAATATTATCTCTTTATTTAGTGTGATAACTAATGGATTAT
Source organism: Aspergillus haitiensis (assembly GCA_027569155.1). NCBI lineage: Eukaryota > Fungi > Ascomycota > Eurotiomycetes > Eurotiales > Aspergillaceae > Aspergillus > Aspergillus haitiensis. The sequence continues at coordinate 370,287 of JAPDEO010000009.1, read as the reverse complement.
TAATATTTTTATAAAGAAAGATTTGACTCTAAAAATTAACCTATAGTATATTAATATATAATATCTTGAACTTTAATAGAAAGTTTAAGTAGAATGTATATAAATTAATTAGATATTAATAAAGAAAAATAGCTGCTAATGGACTTATAAAGAATTTAAGATAAATATAATATAAAGAGTTTATTAGATTACTTAATCTTATTAACATTAGTAATAAAATACTACTATCTAACTAGCTAATTTATATATTGACCTCACTAAAAGAGTGTGTTGGAATAATAAAATATTAGGTAGATATTATTAAAATAAGTAATATAGGAATCCTAAGTAAAGTAATACTAAATCCATCCTAAATATAATATATTAACACCTTAATGTAATGTTGCAATCCTTTTGACTTCAAAATATAGAATATTTAGGATGCTCATTATTTGAATATGGCAATATAGCTTTATACTAGTATAGAATAGCTTTATAAAGCAAGTAAGCTCTAGGATAGGTAGATTAGGAGAAGAACAAGGCCTTCAAGATTGTAATTTTAAAGCATACAGATTTAGGTGTAGAAAATGCTGCTCCATTTGACAATTAACTATAAGTATAATATCCAAACTTTCTTCTTATATAAGTAGTACTTTAAATACAAGAAACTATATAATATAGTAAATATTACAGGGCTTCTTAATTAAATTATAATTAATTTAAAATAAATATATATTAAAATACTAAATAATATCTATAATCTATCGATAATTATTAATTAGATAGAGAAATTCTAGAGTTAAAATAATACTAATAATTTTAATTAAAATATAATAATTTATACTATTATAGCGAAATTAATATTAATTCTTTTTATAGTATTTAATTAAATAAATTAGGCATATATAGAGAAATTTTATATAAATAATTAATAGAAATATTATAAAAGATATAATTATAATAAATATATAGTTTATTAATAAAGAAAGCTATTCTATATCAAATATTCTAATTTTATAACTATTAATAAGTTTAATATATATTATATTAAGAAGCTGCTTTATCTCCTTCTAGGGGATTTAAAATATCTTCTTTAAATTTTTAATAATTAATTATCCTATAATACTATTAAAGAGGCTATTATTGTAGTATATAATAGAGTAAAGATTAATAATTAGAGTTTTCTTTACTTTTAAGTAAGTAATAATATTCTAGTTATTTTAGAATACTTCTATTATTATATTTACTTTCTTTTTATTATTAATTTTTATTATTCTCTATTTTTTAAAATTATATTATTTATTATATATTACCTATTTTCTTTAATAATGTAATACTTATATTTGACCAGCCATTCCATTTATTTTACTAGATAGTAGAGATTATTTTAAAAGTTATTTTATTTTTAATTTCTTTAATTTTTTATTTATTATTAGCTAGCTAGCTTAAGTATTAATTAATAACTTATTTATTCACTTACTATTCTAGAGTTCTAATATTTAATAAAACATATAAAATACTATAAATATAATTGTATTTAATTAAAATGCTAAATTCATAGTATTTAATATTTAGAATAGGCTAATAAATTTTAGAGCTAGTTTTAGTAAGAATAATTTTAATTTTAATTTCTTTATAAATATAGTAACTAGATCTCCTTATCTTAGTATTTTTAAATATATTATTCTATTACCTTTTAATTAAAGAAGTTTTATAAAATAGGGATTAATTAATTAATACTAGATAAAGAGTTATTTATTATTATTTACTTCTTTAAATATTATTAATAATATTTTAAAGAAGTATAATATGTCAGAGCACCTTTAGGTGCCTGAGGCACATTCTGCCACCGCCCTCGCTTGGCGTCCCACACCTCTATATTGAGGTTGTGTCCTTCCTCTTAGAGTAGCTAGATAGCTAGATCCAATATCCACTACCGATTCCTATTGGCCAGCCGTTTTCCTGCTCTGTCATAATATATTATTAAAGTTCTATTTAATTATAATAATCTTTAAATCTTTATAAAATAATTTCAGCTAAATAACTGATAAGTATATTAATAGCTTTTTCTAATAATATTTAACTTTATTATTTAGTATAAACTTAATAAATTAAATTTTATTAATAAATCTTCTAGAAAGATCTCTAGACTTAAAAAGAATATTTTGAAAATTAAAATTAAAGAATCTCTCTTTAAAAGAATAGAAGAAATTTCCATTTAAGCTGTAATTAAAAGTAAATTTAATAAAACATTAAAGAATTTAGATAGAATATTTAAGAATCTAGTTTTATAAATACTTTAATAGTCTTAATACTTTATAGACAACTTTTTAAGTACTTTCTTTAATTTCTTTTCATAAAGTTCTTATAGCTTTATCTATATTTTATTTATTATAATTACAACTTTTCTAGTTAATTTTATTTCTTAAGATAATATTATTATAATTCCTTATTTTTAAATATTCTTTTTAATCTCTTTTCTATATCCTAAATACCTGATTTAGTTCTATTTTCTTAATTTTTATATATTATTTATTAACACTAACTATTCTTCTTATTTACTTAATTATTAGTTCTTGCTATAATAGCCATTCCATTTTAAAGACTCTATTATAGATTTCAGTTCTTATAAGGGTAATTTTAAAGGCTAATAAATATTAATATGCTTCTATTATTAAAAGAATAAGTCCCATTCTAATGCATAAATAATCCTTTTTATAGAATTTTTTCATTAATTTCTTAGATTTTTCTATCAGATTCTTTTAGCTGAGTTGATATTCTATATTTTTCTATAATTTTTTAATTAATAAAGTTTTCTAATACTTTTAGATTAATTATGATTCATGCTGGGTGCCCATTAATTTCTAGAAGGATTATTTATTAATAATTAGTAAATTATTAATTACTGCTAATTATATATAGTTGTAATATTTATTATAATATCTCTATTATATAATAAAGTATTTATTCTAATTATTAATAACTATTTATCTCTTTTTCTTATATAGTTCTTTACTTTAAATCCTTACTAAATATATTTATATTAAAAAAAGACAAGAGCCCAAGAATGATTATTAATTAATATCTAGATAATAATATCAAAGATAATGCTATTAAAGTATTATATATAGAATAAAAAAGAGATTTATTATAAGAGGTAAGATCCTAACTATATTTAATATATTATATAATTACTTTAATCTAAATATATAATCAAAAGACTAATGGAAAACTACATTCTTGACTAATAAAAGATTATATAAATAGATTATAGCATCTATAAGATTAAGGTAATTATCAGCTAAAATTATAAAGTATATATATAACTTATATATTATTCTATAAGTATTTAAACAAGTTTGTTGCTATTTACTTTAATAATAATAATATTTATTTTAAGAATATAAAGGAATATAATTAATTATTATTATAATAATAAATATAGGACTTATATTAAGTATTAAAAAGTATAAATTTAATATAATTAAAATTAAATATTCAGAATAATTTACTTACTAGAAGAATGGTAGATCCTATAGAAAAAAATTAATATAATTATTAATTAGCTAATACTAGAAGACAAGAAAGATATTTAGAGATTTTTAAAAATAATAAGATATATTTAAGAATATCTATTTAAATATATAAAAAATATTAGATCTCTAATAAAATTATAAAGATAATAAATTATTTATATAAACAAGTAAATAGTAGTGCTTTTAAATTAATAGAGAATTATAATTGAAGTATTAATATTTAAACTATATAATCTAAAATAATAGAATATTTTAAAAATTAATATATTAGAAGAAGTGATTAGATTAGTACTTAAATAGTAAAAGAACAATATGAAATTATAATTTATCTTATTTTATTTTTAATAACTAATTTAAGCTAAATAAAATTATAATATTTATTATAATTGAATATTTATAATAATTAAATAAATTTAAATAATAAAGATATTATCTTCAAGAAGCACTGGAAGAAATAATTATTTAAGTAGATTATCAGAATTTAATATATTTTATTAATATTAAGGAATTAAAAGAATTATAAGTATAATAAATATAGGATTTATCTAGAAATAAATTTTAAATTAAATATATTAAAGGAAAAAGGAACATTACTATAAATATATTAAACTGATTATTAGAGATGTCTAGTTATTAGATAGACATCCTATTAATCAGATAAGAAATTGGATGCAAATCTATAATAGGATAGTGCTAGTATGAGTTAGGATGGATGAGCTATTTTAAATAGGCTAATTAGAGAGTTTGAATACTTAAAGCTTAGAGGAATTATATCTAGATCCTATAGATAATCCTTTTAGTAGAGAGAGAATTATCTAAGTTTGGGCTAATTTTAAGAGAAGATAATATAGAAGATCTAGATAGTTATAAAATAAAGAAGCTTTTAAATAAAGATATTAAAGGATGCACTATAAAATACTTGATGAAATAAAAGGATTACAAGGATAAGTATAATAGATAATATAATATAAGAGATCTATAGAACATAAAGAAGTTAATTAAAGAATATAAAAATAGAACTTCCCAAGGACTTTAACTAATAAGGAAAGATAGAAAGAAATGTAGGAAAATATAACTTATTTATTAATATAGTTAGAGTTTAATAAGTATTGTTACTAGATTATTTTAATTTATTTATTTCTTTTATTTTCTTCTATTTTCTTTTATTATTTTTATAGTGCTTTAAGTTAGCAGCAAGCTTATTATAATAAGAGGGATATATAATATACTTATAGTATTTAGTAACTACTTTTCTTCTAAAAGTTACTATCATATTCTTTAACTATTCTGCAATCCCCCTATAACTGCCATATATATATATATATATATTAGAGCATCTCATATAACTTAGGGAGAGGCAACTTAAATTAATTATAACTTTTATTAGTATCAGAGATATCTAGTTGTCAGGCAGACATCTCATTAATTAGGTAAGGAATCAGATGCAAATCTATAATAGGGAATAGTACTAGTATAAATTGGAATAGATAAGCTATTTTAAATAGACTAATTAAAGAGTTTAAATGTTTAAAGCTTTTCATCTTTTAAATATAGAGATTAATTCTTATAGAATTAAAAAGATTCCCCTTCTAGCTTAAATAGGGCTTTTATATCCTTTTATATTCTTTATTTACTAGTTATTTAATATTAATCTAATATTATATTTAGGGCCTTTTAGAGATAGCTTAATATCTTTATAATATTAATATATTATATAATAGTTATCCTATTCTTATAGCCTAGATCTAGAGTACTTTAATATAGATAAATAGAGTACTTTTAGTAAGTATTTTAATAGAAATGAATAAAATATTTTTAACTTTTTATTATAATTATATCTCCTATCTTTATTAGCTGATCTTAATTAATAATATAATTTATACTATTCTTTATTATACTAATATTTACTTCTATATTAGATCTTTTTTACTATATAATTATTTATTAAACATCATCCTTTAAGTTATATTAAATATTTTTAAAATAGTGCTGTTATTAATAAATAAAGAATTTTTTTAAGATATAGCCCTAAAATATTATATATCTTAATAATAAGTTAATAAGATGATATACTATTAAATTAGTATATATAAAAGAGTAATTTACTAAGTTAAAAAAGTTAAATACTTAATTTAATCTTATTAATATCTTAATAATATAACTAGCTAATTAAATATAATTAATAATTTATTCTCTAGCTGCTTTTTCTTATAAATTTAAATATTTTTAATATCTTTCTTACTTTTATTCAGTTTAAAAAAATTATAATCCTACTATAAATAAGCTATTTAAGATTAAATATAAGTATAATATTTAGATATTAATCTTATATAAGTAGTATTTTTAATATAAAAAGTTATATAAAATAATAAGTATTTAGAAAGCTTCTTTATAAATTTATAATTAATTTCTTTAAAAATAGATCTATATTAGAATAATTAAAAATATTTATAATCTATCTAAAGTCCTTAATTAAAATAAGAAATTTTAGACTTAGAATAATATTAATAACTTTAATTAGAATGTAACAGTCTATATAATTATTATTAAATTAATAGTAATTCTTCTAGCTATATTTAATTAGGTGAATTATACTTATATAGAGGAGTTTATTATAAATAATTAAAAGAAGTATTATATAGGATATAATTATAATATATATATATTTTATTATTAGCAGGATTTATTATATATTTAATATTTAAATACTTAAGTAATTAATAGTAAGATTTATAAATATTAATTTAAAAAGTTACTTTATCTTTTACTAGAAGATATAGAGTATATTCTTTAAATTTTTATTAAATAATAATTTTATAATATTATTAAAAAGACTATACTTATAGCATATAATAGAGTAAAGATTAATAAATTAAAGTTTTCTTTATTTATAGGGGAGTAGTAGTATTAAAGTTAATTTAAAATAATTTTATTATTATATTTATTTTTTTTTAAATTTTTATTTTTTAAAATTATATATTCTTTACTATATATTCTCTATATTTTATTTAATAATTTATTAATTATACTCTATCAGCCATCCTATTTATTTTATTAAGTAGTAAAGATTATTTTAAAAGATTATTTTATCTTTAACTTCTTTAACTTCTTATTTATTATTATTAACTAGTTTAAATATTAGTAGCTTATTTATTAACTTACTATTTTAGAATTCTAATAGTAAGATATAGAAGATATTATAGATATAATTATATTTAATTAAAAGATTAAGTTAATATACTTAAGATCTAATAATATTTAGTATTTAAAATAAATTAATAAATTTTAGAGCTAGTTTTAATAATAGTAGCTTTAATTTTAAATTCTTTATAGATAGAATAACTAGATCTCTTTATTTTAATATCTTTTAAATATATTTTATATTATAATACTTTACTTATATTTTACTTATTTATTATTAGTATTCTTTTAAATTTATATAAATATTTTTTAATTTCTTTATTTTTATCTATATAGCTGGGACCTCTCCCTAAATAGTATTAATTTTAATATATAAATAAAAGTCTAATAAATATCTAAATAAAGCTTCAATAGGGAAAGTTTAGATAATAAAATTTTAAATATTATTATAAATAAATTTAGTAGTTTAAAATAATTTTAGTTAATTAATTTACTCTTTATTAGTAAAGTATTAAAAATAATATTCTAGAATTTAATTTATTCTTTCTATTTAACTATTAATTTATAGATAAAATATAGTAGAGAGCTGTAATTTAATATAGTTATAGTAATATAATTTTAATTAAAATTTATTTATAAAGAGACTTTCTTTATTTAATATAATTTTATTAGGGGCTCTATATTAAAGTTCTATTTTATTATAAAATAATTTAGCTAACTCAGCAGTATTTATTTAGATTAATATAGAAAAGAATAAAGAATACTTTATAAGTTAGTTAATAATAATAAAGATATTATTAATTAGGTGATCTTTAAATAGTATTAAAAGTAATTTAATAATAAAGTATATAGATAATTTACTCTAGAATTATAATAGAATAAATAGGGACTTAAGTTATTTATATAGTTTATATTTAAGAGACTTTATTCTTTAATAAATAGGATAATTAGCAATATATTTAATAATATTATTATAAAGATTTATCTATTTATATTTTTAAAGTATATATCTTCAGAATTATATCTTTAAAGAGTTATTAAATCAGTAATATAGAACCTACAGCTTAATTTACTCTATATAGTATAGTTAATTAGTCTAAAGTTATTATTCTTTAATTAGTTAGTCTATTTTAAAATTTTAGATAATTTATCTAGTAAAGCCCCTTTAGAGGCCTTAAATATATTATTTAATAAGATTCTTTTTAAATTTATAGATATTCTATTTAAATTCTTTAACTTTTTATTTAATTTACTTTTAATTAAAATTTAAATGGAGATTCCCTTTATTCTTTTAGAGAGAGATTTTTTAATTCTAATTTTAAAAATATTTTTCTTAAGTCTAGAGATCTTCCTAGAAGATTTATTAATAAAATTTAATTTATTAGATTTATATTAAATAATAAAGTTAAATAATATTAGAAAAAGATATTAATAGACTTATTAATTATTTAATTAGGATTATTTTATAAAGATTTAAAGATTATTATAGTTAAATAGAACTTTAATAGTATATTATACTTCTTTAAAATATTATTATTAATATTTAAAGAAGTAAATAATAGTAAATAACTCCTTATTTAATATTATCTAATTAATCTCTATTCTAAAGAACTTCTTTAATTAAAAGATAATAGAATAGTATACTCCTTTAGTTTAATTATAAAAAAACTCTAGATATTATATAATTAGATATATTAGTTTCTAATTAAATTAAAAAAATAGAATTAAAGTAATATAGTAGAGGTACTATTTTAAAAATATTAAATAATATATAAAATATTTTTATTTCTTTTTTTTCTATAATTATAAATCCTGGCTTCTATTTATTTTTTATATCTTTTAATAAGCTAGTTAAAGATAATATAATTTTTAAATAATTAGTAATAAAATAATAGTAGAAATTATAGAATTTAAGAAAAATTTATAAATTATAATATATATCTAGCTTCTTCTAATTTATTATAATCTTAATTTAGCTTAGATCTATAGTAATCTCTTTATAAAAGATAATATATTTAAGAAATTCTATTTTATTCTTATAAAATTTATACTTTAAAAGCTTAATATATAGCTAGACTATCTATAGTTATTTTAATATAGTTTTAATATATTTTTTATAAATTTTCTTATTATTAGAATATATTAAGATGTTATCTAGATAGATAATATAAAAATTATTTAGTATATTATATAAAGTAGTATAGATATAATTTTAGAAGATAGTAAAAGTATTAATAAGATTAAAAAATATAATTATATATTTAAAATAGCTATATTATATATAAAATACTGTCTTTTATTTATCTCCTTTATAAATATAGATTTAATAGTATATATCTACTAAATTAAGTTTAGTAAAGTATTTAGATTCTAATATTTTATTTAGAATTTTTAAAATAAGAAATAATAAATAGTAATTTTTAATTATAGCTTTATTTAAGCCTCTATAATTAATATAAAGATAAAGATTATTATTTTTTTAAAGATAAAGAGTATAGATACTTCTATAGAGCTTTTTAATAATTAAATCCTTCTATATTTAAAATTAATATCTAGATACTTTTAAAATACCTTTAATTTAATTTAGAATAGTAGATAAATTAGTTTATAAAATATTATTATTTCTTTCTTTAATTTTATTAAATATCTTACTTTCTTTAAAGTAGAGATGCTTTATACTTAATCTATAAAGAAAATATTATAATAATTAATAAACTTAATTAGAATATTATTAAATAATAAGATAGATATTAAATTATATTTAATTTTCTTTTCTTCTTTAAAGATTTATATATTTTCTAATATCTTTACTATAGTAAAGATATATACTTTATTTTAATATTTCTTTATAAATTTTTAAATAAGTAATACTTTAAAAGAGATTATTTTAAATTATTATTAATTTTTTATAGGACTAGATAGATTTAAAGATCTTTTAAAATTATAGTAGATAATAAAATTAGACTTTCTTTTTTATTAAAATTTTATTTAATTATAATATAAAGTCTTTTAATATTATAGCTAGTCCCTTATAAATTAATTAAAATAAATAAGATATTCTATATACTATAAGTATAAATTTTTAATTTATTTACTATTTTTAAAATTAAAATAGATAATTTAACTTACTAGAAGTAATATTTCTTTATAAATTTTTAATTAATTATATTTACTTTAGTATTAGTATCTAGATCTATATATATTTTAATATTATTTTAAATATAAATCTTTATATATATTCTTAGTATTATCTCTATAATTAAATAAATTAGAGTAGCAGGAACTTCTACTTTAATTTATTATAATTTATTAATTCTTTAAAAGGGAGATAAATATAATTAGAGTTAAAATTAGAATAATTAGAGAATATTTTTAAGAAGAATAAATCTTTTAATTATTAAATAAATAAATTTTAAATAACTATTCTAATTGCTGATCCCTCTATATATACTTTTTAAATATATATTTATTAGAGATATCTTTATATAAAATAATTTCTACTTTTATAAATATTATAAGTTAAAGAATTTCTATCTCTTCTAATAAAGTTTTAATAAGGTATCTTTATTTAAGAGCTTTAATTCTCTTTCTTATTTTTTATTTTTTTTATACTTAATTTTTAGTATCCCTTTATTTTTTCTTTATATTTATATTAATAATATTCTTTATATTACTCCTGAGGTTTTTCTCTACTTTTAATATAATAATACCTCTAGTATAAGAGGTTATAGATATATCTAAATTATTTTAAAAGTTTTTTATCTCTCTATATATTCTTACTTTTCTATTTAGGGTATTAAAGTATTATAAGATTATAATAATAGATTATAATAGTAACTATCTTCTTCTAATTCTATAGTAAATTTATTATATATTTTTTTATATATTTATTAAACTCTAGAAGCAGTTTAATATAGAAGTTTAAAATATATTTTAATTCAGATTTTTAAGGGAAATTATTCTTTAATAATTTAAAATAATTATTAAATTTAGTAAGAGTTTAGCTGATTTACTATTAAGCTTAATTAATCTTTTTTATAAGATTAAATATTAATATTACTTTATTTTATAGAAGTTTTTTAGTTTATTCTTTAAAGATACTTTAAAATTATTCTATTTCTAATTTTTCTTCCTTCTTTTTTTATAGATAGCTATATTATTTTACTTAATATTTAAATTTTATTTTTAATAATACTACTTAAATTCTCCTTTTATTAGTATTAATATTTTTTAAATAATTATTAAAGATATATTAGAGCTCTTTAAATTATTTAAATCTCTTCTAAATACTAGTATTTATTATAAGGTGATGTATATTTCTAAATATAATTTTTTTATAAAGTTATAAGTCTTTTATTCTTAATTTATTTTATAAATTAAAGAGTCCTTATTTAGCTTCTCTTTCTTATTTAAGATTATAAAGAGTTTTAAACTGGTTAAAATTCTTATTTATTATCTTTTTTAATAGTTTAATTATTTAATTAATTTTTTATTCTAGTATTTTAATTAATTTTATAGAGCTTAAAGTTAAAATCCTTTTAAATAAAAAATAATTCTGCTGAAATGTAATATTGTTTATTAAGATAGTTTTAAATAATAATATAATAATTTCTTAAGTAGCCAAAATAAAGAATTAGAATTATTAGAGATATCTAGTTATTAAATAGATATCTTATTAACTAGATAAGAAATTAGATGCAAATCTATAATAGGGAATAATATTAATATAAATTAAAATAAATAAGCTATTTTAAATAGATTAATTAAAGAGCTTGAATACTTAAAGCTTTTTATCTTTTAAATATAGAGATTAATTCTTATAGAATTAAAGAGATTCCTCTTTTAGCTTAAATAGAGGTTCTATATTCTTTTATATCCTTTACTTACTAGTTATTTAATATTAATCTAATATTATACCTAAGGCCTCTCAGAGGTGGCTCAATACTTTTATAATATTAATATATTATATAATAGTTGTCCTATTCTCATGGCCCAGGTCTAGAGCACTCTAATATAGATAAATGAGTACTTTCAGCAAGCACCCTGATAGGGATAAATAGAGTACTTTCAGCTTTCTATTATAATTAGACTTCATTAAGCTATAAGCTTATTATATAAAGCCTCTAATAGAAAATTATATTAAATAGAGAAAGCCTCTTTATAAATAAATTTTAATTAAAATTATATTACTATAGTGTGATTGCATACTCAGCTATAAAAGCTATAAATAAATAGTTACCAGCTATTCTTTATCTGAATATAGTATATATACTAAGCATGATTATAATAGCTATATTAAATTATAGCTTTCTACTATATTTTATCTATAAATTAATAGTTAAATAAATTTTTTTTAAAATACTATCTTTAATACTTTACTAATTAAAAGTAAATTAACTAGCTAAACCCTAAACCCACTTTAAATTATTGAATTTACTTATAATAATATCTAGAATTTTACTATCTAAACTTCTTCTACTAAAACTTTATTTAAAGGTTCACTAGACTTTTATTTATATATTAAGATTAATACTATTTAGGGAGAGGTTCTAGCTATATAAATAAAAATAAAAAAAATTAGATAGTATATAATAAATTTAAAAGAATATTAATAATAAGCAAGTAAAATATAAGTAAAGTATTATAATAAAAAATATATTTAAAGAATATTAAAATAAGGAGATCTAGTTACTCTATTTATAAAAAATTTAAATTTAAAATTATTATTATTAAAACTAGCTCTAAAATTTATTATTCTATTTCAAATATTAAATACTATTAAATTTTAAATATATTAATTTAGTCTTCTACCTAAGTATAATTAATTATATTAATTTTATCTTTTATATTTTACTATTAGAACTTTAGAATAATAAGCTAGTAAATAAATTATTAATACTTAAATTAGGTAATAATAATAAATTAGAAGTTAAAAAAATAAAGATAAAATAATCTTTTAATGCCGGCAATCTTTATTATCTAGTAAAATAGATAGAATAATATATTTAAGATTTTAAAAAAGGCTTTATTTGATAAATTATCTAAAGTTTTAAAATAAACAAGTTAGTTAAAGAATAATAACTCTAAATTAATTAATTATATTATATAGAGTAAATTAAGCTATAGACTCTATACTATTAATTTAATAATTTTTTGAAGGTATAATTTTAAAGATATATATTATAAAAATATAAGTAAGGATCTATATAATTTTATTATTAAAATATAGAAGAAAGATCTTAATATAAAGCTTAAAAAGATTATTTAAATTAAATTAAAAGACTCTAAAAAATTAGTTTCTAGATAATTAAAATATATTATAATTTAAAAATTACTTATTTATATAAATCTTCTTCTATAAATTTAAAATAAAAGCTTCTATTTATATACTATAATAATTTACTTACTAGATATTTTATTAAAATTAAATAGAAAATTTATTAAAAAGAAAATTTTATTAGATTAATCTTTATTATAATATTGCTAAATATATTACTAATTATTTTATTTATTAAAGAATAAAACCTTCTAAATATAAATTATATAGATAACTTAAATTCCTACTTATTTTATTATAATTCAAGAATAAATTATTTATAAATTTTAATATTAGATTACCTGAAATTCAGTCCTACTTAAAGATTATCTAGTTAATAATATCTTTATTATTATTAATTAACTTATAAAGTATTCTTTATTCTTCTCTATATTAATTTAAATAAATACTACTAAGCTAGCTAAGCTATTCTATAATAAAGTAAAACTCTAATATAGAGTCTCTAATAGAAATTATATTAGATAGAGGAAGTCTCTTATAACTAAAATTTAGAATTATATTACTATAATTATATTAAATTATAGCTCTCTACTATATTTAATCTATAAACTAATAGTTAAATAGAAAGAATAAATTAAATTCTAGAATACTATCTTTAAGAATTTACTTATAATAATATCTAGAATTTCACTATCTAAACTTCTTCTATTAAAGCTTTATTTAGATATTTACTGAACTTTTATTTATATGTTGAGGTTAATACTATTTAGAGAGAGATTCTAGTTATATAGATAAGACTAAAGAAATTAAAAGATATCTATATAAATTTAAAAGAATACTAATAATAAGTAAGTAAAATATAAATAAAGTATTATAATAAAATATATTTAAAGAATATTAAAATAAGAAGATTTAATTACTTTATTTATAAAAAATTTAAAATTAAAGCTACTATCATCAAAACTAGCTCTAAGTTTATTTTAAATATTAAATATTATTAAATCTTAAGTATATTAATTTAAAATATAATTAAATATAATTATATTTATAATATCTTCTATATCTTATTATTAAAACTTTAAAATAGTAAGTTAATAGATGAGCTACTAATATATAAATTAGCTAATAATAATAAATAAGAAGTTAAAGAAGTTAAAGATAAAATAATCTTTTAAAGTAATCTCTATTATTTAATAAAGTAGATAGAATGACCAGCAGAATATAATTAATAAATTATTAAAGAAAATATAGAGAATATATAATAAAGAATATATAATTTTAAAAAATAAAATTTAAAAAGAAAATAAATATAATAATAAAACTATTTTAAATTAATATTAATACTATCACTTCCCTATAAATAAAGGAAACTCTAATTTATTAATCTTTATTTTATTATATATATACTGCAAGTATAGCCTCTTTAATAATATTATAGAATTACTATTTAATTATTAATTAAAGGAGATGCCTAGCATCTCTAGATAAAAGATAAAGTAATTTCTTAATATAATATTTAAAAATCTAATTATTAATTACTTAAATATCTAAATATTAGATATATAATAAAGTCTATTAATAATAAGATATATATACTATAATCATATCCTATATAATATTTTTTCTAATTATCTATAATAAACTTCTCTATATAGGCATAGTTTACTTAATTAAATATAATTAAAAGAACTACTATTAATTTAGTAATATTTATATGAACTATTATATTTTAATTAAAGTTATTAATGTTATTCTAGATCTAAAACTTCTTATTTTAATTTATAATTCTAGAAAGATTATAAGTATCTTTAATTATTCTAATATAGATCTATTTCTAAAGAAATTAATTATAAATTAATAAAGGAGCTTTCTAGATATTTACTATTTTATATAATTTTTTATATTAGAAATATTACTTATATAAAATTAATATCTAAATATTGTACTTATAATTAATTAATCTTGAATAACTTATTAATAGTAGGATCATAATTCTTTCAAGCTAAATAAAAATAGAGGAGATATTAAAGATAATATAATATAAGATATATTAGCTAGAGAATAAATCTTTAATTAATTAGTTAATTATATTATTAAAGTATTAATAAAATTAAATTAGATACTTAACTCTTCTAGTTTAATAAATCACCTTTTTAAATATATTAATTTAAAAATATATTATTCTACTAATTTATTACTGAGATATATAGTACTTTAAGACTATGCTTTAAAATAATTCTTTATTTATTAATAATAGTACTAGTAATTTTAAAGCATCTATAGGATATAGCTAGCTATAAAGGATGATAATTAATAAATAATTATATAATAGAAAAGTGCCTGGTTAATGGGATGTCTACCTGACAACTAGACATCTCTAATAATATTACTTTAATATTATCATCATTCAAGTCTTTACTATCTTTATAATTAAGATAATCTTTAATAAAAGTTTAATTATTCATATACAGTTCCCTTTAAATATATTAATATAAATATAATTTTTTTAGTTTTAGTCTTAAACTTATCTTTATTAATATTAATATATATATTAAATTAGATAAGGAAGTATTATAATTTACTTTAATTTTTATTAAATAATTTTAATAATTAGAGTTTTAATTCTTTTTTTTATATTAATAAATTTCTTCTACAGCTACTTAATGTATCTATTATTAAATACTTTAAATTAATTAATTCTTTTTTATAATTAATTAATAACTATAATAAGATCCTATATACTGGAATTTAATATTTATAAAGTTACTATTTTAAATTAATTATTTATCTTTAATTTCTTTAACTTAACTTTAATTTAGCTAATATCTTAATTTATTTAAACTTGATTTATACTAACTAATATTTAATATATTATAAAATCTTTTAGAAAACTTTAAAATTTTTAATTCTAATTTAATTAATAAATTTTATAATTAATTTAATATTTAAATTAAGGAGTAAGCTTCCTGAAGCTTAATATTTAATTATTTAAATTTTTATTTCTTAATATAATTTCTAATCTCTAGAGGACTAGTAGATGTATATATACTTCTATTAATTAATTATAATATAAATAAGTTGATCTAGTAAAGTATACTGGTAATAACTTAATAATAATAATAATTTAAATTAAGTATAAATAATTAAAGCTTATTTATATATAATAATAAATATTCTTATATACTTTCTAATTCTTTAAGTAGCTTAAATAGCCTAAATAATCTAATTATTTATTAAATAATTAAGCTATTTATAAGTAACTTCTATTATTTATTTCTTAACTAGACTATTTAATTATATAGTCTTATTTTATAAGTCATTATCTAAAATATCCCTTTTCTATGCCTTTCTTTCTATTGGCTGGTGAACTGATTAACCAGGGTTTTATAGGAGATAACTTCTAGTATAGTTATAATATTAGATTACTTCTAGAATTTAATAAAAAATATAGAGAAATATATAATAAATTTATTATAAATTTAGAATAAAATAATTACTATTATAATTTATTACTATAATTTTATAATACCTTAATATTTTAAATAGAAGAATAAGAATATGTTGGAATGATGAAATATTAAATAGATATTATTAAGGTAATTAATGCTGGAATCCTTAATATTAAGTAAAGTTATTTTAATTCTATTTTAAATATATTAATACCTTAATGTGATAACACAATCCTTTAACTTTAAAATATAGGATATTTATTATTTTAATATAGTAATATAACTTTATATAAGTATAGAATAGCTTTATAAAGCTTATATATTTAAATATTAAAAGATGTATCGATCTCTAAAGAAGAGAAGAGTGTTAAAAATAATTTAATATTTAATTTATTATTTAATAATATCTCTACTGAGTTTACTATATATTATAATATTTTCTTTATATATTAAATATAAAATATCCCTACTTTAAAGGAAGTAAGATATTAAATAGAATTAAAGAAAGAAGTAATAGTATTCTATAAATTAATTTATCTACTATTTTAAATTAAATTAAAGCTACTTTAAGAGTATCTAGATATTAATCTAAAATAAAAAAGTTTTAATTACTAAAGAGTTTTATTTCTGAAGTACCTATACTTTTTATTTTTTTAGAAGAATAGTAGTTTTTACCTTTATATTAATTATATATGCTTAAATAAAGCTATAATTAAGATTTATTATTTATTATTATTCTAATTTAGAAATTCTAGATAGAATATTAGAATCTAAATACTTTATTAAACTTAATTTAATAGATGTATACTGTTAAATCTATATTTGCAAAGATAAGAAAAAATAGTATTTTATATATAATATAGCTATTGTAAATATATAATTATATCTTTTAGATTTATTAATATTTCTACTACTTTTTAAAATTATATTTATACTACTCTATATAATATATTAAATAATTTCTATATTATCTATTTAGATAATTGTTTTTATCTATTTTAATAATAAGAAAATCTATAAAAAATATATTAAAATATATTAGAATAACTCTAGAGAGTCTATTTATATATTAATTAAGCTTTTGAAAATATAAATTTTATGAGAAAAAATAAAATTCTTAGATATATTATCTTCTATAAAGGAATTATTATAAATTTAAAATAAATTAAGATAATAATAAACTAGAAGAAGCTAAATATATATTATAATTTATAAAGCTTTCTTAAATTTTATAATTTCTACTATTATTTTTTTATTGATTATTTAAAAATTTCATTATCTTTGACTAGCTTATTAAAAGATATAAAAAATAGGAAATTAAAATCTATAATTATAAAGAAAAAGAAATAAAGATATTTTATATACCATTTAATACTTTTAAAATAGTATCTCTACTATACTATTTTAATTATAATTTTTTAATCAAATTAGAAATTAATACATCTAATTATATAATATTTAAAATTCTTTTATAATTAGATTCTTAAAGAGTATATTATTTTATTACTTTCTAATTAAACAAGTTCTTTGGAGTGGAGATTAATTAGATAATATTAAATAAGAAGCTATTTATTATTATTTACTTTTTAAATATTAATAAATTAATATCTTAAAGAGATATAATATATTATTAAGGTTATATTCAATTATAGTAATCTTTAAATCTTTATAAAATAATTTTAACTAACTAATTAATAAATATATTGATATCTTTTTCTAATATTATTTAACTTTATTATTTAATATAGATTTAGTAAATTAAATCCTATTAATAAATCTTCTTGAAAGATCTCTAAATTTAAAAAGAATACTTCTAGAATTAGAATTAAAGAATTACTCTCTAAAAGAATAGAGGAAATCTTCATTCAAGCTTTAATTAAAAATAAATTAGATAAAAAGTTAAAGAATCTAGATAAAATATCTATAAATTTAAAAAAAAATTATTAAATAATATATCTAAGATCTTGGGATTTTATTGAATAAATTATTTAAAATTTTCAAGCAGACTAGCTAATTAAAGACTAATACTTTTAAATTAATTAACTATATTATATATAGTAAATTAAGTCAAGGTCTCTATATTATTAATTTAATAATTTTATAGAGATATAATTTTAAAAACATATACTTTAAAAATGTAGAGAAAGATTTATATAATCTTATTATCTCTATATAGATAAACAACTCTAATATAAGATTTAAGAAGCCTAAATTAAGTAAAAAAGTCTTAAAATCTAGTTTTTAAATAATTAAATATATTATAATTTAAAAACTATCTATATTCTTTTTAAAGACTTAATATAGAAGCTTCTATCTATATATAATTACTAGCTGATGCGCCAGGACCGATGGGAGCCTTGGGTGCAAAGTCTTTGTAGCGTGAACAGCAGATTTAGAATAGTTTAGTGCCAATCTATATCCAGCTTTAAAACTGCTAATTACTAAATTGAACGGGTTGATTATCTTGCTTAGGAATAATTGATTATCTAGCTTGAAAATGATTAATTATTTAGCTGAGAAAGGATTGACACTCTAGCTTATAAATGATTGATTATTTAGCTTGAAAAGGATTTATTATCTGGTTTGGAAAGTAATGAATATCTAGCTTGGAAAGGATCAATTATTTAGCTTAGAATGATTGAATATCTGGCTTGGGAATGATAGCTTATCTAGCTTGGAAATGATTAATTATCTGGCTGGAGCCTTAGGCAGTAACAACTCTAGTCACATAATGCTAGTTTTTGTGAATCAATAGATTTACATAAAATGGTATCCACCCAGTCTCTTATAATTGGTTAGCCATTTTTCAAGTTTGTAGTATATATCTGTTTTGCTTCACTCCGCAAATAATTTACTTATCAGATATTTTAATTAAAATTAAATAGAAATTTTATTAAAATTTTTTTATTAGATAAATATCTATAATAATATTACTAAATATATTGCCAATTATTCTATTTATTAAAGAATAAAGTCTTTAAAATATAAATTATATAGATAATCTAAATTCCTATCTATTTTATTATAATTTTAAAGTAAATTATTTATAAATTTTATTATTAAATTATCTCTAATTCTATATAAAGACCATATAATAATAGCATTCTTATTATTATTATTACATTATAAAGTATTCTTTATTCTTCTCTATATTAATTTAAATAAATATTATTAAGCTAGCTAAACTATTTTATAATAAAGTAGAACTCTAATACAAAGTGTAATATACTTATAGCATTCAGCAACTGTTATCCTTCTGAAAGTCACTATTACCTTCTTTAGCTATTCTGCCATCCCCCTATATACTACCTTATATGTATATATATATTAGAGCATCTTATATAGCTTAGAGAGAGGCAACTTAGATTAATTATAACTTTTATTAGACTTTATTAAGCTATAAGCTTATTAAAATAATAGTATATTCTTATATCTAGAATACTATATTCCTGGTGTTAAAATAATACTAAGAAAATTAATAGAATAAATTCTATTTATCTAACCTCTCTAATCCTTCTCCAATCTCTTCATTTCTCCTATCTTTTTCCATTCTTTCTTTACTATTTAACATTAAAAATAAAAAAAAAGAGAGAGACTTTATATTATTAGTAACTTGTAAATAAATAATAATAGAGATTTTAATATATATAAAGATACTAAATAAATTATATAATTCCTTAACTCAGGATATGAATATATATATAATTTTAATAATGAAATAATAATTAAAGTCAATATTTAAATAACTAAATATATATATAGTTAGAGGACACTTAATATAACTATTAGAAAATTCTTAGAAGATAAAATAATAAAATAATATTCTAGATATTAATAATATTATATATACTTTTTATAAAGTCATGAAAGAGTAATTAATAAATTATTAAAAAGAAAGAATTTAAGAGCTAAAATTTTATCTTTATTCTTAAGAGTAATAAAAATAAATATACTATAATTATTTAAAATACTCTAAATAATATAAGATTTAATAAATCCCTTTATATTATAATGTATATCAATAATAGAGATAACTATAAATAATATAGTAGATAAAAGTTAAGAAAAATAGATAATTTTGAATCTAGATTTAATTTAATTAATACCAATAATATCTCTATTATTAATAGATATTTTAAGTACAGCTCTATAAGTATTAAAACTAATATTTAGATTAGCCTTATATTAACTAGCTTTATATTAATTATTATAGAAAGATAACTCTTTAATTAAAGAAGAATAGAAATATGATTTTTAAAATTTATCTCCTACTATTAATAATAGAGGTAGAGTATATTTTCTTATTACTAAAAGTTAAACTATAAATTATATATAAAGAACTATTTAAAGAAGAATATATATAAATATCTAGTATAAAAAGGGAAACCTTATTAATATAGAAGATAATATACTAATTTCTTAAATAGGGCTAAATATATAGTAAATAATTAAAATAATAGCTATAATTTATCAAATTATATAAGTATTTAAAGATTATTATAAAGGAAATATAGTAGGTGTAAATAAAAATAATAATAATAATATAAATTATAATTATACTGCCAGTAGTTATTAAAAAATATAAAATATAGTATTTTTTACCCTAATATATTAATAGAATGAGGGTTAGATAATATTATTAATAATAAAAATAAGCAGTACTACAGATTAGTATAAATATTTATAAATTAATTATAAATAGTAGTTTAATTAAAAAATATTTAATAAATATTATAGAATCTAGATACTTATTTTAGGGGCAAAGCCACTAGATAATAAAATATTAAATTAGATAAGATAATAAGATATAGATTAATTTATATATAAAATATTAAAGATTAATATTAATAATTAAAAATATAATTTAAATTATTATCAAGCCATAATTATATATTTAAAATTTAATAATATAAAATATATAATTACTAATATTAAATTATAAAACTAAGACATCTCATCTTATATTTCAATAATATCTATATTAATAAAATAATATGGTAAAAGTAATATAAAATTTCTATTAATATTATTATAAGTATAGAGAAATTCAGATCTATAACTATAGATAGAAAAAGATATAATATTTATATAGTTTATAATAATACTGAATTATAAATAAATAAATTAATATAATAAATTTATAAATAAAGTAGAAGCTTTATATAGATATAGAGACTATTATAATAATTATTATAATAATAATCATAATAATAGATACTATAATAATTTATATTAAAGAGAATATAGATGAGAACACTACAATAATAATTATAGAAATAATTATAATAATAACTATACTAATTATTATTTAAATTATTTCTCTAGATAATAAAATAATTACTATATAAGAAATAGGAACTCTGATAATAATTAATAGATATAAATTTGGAATTATAAATAGAATATTAGATACTATAGAAATTAATAATTTAAAAATTATATATAGATAGAAAAATTAAAATTATTATTAAAGAATATACTATAGTAGTAAGAATAATAAGAAAGATAATAAGAAATAAAGAGAGTATAAAGAGAACAATTATAATAAAGAGGAGAAATATTATAATAAAGAAGAGAATAATAAGGACTATAAAAAGAAGAATAAGAATATTAAGAATATTATTATTATAAATATAGCTTCTATTTAAATAATAATTTATATATATTTAAAAAAATGATAAATATATACTATTAGTAGATATATATTTTATAGAAATAAACATATTAATAATAAGATTAATAGTAAAATTTTTATAATGATTAAATAAACTATCCTTTAAAGACTAATAATATATAATAATAAAAGCTTTTTTTAGGAATATTAAAATATTAATAGTATCTATATATTTAAATATAAAATATATATTAATAATTATTAATAGAGCTTTCTTACTTTATATTTACTAAATATAAAAATATATAAATGTATAAATCTTATATTAATATAAGAAATAATAACTTTATAAATATAGAGTTTATATATCTATAGATATTCCTATTAAATATAGAAATAAAATCTAGATAGTAAGTTCTAGTGGAAATTAAAATAGAAGTATATCTTATAGAGTTACTATATATAAATATATTATTTTAAATAGATATACTAGAAAAAGAAGATTTTAAAATAAAATTTAAAATATAAACAGTAATTATGGGCTCTTATAGTATAAAAATATCTATTATAATTATATTAAAATTAAATTATTATTAACTACTACCAGTATTTATAGAAAAATAAATAATTATTTCAGCAGGGATAATATAAGAAATTATAGTATAAAAATAAAATTTAATAGTAAACTATAATTATTTCTTTAATCTTATTTAATAATATTAAGTTATTCTTTATATATATATAGTGGATAGTAATTTCTCTTATATAATAATAATAAATTTATTTAAATATATAATAACTATTATAAGATATAAATAAATAAAAGTACTATCTAAATTTAATAGTATTAATATTTATTATATATATTTAAATATATTTCATCTTGCTGAAGTACTATTAAAAATAATAAAATTTTTAAATTTTAGTATATTAAAATTATTAAATTATAATAATATGATTATACTATTCAATAGTATTATAGTATATAAACATAAATCTATTATATATAAATATTAAAAATTAATTAATAAAATACTAGCATTTAGGTAAATAAGGAATTAAGATAAGTTATAGAAAATAAAAAGATAAAGATATCATCAAAGAAAGAATAAAAAGATAAATTTAAATAATATATAATAAAAATATATCTATATATATAATATAATAAGATCTAAATTAATATTATCTTTAATAAGCTTTATAAATAAGGCTATATAAAGTAGTTAAATTTAAGTATTTTAATAGAATAATTAGTTTTTATAATTTAATATTTTAAAGAAATAAATGAAATAATAGGGCAACTAGTAATTAATATTTATAGATTAAATATAGAAGTAATAAAGAATATATATTTAATTTTAAATTAAGAAGAAATTATTGTAGAAGTAGCTAGCTTAAAATATTTATTAATAATAAATATAATATTTATATTTTACTAATAGCTATTAAGCAAAGATTTATACTATTTTATAGGAGTTATATTATATTAAAAATAAAAAATATTAATAATTTATCTAATAAGATATATTAATTTAGTAGTGTATATATAAATATAAAGTAATAATAATTTTTAGAAAATATAATACTTAATATATATATATATATTAATAATTTTATTATATATTTAGTAATACTAGATGAACATCTAATATATTTTAAGGAATTTTTAAAAAGATATTAAAAATATTATATAATATTAAATTTTAAAAGACCTTTTTAGACTTCCCCTTAAAAGAGTTATTAAAAAAAAGGTATTATTATTAAGACTTATTACTATAGAAGTAAAGGTTAAAGCTTTAAATAGTCTATAATTTCTAATAAATTTAGTAGACTTAAATATATATATTAGAATAATAGAATAATTAGTTAATAGTATATTATTCTATATAGTAAAAATATACTCCCTATAGGGATAAAAAATATATTTACTATATATATTAGTAATAAATATGATTATATTATATAAATTATTAATCCTATCTTTATTTGATAATATAATTACTCCTAGTAGAAGGCTACTAATAAAATTTATTAATATTATATAGAAAATAATAGATGGTGCTAGTATAAATTATAATATTATATAAATTTTATATCTAGAGGTATACTTCTTTCTACATTCTATATAGTATTATATATATAGAGTTTAATATTTTTCTTTATTTTTAGAAAGATTACTCATTTTATATAGTTCTCTTAATTTCTAGGTGTTCTAAGAATATTTATTATATATAAATTATAAGATTTCCTTTATATAATTAAATAATAGATAAAGAATTTAATCTACTTCTATTAATATATCTACTAATCTATTATATCTAATTAAAAAAATATTTTCTTTCTAGTCTATTTAATATAGTAGTTTAATTAGATATTTACTATTTTTATTCTTCTTTAATATCTTCTTTAATTATAAGTATTTTATATTCTTTAATAATCTTTTTCTTAAAACTTTATAATAGAATAACTATTAAAGTACTTCTTATATAATCTATAAATATAATAATTTCTTTTTAATTTAACTCTATTATATAATAAATTTTTTAAATTATTTAAATAAAATCTATTATTTTTAATTCTATTAATTAGTAATTTCTTTCTGAATTTCCTAATAAGTAATTAAGGAATAATATTAATTTAATAATATTTAATATTAATAGATTTAGGCTAATTTTTTATTATAATATCTTAATATAAAATATTATTATATTATATCTATACTTCTTGCTTAAGTCTATATTAATAAATAAATATTTATTAATATTATAGTAGTTTAATAAAATTAAATTCTTAAAATAAGATTATATATTATTAAAGGCCTCTCTCTCTTTATCTATTATTATATTTAATTCTATTCTTTTTATATATCTTTTTTCCTTAAAAATTTAGAATTAATTAATTTAAGGTAATATAAGCTATTATAGAAAATATTATATAAATTTTTTTAAATTAAATAAATATATTACTTACTAGTCTAGCTGAAGCTGACTAGAGACTATTATAAGTTATTATATTAAATAGAGATATAAAATTTATATTAAAATTATAGTAAGTAATATTTAAAAAGTTAAAAGTTAAAATAAGATATACTACTACATACTATATATAGATAGATAATTAGTTGGGTAATCTAACTAGATAATAAAAATATTTCTTTAATATATAATTACAGTACTTAATAAATTAAAGAATAATTAATAGTACTACTATAACTATAGAGTATATTAAATACTATTATTAATATATTTATTAAATATTTACTATATAAAATTATATAAAGCTGTAAATTAAAATCTATACTAGATTTAAAATTAAGCCTTAGGCCTTTAAAGTAAAAAAATCATTTAATTATTTATATTTAAAGTTAAAATAAGTAAAGTATTAAAATTATTATAATTTACTATAAAATGCTACTATTACTGAATGTATAAATTAATTTAATTTATAGAGAAAGATAGTATTATACTATATTTATATAATAACTATAAGATTTAATTATATTTAAAAGAAAGATAAATAATTAATTTATTAAACTTTTTAAAATAACTAAGAAAGTGGGACCCTTAGCTTATAAACTTGATTTTTTAATAAAATAGAAATTATATAATATCATTTTAATAATATATATCTTCTAGTTTAGATGGAGCTTCTATATCCTTTTATATTCTTTATTCTAATAGCTATTCAACATTAATTTAATATCTCTATAATATTAATATAATATATAGTAGTTATCCAATCCTATAGTAAATATCTAGAGTACTCTAGTAAGATAAATAGAGTATTTTTAACTTTTTATTATAATTATATCTTCTCCCTTTGTTGGCTGACCTTAATAAATAGTATAATTTATATTATTCTTTATTATATTAATATCCACTTCTATATCTACCCTTTAT
This sequence comes from Aspergillus haitiensis, assembly GCA_027569155.1. NCBI lineage: Eukaryota > Fungi > Ascomycota > Eurotiomycetes > Eurotiales > Aspergillaceae > Aspergillus > Aspergillus haitiensis. The sequence goes on along the minus strand of JAPDEO010000009.1, from coordinate 344,392 downwards.
TATTATATAATTATTTATCAGCTATCATCCTTTATAATTATTTTATATACCTTTAAATATTATTTTAGAATATGGCTTTAAAGTACTATATATTGTTAAATATATAAACAATAATTTATTAAATTATAATTTATTAGATTAAGAATTAAGCACTAGATCTAATTTTATTAATATCTTAATAATATAATTAGCTATTTAAGTATAGTTAGTGATTTATTCTCTAATTAATATATATTATTATCTTCTATTTTATCTTTAATATTTTTTTTATTTTTACTTATACTAGAAGAGATATATTTTTTTTATAGATATACTATTTTATATTAATTATAAGTATAATAGTATTTTTAAGCTTCCATCTTATATAAATAGTACTTTAAATATAAGAAATTATAAGAAATTATATAATATAATAAGTATTATAAGGCTTTCTAGTTAAACTATAATTAATTTAAAATAAATATATATTAAAATATTATATAATGTCTATAATCTATTTATAATTATTAATTAGATAGAGAAATTCTAGAGTTAGAATAATATTAATAACTTTAATTAAAATATAATAATATATACTACTATAACTAAATTAATATAAATTCTTTTTATAGTATTTAATTAAGTAAATTAGACTTATATAGGGAGATTCTATATAAATAATTAGAAGAAATATTATAAAAGATATAATTATAATAAGTATATATCTTATTAGTAGAGGAAACTATTTTATATTTAATATTCTAATTTTATAACTATTAATAAGTTTAATATATATTATATTAAGAAGCTGCTTTATCTAGAGAATTTAAAGTATCTTCTTTAGACTCTTAGTAAATAATAATTCTATAATATTATTAAAGAGACTGTTGTTGCAGTACATAATAGAGTGAAGATTAATAAATTAGAGTTTTCTTTATTTTTAGATATATAATAATATTTTAGTTATTTTAAAATATTTTCATTATTATATCTATCTCTTTTTTTATTTATTTTTTCTTTTTTTTATTCTTTATTTTTTAAAATTAGTTATTATTTATTATATATTCTCTATATTTTCTTTAATAATTTATTAATTATATTCTACTGACTATTTAATAAGATCTTTTTCAGGCCTGCAGGTATTCTATTTAATTCTTTAATTTTTTATTTAATTTACTTTTAATTAAAGTTTAAATAGAAATGCTCTTTATTTTTTTAAAGAGAGATTCTTTAATTTTAATTTTAAAAGTATTCTCCTTAAATCTAAAGATTATTCTAGAAGAAATATTAATAGGATTTAATTTATTAGATCTATATTAAATAATGAAATTAAATAATATTAAAAAGAATATCAATAGACTTATCAGCTACTTAATTAAAATTATTTTATAAAGATTTAAAGATTACTATAATTAAATAGAACTTTAATAATATATTATACTCCTTTAAAATATTATTATTAATATTTAATAGAATAAATAATAATAAATAGTTTCTTATTTAATATTATCTAATTAATCTCTACTCTAGAAAATTTCTTTAATTAAAAAATAATAAAATAATATACTTCTTAGAGATCTAATTATAAAAGAATTCTAGATATTATATAGTTAGATATATTAATTTCTAATTAAATTAAAAAATTAAAGTTAAAGTAGTATAGTAGAAGTACTATTTTAAAAATATTAAATAATATATAAAATATCTTTATTTCTTTTTTCTCTATAATTATAGATTCTAACTTCCTTTTATTTTTTATATCTTTTAATAAGCTAGTTAAAGGTAATATAATCTTTAAATAATTAATAATAAAATAATAATAGAAATTATAGAATCTAAGAAAAATTTATAAATTATAATATATATTTAATTTCTTCTAATTTACTATAATCTTAATTTAATTCAGATTTATAGTAATTTCTTTATAAAAGATAATATATTTAAAAAATTCTACTTTATTTTTATAAAATTTATACTTTAAAAATTAAATATATAGCTGAACTATCTAAAGTTATTTTAATATAAGTTTAATATATTTTTTATAAGTTTCCTTATTATTAAAGTATATTAAAATATATATTATCTAGATAGATAATATAAAAATTATCTAATATATAATATAGAATAGTATAGATATAATTTTAAAAAATAATAAGAATATTAATAAAGTTAAAGAATATAATTATATGTTTAAAATAATTATATTATATATAAAATACTATTTTCTATTTATCTTCTTTATAAATATAGATCTAATAGTATGCATCTATTAAATTAAATTTAATAAAATATTTAGATTTTAATACTCTATCTAAAATTTTTAAAATAAAGAGTAATAAATAATAATTCTTAACTATAGCTTTATTTAAGCCTCTATAATTAATATAAAGATAAAGATTGTTATTCTTTTTAAAAATAAAGAATATAAATACTTTTATAGAACTCTTTAATAATTAAATTCTTCTATATTTAAAATTAATATCTAGATACTCTTAAGGTATCTTTAATTTAATCTAAAATAGTAGATAGATCAGCTTATAGAGTATTATTATTTTTTTCTTTAATTTTAAATATCTTTCTTTAAAATAGAGATGCTTCATATTTAATCTATAAAGAAAATATTAAAATAGATAGTAAACTTAATTAGAATATTATTAAATAATAAAATAGATATTAAATTATATTTAGCTTTCTTCTCTTCTTTAAAGATCTATATATTTTTTAATATTCTTATTATAGTAAAAATATATATCTTATTTTAATATTTCTTTATAAATTTTTAAGTAGATAAAATTTTAAAGAAGATTATTTTAAACTACTATTAATTTCTCTATAGGACTAGATAGATTTAAAGATCTTTTAAAATTATAATTAATAATAAAGTTAGACTTTCTTTTTTATTAGAATTTTATTTAATTATAATATAAAGTTTTTTAATATTATAATCAATTCTTTATATATTAAGTAAGATAAGCAGAATATTCTATATATTATAAATATAAATTTTAAATTTTTTTACTATTTTTAAAATTAAGGTAAATAGTTTAACTTATTAAAAATAATTATTTTTAATAAATTTTTAATTAATTATATCTACTTTAGTACTGGTATCTAGATCTATATATATTTTATTTAATATCATCTCTATAATTAAATAAGCTAGAGTAGTAGGAACTTCTACTTTAACTTATTATAATTTATTAATTTTTTAAAAGGAAGATAAATATAGTTAGAGTTAAAATTAGAATAATTAAAAGATATTTTTAAGAAGAATAAATCTTTTAATTATTAAATAAATAACTTTTAAATAGCTATTCTAATTATAGATTCCTCTATATATATTTTTTAAATAGATACTTATTAGAAATATCTTTATATAAAATAATTTCTACTTTTATAAATACTAGCTGATGCACCAGGACAGCTGGGAGCCTTAGGTGTAAAGTCTTTGTGGAGCGAATGACAGATTTATAATAGTTTAATATCAATCTATATCCAGCTTTAAAACTATTAAATCCTGAACTGGTTGATTATCTTGCTTGGGAATGATTAAATATCTGGCTTAGAAAAGATTGAATATCTGGCTTGGAAATAATTGATTATCTAGCTTAAAAAGGATTGATTATCTGGCTTGGAAAGGATCAATTATTTAGCTTAGAAATGATTGTGTAAGGGCACGTGTTCGGGCGCCGTACCCCCTGTTGAGCCAAAAGACTACTTTGACCAGACTCTATATCTGGTCTGCCCGAATCTCATCTTATATACTACTAGCTAGCCATGACAGATTGATTATTTGGCTTAGAAAGGATCAATTCTCTGGCTTAGAAATGAGACGGGGGTAGAGAGCCTTAGGCAGTAACATCAAAAATTTTAATAAGGTATCTTTATTTAAAAGTTTCAATCTTTTTCTTTATTTTTTATTTTCTTAATATTTAATTCTTAATATTTCCTTATTTTTTTCTTTATATTTATATTAGTAATATCTCCTATATTATTCTTAAAATTTTTCCTTATTTTCTATATAATAGTACGTACCTCTAGTATAAGAAAGAATTATAAATATATTTAAATAATTTTAAAAATTTCTTATCTTTCTAAATATCCTTACTTTTTTATTTAAAATATAGGGGTGTTATAAAATTATAATAATAAATTATAATAATAATTATTTTCTTCTAATTTTATAGTAAGTTTATTATATATTTCTTTATATATTTATTAAGCTCTAGAAGTAATTTAATATAAAAGTTTAAAATATACTCTAATTTAGATTTCTAGAAAAAATTATTCTTTAATAATTTAAAATAATTATTAAAATTAATAGGATTTAGCTAATCTATTATTAAGTTTTAATAATCTTTTTTATAAGATTAGATATTAATATTATTTTATTTTATAGAAGTTTCTTAGTTCATTCTTTAAATATATTCTAGAATTATTTTATTTCTAATCTTTCTTCTAACTTTCCTTATAGATAATTATATTATTTTACTTAATATTTTAATTTTATTTTTAATAGTCCTACTTAAATTCTCCTTTTATTAGTATTAATACTCTTTAAATAATTATTAAAGATAAATTAGAGTTCTTTAAGCTTTTAAATCTCTTCTAAATATTAATATTTATTATAAGATAATATATATTTTCAGGTATAACTTCTTTATGGAGTTATAAATTTTTTATTCTTAATTAATTTTAAAAATTAAGGCATCCTTAGTTGACTTTATTTTTTTATTTAGAATTATAAAGAATTTTAAATTAATTAAGATTCTTACTTATTATCTTTCCTAGTAATTTAACTATTTAGTTAATTTTCTATTTTAATATCTTAATTAATTCTATAGAGCTTAAAGTTAAAGCCCTTCTAGATAAAAAATAATTCTATTAGAATATAATATCCTGTATTAGAATAGTTCTAGATAATAATATTTTAATTTCTTAGATAGCTAAAATAAAGAATTAGAATTATTAAAGATATCTAATTATTAAATAAATATTCTATTAATCAGGCAAGAAATTAAATATAAATCTATAATAAGAGATAGTACTAGTATAAATTAGAGATAAATAAATTATTTTAAATAAATTAATTAGAGAGCTTAAATACTTAAAGCTTTTTATTTCTTATTAAATATAGAAATTAATTCTTATAGAATTAGAGGAATTCTCCTCTAATTTAGATAGGGCTTCTATATCCTTTTATATCCTCTACTTACTAGCTATTTAATATCAATCCAACATTATATTTAGGGCCTCTCAGAGGTGGCTTAATATCTTTATAATATTAATATATTATACAATAGTTATTCTATTCTTATAGCCCAGGTCTAGAGCACTCCTGTATAGATAAATAGAGCACTTTCAGCTTCCTATTATAAATATAAAAAATTTATAAAAAATTTTAAAAAAAATTAAATAATATATATAGAGATATTAATATAATTAAATAAATAGAAAGATAGTTATAAAGACACTATAATAAAAATAATATTATTAAATATATAGTCAAGTTTAGGTAACATATATTATAAATTAAATAAAATAATAAAGTATCAATAATATAATTTAAGATTAATATAAAATGAGAGATTTAGGATTAAATAATTATTTTTAACAAATTAAAATTTTATATTTAAGAATCTTATTAGAATTTATAGGTAAATTAATAATTAACTAGAAGATTTTAAGAAAAAGAAGTAATACTATAAAAGAAATAGATAATTTTAGATTAGTAAAAATTCTATTAAGAAGAATAAGGACCTTTATAAATTCAAATAAATAAAATTTAATATAATAATTTTTAAAGTAAAAAGAGAATAGTACTGTAGTAATAAATTATACTATAATTATTGAAAATTAGATTATATATTTAAAGATTATTAATAAGAAAAAAATAGTAAATTAAAAAAATACTAATTAAAGTTAAATTAAAAAAAGATTAAAAAGTTTAAAAAGGTTCAGCTATATTTATATAGATTTATATTATAAATTATAAAAAGAATAAAGTATCTAATAAAGGATCAGAATATAAAGTTATTGAAAGAATAGATAATATTAAATAATAAATTAATAAGATAATTATATAGATTATTATTAGAGATAATAGTAAAAATAATAAAGAAATTAATATTATAAAATTAAAGAAAGCGTTAAAATTTATTATAATAATTAATAAAAGTAATTAAGATGCACTTATAAATATAATATATAAATAATAATAGAAAGTTGAAATATAGCTAATATAAATTAAATAAAGATTTAGATAATAAGGATTTTTAATTAATAAAGAAATCTAGTAATAAAATACTAAAAGAAAATATTAATAATTAAATATAGTAAATTCTTAAATAGCTTGAAAGTAATCCCTTATAATATATTAAGAAATTATAAGAAATATTAAAATAATATTTATACTAATTTATATTAATTTATATACTATTAAATAGAAGATAAGTATTAATTAGACTATTTAAAAAAATATAATAATTATTTAAAGTACTAATAAATTTATTAATAAGATAATATAAATTATTATTAGATTATTATAATAATAAAGAGACTATAGTATATATAATAAGGCATGATATAAATATATATATTATAATAAGTATAAATACTACTATATATAATTATAAATAATATATTACTTAATAAAAATATAAAGTATTAATAGCTGTAAAAGATTATAAATAATAAATAATTATATTATAAATAATTAAAATTAGTTAAATATATTCTTATAAAAGAAATAATTATATCTATATAGAATTTATAATATATCTAGAATACTTAATAATATATTAAAGTTTTTATTATAAGGATGAATATTAAATCTATTATAGTAGTAAAATAGATATAAAAAGATTTTATATTATTTATAAATTAGGTTACTATAATAAAAAATTATAAAGATTAAATCTTTTAATATTTAAAATTATAAATATTAAGAAAGTACATTAAAATAAAATCTAGATATAATAAAATATAGCTAGTATTTTAAAAAATAAATTAGAATTAAGAGTTATAAAATTAATATAATAATTAATTTAGAAGCTATAAAAAACTTTATTAATCTATAATATATTAAAAATTATAATTTTAAATTAAAAAAGAAAGAGAAATCAGTATTAATTATAGTAGTAAAAAAATATTTCTTAAAGAAGAAATAATATATAAAATATATTTAATGACAGAGCTGGAAAAATGGCTGGCCAATAGGAATTAGTAGTGGATATTGGATTTAGCTATCTAGCTACTTTTAGAGGAAGGAAAATGAGCTGATACAACCTTGATATAGAGGTGTAGGATGCTAAGTAAGGGTGGTAATAGAATATATTTTAGGCATTTAAAGGTGCTCTAACACACCCCTCTATATTATGCCTTACTGGGCATATCTCTTTATATATAAAGTTTCTAAATAATATATTTTCTTATATTTAATCTCTTTATAAATTCATTAAATTTTACCTTTAGGAGTAATTTTATCAAGCCATCTATTAGATTTATATCTTTAAAGATATATAATAAGGTAATGACTTTATTCTATATTACCTTCTTAATAAAGAAATACTTTATATCTATCCAGTATATAGAATTAATGTAGTTAGGTTTATTTATAATTATAATTATATTTATAGAATTATAAAGCACTATTAAAGATGCTAATAATAATAGAGATATTAGTAGAATAGATAATAATAGCTTTTAAATCTATATAATATCTTTTATAGCTTTAAATCATATTATTAATTCTATAATAGTTGAGCTTAAGGCTATAATAGTACCTTTTTTAAAGTATTAATATATAGAAATTCTATATAGAAATAGAATATATTCTTTAGTAAATTTTCTATTTTTATAGTTGATATAATTAGAATTGATAAAGATTTTAAAAGAAGTATATATTTTATCTAGCTCTATACTATATAAAGATATTCTATTAAAATTTTTTAAACTTATTTAGCAGCTTTAAAATTAGACTTCTTAGAATTATTAATTTATTATAATAGCTTGTTGACTATATATATAATATTAAGTATAGATAAAAATCTAATTAAGCTTTTCTATTATCTTCTAAAATAATAAGGATGAAGTATTATTATTTTTAGAAGAGATAGGGAGGATAGAATCATTATTTATAGTAATAATAATATAAATATTTAAATAAGGCTTCTAATTAGAGATTATTAGAATATTAAAATAATCTTTAATATTTAATATTTAAATATTTCTTAATATATGCCTACTGGGAGAGGATAATTATATCTATTTTAAATAAGATATTATATCCTAATAAGTACTTTAAAATACTAATAAATTTAATTTTAAAATATTTCTTAATATCTTTAATAAATATATAAATAGTATCATCATTCTTGCCAGTAATAACTGTATTATTAATATAAATAATAAGATTAAGGCCTTTTTTATGATATAGATAGAAATAGAGATCTTTAGTAAGTAGCTAGAATTCTAATTATAGAAGAATTTAGTAAAATTTAAGATATTAAAATAAATCTAATTATTAAAGGCTATATAGGGTATAAAGTAGTTTATAGACTAGCTTCTTATTTACCTCTATTCTAATTAACTATTAAATATATATCTCCTAGTTATTAATAAAAGTATTAAATTAATAAGTAGTAATAATATTAAATTAATAATATTTAAACTTTTCTACTGCTACCTTTACAAAAAATATTTTAATAAGAATGTTGACTATAATAGGAGAATAAATATTATTAAAGTTTATATTTAACTTTTAAAAATTACTACATATAACTTATCTGATGTAAAATTATAAAATATTATTATAGATATCTATCTTAATATTATATATCTATTTACTAGATAGAATCTTTATATTCAATAGAGGCTTAATTAATTTTTATATTAATATAGCTTCTAGCTTAACTATCTATTTCTTTATTACTTTAATCTAATATTTCTTCTTTAGGGACTTCATTATCTACTGAAGATTATTTAAAATAGATATCTTATAGGCCTTTTTATAATATACTACTTCTATTATAATACTACTTATAGTAATAGATAAAGCATCTATTATAGTACTTAGTATAATAATTAATATAATATATATAATTAAATCTAGAGAGGATTTAAATAAAATTAATAGAAATAATTCTAGGGGTTTAAATATTATTAATAGTTATAGTATATTAGAATAAGATTTATAATATAATTAATATCTTTTTTACACTTACTTGATAATCTAAACTTATTTATCTTTAAAGTAGATAAATTTCTATTATTCTTTATTAGATTGAGAGCTTCTTCTTATATTTTTACTCCCTATAAATTAGATAGGTTGAATAACTTAAGATTATAATAAATTTAGAAATATAATAGATTCTATAGGTATATTATAAAATCTATATATAATTAAGACTTCTAAATAAGATATAATTTATTAATTTAAAGTTTAAATTAGCTCCTTAATTAATTTAATTATTTATTATTACTGTTACTGTTATTGCAATAATAAATATAATATAGATATAATATTAATAATATTATTTTTTATTAATATATCTATTATATTTATTATTCTAAAATAATTATATAGCTCTGTTTAGAGTATTATTCTCCTATATTTAAAAAATTTCTAGAGCTTGCTTAATCATTTTAACTATTTAATTTATAATAGGATATTTAGAAGTAGAAGAATGCTTAAAGATAGAAGATATAGAGATAAGTAATATAAAATTTAGAGTAATTATTTAAATATATTCTATAATAATTTTAGATTTAGGAATCTATACCTATAGCTGTGATTAACTTTAAATAATAGTATTATTATTAATTATTTCTTATAATAAAATTTTAACTATAGAGCTAGAGATTAAAGGGGAATATTATAATTAATTAGTAATAATATTATTATCTATATTAGGGAATTAATTAAATATAATATCTTTAAAATTAATAATCTTACTAGTTTCTAGGTATTAAATAATATAAATATTATTTTTCTTATATTCTATTAAATAACCTATCTTTACCTATAGGAGCATCTTTAAACTTTAAACTCTATCTTTTTTTTAATATATATATAGGCCCTGCATCCTTATATTTAAATATAAATTATAGAAACCTCTATATTTAAAAAATTAAGATCTTTCTAAAATAGCTGAGCTGGCAGTTTTTTAATAATAAATTTCTTTTAAATAAATTAATTAAGTATATAAACCACTATTTCTACTATATATAATTAAAGTATAGTAGATAGTTTTAAATAGATTATTATAATTCTTACTATTTATATAAAATATTTACTATATTACTTACTAGGAGCATTCTACTTAGAAGTTCTTAAAGAAGTAGAATTAAATTAAATACTATTTAATTCTATATAGTATTTATAAGCATTAAAATTAGAAGTAATATTATAGTAAATAATTACTAGATAAATTACTACTAAATTATATTAGTTTTTATTAAGTTTAATTAATGTTTTAGAAGCTTCATTCTTTATATATAAAGTAGATAAATAAAATATAATAAAAATAATTATTAATAATAATTAGAGTATACTAATATCTATTAGAACTTATAAATTTAATTTTTTAGATATCTAGAGAACTTGAAGCAGTTTAATTATATATTTATAGATATAATAGAATATTTATTATTTTATCTTACTTAACTTATATACTTTATAACTATTTCATCCATTATTTTAATTACTTTATTAATTTAAAACTAATTCTTCTTTATTTAGTATAGATTTATATATCTAAAGTATTTATATAGTATTTTTATGGTTACTAGTACTAGAATTAGAATGGTAGCTAATGCTAAAATTATTAATTTAAAAGTTATTAAATATAGGAATAAAATACTCTATTTAGTATAAGTATATCTAATTATCTTATTAGTTAAAAGCTTATAATAATATTAATATTTAGTATTATAGTAGATATTAAGTTTCTATTTTATATATTTAAAAAGAAATAAGCTATATAGGATATCTAGACTTTATATATATTTAATTTTATATTTATTAATAGAACTATTTTTTATTAAGAAGTAGATTTTTATTTTATTAATAATTTTAAAGTGGATAATTTAATTTTTAGAAGTAATATAATTATAGTCTATAGAAATATCTTGAATATTATATATAATATCTTTATTATTATAGAATACTTAATTAGAGCTTGAATTAGATAGCTATCTAGTTCTATCTAGTCCTATATAGTATAAAGATACTAAAGGAGCCGAAGAAGTTATACCATATATATTAAAGTTAATATATCTAGAATTTAATTCAGCTTGGGCAGGAATCTAGATAAGAATTTAAATAAGAATTTAAAAAATAGCTGCACTTACAAATTTTATATTAGAATTAGAATTAGAATTAAAATTAGAGATAGAATTATCTTAATAATATAATAATTTAAAATATTATATATTATCTTATAGCTTCCATTCTACAGGGCATATAAAAAGTTTAAGATAAGAATATTTTTTAAATATATTATTACTCTCCTTATAGAATAGATATTTATTATTTTTAAATTTCCTTTTCTTCTAATATTTAACATAAGATTCAATTATAGTGCCTTCTAGGGGTGAATGCTTATATTAATATTTATTATTATTATTATTTAAATTATTACTTAATTCTAAAGCTATTATTATAGAAAGGTTACTTCTAATATTTATTCTAGTAGCTTTATTAATAATCTCTATATATATCTAATGAAAATCTATCTAAATTATTTCTTTAATCTTAGTAATTAATATACTAATATATTTTATTTTAGTATAAATATTAAGTTCATACTCTATACTACTTAGTAATATATTTAATACTATATAGAGTAAGATTTTAATTCCTAATTTAATATATCTTTTAATTTTCTTTTATAATACTTAAATAAATTACTCTATAATAGAATAGAATAATTATTTAATAAAGAGCTCTTTTTAAATTAGATAGTATATTATATATCTAGTACTGTTAACTAGCCTATATAATTTAATAATAAAGATATCTATAAATAGAGCTTTTTTAGGATTATTATTAGAGCTCTATAATAGCTAATTATTAATATATCTTAATAATTATATTTATACTATCTTTAAGTATTTCCTCTACTATCTATAGTTAGGGTCATTAGGTGCAGGTATAGAGATTATATTATTAACGTTCTAGTTTAATTTAAATAAGTTATATTAATTAATTATTTTAGCTATTTAAAATTTAAATAAGATTTAATATAAAGTTAATATAAATTTACTTCTAGTAGAGCTAAGGCTTGCATTATCTAAATTAGGATATAAGAGGAATCTATAATTATTAATATTCTACTTTATAGAGTTTAGATAATTTTAAATACTTTTACCTAATAAAATATAGATAAATCTTTATAAGTTTATTCTAAAGTTAAATAATTTGGTATAAAGATCTAAATAAATTAAGAAAATAAAGATGGAAAAGGAGCAGAGGGCTTATAACCTAATAGAGTAGAAAAAAATAACTAGCTAATAGAAATCAGTAGTGAATATTAGATCTAGCTATCTAGCTACTCTTAGAGGAAGGAAAATGAGCTGAAACAACCTTGATATAGAGGTATGGGATGCCAAGCAAGGGCAGTGGCAGAATGTGCTTCAGGCACCTAAAGGTGCTCTGACATTTAATAATTAAAATTAAAAATATTTTAAGTAAATAAGTCTTAATATTCTATTAATTAAATATAATATAATACTCAGTATGATAGCTATAATTATAAATTAAAAATCTAGTTATTAATTAATATATAGATAATATTTAACTAGAGAATAAAGAGATAAGTTATTAAAAATAAAGAGATTTAATAGAAGTTATATTAATAATTATTAAATAATTATTAAAATATATATAGATATCTAGTAAAGAAACCTTAACTTTAGAAATAATAATTATTTTAAAAAAAGAAAATTATAAATTATATTAAAAAATAGCTGATCTTGAATTCATCCTACTTTATTATAGTAAATTTAAAAATAATACTATTTAAAAGTAGATTAAATATCTAGATTACTATTTTAAAGATAAATATATTTTTATAAGAAAGAATCCTATAGAACTTGAATAAATAATTATAATAAAAAGGAGATTAAGGAGTATATATAAATAATAAAAAGTAAATAAAGTCTATATAAAAAAAGAACTAGAAATAAAGATTATTACTTTAAAAAAATTTAAGAGCTGGATTAGAAAAAACTTTTAAAAATATTTTAATAAGAAGAGGTAGACTAAATATAAAGTCTATAAATAGAATAATTTAAATATATAAATATATATTATCTATTTAATAAATATTACTATTTAAATATAATTAAGTATTTTAAAAATAATAATTTTCTATAAATTTATAACTAAAGTATCTAAACATCTTTAGAAAATATAGATAAAGAAAAAGGACTAATTAAAAGAATTTAATAAAATAATTTAAAGATTTATCTAATATAAATAAAATACTATTATAGAATTTATTAGAAGAGAGAATATATATAATAATTATTTATTAATTTAATAAATTTATCAGCCCTTAAAAATTCCCTAATTTTAAAGAAGAAGATAACTAAATAATAGAAATAATACTATAGTAATAATATCTATTTTAAATATAAAAAAAGTAGCTATTTATAAAGAAACTATAGATAAAAGAAGAAAATAGAGAAATTAAAAAATAAAAAAGATTATTAAATATCTCTTATTAATAATCATTCTATAGAAAATCTCTATTATTAATAAAATTAATATTTCTAATACTCTTAAATTATTAAAAGATGTAGAGAAAAAGATAAATAAAATATTCTCTTTTAAAAATTATATTTATAGATATCTCTATACTCTAGGGGATTAAATAATCTATTATAAAAAAAGAAATTAGAAATAAATTAAATAATTAAAATAAAAATTTTAATTAATTTAAAAGTGACCCACTACTTTATTATATAATAAATTATAAATAAAATAATAAAGAAGCCTTAATTTATTAAGAATAAAATACTTTATATAAAGCTACTAAATAGTAAATATATAAAAATATAAAAATAGATAGTAATATTATTATAAATAAATAAATAGATAGATCTTATTTACTTTTAAATATTAGAAATAAATAATTATAATCTAATTCTAGAATAGAACTTATTAAAATAAGTAAATCTATATATTAATTAAAAGATATTTTAAATAAAGATTAAAGATTTATAAAAAGAATATATCTATATAATATACCCTATAAATATTTAATAATAAATTAGGGGAGTATTAAATTAATTAAGTTTAATATTAATAAAGTAAATTTATAGAATTATTTAAAAATAAAGAAGAGAGATATTCCTCTATATTATTTATCTATTAATAAAGAAAAAGAGTAAGATAATTTATTAAATAATTTAAATAATATTAGATAACTTTAAAGATATATTTTAAAAAGAATTATTTTTAATATTCTTATCTAATAGAAGAATAGCCTATATAATTAATATAAATAGAAGTATATTTATTAATATTTTACTTTATTTATTATTAAAGGAAAAAATAAATAAATTATAAACTTAATTAATAAGATTATTAAAAAAAGATATTATTTAATTATTATTAAGTATATAAGGCTTCTCTATAATATTTATAAGAAAATTAGAGGGTAAATAATAATTAAATATATATTAATTATTAAATTCTAAATAAAGTTAGAGTTAAAAATAAATATTTACTTTTAAGAATATAAGATTTAATTAATCTTATTAGAAAAGTTAAATACTAATCTAAAATTAATCTTTTAATAAGATATTAATAAATTTATATAAAATTCTTATTAATAAAGAAGATAGTCTTTAATACTATATTTAAAATGTTTAAATATTTAATTATATTATTTAGACTATATAATACTTCAGCTATATTTTAAATATTAATAAATAATTTTTTTTTATTATTTCTATTTAAATCCTATTTAATATACCTTAATAATATTCTTATTTTTTTAAAGATATTTAAGAAGCATAAAAGGTATATTAAGAAAGTATTAAAAATATTAAGATATAAAAAGTTAAATATAAAAGATTTTAAATATATATTTATTGTTAATAAATTAGAGTTTTATAGCTATATTATTAAAGATGGGAAGATTAAATTAATTTTAATAAAGTTTAAAATTATTTAAAACTAAATTTAATTAAAAAATATATATAAGGTCTAGTAATTTCTAGAATTAATAATATACTATTAAAAATATATATAAGAATTTATAAATATTATTACTCTAATATATAAGTTATTTAAGAAGATAGATAAAATACTATAAAAGAGAAAATATTAGATAATTATATAAATACCTATCTATAAATAGGTCTTTTAGAAGTTAAAGTATATATTTATTAATATTTTAATACTATTTATTATAAACCCTTATAAATAATTCTAGATTAAATTTAATATATTTAAATAGATTATAGATATAATACTACTCTAGAAGAAATTTAATAATCTTTAATATTTAATAATTTTTAATAGAAGGAAGCTAAATATAGTAGAAAGAAATTATTCTATTTAGAAGAAAAATTTTTTAATAATAAAGAAAAGTCTTTAAGTCTAGAAATACTATATTAAAAATAAAATAAGAATAATAATTATTATAAATTATAAAAGTTTAAAATACCTAACTACTATATATATGTATTTTAAATAAATAAATTCTAGATATATAATCTAGATATATAATATTAAAAAGAGGAGAAAGTTATAGTTCTAGATATAATTAATAGATATTTTAATTTCATAGAAAATAAACTAGAAAATAAAGTTAAAAAAGAGAATCTAATAATATATATATAATATAAAAAAATAAATAATTAAAAGTATTCTTTAAAATATTAAAAAGAAATATAGAAAAAGAGTAGTTTCTAGTTATAATGATATTTCTTATGAAGAAAATATTATCTAAAAATAAGAAATTAGTATAGATAATTAAATAAATAGGATTTAAATATTAGATTAAATACTCTATATTATAATTAAATAAGAAGATAATAGAATTTTAATTAATTAATATAAAAGAAAAAAGATAAATAAGAGAATACTTCTTATTTTAAAATATTTTTTTAAAAGGACTTTATAAGAAAAATATATAAATTATATAGATATTTTAAATATTTAAAATTTATAAATACTATTAGTATAAGAGTATAGTAATTTAATATATAAAAAATATTTAAACTGCTAAGTCTTATAAGGATTGAAGAAAATATTTAAAAGGAAGAAATAATATTATTAAATAAATTTAAAAATTAAATCTTTTAAAAGATAAAGAATTAATCTAATTAAATACTTATTAATAATATTTAATAAAAATAAATATATTATAACTACTATAGATTATACTATTAGATAAGTAGTAGTAAAGGTAATTCTAGATATTATAAATAAAATAGTTATAAAATTTCTATATAAAAAGATATTTATTAACTATAGAATAATAAAGAAGCTCCTATTAAATAATAATCTAAATATTTTATTATAAATTATTTAATATTATATATAGTTGCTATATATAAAATACTAGATTATAATATTATATTATTTTAAAATAAATAGAAAGATTAAATATTTTAATAATATTATAAAAATAATATTTATAACACTCCTTCTAGAGAAATTTATAAAATTATAGAATAAATATTTATTATAAATTATTTTTATAGTCTAAATCTAGATATATAATATCTTAAAAATTAATTTATTTAAACTTCTTTATAAAATCCCTCTATAACTTCTAGAAGACTTAATTAAAGAGATAGAAGATTTAAGTAAAGAATAAATTATATATATAATATATTTATAAATTCTAATAAATAAGTAATTATTAAATTATACTATTAAATAATAATAAATTTATAATAATCTTATTAAAGAATATAGATTTAAAAAAGATAATTAAATATTAATATAGAATAAATTACTAAAGAAATTTTAAAGTAAATAATTTAAATTATATAGAATATTAAAAGTATATTTTCTAGAAATATATATTCTTAAAGAATTAAATAAAAGAATTATATAGAATCTAATTAATAAATAGAGGCTTATTAAAGTTAATATTATAAAATTTAAAAAGTTATAGATATTAATAATTTTAAATTAATATTTATAAAAGATTAAACTGATAATTTATTAATTAAAAGAGATTTAATAAATTTTAAAAGTTATTAAATTATATCATTCCCTCTATTTAGATCTATCTATAATAATTAAGAAAGAATAGAAGAAGTATGAATATATAAAAGTATATTTAAAGTAAATAAAAGAAAAGTTAATTATAAAGAGAGTATTTAAAAAAAGAATAAATAAATTTATAATAATTAAGTAGACTATTAAATAAGGCAGCTATCTAATATAAAGTATAGAGAAATTATTAAAGAATAATTAATTATTAAATAATTTAATTACTTTAAATAATAAGTTAGTAGTGGAATCATCAGATAATAAAAATAAATTAAATTTAATTAATTAAGAGAATATTTAAAGCTTTAAGTAAGAAAAGTTATTCTCTATAATAATTTTAATTTATTAAAAGTAAATAGAATAGAGTAAAAATTATTATATATTAAAATTACTAACTATAGAAATAAATAAGGCTACTAACTATAAAAATAAATAAAGTTATAAAAAAATAACTAGTTATTATTATTATTATCTCTACTATTATTATTATCTCTACTATTATTATTATCTCTACTATTATTATTACCTCTATTATTACCTCTATTTCTATTATTATTTCTATTATCACTATTATCATCTTTATTATTAATAGATAAGTTAATAAATAAGTTACTAGTATTAAGATTTTTATTCTTATTCTTACTAGAATTATTCTAGAGGAAAGATAAATTAACTATAATTAATAAAAAATAGAAGTAGGGGATATAAATAAGAGTAAATTTAAAATTTAAAAAGACTATCTTAATTAATTAAAAGATATAATTATTATCTATTAAAAGATTATATATAGTAAGTTTCACATTAGTAATTAATATAAAATAAGATAGATTAATATAAATAATTTATAAATAAATAAGATTTAATTAAATTATTAATAAAATAGGCTACTAAATTTTATTATTATTAAAATTAAAGTAAGGAGTATAGTAGGTTGATTTAATACTTATAAAATTAAAAGTTATAGAGATAATATTAAAAATTATATTTATATTTAATTTAGAGGTAGTAGTAATCTTTACAGATTTAAGAGGAGAATTTAATATTATTTTAGATATTAAAATAATAACTTAAGATTTAAGAATAATACTATAGAGGCTATTAAAAGTAATAATATTATTATAAATAGTTAATTAAATATAAAGGAAGGAATAGAAAGTAACCTATAAATTATAAATAGATAATTAAATAGATAAATTAATAGCTATATAAAGGATATATTTATTTATTTTTTTATTAAAGAAATAATTTATATAGATACTATTCTATAAGAAATAACTACTAAATTTAAAATATACTATATAACTAATAAAATTCTTTTTATTTAATAGATTTAATAAACTGTATCTATAATAATATTTTAATATTAAAGAATTAAATTTAACTATTAAATTAAATTCTTAAGAAGCTTGATATTAGGGGTATTATTTAAATAAAAATATTAATTATAATTATAAATAAGTTTAAAAATATAAATATATAATATTTCTAGCTTTAAAATTTTAATTCTAGACTAATTAATAATAGCTATAGTATAAATCTCTATATTTAAAATAGATTTATTATTATTAATTATTTAATCTAAATTAGAGATAGGGCCTTCAGCAATATTTAAATTAGAGCTATTTAAATAAATTATAATTATTATAAAAAATATTAAGAATAAAAAGGATGGAGAAGATAAGGAGAAAAAGAAAGAAAAAAAGAATATTAAAATAGAAGAGAATAATAGATAAGAAGTAAGAAGTATAAATAAAGAGCTAGATAATTATTTCAAAGATAAAGAAATAATACTTTATAATATATAAATATACTAGTAAGGAATATATATACCTTAATGATTGGTTAGAAAAAATACTATAAAGTTAAGGCTATTATTATATTATAATATTTATAATAAATAGTATAAGAAAAATAATTAATTAATTAATTATTTTTAAAACTATTTAATACAGTTAAAAGCCTTATATAAATACTAGGATGCTATTTAATTTAAGAAAGGAAGAATATAATTATCTAGAGCTAAATAAGTATTAAAATAGGCTAGTAGCTATAAATAAATAATATTAAGATAATAGCTGTATTAGTATTAATATTAAATAATATAGGACTAGTAGTATAGATATTTATTAAGGATGAATATAGTATTAAAAAGTTATTTAAATATTTAATAAGAAAAAAATCTTATAGTCAGCTAAAATAATTAGTATATAAGTCTCTAATTATTTATAGGAAGATAAGTAGTTAGTTAGATAGAATTAAATAGAAGAGTAGAAGTTTTAAGCCTTAAGATTATTAAATATATCTCTAAACACCACTCTCTAACTATCTTATGAATTCTATTATAATATATATAAAGAAATTATTCATCTATATTATATATAAATTAAAATAAATATTATAAGGTAGTAAATTATACTATATATAAAGAAAAAAGATAGGTAACTATTAATAATTAGAATAAATATTTTATAATATAATAGAGGTACTATAATTAATATTATAATTATATATAATTAGCAGTAACTAGTAATTATTAATTACTAATTATATTTATAAAAATTAATAGGTATCCAGCATGAGTTATAATTAATTTAAAGATATTAAAAAATTTTATTAATTAAGAATTTATAGATAAATATAAAATACTAATATAGTTAAAGGAGCCTGATAGAAAGATTTAAAGAATTAATTAAAAAATTTTATATAAAGAATTCTATATTAGAATAAAATTAATTATATTAATAATAAAAGAATATTAATACTTTCTAGCCTTTAAAATTACCCTTATTAGAATTAAGATATATAATAGAGTCTTTAAAATAAAATAGCTATTATATTAAGAATCTATAATTAATTAATTAAAAAAATAGTCAGTACTAAAGAATAGTATATAGAAATTAAAAAAAAGATATTAATTAAATTAAATATTAAATATATAAAAAAGAGATTGGAGAAGACTTCTATTTAGAAGAAATTAATAATAATATTATCTTAAAGAATTAAAATAATTAAAAAAGAAGTTATAATTATAATTTATAAAATATAAATAGAGCTATAAGAGCTTTATAAGAAAGAATTAAAAGAATTATTTAATAAATTACTAATAAAGTATTAAGACTTTATTAAATTATTTATAAAATTAAATTACTAGCTACTATAGCATGAAAAGTATTATAATATAAAAATATTATACTATAATAAGTAAAGTAATTCTAGAAGTCTTAAGATAAATTAAAAATTAAGAATATTCTTACTATAAAATATATTATTAAATTAAAATTATCTATATTCTTAAGAAGTATATTTATATTAAAAAAAATAGGGAGGTGCTATAGCTACACCAGCCTTACTCCTACTATACTAGCTAGACTAATACTACACCATTTTTCTGGGGAAGATCATCTTTTTATAGAAATATCTAATAATCTAAAGATAAAGTTATCACTATATAAATAACCCAGTATGTTGAGTGGTTCTAAATTAATAATTAGAGTTAATATTATAGCAATAATAAATATAATAATAGCTAGAACCAACAGCTAAAATCAATAGCTAAAATTAATAGCTATAATCAACAGCTATAATCAACAGCTAAAATTAATAGGTAGAATTAACAGTTAGAATCAATAATTAGAATTAATAGTTAGAATCAACAGTTAGAATTAATAGGTAGAATTAACAGGTAGAATTAATAAATAGAATTAATAATTAGAATTGGTAGTTAGAATTAATAGTTAGAATCAACAGTTAGAATCAATAGTTAGAATCAACAGTTAGAATTGATAGGTAGAATTAACAGGTAGAATTGATAGATAGAATTAACAATTAGAATTGGCAGTTAGAATTAATAGTTAGAATCAACAGTTAGAATCAATAGTTAGAATCAACAGTTAGAATTAACAGTTAGAATTGACAGTTAGAATTGACAATCAGAATTAACAGTTAGAATTAATAGTATCTACTATAAGTAAGGTCACATATAAGGCACCTAGTTGTGGATTATATGATCTCCTTAATGAGATGTTTAAAGGCCTAGGGCTCAAATAATGAGTAAATATATATAAAAGGGTGTGGCTGTAGCCTGGCCGATGTGGCAGAAGTAAGATTAGTGTAGTAGGAGTAAGGCTGGTGTGGCTGTAGCACCTCCTAAAAAAATAAGAGCTTAAAAATAATTATTGACTATTAATATCTAAATAATAATATTAAGAATAATGCTAATAAAATTCTATATATAAAATAAAAAAGAGATTTACTATAAGAAGTAAAAATCCTAATTATATTTAATATATTATAGAATTACTTTAATATAAATATATAATTAGAGAATTGATAGAATATTATATTTCTAATTAATAAAGAATTATATAAATAGATTATAGTATTTATAAAATTAAAGTAATTATTAACTAAATTTATTAGATATATAACTTATATACTATAAGAATATTTAAATAAATTTATTACTATCTACTTTAATGATATTATTATCTATTTAAAGAATATTAGAGAGTATAATTAATATATAATTAATTATAATAATAATAATAAATATAGAATTTATATTAAGTATTAAAAAATATAAATTTAATATAATTAAAATTAAATATTTAGAAATAATTTAATTATTAGAAGAATAATAAATTCTATAAGAGAAAATTAATATAATTATTAATTAACTAATACTAGAAGATAAGAAGGGTGTTTAGAAATTTTTAGAAATAATTAAATATATTTAAAAATATTTATTTAAATATATAAAAAAATATTAGACCCTTAATTAAATTATTTAAAGATAATAATATACTATTTATATAAATAAATAAATAATAAGATACTTTTAAAAAAATAAAAAAGTTATTATTAAAATATTTATATTTAAGTTATATATAAGTTGGATAAATAGAATATTATAAAAATTAATACTTTAAAAGAAGTAATTAAATTAATACTAGAGTAAAAAAATAATAAAGAGAAATTATAGTCTATCTTATTTTACTCTTAATAATTAACTTAAGCTAAATAAAATTATAATATCTATAATTAAAAAATACCTACTATAGTTAAAGAATTTAAATATTAAAAATATTATCTTTAAGATGTATTAAAAAAATAATTATTTAAATAAATTATAAGAACCTAATCTACTTCACTAAATTTAAAAAGCTATAAGAATAATAAGTATAATAAATATAGAATATATTTAAATTTAAATTTAGAATTAAATATATTAAAGAGAAAAAGAATATTATTATAAATATATTAAGTTAAAGATTAGACTATATAATAGATATTAAAAATCTAGAAATTAATATTCTATAATAAGATTAAGATAAATTAAGATTTAATTAGAATATATAGCTAGTAATAATTATTATTATTAAAAATAGTAAGTTACTTAAAAGATTAAATAACTATAATTAAAATATAAATATAATTTAAAATTAGATATTCTATAGTATAAATATATAAAAAGAATATAATATAATATAATATTAGAATAGATTAATTATAATGTTTAATAAAATAATTAAAAAAGTAATTAGATAATATTATAATTTATCTAGTAAAGAGTATTAAAAAATTAATAAGATATAAATTTTATAGAAAAATATAATTATATAAAATATTAAAAGAAGTATAGAAATATATTATTATTAATTTTATATAAGAACTATCTAAATTAAAAGATTCTATTATAGAAATTAATTATATAAAAATACTTATTATAATAAATAAATTAATAAAATATATAATTTTAAAATTAATAAAAAAGGATATTACTATAGTAGATCTTATAATATTAATATTATAAAGAATATTTATATAGATAGGAGTATTAAGAATAATTAAATTAATTAAAGATAAATTATTTATATTAAAATTTTAAAAAATTATTATAAAAAGTAATAAAGTTAAGTAGAGACTATATATAATATATTATTAATAGATTAATAAATAGAGTAAATAAATAATTTAAATAGTTAAATAATATTTTTAGCACTATCTAGATTAAAATTAGAAAAATTAGATTGAATTATTACTATTACTATTAATATAATTTATAATTTATAATATATAAAATATAATAATAAAATAAATACTATATTTTATAAATCTAAAATAATATTTAAGACTAGATGAAAAAATGCTACTATTATAAGAAAGATTAGAAAAAATATTATTATAAATTACTAATTTATTACTCCTATATTAAATAATATTAAAGAATATTAAATGAATAGAAGAAAAAATAAAATTTTATTATAATAAGAAGTATAAGGATATACCGTATTTAGGAAAGAGAGAGAAGATTTATTTATTATAATAAATAATAGAATAGAAAAACTTTAATATTTAAAATAAGTAATTAAGTAATAAACTTAATATTATAAAATATAAATCTTTTAAAATTAAAAAAGAATAAAGTAATAATAATTATTATTTAAAGTTATTAATAAAAATAAAAATATATTCTATATTTTATATTTCTCTATTTAAATTAATAAAGAATAATAAAAACTACTAAGATGAAGTAAATAATAAAGAATATAAGATTAAAGAAATATTAGATTAATAATTAATAAAAGAATAAATTTACTACTTTATAAAAAGAATACTTATATAAGGAAAATTTATAGGAATCTATGTAAAATTTAAATTATTTTAAAAAGATTTAGATATTCTAGATAGGAATTAATTAAAAAAAGAAGAAAAATTAAAATTAAAAGAAGAGAAAGTTAACTAATTATTATTAATTAATAATTTAAAAAACTAATTATTTTCTATCTTTAATTTCTTTTATTTTTATTCTTTCTCTTTTAACTTCTCTAACTCTTTAATTTCTTTTATATTATAAGTAATAAAAATTACCAGTATATTTTTAAAATAATTATTTTTATTTTTATAATTATTTTATTTTTATTAATATAAGCTTGAGATTCTATTCTACTTTATTTTTATTATTTTAAATTTACTATTAAGCCTGAACTAAATATTTCTATATAATATTATTAAATTACTTTATTTTAATATATTTTAAATTCTCTAAATAAATATATTTATTATACTAAGTAGAATTTTCTAATTTAATATATAAATAATCTAATTTTTTATATTAAATATAAGAAATAGCTATAATAAAACCCTTATTATAAATATATTAATAGAGTAAATTTTTATAAATAAAAAATTTAGAAGCTATAGTAATTAATATATATCTATAAAATAAAAAGAAAAGATAATTATCTTTTAAAATCTATTAAAAATATTATACTACTTATCCCCTTTAAAATAAAGAATATAAAGGAGGGGAATTATTAGAAAATTAAATATTAATAATTAATAGATTATATAATCTATAATTAATATTATTATAAGATATAGAATAACTATATTCCATATAATTATAGTAATATAGATATATTAATATAATATTAAGAGATCTTGTTATAGTAAAGCTATTAAAATACTATAATAACTATAATAGAGTAATAAGTAGATTACATAGATTAATATAATTAATATAATTTTATTATATATATAAGTACTATTATTACTAAACTATAGTTTAGTTTACTATATTAAATCTTCAGTAATAAAGATAGCCTATCTTTTAATTTATAGATACTTTTATATATCTCCATTATTCTTCTACTCTAGTTAATAGAATACCTTAAGATCTAGGTGACCTCTTAGACCCTAAGAAGGATTAGCAGGCCTTATCTAATATTAAGATAGTTAAGTATTAAGCTCTAGAGAGCTTACCCCTTAATCTGAATATTAAATTAGTTGTAGAACTTACTAATTAAACTAGAGTTAGAAATCTTATGATTTTCTAAATGATTTTATAATATCTAGTATAGAAGTTTACAATATATTTAATTTAAATTTTTAAAAGAAATTATCTTTTAATAATTTAAAATAATTATTAAAATTATTAGGAGTTTGGCTAATTTATTATTAAATTTAGATAATTTTTTTTATATAATTAGATATTAATATTATTTTATTTTTAGATGATTTATAGTTTATTCTTTAAATTTATTTTATAATTATTTTATTTTTAATCTTTTCCCTTACTCTTTTTCTTATAGATAACTATAATAGTACTACTTATATTCTTCTTTATTATTATTAATATTTTTAAATAATTACTAAAGATAAATTAAAGCTCTTTAAATTATTTAAATCTTTTCTAAATATTAAAAATATATTATAAAATTATATTTATTTCTAGATATAGCATTCTTATAGAATTAAAAATCTTTTATTCTTAATTTAAAAATATTTTATAAATTAAAAAGTCCTTATTTAACTTTCTTTTCTTATTTAGAATTATAAAAAACCTTAATTTAATTAAAATTCTTACTTATTATTTTCTTTAATAATTTAACTATGTAATTAATCATTTATTCTAGCAATTTAATTATTTCTATAGAGTTTAGAATTAAAGCCTTTTTAAATAGAGAATAATCTTATTAAAATATAATATTTTTTACTAAAATAGTTCTAGATATCTTAATTTCTTAAATAGTTAAAATAAAGAATTAAAATTATTAAAGATATCTAGTTACTGGATAGATAATCTATTGATTAGATAAGAAATTAAATATAAATCTATAATAGAAAGTAGTACTAGTATAAATTAAATTTAATAAATAATTCTTAATAAATTAATTAGAGTGTTTAAATACTTAAAGCTTTTAATCTTTCTAAATACAGAAATTAATTCTTATATAATTAGGGGAGCCCCCTCTACTAGTTTAAGTAGAGCTTTTATATTTTTTTATATTCTTATTCTAATGACGATTTAATGTTAATCTGATATTATATCTGAAATCTCTCAGAAGTAGCTTGATATCTTTGTAATGTTAAAGTAGCATATAACTAGAGTACTCTGATATGGATGAGTAGAGCACTTTTCAGCTTCCTATTACAATTATATATCTATCATAACTAAATGAGTGGGAAGGGGAATAATATAGTTAAGGGGGTAGATAGCTGCCTAAGGCTGAATATAGGTGCCTAAGGTCACCCCATTCTAGTATATCAACAACTTACCTTAAAATTCTAATTATAGCTTATATATAATTATACTGCTTAAAACCTTTTTTCTTCTCTATACATAGTTTTAATAGGCAAATAATTAATTTTACAGTGAAATTTAATCCATATGAAGTCATGGAGGACACTTTCTTTTAATATATTATTATTATAGGGGCTCTGAGACCACCCTTTACCCAGAAAAAGATCAAACCACACCAACACATCAAAAGACTTGGAAGACATCAATTATTCAGCAAACCTGTTTGTTTATCTATCCCCTCCATCCTTCTCCTCCTTAGTTTTAACAGTTTATATTTATATCAGACTCAACTAGCATGTACATGTCTTAGTTGGCTGTTTTATATTTAAAAATTTAAAGTGAAGCATCATGATAGATTTCAAAAATTAAAATCAATGCTTATTACTCCACGAACATATTCTGCCTCACAGATACCAGATCAAACAGCTAAATCCTATAGCTGTAGAAGTACACCTAGGTTTTACTCACTCGCTGGTTGGCATTTTAATAATTTAGATGCTAGACAAGCTTCTGAGATGCTTTTGATTCATCAAGCTGGTAGTGTACATATCGGCGAGGTTGTTAGGTTAGTCTCTATACGGTGCTCAGGTATACTATAATGTTATTGATTGAGGAACTCACATTATCAACAGATATACATTAAAGTACACGCCAGCAGCTGATGATGTTCTTCCTACCCCAAATGAGCTTCATGTGAGAGTTAGAAATACGTCTGCTATTCCACTTCGAGCTGCATATCTACGCGGCCCATATACACTTTATGCATCCTGCTACCCGTCCACGTTTGACCCTGATAGAAAGCTTGCTCAGGTGGACAATGATCTCTCACCTCAATTCGAACCTTACTTGAAAGCAGGGAGAAGCTGGAAAGCGGTCATTCCAATTCCACAAGAACTTCGCAAAGACCGAGAAGAGGCTACCTCTACTAGATGTCCAGCTAGCGACAGCGTCTCATGGGTCATTGAGATAGTGTCACAAGTTGTGTTTTCAAGCTCAGCATCCGTCAATTTCGAACTCATTGTTGGGCGCGATGAAGCCTCAATAGAACTACTCACTGCTAACGGGATGCTCGGGCCAGCTGTTAATTCTAAACCTACAAATTTGTTCGAATGTTGGTCACCAGAAACTAAAGGCACCCAAGTGCTTGTCACTAAGGGAGTATATTCCAAATCTATTACCTTGTTGGTCGACGATACTTCTAGTCTTTGGAACTCCCCTCCTTTCCCCTCGCTTAAACATGACAAAAATGATGGGAAGCATGAACCAGGACCAGAGACATCCAAAGAGCGAGATTCAACGACGGGAAGGCAAAACCTTAACACGATACATAATAACTGGCGACGAAAGAAGACTCACCTTGTCGTGTTGACACACGGGCTCCATAGCAACCTCGGGGCAGACATGCTGTATCTCAAGGAACGTATTGATGCTGCATCTGCAAAGAGTAGGAGGTGAGATGATCCCTCCCTAGGGCTACTTTTACCTTAGAGTCCCTGGACACTGATATCATATGTAATCTGCTGGCATAGAGAAACCCTCCACGACTCCCATGAGAATGACAATCCTGGCGACGAGTGCGACCATGAGCAAGTCATTGTCCGAGGTTTCCCTGGGAATGCGGCTCGTACTGAGCGTGGAATTCAGTACCTTGGGAAACGTCTCGCTAAATATGTGCTGTTTATGACCTACCCTGACCAGCCTTACCTACCTCGTCAAAATTCAAAGAATAGGCTCCATGTGTTCCCTAGTGGTTATAACACCACAGACGAAAATATCTCTGAAGAGCATTCTCCTAGTACCTCGTCAAATCATCGACATCCCGGGCAGTTTGCGTACCAAATTACAAGTATCAGTTTTATTGGACATTCTCTAGGGGGCCTTATTCAGACGTATGCTATTGCATATATTCAAAAATACTCTCCTACTTTTTTTGACAAAATCCGACCAATCAATTTCATAGCCCTTGCGACTCCCTTTCTAGGGCTAAGTAACGAAAATCCGATGTATGTTCGATTCGCTTTAGATATGGGACTTGTTGGACGAACCGGACAGGATTTGGGTCTCAGTTGGACCACACCTAGGATAAGAAGCAGTTGGGATGCTATCATTGGAGGGAAAGGCGTTCCTTCGAAATCACAATCTGCTGATGTGGGAACAACCAAACCTTTGCTAAGGATTCTACCCTGTGGCCCCGCCCACGAAGTCCTTGCAAGATTTCAACGTCGTACGGTTTATTCAAATTTGGTTAATGATGGGATAGTCCCCCTACGAACGTCGTGTTTGCTTTTTCTTGATTGGAAGGGCCTGGACAGGGTCGAAAAAACACGAAGGGAGAATGGCCTGGTTGGGATGATGGCTGAATGGGGATGGGCCGAACTGACGGGCGCAAACTCAAGGGCTTCTCGGACTGTTGAACGTGCTGGTGCTCACCTAGAACTGACAAGCACAAGGAAACAGACCGAGACTCCTGCTGAGCTTGCGTCAATAGCGGCTATCCCTGAACAAAGTCTCTCGACTATATCTAATTCTCCTACATTTATAGTTGGTGAGTCTCCGAGACAAACCCAAATTGAGACTAGGCTTCACACATTGAGTGATCCCATACCAAGTCCAAACACACCCCAAACCGTGTCGAATGGTCCCTTTGAGAGCCTGTTTTCAATATTTAGACCAAGAGAAATAAACTCCAAAAACAAGCAAGCAAAAGTGTTCAAGCGCAGCCAAACCCTAGGGAATCCTCCCACAAGTCCACTTTCCCACGAGATTCCCCCTTGCAATATCTCAGATGACTATGGACCTCATACGCCTCCAAAAACCACATTACTTGAATCGGCCGGGGATCTTCTTGTTCACCCCTTGCCCCCTGTTGAGTTCCTTATGGATCCTGAGACAAGACCTCGGACTATTATTCATGATCGTGTTTACCAACCTGAGGACATCCCGGCTCCAACCATTAAAAGAAAGTCTGCAGCAGTCAAACTTTCTCAAGCTCGGAGCTCCTCAACTCATCCGGGCGTGAAAGAGGAACCTTTGGGTGAATCTTGTAAGGAAGACAATGAAGAGATGGAGCTGAAGATTGAGGAGAAGATCGCTAGAGCTTACCATCGCGAATTGTCTTGGCGGAAGGTTCTTGTTCGGCTAGAACCTGATGCCCATAATAATATTATTGTTCGACGAATGTTCACAAATGCCTACGGTTGGCCTGTCGTTAAACATCTTGTTGATGTGCACTTTGTGGATTCTGCTATTACTAACTCCCCAGGGCAAGCGGCCGCAACACCTCCCGCGCAACTTACGACCGACGATCAGAACCATCAGCTATTATGGGAACGCTCTCTTTCTGGCACAGTATCAATATGCTCTGAGCATGATCTTAATTCAGATCATGTGCCGGGTATCATCTAAATGATACGTATTGTATTAATGATAGAACACTACCTGCTAATAATACTTCCAAGCCACGCCTTAATTAAAGACCTCGTTGCCTCTTAACGATTTAAAGTGCCAAAGAACACCCAATCCAAATTAAAGTGAGTCAGATATAATATTGATAGCATAAATAAATGTATATCCACACCTATGTATTGAATGAGTTCTGTAGCGTTCCTATTATATTAAACACTAAGGGCAGAGTGAAAATTTCTAATTTAAAGTCACCCCCCCCCCCCAAAAAAATCCTACATACACTTTATTAAAGTTTTTTCTTTGCTTTTAGTACTCAAGCCTTCCTTGGATAGCTCCCCAAAATTCCTCTATCAGCTCTCTTTGACTAGTGTCGCTCGAAGCTCTAATAGCTAAATACTTCCTTCCGTCGACTTTTGCTGCCCAATTTCCGGGGTTACCATCAACAATAACCCCTCCGGCCTCTTCAAGGATTACCCAGCCGGCACATACATCCCAGGCCCAACAGCCCCCCTCCCAGTATAGGTCAAGAGTGCCAGAAGCGACAGCACAGAGATTAAGGGCTGCAGATCCTATGCTACGAATTGAGCGAACCATTGAACCGCCACTATCCTTATCTGCACCAAGCTTTTCAAATGTTCGTATTTTCGTTTTCCAATTATCACCCGTTCTTTCTGAACCCCACTCGAGGGCAATAATGGCATTTTGCAGTCCACGTAGCGGCTCTAAGTTATGCCCCTTAAGGGGTAGTTTGGTATTTCGGTTAAGGAACGCACCCTGGCCGCGGATACCGGAATATAGTGTTTGAGTAAATGGGTTGAACACAACTCCCACTGTCGGTATACGATTGACCGCAAATCCAAGAGAAACACATGCTTGGGGGAACCCATGTACAAAATTGATCGTGCCATCAATAGGGTCGATGATAAATGTAGGGGCATTTGTCAATTGGTTTGCTGGGTCATATGTTTCCTCTCCATAGAATCTGTTTAAGTGTTAGAGGGCCCTCAAAATAGAAGCAGTGTTGTGAATTCAACTTTTGTTTTGCTAACGGGGGTATATCTAACTTACTGAAAGTCTGGATATTTCCTTTTCAATGCGGTTGATAGCATCTCTTCAACAGCCTGATCATATTTGGTGACCAGATCAGCACCTATATAATTGCGGAACATATACACATTAATATTATCACTAGATATGTGGGTGTTGTACTTACTATTTTTTTTTAACCCTGTATTGTCAGTATCTGGCAAAGCATTGGTGATAATCTCACCAGCTTTATGGGCAAGTTCAATTAAAGTTTCGCAGATGTCATTCAAATCGAATGACCCATAGTCATTGTCAGAATTGCCAATCATCGCAGCCAGTTAGTGAAGTTGTTTTTATGCGTTCCCAATTAGAATTTAGCTTAAATATCTTGAAATATGGGGGAGTATGTATTTAGGTAGCAGTCATTGATGGTAAGCGCGGGGAATGACTTCAATTTTAGATTTATATAGTGCCCCACTCGAGAGCCCCACCATTTTTCACTTTTTTTTTAGTTTCACTTAATGATTATTATATTCAAGTCTCAAAACACCTTTGCAAGGCCGGACCCTAGTGCTTTTTCATTATGCCAACTGAACTAGAAGAGGTAAATTATATCATATCTTTTCACATGTCTCTAGGAAATCTAGACTAATCCCCAGTCTCTCTTCTTGTTTTTAGCTTGTTGAGTTTCTACATCATGGAAATACTCAAATTAGACAAATTGGTATTGATCTTTGTTGCCCTGGGCCACAATGCTGTGTTTCCAGATAATCATTCCCCCATGGACATTATACAGTAGCCATTCTAACTATGCCTTCAAGCCTGCGAAAATTTAGTTGGATTTTCAGCTACCCAGCCGGATATCTTCAAACGCCACCAACTTTTGCCGATAAGAGATCTGAAACTCTTAGTACGAGATTATGCGGTGGGTTGACACTCTTTTAAGCGCACTGGCTTTTTTTCACAGCTAGATACTAATCAGAAATCTGTTTGTAGCCAATTGCGAAAAATGTCTTGACAATACTTATAAATCTTTCTGCTGATGCGGAGATATTGGATAGCCTCGCTGGCGATGATGCCTTTTTAGAGAGCTTACTCATAAAAATAACGGTAAGTAGACCTTCGGTCCTGTCAATACATGGTGAGTGCGAGTTATGCTAAAAGTCCGAGGTAGAGTAAGAAGGAACCAAACGCAGATGATATTTCTACACTCTTCGCGAACTTAGGAAAATCTGAGAAGATGAAAAGACTCTTTGGGTTAAAGCGGCGGATACCAGAGGCCGTGTCTACATCTGCATACGCGATCGACCAGTTGATGGACTGTTTTGTGAAAGGCGCAGAAGGTGCCCTCAACAAGCACTCTAATTATGATTACTTGTCATATCTATTCGCTGATCTATCCAAGTCTGAGGAAGGCCGAGCTTACTTTACATCTAGACAAGACTATGATGGTGTTGTGCCTGTAACAAAACTCACCGTCTTTACAGAGCACCGGAGTACCATTCGAAGGAAGGGAGTTGCGTCGACTATCAAGAATGTTGCATTTGATATTCCCTTCCACCCTGCTCTATTTTCCGAAGACGCTGCTAATATCCTCCCTTACATATTACTTCCAATTATGGGGTCGGAAGAATACGCAGAAGAGGAAGCTGCGGATATGCTGCCAGACCTTCAGCTGCTCCCAACTGACAAGCAAAGAGACAGTGATAATGCCATTATAGTCACACATCTTGAAACTCTTCTATTGCTAACTACGACGCGAGATGGCCGAGAAAGAATGAGAGCAATCAACGTTTATCCTATAATTCGAGAGTGTCACCTTAATGTGGAGGACGCTGACGTTCGTGAAGCTTGTGATAGACTAGTTCAAGTTTTAATGCGAGATGAGGAACAGGAAGGAAAAGCAGATGTTTCATGCGAACAAGATGAGGACGAGAAGGTTATTGAACTATTTTGAGGTTTCAGTGGTCGACAAGTAAATACCGGATAGCTCGCAGAATTTAAATTCTAGTCGTGTGATGAGGAGAAAACTTGGAAGACTTTAAAGGCCTTGGAATTATATATTTTCGATTTTATATACTAGATTCTCAAAATCTACTTAAAGTGACCTAAAAATAGTGGAGATTAATAATTTATTTAAAACTTGGTTACCTTGTACCTCAGGTAGATTCATGTCAGGCTATCTTGAAGCTTATCTAAGCATTAACATCACTACCTAGGTACCTTAGGTAGAGAATCAACTCAACTCACAGCTTCCAGATTAAATTTGTGGCTAACGACTACCTCAGCCCTTTAAGGAGATTACGGTTTTCTCATATAGCCGCTGGTTTCTTATCTTACAGTTCCTTATTTAAAGCCACCACACCACCCATGTGACTTGTCCGCTAATCTAGGCGAGCAAATACCACCACGACAATTCAACAACCCACCCCTTTCTCATATCTCAAATAGGTCTCTCTCGTGTCTATTCTTACCCCTTGAATTGAACACCCCAACACTATGTCTACACCTACAAATGACTTAAACTTACGCACCCCGACTGGGACTTATGGAGCCCCTCCTGTGAGAGTTCGAAGGCTAAGGACAGCTGATCCCCTCGTACGTCCTAAAAAAAGGACTGTCCCAAAACCAGGCGGCCCCTCAACTGGAAATGGAGCTACCCCGAAATCTTTTCCAAATCGAACAGTTGCACCCAGCCAGCAAACAGTTCCGCGCGCTGATAAGGGAAAGCCCTTGCAGCCCCAAAATGACTTCTCGTCAAATGGGTTCAGTGGCCCGTTATTGTCTGAAACCTATGTTGACTATCCTGTCGTAACTACTAAGCGAGCACTCCGAGAAGGCTTGAAATACCATATTGCTAGATTCGCATCCAAGAAAGCTGTTGATCCGCGTGACGAGACTCAATTTACTAGGCCTATCAGGCTTCAACGCAGGGATCCACGAGTACGTTCGCAGGAAATGAATCCAGATAAAGCCCCGGGTGCCCAGAAGATCTCCTCTGACACTAGCCACCAAATTGATGATGCACAAAGAGAGGAATTAGAGGCTAGAAAGGTTGCGCGTGAGAAAGAGCGCGCAGAAAATCTAGCGCAGATCGCCCCTTCCATTGGATCGGCCCCTAAAAAGACTAATGTACCGAAACAAAAAACTCAGCAAGTTTCTAAAACAGACATGACCCCCGAGGAGATAGCTAGGACTCGTATCAAGTATGAGGAAGCCCTACCCTGGCACCTGGAGGATTTCGACAATAAGAACATATGGGTCGGGAACTATGAAGCTGCTTTATCAGAAACTCATGCAGTTTTTGTTCTTGAAAACACAGGGAAAATGACGATGATTCCCGTGGAAAAGTGGTATAGATTCAACGCCAAGAATCATTTTAAAGCGTTGACTATCGAGGAAGCCGAAAAGTTTATGGCGAAGAAGATTAAAGATCCAAGATGGTTCATGGAAAAGCAGCAAGAATTAGCTCAGAGAAAAGAGCTAGAACAATTTGCAAAGCAGCGAAAAGTGTACGCCGGCAAGCAAGGAACCCCTGGTGGTATTGAGGGGCTGGAGGCGGACGAGATGGATTTCGAAGAAGACCGGTTTGCCGACGACGAAGAACACGATGATCTCTTCAATGAAGACGAGGACGCAAAGGCGGCTGAAAAACGAATAAAAAAAGATCAGCTGAAAGCAAATGTTTTCGATTTGAAAGACGAAAAAGACTACGAAGAGGAGGAGTTGAGAGAGAAACGAGAGAAGGAAGCTAGACGAGTCCTTGGGAAGAAGGTACGGAAAGCGCTCCAAAAGAGAGAAAAGAACTTTGATTACAGCAGCGGCTCTGATGCCAATCCGTATACGGATGAAGAGGTACTTTCCCCTAAGTTTACATTTGCCAAGTATTGTCTGATATATATGTTTTATCTAGAGTTCCGATGATAGTGATGTTGAAGCGGCTAAGGATGAAGAGAAAAGAGCAGAGGAGGAGAAGAACAAAAAGGAGGGAGTGGCCTCTTCGAAGGGCAACACAACACCTTCGGGACGCCAAAAACATACGGACTCTCTGAAAAAAAGCTCTGCTGTTCCATCCAGGAAACGGCCTGGCTCTCCAAATTTGTCTGACGCTAGTGGAACCGATACTTCTCGCAAGAAGGGCAAAAGCAAGCATTTGTCTTCACAGGCTACACAACCAGGATCTCGCCCTATGTCCCCAACAGCCCCGCCGTCCTTTCCGGTAGGTCCCATTTGTGAAAAGCTTGAGTAAGTTTCTAGTTATTAATTTGATATAGGCCAGCAAAAAGCGTGTGCGGAATATCCTCTCTGGAGGGGTGGGATCTGCAAGTGATGTCGATGTCGGCGCAGGATCGGGTGGGGAGATAAGTGAAAGTGGGAAATCAAAAAAACTGAGGATTAATCCCCCACCAGCGAACCCCCAAAATGAGACGCCGCAAGGATCCAGGGCCGGTAGCCCGGCTCCATTCGGTAGCAAGAGTTTCTCTGGAAGTCGTGCGAGTAGCCCAGAGTCTTTGAAAGGTATGTGTCATAGCGATCTTCAAATGCTGGACTTCGCAGAACCTTTATTCTAAGCTATTGATCCAAAATAGGCCAAACGCGTGTCTCGACCCCCAGATCGCTCGGCGCACAGACTTTTCCCACACCGGCGGAGATTCATGCTGCTATTCCACAGAGTGGAATTCTCAGCACTGACCTATTGAAGATATTCCGTCCTCGTATCGGCGAGTCCCGAGAGAATCACCGGAAATTTATCGCAATTGTGAAAGATGTTGGAGTTTATGGGAAGGAAGATCGACTGCTAAGACCCGGTCCCTGGAAGGAAGCATGATATTAAATTTGAATTTCAATTACGGTGTTTCAACCAAAATCATACATAGTTATCTCTCGGCATCAGCCAGAACAATTTCAGAATATCACTCGATTACATGATTGGCATCGCCTCTATTAAATTTATCTCGACTCGAGGGTAATTATCATAACTATTAAGTTCTAAGGAGTAAAGCTTATGATGGCTACTTTTTCTACGTTGTGATTGCTCTTGGCACGGACAGGGTTATACACATACTTGTTTAACACGACATCAGACAATTCAACATTAAATAAGTGCTATGATGTTTAAAATATTAAGCTATTCTATCGGGAGGCCCCATCACTTCCATCTTCGTACTTATCCCAGTTGGCCAGAATATTCGCGATTCGGGGCGAATTTGTTAGCCTATACACATCTTCAAAGTATTCCTTGGTAATTTCAAAGGGTCGTGCGGTGACGTTCGGGATGTATTTCCCAACCAGTTTGCTTGGATCAATGGTGGTCTTGTTGATTTTCTTCAGCAGGAATGATCGGAAAGGCTTGACTCCGGAGCGAAGGAAAGTGCTATGGAAAGGTACATCAATTCCCTTGAGAGGAATCGTAGCGAAGCCACGTTCGAGTGTAATTGGCTTAGGCTTAGATTCTGTTTGCTTAACACATTCCTGGATAATTTTGACTAGGTGAGATTTGACGTCTTCGAGAGACATACTCTGCATCAAAGCAGGAATATCGATGTTCTGGGCCTTCAAAAAGTTGAGGAGGTTTGTAAGGCAATCAAGCGCCCGAAGCTATTAAAGTATTAGAACATTCGATGAGGGTAAGAAGAATCAACTTACATCACCTGCAGCGACATATTGCATATTTGCAACATTATAATTGACGATTTCCAAAAGCCAGCCTGTCTGTTCGGAGATATTCTCAACTACATACTGCAAAGCTTGCTCATTAAAAGTCTTGGAGATACGACTTGGGTTGACAGCACACATCGAATAGTTCGAGCGACCCTGTTCATCTCGCTCTACGGCAACTTGCATTGTCAAACCACGATAGAAGACCACAGAAACCAAACTCTCAATAGGCATAACGTCCGCAAGAGCAGCGAGGGCTGAGTATTCACCCAAGGAGTGTCCGGCAAAGCTGCTATCTCTTTGGACAAGCCCCTTTGAGCGCATATCTTCAAAACTTGCTTTCTCCATCAATGTAAGGGCTGGTTGTGTGAATTGTGTTGCAGAAAGCAGCCCGGTTGGAGAGCGGTAGGTATAAGATGTTGTATTCTCGTCGATCTCCTTGAAAATCTTCTCAGACTTGATCGTTCCGTCCGAATTCACGGTCTCAAATGTCATCGACATGTAGTTTTGGCGGATGGCTTTTCCACGAGGACCACCGAAGTAAACAGTAAGCTCCTTCGGGTTGTTCTTCACAATATCGATAATTGACAAACCATAGTTTTCAATGAAATGCCGGTCTGCACGATCCCAAACCTCTTTCGCGACAGGGCTGTTGGCGTAGAGCTCCATTCCCATCCCTTGTTCCTGGGAGCCTTGCCCAGTGAAAACATAAGCAGTGACGGGCTGCTCAACCTCGGCCTCACCCAAGAGAACCTTTTCCTCTGTCTCCCGGTTACTGGCTTCAACTTTGATGATTTTACGACCGGCAATCATACCGACATGCTGCAGCTTGACGGTTATCATGTCGTTAGGAAGTACCATATCAACAAGCGACACATGAAATCCCCTAACACGACCAATATTGTTTTCAGCGGCCCAAGTTTCGACGAAACTGCGAACCGCGGCACTAGTGTACATCCCATGAGTTATGGTTCCTGGTAAGTTGGCATAGCTAGAGAAGACTCTAGACACGTGAATGGGGTTGTAATCGCCCGAGACTCTTGCGTACGTCTCATTAGATGCTGGAGCACGGAGGACGATTGGAGTCTTTCCGCTGAGCGGTATGGGGTTTTCAAAATAGACAGGTTGCTCAATAGATGTTCCGTTTCGTTGCAAGTAGTCAATTACCGGGTTCCCGTGTGATGTTCCAGCTTCATAGTCAACTGATGCCACTTGAATGATTTCTTTCGTGGGAAGCTCTAGAAGAACTTGTCCAACTGTTTGAACATGGCTGAAAACAGACTTGTTTTTGAACCGATTCAAGCTTTGAAGGCGGAATGTTAGCGTTTGCCCTAGGAGTTCAACATCGGTGTCATCCAGACGGAACCATTCCTTGGAGCGAAGGATAGCGACATCACGGCTAGATGCAAGGTGAACTTGCATTGGCACCTCATCTTTCCGCTGGAATGTGTTTTCAAAGTCCGTATAGGCGCCTCTGTACAAAAATTGACTAGTAACGTGCATGATGGCCTCACCATCCCGTTTGATGGTTCCACACACCTCAACGATCTTCCCGGAATCTTCGTTGATTATCGAGTTGATCTGGGCAGTAGTGTCTAAGACATCACCAACCTTGAGAGGTTGGGCTCCAGGAACCATCTTGAAAGCGTTAGATAAATGAACGAGTTTCAACAAGTCTCCGTCAATTGTACGAGGGAAAATTGGTTTGATGATGGCCTTCCAGCCTACCACGATAGCGAAATCCATAGGGGCAAAGACTTCTTTGCCGGGTCGATCCACAAAAGCTTCTCCAGTATTGCCAACAGCATGAACGAAGTCAGCGACGGCCTGTGTTGTAATAACTTCGCGACCACCACTGAATGTTGCGGTTGTTGGCGTATCAAAAGGTACATCTTTAGTACCGAACCAGACGCGGTAGTAGAACTCCTTGATACGATCGTTACGAGCATCCATGACCTCCCTGATGGGCGCATAGCCCGCTTCGGGATGATACGTAAATAGGAAGGTCAAAGGGACAACGCTGCTTTCCACTGTTCTGCCCTCGAACATAGTCAAGCTAATTTGGTTCTTATCGTTCATTTTGACTTCTACCGTTTTGACAAGTTTACCGGACTGGTAAGGTTCTCTTACACTGATAACTGTCTTTGAAGGATCATCTGGATAGACGACTTCAACGTACATTCCGGGGTTAGGAGCGACAATTCGCTTCATTGGATTTGTCTGGAATCGATGACCTTGAACAAAAACGTCCGCCAAGAAGAAGGCATGCCTCCAAGAATAAGATGGTCCAGCAAGAAGACGGAACCAGCGGCCTAAATCAGGTAGATCGGTAGATGCAGAACTTGACAGTCGGTAGTTGACTTTATTTGTATCCTGTGAGATTGTGAGGCCATCCATTTCCAGCTCATTGAGGGACTGGCTCAGCTGGCCGCCGAAATATTCGATGATGGGTACCTTCGTATCGTCA
This sequence comes from Aspergillus haitiensis, assembly GCA_027569155.1. NCBI lineage: Eukaryota > Fungi > Ascomycota > Eurotiomycetes > Eurotiales > Aspergillaceae > Aspergillus > Aspergillus haitiensis. The sequence goes on along the minus strand of JAPDEO010000009.1, from coordinate 305,530 downwards.
CCGTTATACACATCTTCAATCAATTTTTTGATATGTCCTTGGTGGACGGCGTCGAGGATGTCTTTAACAGGCTCATCGATAACATTTGAAAACTTGGCAGCCATTGGGCCATGCAAAACGCATGTTCTCTGAACATCTTGGCCCACAACGGCCTCCAAATCTTCACTCTGCCAAAGCGAATCCTTTTTGAACCAGTACTCAAAGTTCTCATCTAATGATGGCACAAACGGTACAGGTTTTTGGCCACGCCTTTGACAGAGCAGGAGAAAGTGCTGAACATCTTGAGCGTTGATTAGTTGACTCGAGGCCTCAGGATACGCTGCAAGGATGTTATCGACTGTTGGATATGGAGTGTTGAGCTCTGTGTAGTTCTGGAGCAGAGAAGCTCGGCCTTCAGTTGTCGTGAAACGTTCCTCAACCCGACGAATGAAATCGCCTGTCAACTTTTTAAGAGACTCATCGATCCATCGAGCCTCATGCTTGACATACATTAGGTCTACCATGCGATGAACGACCTCTGAATATGTCATATCTTCTAAATCGACTGTTTGTCCGGCAGCGTTGCGGCCGAACCAGACTTTCTGAAAGTCATCATTCAGTTTCTGAATGATATAATTCCTTTGTTTTTTCAACTCAGGAACACGCTTCGTCTTGTCGAGCTTGAAGATTTTCTGATCCATTTCATGCCAAAACAGGACGCCTCTAGTTGCTAGCTTGTGGATTGGTTCTCCCATTTCAGATAGGACAGTGACTACACCACCAGCAGCACCTTTGTAGGTCTTCTCCCAGTCTTTATCATCAAGACCAGGGGCATCTGCAATGGCCTTTTTGGCGTTTTTGGACGTGTGCGCTTCTTTCGCGATCATCATGCGGCTACCAAACAGGCATCCGTCAAAGGGCATGGGGGGATAACCAAAGCAAGAAGACCAGTTACCGGAAAGATATGGGTACGTATCTTCAGAGCCACCGAACCCGCTACCAGCAACAAGCACAATGTTATTACAACGCCGAATACGGCTGTACATTTGTAAAATAGGTTGATGGAAATCTTCAAAGGAATGGTGTCCACCACCACGACCGCCAGTCCACTGAAGAATGACGGGAAATTTGGGATTTGCTTTGGCGATATTGATGACTTGCTGGATAGCATCCACAGAGCCTGGCTTAAAGGCTATATGCTTGATGCCCAGGGTCTCAATGTACTCATTTGCAACTTCAATTGAGGGAACCCCTGCACCGATGGTAAGACCTTCAATTGGGACTCCATCAGATCTTAATTTTCCAATCAATGGAATTTGCCAACCCATGGCACGCGGATTGACGTAAATTAGGTTGACAGTAATTCCACGTCCTGGAGGGATAGCCTTCTCAATCTTGGATATGGCTTGTGTCATTGTCTTGGCGTTATAGTAGCCGCCACCAGCAAGCTCAATATGGTAGCCTGCATTCATCGTCGCAGCAACAAAATCCCAAGGAACGGTGGTTGGGGTCATGCCGGCCACCATGATAGGCGGAATTCCTAGTAGCCGACTCATTTTTGTGTCAACAAAGGTTTGGCCGGTTGCATTTTTGACTAGGCGAGGACCATATTCCTTAACCCAATCTATAGCGTACTTGACAGAATCTTCATCGCGATCAAATAACTCTGGCTTGTAACCAACCTCGGCGTTAGTGCCATCCATTGCCCCTGCAAGGACCACACGAACGCCGGTTCCATCTTTATTCCGGTTTGTAAGGACCCCGAGCCCTGATATTCCACCGGGCCCAAAGTCCACAATGTGAGTAGCCCCTGGGAAAACGGTTGCCTGTTCCCAGTTTACGGCGTCGTGAGTAATCATGCGAACCAACGCCGGGACAATACTTGTCTCATTGACATCCCTCAGGTTATTGCCATCTTTGGTTCCATAAACTGGAATGATAAGGGATTGAGGAGAAATCTCGATATCTTCCAGATCCTCGATGATACGATCATACGCAGAGTACAAATACTGACTATGAAAAGGCGCAGTGATTGGTAAGAACCGGTTCACAAAGCGAACCTTTCGTTGAGTAAAGGGAACACGATTTTGATCTAAGCCAGTGGGTGCTTTGACTTTGCGTAGACGAAGGTTCAACCCATAGAGGGATAGTGGAGGCCCAGTGACAACAAAATTGCGAGCACTGTTGACCAAGGATATAGAAATATGGCGGTCTTCTGGAAGGTGCTGGTTTGTCATATCGATATGCTCCTGAACAGCATTTTTGGGGAGGTCACGAATGGACAGCATGGGAGTTGGTGTCCCTTCACCGTTTTCGATTGAATCTTGCAATACAGACGGGGCAATTGATGTTCGAGGATATGCTTGCTGGCTACGCAAGCCGATCCAAAAAAGCATGGTTATCGCATTGGCTGCGGCCTTCTTGAAGCTTTCCCAGGTTGAGGAGGAAGCTATTGCCGCCGCAGTAACAATTCCTTGAGAATGTCCTGTCGTGCCGCTAAATCTTTCCAGAATCTCACCAGGCTCCTTTCCTAGAACCTTGCACGTAACCACAAAGTGTGCTAACTGAACCAAGCCGATCAAGGGTAGACTCACTGGTGCCGACACCAGGTAATCGGTATCAGGTTGAGAGTCTGGTTCCTGAAGCCACTGGATAACATTGAGCCCTTTAGGATAGAGCTTACTGGCTTCAGGCTCGCGGGAAAGTGATTGCAGCAATTCCGCTGATGAGGTGACAAGGTCATCCACAAACGAAGGGTAAGTGGTGTAAACTTCTCTGAGTTCATCAAAATACTCCTCAATATTACCCTGACCGCCAAAGACAGAGTAGATGCTCGCTTTTCCATCGGAAGCAGCCCTGAGAAGTGCGGAGTCGTATGGTTTCGTAGGTCGACCGGCAGCCCCTCTCCCCGCATAATAGGCCTCAACGACCAGAACCTTCTTTGACGTAATTCCGGGAAGCGTAGCGGCCACTGCATGAACATCGTTTCCCCGCATAAAAGCACGCTCAAATTCGTTAAGGGCCAGCTTTAGAACTTCTAGACTAGTTCCATGTGCATCATCCTCTCCCTCCTCGACTTCATGGGCAACATGTTTAATGTATCTAGCCACAAGTTCCGCCACTGAGGACGGCTCGTCGTCCTGGGCAAGCTCATCTGTCGGCTCGGGCAACGAGGATGTGAAAGTATCTTTCAGCTGCGAGGCATGAAAATGAAGGGAGGTAGGCACGAGAAAGGAAAATTCAAGTGATCCGTGAGTCAAGATAAGTGATCTCAGTGATTGCGATGAGCGGGGTGTATTAATTCCCGTTTGGGGTCCTGTTGATGTTCCGTACATCTTCTCGTGATCCTGGATAATCTATGATTTGTTTGATATGACAACCGCAATCGTGGAGGTGGGAAGTCTAGGTGATACTATAATTGATGGACGAGTGAATAAGAAATCTTCAACACAATTTCAAGGGCCAGTAGGTAGTTAAATACATACGTCCCTCAAGTAATAGTTGGAAAGAGGCTAAAGAATTGGCGAAAAATTCCTCAAAATAGTTGCAGAGGCGATAAAAAATTTATAAAACAAGATGTCTGGAGAAATATTGGGGGAGAGAGAAAACGACAAAAAAAAAAAAAAAAATCTAGCTGACCCCTCGGGCCCGAAGAAATTTGTGGTAAAGAATGGAGAAAAAAAAAGAAAGGAAAGGGAAAGGAAATGGAAAAGAGGAAGATTAAGGAAGATCTACCCTGAATAGTTAAAATTGTAGCTGTCACCTTATTTCAAGATTCATGTTGAACAAACTCGGCGGAGAAGAAAATCCATAGTTTTGAGCTGGTTGAACAAGAATTGTCCTAATCAGGTATGGTAGGTAGTGGACCTCCCCAAAGGTCCGAAATGGTTGGGCTGGACTGGCCGTAATGTGACAATACCAAACAGCGCAAGCATACGGAGTAAGTAGCTGAGTGCTTACCTAGGTAGGTATCTACTCTAATTTTGTACCCTATATAAAACTGGGGAGTTAAACCAGATACCCATTATTGTTGTAATTATTATTATTATCATTATCATTATTAGTTGATGTAATATGACACTGAAGGGAAATGATGACTTTATTTCAATACTATACCTAGGCAACTTTGAATATTAAATTGAACCACAACAAGATATAGATCTTAAGTATTTATAGGTAACTTCCTAAACCCAAAGGTACCAAGTACAGATGGCCCATACACCTCTAATTTTAAACAATTCTCATGTTCCAATGAGATTGGGGTTATAATAATAAGCATATGACTAAAGTACTTGCTAAGCCGTTTTTTCAAGTAGAATAGGGCCTAGCTAGTATTTATTAATACCATGCTAGTCCTAACTAGGTAATAGCTTATACACTTACATGTAAATTACAGACTCAACCACCCATCCAGACGGCCTTTTTCTTTCCCTTTTTTTCCCCCAAGAAAATTGGTAGTAGCAGCGCTACCAACGGTAACTAGTGCTAGTTGTGCGATTTTTATGCTTCCAGGCAAGCTCAAATCTAATACTCTTGCCCCAACACTCACCAAAAGTTTTCCAGTACTGTCCGGTCTTATTCATTCTTTATTATTACAACAAAAATTATTCTGGAGCTGCTTCCCCCTCTCTTTATCTTCACAAAGTTTATCACCTTTTTTTTAATTCCCTTTTATCAACTCCTAATTTTCTTTTCCTATTCTTTCTTTTTCTTTTTCGTCTCTTTTGATTACTTTCCTTTTCTTTTCTTTATTTACTTAATATATAAAAAGGAAAGAAAGAAAAAGAAACTTGGTCCTCTGGATCATTTACTCATTGGCGAGTCACCTCCCGGTTGTTTCCAAGCTGGGGTGAAATTGATTTCAGGTACTCCCACACTGTATATTTTTTCCTGGATTTTCCTATGCATGCCTAACTCGTTTATCTATCTAAGGTCAATTCTAACGTGCCCAAGTCCCATACTCTTCAACATTACAATTCACCTCTTACCACTGTATAAGAAGATTCTTTTCTCGAAGATTTTTTCCCCCCCTCAAACGAACTATTAGAGCCTGACCTTTCTATTCCTTTTCTTCCTTTTTCTTTTTCCTGTTTATTTTTTTTGTCTCTTCTGATACCCACTGGCCTCAAAATGCGCCCCGAAATTGAGCAGGAATTGGCACATACCTTGTTGGTTGAGCTTCTAGCCTATCAATTTGCATCTCCAGTACGATGGATTGAAACCCAAGATGTTGTGCTTGCGGAAAAACGAACAGAACGGATTGTCGAGATTGGGCCAGCAGATACATTGGGTGGTATGGCACGACGGACGCTGGCATCCAAATATGAAGCATACGATGCTGCCACCTCCGTGCAACGTCAAATACTCTGCTACAATAAAGATGCCAAAGAGATTTATTATGACGTAGATCCTGCAGAGGAGGAGGCCGAAGCTCCTGTAGATGCTACTACCACTCCGACGGCTGCCCCTCCTACAACGACTGCAGCTCCTGTTGCGGCTGCCCCTGCCCCTCCTAGTGCTGGTCCGGCTGCCCCTGTCGAGGACACCCAGGTCACAGCTGTGGATGTATTGAGAACACTTGTGGCACAGAAGCTCAAGAAGAGTCTCTCGGATATCCCGTTGAGCAAGGCTATTAAGGATCTTGTCGGAGGTATGTTGCAGGAATTCTGAGCTAAATTTTGCTGGAAATTGATTCTAACTATTGTGTATAGGTAAATCCACACTCCAGAATGAAATCCTTGGAGATTTGGGCAAGGAATTCGGATCTACTCCAGAGAAGCCAGAAGACACCCCTCTGGATGAGCTGGGTGCCTCCATGCAAGCAACATTCAATGGACAGCTGGGCAAGCAATCCTCTTCCTTGATTGCTCGTCTAGTATCATCGAAAATGCCTGGAGGCTTTAACATCACTGCTGTTCGAAAATATCTGGAAACACGGTGGGGCCTGGGCCCTGGAAGACAAGATGGCACACTACTTCTTGCTCTCACTATGGAGCCCGCCTCTCGTATTGGCTCAGAACCCGATGCGAAGGTATACCTCGATGATGTGGTTAACAAATATGCTGCTAGCGCAGGTATCAGTCTTTCTGCACCAACGAGCAGCGGAGATGGCGGAGCGAGCTCAGGGGGGATGCTTATGGATCCTGCCGCCATTGATGCCCTTACAAAGGACCAGCGAGCTTTATTCAAACAGCAGCTTGAGCTCATTGCGCGGTATTTGAAGATGGACTTACGCGCTGGCCAAAAAGCATTTATCACATCCCAGGAGACTCAGAAAGCACTACAAGCGCAATTAGATCTGTGGCAGGCAGAGCATGGAGATACTTATGCTTCCGGTATCGAACCAGCCTTTGATCCTCTCAAGGCCCGTATCTATGATTCCTCCTGGAATTGGGCTCGACAGGACGCTTTGAGTATGTACTACGACATTATATTTGGACGACTCAGGGTTGTTGACCGTGAGATCGTGAGCCAATGTATTCGAATCATGAATCGATCAAATCCTCTTCTTCTTGAATTCATGCAATATCATATTGATAATTGCCCAACTGAAAGGGGAGAAACCTATCAACTCGCCAAGGAACTCGGTCAGCAGCTGATTGAAAACTGCAAAGAAGTACTTGGTATTGCTCCTGTTTATAAGGATGTCGCTGTTCCCGCCGGACCCCAAACGACAGTTGACGCTCGAGGAAATATTGACTACAAGGAAGCCCCTCGCGCGAGTGTCCGGAAGCTAGAGCACTATGTCAGACAAATGGCAGAGGGCGGCCCTATTTCGGAGTACAGCAATCGAGCTAAAGTACAGAATGATCTGAAAAGTGTCTACAAATTGATCCGCAGGCAACATCGCCTCTCCAAATCCTCACAATTACAGTTCAACACTCTCTACAAGGAGGTCGTCCGGGCTCTTAGCATGAATGAAAACCAAATCATGCCCCAAGAAAACGGCAAAAAGTCCGGTCGAAATGGTATTAAGCGCAACGGTAGTCCTCGCTCCGGTAAAATCGAGACCATTCCTTTCTTGCACCTCAAAAAGAAGGCCGAACATGGCTGGGACTATAGCAAGAAGCTTACCGGCCTCTATCTTGACGTATTGGAGTCTGCTGCGCGTTCCGGACTGACATTCCAGGGCAAGAATGTCTTAATGACTGGTGCTGGTGCCGGCTCCATCGGCGCCGAAGTTCTCCAGGGCCTAATTAGTGGCGGAGCCCAAGTCATAGTCACCACCAGCCGGTATTCGCGGGAAGTCACCGAGTACTATCAAGCTATGTATGCTCGCTATGGTGCACGTGGCTCCCAGCTCGTCGTCGTTCCTTTCAATCAAGGCAGTAAACAAGATGTTGAAGCCTTGGTAGACTACATCTATGATACCAAAAAAGGTTTGGGTTGGGATTTAGATTTTGTCGTCCCGTTTGCTGCAATTCCCGAGAATGGCCGCGAGATTGATTCAATCGATTCTAAATCTGAGCTTGCTCATCGTATCATGTTAACTAATCTCCTACGACTTTTGGGTTGCATTAAGGTTCAGAAGCAAACAAACGGGTTCGAAACTCGCCCAGCGCAGGTCATTCTCCCCTTGTCACCTAATCACGGCACTTTCGGAAACGACGGCTTGTATTCAGAGTCAAAACTTGCTTTGGAAACACTCTTCAATCGTTGGCATTCCGAGAATTGGAGTAATTACCTCACCATTTGCGGAGCTGTTATAGGCTGGACTCGTGGCACGGGCTTGATGAGCGGTAACAATATGGTTGCGGAAGGAATTGAGAAGCTTGGCGTTCGCACATTTTCGCAGCAGGAGATGGCATTTAATTTGCTTGGACTCATGGCCCCTGCGATCGTCAATCTTTGTCAGCTCGAGCCAGTTTGGGCTGACTTGAACGGTGGTTTCCAATTCGTTCCCGACCTGAAGGATCTCATGACCAAGCTTCGCACCGAGATAATGGAGACAAGCGATGTCCGTAAAGCGGTCATCAAAGAAACAGCTATCGAGAACAAGATTGTCAACGGAGAGGACAGCGAAGTTCTTTACAAGCAAGTCATTGCCGAGCCTCGTGCTAACATTCGATTCGAATTCCCTACACTCCCGAGCTGGGAGGAAGATGTTCAGCCCTTGAATGAGTCCCTCAAAGGCATGGTCAATCTCGACAAAGTCGTAGTTGTTACAGGCTTTGCTGAAGTCGGGCCATGGGGCAACTCTAGGACGCGATGGGAGATGGAAGCTTACGGCAAGTTCTCCCTCGAGGGCTGCGTGGAAATGGCGTGGATTATGGGACTTATTAAACACCATAATGGACCTCTTAAGGGCAAGGCTTACTCGGGTTGGGTTGATGCAAAATCTGGGGATCCAGTAGATGACAAGGATATCAAGGCCAAGTACGAGAAGTATATCCTTGAACATTCTGGCATCCGGCTTATCGAGCCAGAATTATTCAAGGGCTATGACCCGAAGAAGAAACAACTGCTTCAAGAGATTGTCATTGAAGAAGATCTTGATCCGTTTGAGGCCTCCAAAGAAACAGCCGAAGAATTCAAACGGGAGCATGGTGAGAAGGTAGAAATTTTTGAGGTTCCTGAATCAGGAGAATACACTGTCCGTCTCAAGAAGGGTGCCACGCTTCTTATTCCGAAGGCTCTCCAGTTCGACCGTCTTGTTGCGGGCCAAGTTCCCACCGGCTGGGATGCAAAACGATATGGTATCCCAGACGACATCATTGAGCAGGTTGATCCTGTAACTCTGTTTGTTCTTGTGTGTACTGCGGAATCCATGCTTTCAGCTGGAATCACTGATCCGTACGAGTTCTATAAATATGTTCACTTGTCTGAAGTGGGTAACTGCATTGGATCAGGTATTGGAGGAACCCACGCATTACGGGGCATGTACAAGGATCGCTACTTGGATAAGCCCCTTCAAAAGGATATCCTGCAGGAGTCATTTATTAACACCATGAGTGCTTGGGTCAACATGTTGTTGCTCTCTTCAACAGGGCCAATCAAAACTCCTGTTGGCGCGTGTGCTACTGCTGTCGAGTCCGTTGATATTGGCTATGAAACTATTGTGGAAGGAAAGGCTCGTGTCTGCTTTGTTGGAGGGTTTGATGATTTCCAGGAAGAGGGCTCTTATGAATTTGCCAACATGAAGGCTACCAGTAATGCTGAGGATGAATTTGCTCATGGACGTACACCACAGGAGATGTCGAGACCCACGACCACAACGCGTGCTGGGTTTATGGAATCGCAGGGCTGTGGTATGCAATTGATCATGAGTGCCCAGCTTGCGCTTGACATGGGTGTGCCGATTCATGGTATCATCGCCTTGACCACGACAGCGACCGACAAGATCGGCCGCTCAGTGCCCGCCCCTGGCCAGGGAGTCCTAACCACAGCCAGGGAAAACCCTGGTAAATTTCCATCACCCTTGTTGGATATCAAGTATCGACGCAGACAGCTCGAGTTGCGTAAGAAACAAATCAAAGAATGGCAAGAATCCGAATTACTTTACCTCCAGGAGGAGATTGAAGCTATGAAAGCACAGTGCCCCGAAGGGTTTGATGAATCGGAGTATCTGCAGGAGCGGGCCAACCATATAAAGCGGGAAGCTGTGCGACAGGAGAAAGACGCTCAATATAGCCTAGGAAATGGATTCTGGAAGCAGGATTCTCGTATTGCTCCTCTCCGCGGTGCCCTCGCCACTTGGGGCCTTACTGTGGATGATATCGGTGTTGCATCTTTCCATGGCACATCCACTGTTGCCAACGACAAGAATGAATCTGACGTTATCTGCCAGCAATTAAAACATCTTGGTCGGAAAAAGGGCAATGCTGTCCTGGGCATCTTTCAAAAATATCTCACCGGTCACCCCAAAGGAGCTGCTGGCGCATGGATGTTTAACGGCTGCTTGCAAGTCTTGGACAGCGGTCTAGTTCCAGGTAACCGCAACGCTGACAATGTGGACAAAGTAATGGAAAAATTTGACTATATTGTCTATCCAAGCCGCAGTATCCAGACAGATGGTATTAAGGCTTTCTCAGTGACCTCTTTCGGTTTCGGCCAGAAGGGTGCTCAAGTTATTGGCATCCATCCAAAATACCTCTTCGCAACTCTGGATCGTGCGCAGTTTCAGGCCTACAAGGCCAAGGTGGAAGCGAGACAAAAGAAGGCATACCGCTTCTTCCATAATGGCCTGATTAACAACAGCATTTTTGTCGCGAAGAACAAGGCACCTTACGAAGATGACCTCCAAAGCAAGGTTTTCCTGAATCCCGATTATCGTGTAGTGGCCGACAAAAAAACAGCTGAACTCAAATTCCCCTCAGCACCCCCAGTTCTCCTTGACAAGGAGGCTGCAAGCACTAAAGCCATGGTTGAATCTCTCGCGAAAGCAAATGCTACTGAAAATTCGAAAGTCGGAGTTGATGTTGAAACAATTGAAAGCATCAATGTTGAAAATGAAACATTCATTCATAGAAACTTTACAGCCACTGAACAACAGTACTGTCGCAATGCGGCATCCCCTCAAGCATCTTTTGCGGGTAGATGGAGCGCAAAGGAGGCTGTATTCAAGTCCTTAGGCGTGTGTGGTCAGGGTGCTGGTGCCCCTCTACGCGACATCGAAATTGAGAGTGATGAGACAGGTGCACCTATTGTTAAGGTAAGCTTATATTTCCCAAGGACATTATATTAAGGACACCATTAAGTAACAATTTTTTTATTAGCTACATGGTGCCGCGGCCACAGCCGCCAATCAGGCTGGTGTTAAGCAGATTAGTGTCAGCATTAGTCACAGTGACACCCAAGCAGTTGCAGTCGCAGTCTCAATATTCTAATAGTTGGCGGGCTGTACGGTTGACGTTTTCGCTTGTTTTTCTTTCACGGTATAGATTATTACCTGTGTTTATTGCCAACATTTTAAGATTTGATAATGAAAGCTATTTCCATCCCATGATTCAATTGCATAAGCAGTAGCATTCAATATTTCAAGAGCAAGATCTATAAATAGCCAAGCTTCTTAATTACATGCCTAGATATTCAAATCCTTGTACTTCATCCTGAACCCATCTGTCTTGCTTTTCACTTGGTACAATAATTAATTTGTCCAACACTCCTTATCAAGTTGCAGGTAGTTAGAGGATAAGCTAAATGTGCAAGACATCGAAAGGGATTCTATTTGACCTAATTTACAAGCTGAATGGAGTATACGTCCTTTGTGATACGAAAACATTTCTTTCTTATTTATATGGTGCTAAAGGTTACCGTCTAGGGTAGACATCAACAGTGAACCGGGCTTTCTAAAATTACTGCAAAAAGTCTAATTCGCATGATTTGATAGAACTTGAATAGATGAACTTAAGGCGTGCTTAGGGAGGTAGTGAGTAGTTTATTTTGGGAGTCGGATTCTATATTGGCGGAGGATAGAAAGCGTGGTTCTTTCTATGTAGAGGTAGACCTTCAAAGTCTTTCTATCAACAAAAAATTTTGCTACGCATTATCTTGTGCCCCCAGACGCTCGGTTGAGCGGTCCCCAGTTTGCTCGTGGGTTAATCTGATACCTGACAAGTCTTTTGCAAGGATGTGATTCATGCCCCAGAGATTCGTCAAATACAACCTCCAGATTCCCCTCGGATCTAGGTATAGATGGGCCTTGGTGCTGATGAGAGGTGGGAGGATCGAGAATTGTAGTACTTTGTAGATCTCCCTTGGACCTAACCTCACTATTTAGGTCCCTCCCCGCCACCTGCCTGGACCCAGAACGGTGAAGTACAGCCTCAACTTTGGTCACTAGATCAGCCAAATCCTTCCCAGTCTCAGTGGCGGACAGCAGCTCTTTTTTCAATATAATTAGCCTCTGGTCTTCTTCGTCGACCACTTGCGTGCCTTCCCGACCCTTTGACATAATACCTGCACCGGCAGTCCCAGGTTTCAGGGCACCCTCTTTAATGGGGCTTTTTTGCCTTACCCACTCTCTCATGACTTCCCATATTACACTCCATGGGGCATCTGTTCGGGTCGTGTTTGGTTTTGTGTGGCTACGACTGCACCTGTAACCTAAATGGCGAAGAGCCCCGCGGAAGGCGTCTGCTGGGACTGTACACGTGCGAAGCACTCTTGACAACGCACTGATATTAAAATAAAATGGATAAGGTTCTTTGAGGGCAGGGTCTACACGAGGAATGATAGGCGAGGGTTTATAAGCAGCTGTACCATCCTCACCCCCAAGGCCGGTGGAAGGACTCGTATCATCACTGGAATCATCCAAACTCAAGTCCTCTTCTAGTGCTGTGGTCAACATGCCTTCGATTCTGTCAACAGTTTTGTATATGTTTTTGTCCACCCCCGGCAGGCTATCGAGGATCTTCTGGATAAAATGGGGATTGTGAAGCGGCCCAGCCCACATGGGGCCGGCTACGTGGGTCTTGAATCCACATTGATCACATTTCGGTCCTGAGATTGGCCCTTGCGACGATGCAAAATGGTAAAATAGGTTCCCTTTTTTGTCTTGCTTTTTCTTTGTTTGTGTCAAAGGTTGAGTTGTCCATGCTCCACAACCAGAGTCGCAATTATAAACCAGCATTGTGTTTCCAGAAATGAACTTCACTTCAGCTGGAGAATGGTGGATGCGGACAAAACATCGGGCGTAAAAGTCAATTGATAGAGAGAGAAGCGGTTCAATTGCAAGCCCATATTTAGCAGCAGATGAAGCAAGAGCATTGAGAATGAGGCGCAGCCCACCCTCGTGGCAATGTGTCCCCCTAATTGGAATACCTCCATATAAAGAGTATGATTTTTCAGGATATCCATATGAAGCCCAGATGGCTGCATCTGTACAAGTAACACAAAGGAGACCACCATCTTTGACACTCTGAACTGCTGCATCCAAGAATGGGACGGCAGTACCGTAAGGATCGAGGTCGATGACATCAAATTTGCCAGAATCGTAATTATGGCTACCCGCAGGGTTTAGCCGGCTGTACATATAAAGACGGGCATCCCCATGATTGGGATGAATCAGTTTTTCTAGCTGATTATATTCGATGTTAACTTTCATTGACTGAATTGCGGAGGGTGATAGGTCATTTGCAACAACCGAGCTGATAAAGGGAATTTCAGAGGCATATCGCAGCGCACGTAGTCCAGTAGCAGAAAGAGCATCTAGGATTGTAAACGTGGATGAGGGCTCCGAACCGGGATGAGACACCGAAGTCGATTTACTGTCCTCTTCTGTAGCTATAGTCTTGCAATCCCCATCATCATTTTGCGCATTCATATGCTCGTCATTCTCCCTCTTTCGTTTCTTGCTAGCGACTGCGGCGTTCCCTTTATTTTTTCGTTTTCGTTTCTCATTTTTCTCTCTCTTCAAGGCCAGGACATGTTCTCCGTATGCCTTAATCGCAAGCACGCTGAGATCTCGATTGAACTGCTGTATGGGGTTATAGAATACAGACTGAGATTCGTCATCAGGTTTAAGGACCTTTTTTGGTCCCTGGGAGGCGGCGGCCTCGGCTGGTGGGTTCAAAATATACGCTTGACCCTCCTTAACAGCCTGATATTCTTTACCAGAATATTGTACCAATTGAGTTACAGGGTCAGTCGGTGGAGATTTTTCCATGGTCGAAAAATATAACCGGTAATTTTGTAGTGTTGATCTTTCTGGGAATTGTCGAGGACGTGGGGGAGGGAAATTTTTCGGTAGCACGGGGGCCTGGAGGCCAACGGTACTTCGCAATCGAGATGTGGCAAGAATTATCGAAACGCGTCTTGGATGATTCCAGATTATCTGGATCATAGAGACAAATTATGGTATTCTTTGAAATTAAATACCAATACAACACGAGAGTTTGAGACCAGTGCTGTTTGTAATTGATATTTAATGAGAAAAATCATCTATAATAAGAAATGCGGCGGCTGATCGCTTTTTTTTTTTTTTTTTTTTTTGCGGAATGACGCGCACGGACCATCCAAAAACGAGAAGCTGTACTCCGTAGGAGTGTGTCTCAAGCTGCCTACTACTAGTAACCTAAGATACAAAGTTGACTGATTGCCGTATTATTATTAACCTTATTATATGTCAAGTTTTGATTTATGTACACATATTATAATAATCGCACATCACCTTATAACCATGACCCAATGACAGGCACATGGCTATATATCATATTCCAGCTGCTAGCTTCCCAACCCGACCCCTCTCCAGCGCGCCCGACTATTCCAAGTGCTCCAGCTAGCCAAAGGGACGTCCCCAGCGCCGCAGTCCCATTGACAAGCCACCACATCTTCCTCCGCCTCTTGACATGCTGATCACTTTCGGTATGCCCCAGGTAGCCTTCAAGCGAGCCCTTCTTGCCACCATACTGCTTTCGAGCAGTAGTAACCCTCCAGCCGAGCCAAGAAGCCAATCCTCCGATAATGTGCCATACCCCGGCGGTGACAAATACGATATAGTAGAGATTCCAAAAGACAGGGTTTCGGGCAATTCCATGTGCAACATAACCGAGTCCAATTCCCGAACTTCCTCCATCAACTATCATCGGTGTTACACGATTGACAAGCACATGGGCGCTAAGTAAAGGCGTGAACAGATATCCCAAGCGTGCTTGCAAGCTCATCTGGTGCCAGAAACGAAAAAGCGATCCTTGAGAGCTGATGTCGGGACCATAGAGTCGCGCCCGCCGGGAAGAACGAATATTTCGGAGTGTGATTCCACTAGCGATATGAATCAAAATAGGGAGAGTCAGGACCACATGCTCAAGCGTCGGTGATTGGTAAAGAGGCCTGGTAAGTAGTAAGTAATTCTCGCTATCAGCTACTGAACGGGTCGCTAGCGGGATGAGTGAAGTGTTAGCGAAATGCAACGCCAGGAACAGACTTGGCGGGTATGTCGAGTACTTCTGGAGAGTAGAAACTGTAACTTATTAGGGCTTTAGACTTGTTAAAGAATATTTTCCCCTTCACTTACGCCAAGAGTCCCAGTTTTGCCCACGCAGGCCCAATTTAATTGAGGGAAATCCCCCCTCAAAAAGAGATCTCTGGCTGTCTTGAGGTAAGACTTTCGGCTGGTAATCGCCAGGCTCCATATCAGGAAAGCCATCTTCTACTGGCGATGGCTCCAGCTCTTGCATGGATATAATAGATCTCGTATCAATATCATCTCGTGTCGTCAAAGTCGTTTCCTTGGGGGCTGTCATTATGATATCCTGAACGTCGAACTAGCAAATAAGCTTGTAACTCTGGGATGTTAAAACAAGCTTATGAGTCATAGCATTAGTCGTGGATTGTAACTTGAATTCCTCCCTGCAAACAATTTGGGGAAGTATCCATAGGAGGAAAAAGTCAAAGCAGCTAACAAATTCCTCCGTATCGGTAAGTGGTAGCAATACTTATGAAGAAACTAAGCTAGTCTACCCTTGCCCAGATAACTCTTAGCCTTAGGTTCAAGTTGGGTGGTTCGGGTTAGTACAAATCAAAGCACCAAAACAACTTGATCTTCCCCACCCAATCTAAAAGTTAAAAAAACAAAAACAGAACAACAAGAAAACTACTACCTACAAATAAATAAAATAATTATTTTCTCCTCTTTAT
The DNA here is from genome assembly GCA_027569155.1 of Aspergillus haitiensis. Taxonomy (NCBI): domain Eukaryota; kingdom Fungi; phylum Ascomycota; class Eurotiomycetes; order Eurotiales; family Aspergillaceae; genus Aspergillus; species Aspergillus haitiensis. The sequence goes on along the minus strand of JAPDEO010000009.1, from coordinate 289,975 downwards.
GTTTCTTAAAAAATGTGTTTATTTACACATACTGAAGATTATCCTTTACCACTCAAGATTAAGAGTAAAGTAATAGAACTTATTTCTAGCCCAATACTCAGGCGGTAGGTTTTAATTGGCAGAATTTCCCACTTTTGTTGAGATCATTACCTAAAACCACTGGGTAGAATGCGTTACCTACCTGGGTAGGTAATCTATCAAATCAAAAAGTCAATTTACATCGGCTACACCTTTGAGGTCGGTTTACTTTCACTACACCACATAGAGGTATACCAACGCTATAATATTTTTCTATTATCTTAGTATAATCTGTTGTAATCGGGTGGGATGGCGCCGGTAGGTGCATCATCCTTGAGAAAGACTCCCAGATCTTCAATGCCAAACTAACTCAATAACTCTTGAACAATTATAGCGAGGTTTCACTAATCCAACGCCCAAGGTAAGATCATTTGAGTGTCCCATTAGCAAATGTCTTCTTTTTTTTATATCTTGTTTTGTTTTCCCGTAGATATATTCCAGCTAATGTTCAATCTTTTCGTAGACCGAGTCCGCTCGCTCTGCTCTAAGCTCCTTCACTTGTACTCTATGTAACAAATCATATTCTCGACATCCAGAGTATGAAGCCCACATCTCATCTTACGACCATCAACACAAGAAGCGTCTACAGGATCTAAAGCAACTATCTCGGGATCCGAATGCAGCAGAGAAGGCAAGGAGAGCAGAGAGGAAAGCGGACGCGGAGGCGGGACTAAGGGTCATCGGCACCAGTCCCGGAAATAATAATACTGGGGTCAGTAGCACTGGTGGGGGTGGCTTTAAAAAAGGAGGATTCAAGAGCTCCTTTACTACTGTCAAAGGACCTATTGCTCCTACAGCTCCAACCAAGAAAAATGTACTCGGCAATGACGACGATGAAGGGGACGATAGCTTAGAGGGAACTACTACGTTTAGACCTGTCAGAGGACCTAGTGTTCCAAAAAGTGATGAGAGCGATACGGATGATGAATACAGAACTGGTATGGAAGGTGGTGGGTACTATGATCCTCGATATCCAACCAACTGTTTTCCCGGTTGCTCAGGGAGCAGACCTAGTCTTGCCGATACTTCCTTGGTATAACCTCAGGCGCCGGGTGTCAGGGAACGAGAATTAAACGTAAATTATCCGGCGTTGGGGAATTTCAACATGCTGCCTTGGCCTTTTTATTGGAAATTAATTGTATATACACACTGAAACGGAACGACAATAGACATGGGCCATTGTTCAATATTTGCCGTGAAATCTTGATAGAACTGGGCGATTAAAGCAATTTCCATTTTCTACCTCAATTAAGAAAGTTATGGGAATTAGAAAATGGAAAAACTCGAGTGGGAGAAGTAAGAACGTGCTATGGATTTTGGTCTAAGGTTGATCCTTTAAGTATAATCGTACAGAACCCAGGAAAGCTGTTAACAATAAGAGGGAATGGGGAAATAATTCGACAAGCAAAAAGTACCGCGCAGATGATTATATTGCAATCTCAAAGTCCCCCTGTTAAATCACAAGAGAATAGTGAATTTACAATCGCAGGAGCTTGGCGGCCTGGCCAACGATGGTATCCTCCTGGGGGAAGCTCATTTGCTCCAGTCCAGAGGCATAAGGGGTGGGAACTTCGGCACCAGTGACGCGAACAGCAGGAGCTGTCAGGTAATCAAAGCCATATTCCATAGACAGGGCCATGATCTCAGATGCGACACCAAACATCGGGAATCCAGACTCAACACACATCAGACGGCCAGTCTTCTTAAGCGACTGGATGATTGTCTCCACGTCAAGTGGTTTAATGGAGCGGAGATTAATAACCTCAGCCTCAACCCCGTACTTCTGCTTCAATTCAGCGGCGGCATTGAGCGACTGTCCGACACAGCGAGATAGAGAAACAATGGTCAAGTCCTTTCCGGGGCGTTCAATCTTTGCCTTGCCAATGGGGAGAACGAAGTCATCCTTTTGAGCTGCCTCACTCATGGAGAAGGTCTGCCCGTACAAAAGCCTAAATAAACAGTCAATTAGTTTTTCCACCCACGTTAAAAAGATCAATTATGTGAGGTAGAGCTATACATACTCGTTCTCAAGCACAACAACTGGATTAGGGTCACGAATAGCAGCCTTGAGCAAGCCTTTGGCATCTTCGGAGCTCCAGGGTGCGACAACCTTCAACCCAGGAATGCTTCCATACCAAGCAGAGTAATCCTGTGAATGCTGTGCGGCAACACCGGCAGCAAATCCGTTGGGGCCACGGAAAGTGATGTTACAAGGCTGGATACCACCGGACATATAATGTGTCTTAGCTGCAGAGTTGATAATTTGATCAATAGCTTGCATCGCAAAATTGAAGGTCATAAATTCGCACTAGAGGAATCAGAAATATTAGTCCAAATACACCTATATGGGATAAATACATAGACCAAAATCGGTCCTGGAGGCCATACAATAGGGTGCAATCCAGCGAGAGCAGCGCCAACTGCAAGACCACAGAAGCCTGCTTCCGTAATGGGTGTATCGATAACCCTCTTTGGCCCGAAGCGATCCAAAAGGCCTCTCGTAACCTTATAACTGTAAAATTAAGCCAATTAGACAATGATTACCATCAAAAGGAGATGTATATATTGAGAGGAAATGGAAGCCGTACGCTCCGTTATACTGCGCAACCTCTTCACCCATGATAAAAGTCTTGGGATTGCTCTCCAACTCCTCCGCAAGAGCCTCGTTCAAGGCGTCTCGAACGGTCACGTCCTTGGCGCCATTACCGGTGGCATATCCCCGAAACCGCAGGATTGGAGATGTGCAGCTGGGCTGGGCAAAAGCAGAGCGAATGGGAGTCGCGGAAAGACGCGATGAGAGCAGGCGAGCTGCCGGGCGGAAGAGTCTGGGAGAAGCCATGGCCGGGCTAAAGGGTAGTATCTCGTTGAGGATGGGTTTCAATTTGACTCCACTACCAACGATGCGAGGAAGACAGAGGGTAAGATATGAAAGCAGCCCGGAGAAAAAACCTCCGTCGGGATGCGATTTTTGGTGAGAGCTCAGAGTGTTGGGATGGTGCTGACTAAGCGGATCCTCACCGGCGCCTTCTTGGGATCAGCAATCGGCTTTGATAACAGCGAGTGTTTACCGCCCGATAACACCACTACTGACATTCACTCGGGATTATCTACCTTACCTACCTAGCGCACCTATTACATTGAGCTTGTTCAGGATACTGCTATAAAGGGATCCAAAATTTAGGTGTCAATTATATTTGACAAAGCACCGGAGCAACGACAGTAAAGCTAATGACAGGAGAACCATGCGTCTCCCTTTGGCTGTCATATCGACCTCCCTTATCACCGTTCTAGCTATTCAACCCTCTGCCCCAAGGCCGATCGCAGCCCCATTGCGCAACTTAACATGGGGCCAGCTTAATTTCCTCCATACAACAGATACTCATGGCTGGCTGGCCGGCCATCTACACGAGTATGCCATCAATGCTCACATGAACACCTTTAGACCCACTAATTCTGTATACTTAGAGCTTCCTACTCCGCTGATTGGGGTGACTATGTTTCTTTTGCAACTCGAATGCGCGAAAAAGCTGAAGCGCAAGGATGGGATTTATTGGTAATAGATACTGGAGATAGAGTTGAGGGCAACGGCCTCTACGACTCATCGGATCCTAAAGGCGTATACATTTCAGAGATCCTACGCCGTCAACATATCGACCTAATATCATCCGGAAATCATGAATTGTACAAACAAAACACATCTGAAGCTGAGTTTCTCACTACTGTGCCTAATTTCAGTGGCCACTATCTTGCATCCAACATCAATATTTATCATCCGATAACAAAAGAACTCGTGCCGTTAGCTCCTCGTTATAAAAAATTCACCACCAAACATCAGGGGATTCGAGTTGTTGCCTTTGGCTTTCTTTTTGACTTCACAGGTAACTATAAAAACACGGTTGTCGAGCCCGTAGAGGAGACGATTACAGAACATTGGTTCCAGGAAGTCATTCAAGACCCGGATGTAGATCTTTTCCTGGTAATTGGACATGTGCCTGTTCATTCAAAAGAGTATAATGCTATTTTCAGAGCAATCCGGGCTATCCATAAAAACACTCCAATCCAATTCTTCGGCGGCCATCATCATATCCGTGACTGTGCTCGATATGATTCGAACTCATACGGGCTCGCTAGCGGTCGTTTCATGGAAACAATCGGGTTCATGTCCATTGATGGTTTATCCACCAAGGATAAACAAATAAGCTCCGGTCAGACATCCCTGACCTTCAATCGGAGATACATTGACAATAATCTCTTCTCTTTTTATCACCATACTGGCCTGGATGATAATACATTTCCAACAGAACGCGGCCTAGAGGTATCTCAGCTCATCCGCCACTCCAGGAGCGCCCTACAGTTGGATCAAGTATACGGTTGCGTCCCCCGGACCCTCTGGATGTCTCAAGCCCGATACACAAGTGAGGAAAGTATTTATACCTGGCTTGAAAAGCGTGTCCTTCCAGACTTACTACGGGACGATTCTCGGTCTGGAAGGCCTGCTCTTGCCATTGTGAACACTGGCGCGATCCGCTTTGACTTGTTTAAGGGACCATTTACGCGTGATACGGCGTATATTGTATCCCCTTTCACAAGTGGCTTCCGTTATATAAAAGATATCCCCCATGATAAAGCGAAATTGATTGTAGAGGTCTTGAACAAACAACCCCAGATTCTGATGAGCTCTCAAGAGACTTTCTCCAGAACTCTCGCTCCCCCTGAGCAAGCTGCTTATCATCATGATATTGACGCAGCTGGAGTTAGCCAAAACGGCAATGTACCACTTGACATGCCCAATAAGCAGGTGCCGATGGTCGGCAATGACTATCCTTACGGTCAAGTTGTGCCTGGATATACAACAATAGATGACCAGGGCGATGATGGCGATGACACGATTCACTCAACTATTTCATTTTATCGAGTCCCAAACTGCATCGATACTCTAGTCTCGAGCATTGCACCTACAATTCCAGAAGTAGTAGATCTTGTCTATATTGATTTCATCGAGCCTCATGTGTCCCTCGCTGCCCAGTTTGTGGGACTTGATGTTGACTTTGATCGGGAAAGCGACGTCTACATGGAATCAACGACATTAACAGATCTTATTGTAGATTGGGTGAAGGATAATTGGGGCTGTGAAATATAATTCAATGTTTTTTTATTTCATTTTTTCCATACCTCCCATTGACTCGCCCTCGCAAGCCCCTTTCCACATTAGCCAATGGTGGTCATTTAGCCATAGCCACGAGTACAGCGATAGACATCTTGAGGGTAATTGAAGTCGTTCTTCTGTGATTTATTTAATGATACAATCAAATTATATAAGAGACAACTCAGTCATCGCTTTCGAACTTAAACAAGCCCTTCCCACTGCGGAACCCAGATAGAGTTCCTTGTACACCTGCGATGAGCTCGGATGCATCCGTGTCCCAGCTCCATTTAATTTCATCGACAGGGATATCTTTGAATTTTCCGGCTCGAGTCAACTGCAGGACATCATTGATAGTGTTCTGCTTGAGCTCCGGGTTTTTGTCGCCCCATCTGCTCACCCAGAATCCATCAAACACCAGGTCCTTAAAAATCAGCAGACCCGACGGTAAGGAAACGGGCTGCTTAGACATAGCACCATAAGTCACAAGATGAGAACCCGACGCTAGACACTTTGCCATAGCGGTAGCACTTTTGCCACCTACACAGTTAAGGGCTAGACGAATCGGTTCTTTTCCTTTCCGAGTAAGCTCATGGACAATATTCTTAAATTCACCAGAGAGGAGCTGAGACTCCGTGATCACCGCCGTTGCACCCAGATCGAGGAGTTCCTGCTTCATAGCATCTGTTTCTTCTGGAGATTCTCTCTCTCGTATGACATTAAGAGTCTTGATTCCCCATTCTTTCCCGAGCTGGATGGCAGCCCTACCAACTCCACTATTCGCGCCGTTCTGGATGAGCCATTCCTCGCCCGTGCGCATCCAATCCCATTCACAGAAATCCTTCATCATGCGGTAGGCAGTGACAGGGTTGACGCTAACCGTACTAACTTGGAGGGGACTCAATCCCTCTCGGTTCTCGATTTTTATCAACTGCGACTCATCCAACTGGGCATGCGTACGCCAAGTGCCTTGGCCCGTTCTTTTCATGATGACCCAATCGCCTTTAGTAAGGTTTTTGACATCAGACCCCGTTGAGATAACCTCAAAGGCACCCTCATTGCCTCCGATGGCGGAGGGCTCCGAGGTACCAATTGTTGTTTGAAATGTGGGCTTGCTCGGGTATACGCCCTGGATCTGATTCACATCGGCGGGGTTCAAAGGCGCAGCGAGAAGACGGAGGTTGACCTGAGTTCCATGCGGAGCGGATATGGAGTGCTTATGTAGCCTGGTGAAAAAAAGCCGGTTACCTTGTGCGTTCTCTACATACCTTTCTTTCTAGTTTTCCGTCGCTCTCTTTCGTGGCAGAAGTCAAGATACCACAGCACAAGAATATAATATATGTAACTTACTGCAACACATCCTTGGGTTCCCCATAGCGGGAATAAACGAGAGCCTTAGCCTGTGTATAACCATAAACCGATATGTATCTGCGATTGCCGACATTGAGAGAGGGTAAGCAAGATCGGTGTGTGGTCGAGGACAGACGCGATGGCAGAAGGAGCTGTGATCTGTGAACAGAGACTTGGGAGCGAGAGGTCCCAATAACAGATCGGGCCACACAGCGAGAGAACATCTTGGTTGATTGGTTAGGAAAGTCAAATGTTTAGGGGGAATTGAGCAACAATAATGTTTCGCTGATCAGAGATCCCAGATGACGTCGTTTCGCTTGCCCTCGGGCCGACGGTGGTGTCAATTTTAAGCTGCCGACTCAGAGCGGGTTCGAGTACTCTACTTTCCTTTTTCTTTTTCCCCTTTTTTATTTATTTATTTTTTTATTTTTTTTATTTTTATTTTTATTTTTTTTTTTTTTGATGTACCTAATAGGGGTGCAGGAATGAAAGGCTCCAGCGTCTATCAATTCAAATGGTATTGCCAACAAGTACCTAACTTTGAAGAAAACTGTATCAAGTATATATATCGTGTCGACACCTTAACTGTCTGTGGCATCGCCGGTTGATTTCTAGATATCAGAGAAGACCACCGATGTATACATACCCTAAACTATAAATGAAGACCTAGATCAATTATAACTATATTACAGACTTAGAGAGTACCGGAAAATCACTCACGGTCAAATCCAGTAGCACCACTTTTCGAGGTATCGTCGGATGCGGATGACTACCGCCTTGATCCGCCGCCAGTCGCCGTCAGTCCACGGTTGCCCTGGAGCTGTCAAGCTGTCAACTATTGCTCACCCACACAAAGAATTCACCCCCCGCGGCCTAAATGTCCCTCCTGCGGGAAGCAGAAAGACAGGTCGCCAATCAAACCTCATATGCTGCTTTAAATGCCTTTATAACCACCCTGCGCCATGCGGGTGGGTGGCAGGAGCAGGCCAGGAACGCGGACCTTCGACTGAAGCAGGGTAGGATGGAGACACCTTGAATTCACCCTTTACCCTGATTCGCAGCTAACCATCATGTATCATGTCTAGGAAATCAAAAATCCAAAGTAGACGGCCGACTGATATCCGTTAAGGATAATATATGCACTCGCGAGCTCCCTACAACATGCGCTTCGAAAATCCTGGAGTCCTTCTCCAGTCCTTTCGACGCAACTGTGGTTCAGCAATTGCAAAATTCTGGAGCAATTGTAGCCGGGAAGACCAATTTGGATGAGTTTGGCATGGGATCTCATTCAACCCATTCGCGATTTGGATCCGTCAGGAACCCACGCCATGACCACACTTCTGAGTACCTCTCAGCTGGGGGTAGCTCTGGAGGGAGTGCAGTCGCAGTAGCCACGGATCAATGCTATGCGTGCGAAGCCCTCTGATCCCGTTTATATCATTGTATAGCCATCTAATTTATACGCTCAGAGCTCTTGGGACTGACACGGGGGGCTCCGTTCGACTCCCAGCCGCCTACACGGGGACTGTCGGCTTTAAACCCTCCTACGGACTAATCTCGAGATGGGGAGTGGTTGCGTATGCCAACTCCCTAGACACAGTTGGAATAATGGCAAAAAAAACCCCAGTGGTTCGCGATATATTTGGTATGGCTATTCATTTCTGTTCTAAAAATTCTGGGTAGACCTGACAGGCATCCTTTAATGTAGAGATTCTGAACCAGCATGACCCACGCGATCCTACAAGCCTCCCCCCTCCTTCTCGGGACCGTATATTATCGCGGCTCCAAAGCCCCTTGTTTGCGTCCAGAATGACGTCGTATCCTCTCAGGGTGGGTGTACCCATGGAATATAACATCTCCGAGCTCGCTCCGTCTGTTCGAAGAGCTTGGCATCGTTCACTGGAATATTTACGGCAGCAAGGGCACATTATTCAACCGGTCTCTCTCCCAATGACCAAATCGGCCCTATCAGCATATTATGTACTTGCCCCCGCCGAAGCCTCATCGAATCTAGCTAAATATGACGGCGTAAGGTATGGAACTTCTGCTGAGAGTTTGAAGGGCGACGATGGACCTGGGGAGTACCTGTATGCAAAGACAAGAAGTGAGGGGTTTGGACCTGAAGTGAAAAGAAGGATTCTACTCGGCGCTTTTAGTTTAAGTGCTGATGCTATTGACAATTACTTTATCCAAGCCCAGCGCATCCGACGCCTAGTCCAGCAAGATTTTAATACTGTTTTCCGGGCAGACCACCCATTAGTTGAGAGACAAGGCATCGACCGGCCTGGCGTAGATGTCCTTGTTTGTCCAACTGCCCCTTGCCCTCCACCCAAGATATCTCACCTTATAGGCCCTAACTCAAATACATCGCCGTTGGATGCGTATGTAAATGATGTTTTCACCGTCCCTGCCAGCTTGGCCGGCCTCCCTGCTATCTCTATCCCAACATCGGGACAGAGTAGCGATGGGATGTGCGAGAGCGATGAATTCTCAGGGTTACAAATTATTGCCCAGTACGGCGACGATGAGCTTGTGCTGAAGGTCGGGGAGCTTCTTGCCAGCAACGCCTGATATGAACTAAATTATGTTGTCTGTATATCATACAATGCATGTACCAATACTTGTTGCACTCTTCTAGGCGTTCTAGGCATGGATTAGCGTTATCAATGATCAAACTACCATCGTCATATTTACATCTTTCTTCGCAATCCCCTCTATAATGAATTTGACTGGCAGGCACAGCCTGCTACCGAAGCTTTATCGAAGGTCTAGTACTAGTAGAATTTTACAAAAAAAAAAAAAAAAAACAGGCGTGCGTATAAAAGATCAACCAACCAATCAACAAACATTGACATTGCTACCAAGAAGGTACCTACTTACCTAAATAAAGAAGTAAAAGAACAGAAGACTCGATTGCTGATTCACTTCCTTGGATAATACAGGGAGTCTTGAATGGTGATATTGACTTGAACACTACGCTTTTTTCTAGGTTGGGAAGTTCTGAATCTACATGTACTACATCTTTATCAATGCTCAGTGCAGCACTATCTTAGTTCATATGTACGCAGGTAGGGAAGGAGAAAAAAATAATAAGTTGTCTTTTCGTGCCTTCGTTTTTTCTTTTGCCAAGACCTGGCTGGTATTATATTTAGACTATCCTACAATCAAGACATTTCAACATCCTCATCATGAGGCTCTGTTATTGGAGGTGCTTCCGCCATTGGTGTGCTTATCGCACTAATATTCATAGCATCCTCAAAGGTCGTATGTACGGGGTCTTGGTCATTGCCACCGATAGCTCCATTACTGCCAGCATTTCCGTCGGCGGCAGAGTTGGTACCAGCATGGGCAGGGATGGCAGGCTCATATACAGCTCCAACGCCACCTTTTAACACTTCGGAGCCGCCAACAGCTCCATTAGTAGAACCATCCATTTCTGCATTCCCAATTACATCCCCATCTATGCCGCCCCAGACTAACATTGCCTCCACTTCGTCGACAATATCAGCCACAATATCTTCGACAATCTGCTCATTGAAACGCTCCCCTATCCCCAAAATTGGCTCACCGTTTTCTGTATGGGAGGGTGGGCCGAACCACCACGGGCCTTCGAAGCGGCATTCAACAGCACCGCCACCATAACAGCTGACAGCAGGATAGTATCCGATTAACCCGTCATCTGCGTTTTCGCGCTCTCCAATACCAAGATTATTGGTGCCATTTGCAAACCGACTAGCTGGTGGTAAAAAAGCGTATAATTCCTTAAACGGTGTACCCATTTTTACGCCGTTTTTAAATATCGTAATACTAGAGTTAGGAAGGGTGCGGAGTGATGCGTCTTCACCATTGAATGGCGAAGGTGGACCGAAAGTAGGTGTCTCCTTAAGATTGAAGGCGTAATCACGTAACTGTTTTGTTGGAAATACATTTGATTGTTGCCAGCAAAAGTCTGACTTGTAGTGGAAAGGAATGCGATCACGAATGATATTGGTCACGGAAAGCGGTTCGGACTTTGGCAAGGTGGAGATCTCGCTCTCCGTGCTAGGATCATAAATCCCCTCCACTATTCTCTTATGAAGCGATAGTGATGGGAGAGTGATGAGCATGCCAATCACGTCACCTTCACGAATTGACTCTCCTTTTGGGAAAAAATACTCGCATCGCATGCGATTAACGACTTCCCCATTTACATCTCGAATTCCATATCCATAGCAATCCACTCCTACATTGACGTCAAGATCTGCCTCTCTTCGAGCGAATCCGATGCGCACATGACCCCTTGACGGTAGAGCAGAATTTCCATTCGAGGAAACACTTTGAGAGTCGGTTACAATGCCGCTTATGACCCGTGCCTCGAAATAGTAAGATCCTTCGCGCGCGCAGACGTTAGCTCGAGCTGTATGCCATGGTTCGTTGGTTGTGACTGCAAGAGCATCCTTGTCAAATAATATTGCAGCAGGAGAATCCTCGAAGCTAAAACGAGCATGATAAGGAGGTACATCGGTTTGGCGATATTTGATATGTGGAAAGCCTGGATCAGCTATGGCATAGCTGTAACGAAATCCATTTTTATTTGAAAGCTTGTCAACAACCTCATAGAAATCCCAGCTCTGACAGAGTACACTCGACATTTTTCGGTTCACAAAGTTCATTTGGCGAGGCTGCGGCGGTAATAGGTCCGAGGATCTTGTCTCAGCAAGTAAAAGCGGGCGTAAGATATTTAGATCTGAGCTTGGAACGGCCGCATTCTGAGCTGCAACAGCCCTCTTTTTTGAAGGTAAGTTTTCCTGATCTAATCCTTTTGCTTCACGCTTTTTGCGACTATCGCGTTTGTTGCGCTTTGATCGCGTGCCATCGGCTTGGACGGATGCATTGCTAGTCGGCGCCGGAGAGGATCGCGCATTAGTATCCGAAAAATGCCCATTAAAGAAGGGAGCTGCTCCAGGAGGCAATATTGGAGAGTTAATATTAGAAGAGGGATTGGAGGACCCTGCTGCCTGGGTAGACGTCATGTTGTGAACACTTGATCACTATGGATACCTGGCCCGGAAAGGATCAATTCAAAGCAAATCGTAATGTGATATAGTGAGGCTAACAAACGAATCATGTAGCGTATGTATGGGCGCGAGAGTCAATTGATGAGATTAGGGCCTATCGAGGTGTCAGGAGTTGTAAGCCACAATTGCTTTAGAGATATCAAGCGAGCTTCGATTCGTACTGAGTAAACATCGTTAGGAATAGCCTATAAATTGAAAACAATACATAGTCTTTCTCTTAATACTTAGAATACTTAGAAAGAAAAGTTGACCTTACGTAGGTAGTAGAAGTTGGGAGCGAGCTTGAGATTTCCAAGTCCTTTCACATATTCCTCTCAAAATGAATATAAAACTTATTGGGGATAGGAAGGATTGTACGGTTAAGTTAAATATGATTCAAGTGAGATGTATTATTTTAGCCATAAATATTCAAAAGTGAGAGATGTGTTAATCTCCGCGTACTGGGTGATTTGAGAATCAGAAACAGAAGGCGGCCACTGCCCTTCTTTCGTGATCCCAGGGCGGTCAGGCCAGATAGTCCTGGCAGAACTGGGCGCCTTAATTTTGGCTCATTGAAGAGATTGGAGGGGCAGTTTGGCGGTGAATAGAAAACGGTGAGGCTAACCCTGAAAAAAAAAAAAGGTTCATCAACAATTATGATCACATGACCAAAAATTTACACACATTTTCTAGATTCGCAGGAAAGAGACTCGCTTCAATATCCTCACTGCTAAGCGGGTCGCCTTAAAAAGTTTGGTATGGCATGAGAAAATAATCTACTATATTCGCATACTTACCATATCTTTTTTTTTTGAGCTGTAAATAACCTCGCCATCATGCCCAAGGCAACATCATCTCGCGCCGCTGCTGCTGCCCGCCGTCACAATCCTCTAGCTGAGGATATTATGACTGCGGGACATCTGAGAATACAGCCTAGTAAGAAGAACAAACGCAAGTCAAGATCGGAGGAGGATCAGGAAGATGCAGACCGCTTTGTTGATGCGAAAACTTCCCGCAAGATCTTGCAGATCGGACAGGAATTGGTGGATGAAGATGCTGCTGAACAAAGGGCCGCAATGGGAAGTACGGCGGATAAGACAAACTCGGCATTTGATTTTGACACCCGTTTTGAGGAAGAGGAAGGGTTTTCGGATGATGAGGGGAGATTTCCAGAAGATCAATGGGATGATGAGGAAGAAATCGAGGAAGTAGTATGTGCTCCATCTCCCTAAAAGGGAATTTCCTCGGTGTCATCTAACAGCTTGATAGGAAGTCGACCCGAACGATCTCGATATGTTTCATAAGTTTCTACCGGGAGGCGACGAAGACCCTATATTTAATCCCCGTGGACCTGAATCTGGTGGCCAAACTACAAATCTTGCGGACCTTATTCTAGAGAAGATTGCGGAACATGAAGCAAAGCAGGCAGGTCATACTGGCCCAATTATCCAGGGCGGAGGCCTCCCCGAGGATGCTGTACAAATTCCGGCGAAGGCGATTGAAGTATATGAAAAGTAAGAATTTTTGACAGCTTCGAATATTTCGCCTGTCGTCTTGGGTACTAATTTTGACTAGAGTCGGCATGATTCTGTCTCGCTATAAATCCGGCCCACTCCCGAAACCCTTCAAGATCCTTCCCTCCGTCCCCAACTGGCCGACACTTCTTTCTATCACCCGTCCAGAATCATGGACCGCAAACGCTATCTACGCAGGAACTAGAATCTTCATTTCGGCTAAACCCGCAGTTGCACAAGAGTTCATATCGACAGTGCTTCTCGACCGAGTTCGCGAAGAAATATATGAACACAAGAAATTGAATGTCCACACCTACAATGCCATGAAAAAGGCACTCTACAAGCCTGCATGCTTTTTCAAAGGACTACTATTCCCTCTAGTTGCCAGTGGAACTTGCACTCTACGAGAAGCCCACATTGTCTCTTCTGTGATCGCACGCGTCTCCATCCCAGTCTTGCATTCTGCCGCCGCATTGCTCCGTATGTGTGACATAGCTGCGGAGCAGTCGTTGAAGTCACTTGAGAGCACCGGTGCAGTGAACACCTTCATTCGGATATTCTTGGAGAAGAAGTATGCACTCCCGTACAAGGTGATCGACGCCCTAGTCTTCCATTTCCTACGTTTCCGCGCTAGTGACCCCGCGGAAGATTCAATGATGATGGACGGGCCCTCCCGAGACGCAAGTAAGGCATACAAACTCCCCGTTCTTTGGCACCAATCTCTTTTAGTCTTTGCCCAGCGGTATCGTAATGATATCACCGAAGACCAGCGAGAAGCTCTCCTAGATTTGCTGTTGGTTCGTGGACACAAGGATATCGGACCTGAGGTGAGACGAGAGCTGCTTGCCGGTAGAGGCCGGGGTGTCGTTTTGCCTGATCCTGAGCGACAAGGCGCCCTTGACGCAGGAGACGACACAATGGATGTCACGATATAATATATAAAAGTGTTTGGTTTTAATGGTTTCCTTCCTTGCATTTTTTTCTGAGTCTGGCTAGGATAGGCGTTCTTTGATGACTTGATGCTTCATGTCTTGCATATATCCCCAATATAAGAAGTTTGATGAACTTTTTTCTGTGTATGATCCGCCCAGTAAAGTGTTGGGAAGGCGTGGAGAACGAGTGATATTGAATGGTATGTAAAACAGGACTCACAATAAACCCCACGACACGCTCCTCATTGCCTTGTTCAAACTAGGGTCATCTTCTGAAAACCCCTTCGGCTACAAAGGGATGACTCGGCTATAGTAGTTTAAATTAATGCAAATCTTCTACAAGCTATAAACCCCGTAGTTACCCCGCAACAGTTAGCATTTAGTTGTTTAATACGGCCGATAGTCATGTTGATCAAGGATGAAAATGTGTTTGTGCACTGCCATTTTGGGTTCTCCTTCAACCTCATCTCCGGGGCGAATTCAGAATTCGGAAGGGGGCGAACCGAAGGCAAGGTTCTGGCTCATTCCACCATGGTCTAAATTCCATATTCGGAGCGGGCGGAGAGCCTAGGCAGTTACGACTAGGAGAGTGGAATTATTTCAAAATGACCCACTAAATGGCATTCGAGGGGGAAAAGGTGTTGGGCGTTCTGAGAGTAGGTATTGTTTTTGATTGGAAGTTCTGAAACACCCATAAATTGCCACCAATCTCGTGCTTATGACGGAGCACACCTCGGAGAAGTAAAGGGAATCGTCCTCTGGGTGCTAATAATAAGAGAACCTCCATACTCTGGAGCAGGAGTAGGCCACCCTCTTAGAGCCATATCAGCGGGGCGGCGTAGTCAGAAAGATAAAAATGGTAACTAATTGTGTCAATGCAGCGGGCCTAATGGGGCACTCTCCGGGCAACTCAATTTGTTGCTTCACGCACCTGCAGGTAACAACGCCGGGGATACGACCGTCGAGACTCCACTTGAAGGGATGTCGCAGATTTGAAGGGGGGCGACCCAGAAACTCAGGGGCTGTGGATTGTGTTTGTTACCCGTATCAGACGGTACCGGCCGGTTCCAAGGCCCCCGGACAACGACACAAATGCTGGCCCAGAAGGCTGGCCCTTGTTCCCTTTTCGTTCAACAATTGCGTAATGTTACGGTTTCGTGGCTGACGACGCTCCGCCCCTTATTCAAAAGAGTGTAGTGACCACGCTGGCCTTTTAAAAGAGCCACCGACTCCCTCAACAGGCAGAAGCTGTTTCTTTTTGTCAAGTCAGGTTCTTCCCTTTTTGTTTATGAACACCTGTCCTTTTCTATCAACCCGTTTCCAGCTCGCTGGTGCCTGAGCCCCAGAGACTTCTTACTGGCCGGATCTGAATTTCCGGCTTCAACCGTTATGACACCGTGGCCTTCGTCTTCGTGACAAGGTAAACCGATCACACTCAAAGCAAAGCCCAAAAAAATCATCACATCTCATCATCATCATCATCTGCTCTTCATACTTCGCAGATTGTATTCATCTTGAGTTGTTCACTATTAGTTCGGTTGTCACGCGCGTAAAATGGAAGACGATTTCTCTTCAGTCGACTCGTTGCCCGTCACACCGGCTTCTGATGTCCCCATGCTGACTGTCTCCCCAGCCGACACCTCGCTGGAGGATAAGACAACTGTCGGTTTGAGCAAGCCTGAAGAGAAAAAGCCCACAAAGAAAAGGAAGTCCTGGGGCCAGGAATTACCAATCCCCAAGACCAACTTGCCTCCAAGGTCCGTTGCTAAATGACTGTTTCCCAGATTTCACAGGATCACACTAACATGCTGTTTAGGAAACGTGCGAAGACTGAAGACGAGAAGGAGCAGCGACGGATTGAGCGAGTTCTTCGCAACCGTGCTGCCGCGCAGACTTCGCGTGAGCGCAAGAGGCTCGAGATGGAGAAGCTTGAAAACGAAAAGATTCAAATGGAACAACAAAATCAATTCCTCCTACAAAGGCTTTCCCAGATGGAGGCTGAGAACAACCGTCTTAGCCAACAAGTCGCCCAGCTGTCTGCAGAGATCCGAGGATCTCGTGGAAGTACCCCACGGGCCGGATCCCCTGCCACAGCTTCTCCCACTCTTACTCCCACCCTCTTCAAGCAAGAACGAGACGATCTTACTCTCGACCGTATCCCCTTCCCGACTCCCTCCCTTCCTGACTACTCTCCTACACTTGAGCCTTCCACTCTGGCTGAGTCCTCCGACCTGACACAACATCCTGCAGCGGTGTTGTGTGACCTGCAGTGTCAGTCGCCGGACTCGAAGGAGATGGAAGTGCCCTCCCCCTCTTTGACCTCGGAGCAAGCATTAAACGTGAGCCTACAAGTGACCTTGCAGCTCCTCTTTCTGACGATGACTTCCACCGCCTATTCAACGGTGATTCATCCCTTGAGCCAGATTCTTCAGTCCTTGAAGACGGGTTCGCCTTTGATGTTCTCGACTCAGGAGATCTATCAGCATTTTCATTTGATTCTATGGTTAATTTTGACTCCGAGCCTGTCACCCTCGAAGGCATCGAGCCGCCCCACAGTCTTTCGGATGAGACTTCTCGCCAGACTTCTAGCATGCAACCCAGCCTTGGCGCGTCCACTTCGCGATGCGACGGGCAGGGCATTGCGGCTGGCTGTTAGTGAGCGGTTCTCGAACGGAGGCTTTTCGGCCACCGGTGTCCAACAGGGTCGATGGAGCTGGGAATCCTTATTGACTCTGGCATCAGCGCTAGATCTTCTTGAGAAGCCAGAACGACGCAGGAGAATCTTGAGTGGTTTTAAGTCAATTCAGAGCGGGCGGCGCAGCAGTGTTGGGAAATCTTTCACAGCAACACGGAGTTCACGGAGTTTAACAAGTGGCGAGACGTTGACGTCTGTGCTCATGGGCAAGGGTTTATGATTGTACAATACTTAGCAATAAAGCATTTTTTCTCCCATTATCTTGATATCCATTATAAATTACTTTTGAGTAACATAGTCCGTGATACGTAGATGGGTACTAACCTAGCTACAAAGTCTACAAACGCTGTGTAAAGGCAATGTTTGAACTGGACTACATCTAATTCAACATTTATGTTTATTTATATCTCGATTTAATGCCCCTTTCATTATTGTTGTGCTTTCCAGGTACTTTTTGTCTCGGAAAATTATATCGCATGTGTTAAACATATACATTGGATATGCTTGGCAACAAAGTTCTAAAGGATAGGAACTACGGCATAGACTCGTGATGATCATAGGGCACAAAACACCCACAATGTAGTTGAACAAACAAGATACTCTCCCAATGACAACCAAAACCAGAAATGTCCGAATCAAACCTAATATGCTATACGCTCCGCGATTCGCCTGGATATAAGATAGAAAAAGACTTGAAAGAAAAAGAATTAAAGAAAAAAAAAAAAGTGAAAGAGGGGGAAGGGGAAGAAGGGAAAGATATAGGCAAAACAGACGCTTCATAGCCGAGCATCCGTGTATATATGAATCAGTTTGCAGCTCTCAAAGCCCGTAACCTGGCGCCCAGGCCGTCTTCTATTTCTGACTCAACCTTGTTTTGGTCTTTGACTTCTTCCTTCGGTACAGATTCGTGATCGAGGGCCAAACGCAAGTCGACACCAGCATCGTCAGCCAGCTGCTCCATGAGGCGATCAACTTCAGTTTCACCCTCCGCTCCATACTCCTGCATCGATACACCCTGAGCGACATCCTCGATAGCACTACTTGCAATCTTGAAGTCCTCCGAGCGAGCGAGGAAGTTATTAGCATGCGAGACGAGGTTCTCGAGGTTGACGCTTTTGGAGGCAGCATCTAAACCACGGGAGGCCAATGCAAGGGTTCGCGATGTGTCTCGGGTACTCTGGGCCGCCTTCAGTTCATTTATGATCACATCTGCGCGGGCTGCTTCAGCCTTCAAGGTAACCTGACGTCGTTTCTCGCGGACGGCGGAGGCTGCATGGATACGAGCGATTTGAAATTCCCGGTTCTTCATCGCTTTGTCGGCTTTCGCCTTTTCTGACTTATATGTTGCCTCAGCCCGGGAGGCTTCTTTCTTGAGGCGGTTTGAATGAAGCTATATCGATAATAAAAGAAGAAAGGAATATATAGATTGTATTGTTAGAAACCAGTCCCAGATACAGAATAAAGGAGTTGGGATAACAAATTATGGGGGGCTGGGGTTGTGAATTGTGGTAGCCTTACCTTTACATTGGTGCGGGCCTCAAAGATGGGATCCTTCCGAACCATTTTGATATTATAATGATGTGAGAGTTGGTGTTAGAGTAGAATAGAAAGGGAAATTATCTGGTAAATAATGAAAGGTTTTTGAGCGAAAGTACGTAGATGGGAGCAGGAATAAATGGCCTTGCGGCTTTTTGGGGGGGGGGTTGCGGCAGCGGATCTAGAATGGGGAAATGGAGGGGGGCGACTGGACAGAACCAAAAAGTCATTAGTTTCTTTTTTTTTTTTTTTTTCAAGATTTCCATTCTTGAATTATTTTGTTGAATATGGCCCGGCTTCTTCAACAACAGCCGGGCTAGCTCAATCGGCAGAGCGTGAGACTCTTAATCTCAAGGTTGCGGGTTCGACCCCCGCGTTCGGCTCTCTTTTTTTCTTTTATTTGCTCATTGATATTTGCGTATTGAAATTTGAGTTGAATTTATTTCCCCCCCTGTCTTTTGGATCACCCTCATTGTACCGATTGCCTCTAACAATCTATTCTTCTTCCCTTGTTAGCCTTGATCAATCCAAACATACACCTACACTCTTCTCCTCATAAGTCCTTCCTTGTCCCTCAGTTGGATTAACTCTAGACTGGTATCGGTAATTGATCTCATTTATTCCGGGGCAACCCCCCGTAATATCACCCATCTCAACTCTTTGTGTCCACATGGAGCTTTCCAGCCTCTTCAAACGAAGTGTACGACAAGTGGATAGGGTCTTTGTTTCACATTACCTGTGAGAGGTGATGGATGACAGAAAAGTGCAATCTACCCGTCCCCAAACCCCGCACGGAAGGCAAGCCGCATGTCTAAACTGTAGGAAAAGTAAGGTTCGCTGCAACCGAAGCCAGGGGAATGCGTGGTGTGATAAGTGCAGAAATGCGAATGTTGAATGCATTGTCCCTAGCCACCACGTGGGAAGGCAAAAGGGCGTGAAGAAGTACGAGTGACCCTCTCTCTCAATCTAGGCACTGTAGCTGACTGCGCTAACCAATGAAAACTAGTAAACGCAAAGGTCTTGAGAAAGCCCTACATCAAATAGAGCAGGCAATTAAACGGCCTAAGACTGATGTCTCTGGATCCGAGGCTGCAAGTACTATCATTTCCAACCTACAGGAATTGCTGAGGGAGACTCAAACGCACCAACGGGTTCTCACTGAGGCGGAGGACCTTTCGGAAGGTGAACAGACAGATTCTTTGCATCTGTCCCGAGAGATCGCTCCCGGGGAGAGTCTAGCCTTGGATGATGCGGAGAATCCATTGCAATTGCTTGCCCGTGCTTCTGACCTTCAGTTATCGCCTCATGAAGTTCGTGATGGACCGACATGGTCCTCCTTGGTAACAACACAACAACCACTGTCAGGACTGCCAACCAGCACCAAAAGTAACGTCGCAGTTGCGAAGTCTTTTTTTGTTCCTGTCAAAGCAAGTTTAGATGTTGGCCCAGAATTGGATCCTGTCGAAGTCGGCCTTGTTAGTCTAGACGAAGCTGAATCCCTTTTTACTTTGTGAGTTCGGGGCGCTTTCCTTAAGAAATAAGCAGTATCCATGCTTATGGGCTCTTAGTTTCTACCAGAACCTTGCGCATACAAGATGGGGCCTTGACCCTCTTATACACACGGTGGAGTTTGTCCGTTCTCAGTCGGCATTTCTATTTACCTCAATTTTAGCCGCAGCCACTCTATTTCTCCCCTCCGCAACGGCGTTGTCTAAGAGGCTATTTAGACATAACAAGTTATTGGCAAACAATGTCATCAAGCAACGCCTGAGGTCGGTCGAAATTGTATTAGCTTTTATGGTCAATGTTCCCTGGATGGCGCCAGGTAACTGCCTGGGCGATGATGATACGTGTTCATATATTGCTATGGCCCTGACCGTTGCGCTAGACTTGTCCTTGAACAAAATTGTTCTTCCATCGACGAGCTTTGATAGCAGTCTTCCCAGGAGGCTTCCTAAAGCAGATTGCATTGATGGGAGGAGGGCTTTACATATAGATGGGTTTGACGATGTGGACCCAACCTCTTCTTGGGGTAGAAGGCTACTCCGAAGACGAGAAAGGACTTGGATTGCGCTATTCGTCCTTGATAGAGGGTAATTTTCTTTCATGTGTCACAATATTTCTAATACTGATTCTTTATGTATAGTGTATGTCTGGCTCGAGGGAGAAGCTACACTGTACCCTCAACTGCCCTGACCGAGAACTGCGATAGATGGCATATATCTGAGATTGCAGATTCTCGAGATGGCGCTATGAACTCAATGGCAATTCTCCGACGAAATTTGGTAAGCTGTTCTAGGCTCCTATGCGTAAATATATGCAATGAGCCTGTGTTAATTGTGCTTGTCCAAGGATGAACTCTTCAAAAGAGTCAAATCAAATTGTGATAACTCCCAGACTAGCAACACTGGCTCTGAAGCCGCGCAATCGTACGTATGCCACTATGGAAAACGAAATATAAGGGGGAAAAGGGATAATACGTCCAAGGCTTACAAATGGATATAGTATAAAGGCAATAATAGAAAGCTTTTATGATCAATGGTATGAGACTTGGGCACCCGAAATAGGGGAAGGCCAGTGTGAGTCACCTATTAATCGGTCAATAGAATAAGCTTTTTATGACCTGATGCTAATTATTGAAAGCACACTCTCTTCCACCGTACGTTGAGATCTTGGTCACACACACCCGGCTCTCTACATATGGTGGTGTTATAAACCATCCAACGGCACCCTTGGAAGTCAAACGTTTCTTTCGCGCTGCTGGCCTTTCCTCGGCACTTAATGTTATGAGGGCCGCTATTCAAGGGGAATCACGCCTGAAATCGATGCCCAACAATACAGTTATAATGATCTCCTTTGCTGCATGTTCCGCCTTGAGTCTCAGCGTGATGCCAACTGATAGCAAGTCCAGCCTAGCTCCAAGTGTTCGGAACCTGATCAAGGAAACAGCTTGTGTTCTTGAAAGAATAGGGGAGACACCAATCCACAGAAATGGGGCATCCGTGCTTTATGGGCGATTTCTTCGTGAGATTATTCGGCATGAACCTCCCTTAGGCCCTAACCCACCGGTTCAAAATGAAGCACGAGCCATAACCCATACAGAGCCCCTGCAGCCTACTTCAACGCTAAGCGGATATGGGACTATGCCTCCCGTAGTGAATACCACATTTGCGCCTGCCATGTTCTGGTCGGAGCCTTTACAGTTCTCTGCAATGTCTGATGACCAAATTATCGATGCTGTCAATCAGGCAGACACTGCCTTTGGAACGAATGTTCCTAATGTCCCCCTTGATGATGTTATGATGAGCTGGGACTGGCTAGATATAACAAACCAAGAGTTCAACTTTTAGATAGCTTGCCAATGATTGCACGCTATAGTAATTGTCTGTCCACCCTCGTAGAATTGTCGCCGCGGAAAAAAAATAAAAATAAAAATAACATACCTCCATACTAACCATGTGGGTTCAACTCTAAGATGGCTGACTGCAGCTGTAGACAGTAGGATCATCCATCCCCAAGGAATATCAGCAATGATTCTCCTCTGGAGCAACTTCTACACTCCTATCTTCCCCTCAGAGGTTTGTGATGGTAGTAGATGTTTCTTCAGGGTCAGCCAAGATGCCATTTCCTTACTTTAAGCCATAAAGAAGATGGTAATATATAAGCTACGGAGTGAGCTGGAGGCGTATGTTCCTTCGCCAACCATCCACCATTTCACTTTTTCTGTCTATAAACTAAATACCTATTTGGGTAACGATATGAAGATTAAGACGGTGCTCTTCGATGATTATTAATCAGGCTTAGTGGATCCGTCTCGGCATGCCGATCGGGAAACTTTCCGTTTTCGCCGACGCCACTGTTATCATTGTGGCTTCGATTCTCTTGCACACCGGATCCATAGACTAAAATGTTTTCTTCTCACCGTAAGGCTCCACAGAAACCCAGAAACGAAGACATCATAGGCCTTGACAAACACGAGAACGTTCTGGATCCCCTACGTCATATCATATTCTCACAGTCATGGCTCAGCTTTGCCACCCCTACCACGGGGTATTAAAGATCACGATGATTATCCCTCTGTCTTGCCCTAGACCCAATTATCAACAAATTGTTTGAGACGCATATTGCTCAGAATGGCCATCACAACGAGGAAAATTATCTGCTTTTCAGGTATGAGTAACCCTTTGGTACCCTTTTGACTTCCCGCTGCTAACCTTTAAATCAATAATAATAGACTTTGACGGAACCATATTTATGCAAGATACAGGCCATGTGCTGTTTGATAATTTAGGTTGTGGCTCAAAACGTCGCCAGATTCTCGATGAGCAAATTAAATCTGGTGAGCGATCTTTTCGCGAGGTCTCAGAAGAGATGTGGGGCTCGCTGCATGTACCCTTCGAGGACGGGTTTGAAGTCATGGAAAATGTTCTCGAAATCGATCCCGGCTTCCAAGAGTTCCACAAGTTTTGCATCGAGAATGATATAACCTTCAATGTAATCAGTGCGGGCCTTAAACCTATTCTACGCAAGGTTCTTGACGCATTTCTCGGTGAGGAGGAGGTATTTATCTGAGCCTACATTTCTTTTCTCATAGTAGAATACATCGTCCTGACAATGTTCTAGTCATCACACATCCAAATTGTTGCAAATGATGCCGAGATAAAGCCAGATGGATCGGAATGGAAACCAATTTGGAGACATGACAATGAGCTTGGCCATGATAAAGCGCTTTCCGTACAAGAGGGCCGAGCTAAAGCTATTGAAGAGTCGGTTCACGATGAAGTTCCGCTTATCATTTTTATCGGTGATGGCGTTTCTGATCTCCCTGCTGCCCGGGAGGCGGATGTACTCTTCGCTCGAAAGGGACTCCGCTTGGAGGAATATTGCATTGAGAACAAGATACCCTACATTGGATTTGACACTTTTGCTGATGTCAAGAAGGAGGTGATGGCAATTATGAAGGAAGACCAGCATAAGACCGGAGGTGTTGGCAAACCTGCTCGATTCAACCCTCGGGCGAACATGTGGAGACGTGTTTCAAGCAAGCATGCGGTAAGTGCCACGTTCTTGCATACTTCTAGTATGGATACTAAAGTTTCATGTAGATTCCTCAATTCGTCGCTGCTACTCCCACAAAAGAGGAAAAGATGTTTTTATGGCCTGAAAATTTCTCAGAATACCAACCTAAATTGGTTGCAGAAAATGGAACTGCTTGAGACACTCACTAGACCTCATTTGCCTACACCACGTAAGGAAGGGAGTGTTTCGATTTTACTGGTTTGTTGTATTTATAGAACTATCCTTTTTCTTTGTTTTGGCGAATACCCATAGATTTCTTTTAGTGTACATAACCTACTTAGAAATAGACTATTATTCCAATAGGTATTTGTTCTACTTGCTTAGGTTTACAACTAATCTCTATTGTCAAACCAATAATTGGTCTGACGAATTATTAAGTACCTACAATCATGTATCTAATCATTCAGGTGATCCATCGTAGTTAAACAGGTATCCACTACCTATATCTTGACTGTCAAGTGAAAGTTTGCTAGAAAAGCACGTTGATTGTGGCTTGAATGTGAAAAATACAGCTGCCTACTTTGTGCCAGGAGAATATACAGATGGTAAGCACTAAAACCGCCGGATGGGCCCAGTGAAAAATGCCGCTAAGAGCTTAGTTGATACACGCTTTCACCCCATGCACCAACAAGTCTTGACGTGTGTCTTAACCTACCTTAATAGGATTTAAATAGTGCTAGAGTGCTGCCCGCCCACATCATATTATAAAACCCTGGTATAATTGTGGAGATTCTGTTCGTTGCGGCTGAGCGGGATTCGTTCGACATAGCCTCAATCAGGAAGAACAGTTAATTTGCCATTTTTACAGGGCTACTTTTGCAGATTCCCTCAACCACACTGACTGGATTTCTCTATCTCGAAAAAGAGTAAAAAAAGCGTAAGATAACGTTCCTGTGCTACGTATATAAAGGCTGAGTCGAGTGGAGAGGTTGCTTACTCCGTTATAATCTAAAAAGATGGTTCTTTTTTTTTTTTTTTTTTGCCTTTACCTTCATCGTACATTACTTTTCTTCCTCTGAAGTATGATTAAACTATTATTATACAGGTTGCTAGGTCCCGTGGAGGACAGGGGAGAACCTCATAGAATATGGACCAAGGAATCAACGAGGAAGTGAGACCAAGGGTGCCAACCCGCCGCTATAGCCAGACACATAGCGAACAGCACCCTGGGATCTCAGGAGGGGACCCAATACGTGGTGTTCAAAGGCTTCTGAAGAGTGTAAGTGCCAAAACCTCTAGGCCAGAGACGGATATTTACCCATGAATCAATGCTAAAGGCCAATTATTTAGAGGTGTTCCGTGATATTTTCACATTATTAAAGCAACTACCACTAATATATATTTAATTGTGAAAAGTAGGCCTTAGCGCTCTCGTGTAGGTCATAAGTTCACCACTAAAGAGGTGGTGAGGCAATAATATTTGTCCTCTGCTAAACATTAAGAGCATTGATATTTGGCTACAGCATATATATACCTGCATTTAAGAAGAAGAGTAACCATAGCATAGAACATCACCCTGGGTATTGAGGAGTTGTTCCAAGGTCGCATTGGGTGCGAGACTTCCGATATTGACCTTGAAGTTGAGAGTGACATTGACACCACTATAGTCAAACGGATTCACAGGACCACCAACCTGGTGATAACGGGTGGGAAGATCCATCTGCTGCCATTCCCAGAAAATACGGTCTAGGTTACCGTGATGGAGGTAGAAAAGTGGGTCTGTTTTTTTGTGTTAGAATATTTCTTATGTGTATATTTAAGAAGAGATTTAAAAAGAGACATAAAAGTTAAAAAAAAAGGACTATGTATGACTTACCACCAGGGCTTTGATATTGATTACCGAGGGTTCCAAGGACACCACCAGCTCCAAAGTGGCCACTCCCGTGGATATTTGGCTGGGAAAAATCGGGGACGTTCTCAAGGGCACGAGCAAAAGAGGTATAATCCGGCTGACTCTGAACGTGGTCGACCAGACTCTGCTGGGCAAAACTGTTCATGATTGAGGGGATGAAGTCTCGGCGGAGACAGTCCGGGATGGGATAGTTAACGGTGAATTTGTCTGAGGTGAAAGGACCATTCTGGACACAGCCGCCACCCGTGTGGCCGGTAAGGCCGAAGGGGTTATCGGCGGGACCGAGATCGATGTAGTTGCCGTTACCACCAAAACCGTAGTCGGAGTCGAAGATCTCTGTCTCAAATATGGCAGTGGAACTGAGGTTGGTCGATGCATCTAGGGACCAATTCCAGTATCTTTGATTGGATGGTAGGGGAAGAGGTTAGCATCTCATTCCTCTTTTCATTCCATATACGGTATTTACGAACTGTGGGATCTACAGCCAAGACAGACATGATACGAGATGACTGACTGACTGAGAGCTGTTTGAAACTGGGGAAAATAAAAGAAGGAAAGTCTCTAGCTTACGGTTGAGCTCCAGTGTATCCACAATTCTCCCGCAGCGCCTTCTCGTAGGTGGCCACAAAGTACCGATGCCAGAGGACGAAGTGACCCTAGGAGGTGATGATCAATGATCAGCACGATCTGCAAAGAAGAAAGGAAGGGGGATGGGACATGTATTGAAGCTTACCACCCAGTGGATATATGGGGTTTGATCCGAGTGGGTGGCTTGGAAATCATCGAAACGGTTGACGGCTCCCTCGAATCCAGAGATGGAGTCTAGATTGGTCAAGCAATGGACGGCATCAATGTACTCTTGTTTCTGAGAAGAGCTTAACTGTCTCCTACGTAAATGACAGGTCAGCCAATGGCCTACTTCTCTCTTTTCCCGTCTTCTCTTTGTTGACTAATGTTAAAATGAGAAGAGGGGGAATACTAATGCAAATAAACATTGAAAATAGTGAAGAGGATTTACCATTCCTTCCGCTGGGGAGGGTTCCTGCATCTCCCAGCAGCCGTAACCCCTGCTAGGGACATTAGGCTGAGAGATAAAAGGATCTTGGCAGTGCGCATTTTGTTCTCTCTTTGGAATTTTGAAACACTTAATGCAATGGGGCAAGGGAAGAAAAAGATTTTTCTCCTTCTCTCACACGGGAGAAAGCATTCTCTTTTAAGACAGAAAACACCCGTGTTTTGGGATTCCTGGACTATGACTTGTTCGGCAAGACTCGAAAAGCCCTAGGTGCAAGGATAGACCAACGTATTGGGAAACGTGAGCCATTTAGTTGCTCTCAATCCTGGAAAGACAAGCGAAGCGATGGCTAGAATCTCCGCTTAGGATAAAAAAAAATCATGCACTGTATATTGCTTAGCCCCACTAATAATAAACGAGGAGGAGAAGTTGTTGGAGAAAGGCTGAAATAGCTGGGCTCTTCCATTTTCTAGCCGGGGGAGGGTCGGTGTGAGATTTTGGGAAGCCAAAGAAGTCACTCAAGTTCTAGAGCTCTGACAAGACATGACTTATCTTGCTTTCAGATTTGATCTTGATATCCCGCAGGCTTGTTGCTCTCCTTCTCGAGAACCCTGGGTGCACCCTGGAAGCGAAGTTTTGTATAGCCTCTCCTGGCACCAAGCGGGACAGTCGGCTATCGTACCATAGCCACGGCTGGTAAAAGCCCAGATTATTATGCACGGGACGGGAGCGGGGCCCAATGGATTGAAGCACCACTGCCAAGAGCCTAACACTCCTACGCTAGTGATAGAACCAATTGGACGAGAGAAAATCACGATCCGGTTGTTTACAACAAAGTGCCGGCCGAAGAGCAATTTATTTCATATTGCCCATGAGGAAAAATTTGCTAGGTAGACCCTGTCTCGATATTGTCACTTTCGTATCCACGAATCGAGGCGTTAATAGTGCAATATCCCTGAAAGCCGATACGTTAGTACTCTACACGCCGTAATTGCTAACCCCATATTCGGAATAGCACTAGAATGATCTTCATTGTTATTTCCAGAAACCAAAAAATATAGTACTTGTGGACTTGGCAGGAGTTTTTTGTATTCTGGAGGAGTATGTTGTGCTCAGACTTGTGTGAAGCATGGGAGCTGGACTTCTGCACAGCAAATCTAAATCCTCTCTATATCCCCACATATCGAGAGTCAGTCAAATGCATATCTTTCCAATGTTCATCAGTCAAGCTCGAGAATGTCGTACATAACAGCTAGCAATGGCTCTCTCCAGCCTATGTTCCTCGTTGTTATGGGAGTGCTGCTGCTGCTTGCATTCGTGAGCGTTTCATTGAGACTATATTGTCGCATCTTTCGGATCCATAAAGTAGGACTCGATGACTACCTCATCGTGGCAGCATTGGTTGTGTCGATTGGAATGGGGATTATGAATGGGTTTCATGTTAGTATGGGGACAGGGTCTGCTTCCATTTTATATGTTAAGTGTTGTTGAGTCTTTTTTTTCTTCTAACTAAAGTTATCAGTCAACATCTCGTCGACTTACCCCTTGAGGAGATACTCATTCCAACTCTCAAGCACTGGTATGTCTACCAGTTGATCTACCCAATCGCTATTGGGCTGGTCAAATTTAGCATCCTAGCACAGTATTATCGAATATTCGAGATTCGACATTTTCGGATGCTAGTTATCGGTGTGTCAGTATTTGTGCTGATCTATACCGTTGTTGTAATATTTGTAAATGTGGGGTGATAATCTTTTCCAGTGCAAGATTTGGAGTGAACTGACATTTTATAGGCTTTTGAGTGTCATAGCAAGCCATGGCGAGCATGGGATGTTACCTTTCCTGAAGGCTGCAATAATCTTCCAGCAGCATACTTCTCAACGGCGGGAATAAATATTTTGACTGATCTCGTGATTTTGGTGATGCCGCTTCCGCAGCTGCTCAAATTGAATATCCACAGTAACCGGAAATGTAGGTGCTTCCTTTCCTTATTCCAGGTCTTTTCTTTTGTGTTTTTCCTGTCATAAAGCTGACACTGAGCTCTAGGGGCCTTGATCGGTATTTTCCTAATAGGCACCTTCGCATCAGTCGCATCTATTGTTAGACTGAATGCGCTGTATAAATATACTGTCACTAAGGACGTTTCGTATGACGCAATCTTCGTAAGTAGTTTATACCTTCATTGTGGTAGTAGAAATTTTATTTGGCTAATTCACTCCAAACAGATTCTACTTTGGTCCCAGATCGAAGTAAACGTGGCCATTGTATCTGCTTCCGCACCCTCCCTCCGTCCATTATTCCGTGGTATCTTCAAGGGCTCATCGTACGGCCGCCCACGCGCCTCCGCTACTCCCTATGGTGGTGTCTATGGAACCGGGGGAACAAATTATAGACGGACTATAACAGGCTCTCACACACATGGAGCAATTGAGCTGTCATCTAGAGATGAAGAACAACATACCGTGATCACCACGTCGAAACCCCTGACGCATATTAGCAATAGCGGCAGTAGTCAGGATTTGATACTAGATGCGAACCCAAACATCACTAAAACCGTTGTGATCGAGATGACGAGGGAGGAGAGAAGAGGAAAGTAACCGCAAATTGCGTAGGGGAATCCCATAATTTGTTTTTTCTGGTGGTATACGACTCGCTGAAAAAAGGCAACTTCGGGGTTGCTTCTGGTGTTTAATAAGCGTACTTATCTTGGAACCTGGGAGTTAGTGATTATAACTTTAGGATATCTAGAATGCGACATAATATCATTACTTAATTTAGACCTCGTGTCCATACCTATCTTCTAATCTCTCCTCATCCATCTGCCTCCCTGGTCTATACTGTTATATTCAAAATACAAACCCGATAGAGGCGTAGATGTGATACTAGTACCAGGCAGTCACAAGTAGAAAAAGAGGATCAAATTTGGGCTCCACAACACACACATGAGCTGGAGACCTGTAAATCCAAAAAATTATCAATCCTCACAAGTCACCGCACTACAGTTAGAAGCTATAGTCTATCTACAGGCCTTCCTCACCTACATGATAATGTTGGTACTCTGCCCCACTCCCCCTTCACTTTAAAATTTAGCCTTGTTAGCTCGTTGAGTTATTTTCAAACTATAATGTTGGGATTACAATTGAAGACTATTATTATGGGCTAAGATTGGGGCTGAGCACTTTGCATAGCCTGCATATATATATATTATACGAGATTTTTTCATGTTTCTAGTTGAAAAAAAGGGAAGAATAGAGATGACCAGCACGTTGTAGCTGTTTTCATCGCTTGATATTGTAATTATGAAAGACAAATTCGCTGTATAATACATAAGTTATTTTCTGACCGTTAAATATAAATGAGTAGCACTGCCTCACGTACCAAGCCCCCGCAAGTTACATCATGTTCTCCGTCCTCTGTTCCTCCTTTAGCATCTACTTATCCTTTCTCACAAATAGACCCAATTCCCTCCATCCCTCTTACAAGCTATCAAATGATTCTAGCCCTCTTGGGACTCACTTCGAAGTCAAATAACACCATTCCCGCTCGAAACCCCTGCGACATGATGTGGTGGTAGGGGTGGGCTGGGCGAGGCATTGGTATGGGTCTGAACGTGGTGGTATTCGACCGGAATTTGTGGGTTGAACGTTACGAATTTCTGGGCGTCGTTAAGACTTTTAGAAGCCAAAATATCGAAACTGAGAAGAAAGAATTGATCAACACTGGAGAGATGTGCTGTTTGGTGAAAGACAAATAACTCACAGCATTACTATTGGAAATAAGCACTCCATAGTGTATACAAACCGATCAACCTGGCTTGCTGTAGTTGTGGCAGTCTGTGATGCTTCTTGCCAGGAATATGTAATAGCTCGGGTGATACCAATGAAACATAAACTGGCGACTCGGACTTCTGTACTATGTAGAAGGTATTTAAATACAAGTCTTGCGGGGGAAATCCCGGGTGAAACTTGGTAAGCCTTGTGTAAAAGACGGATAAGGAAGAAGGAGTTCCAGGTTTCGACAAGAGCAATGCCTGTAAAATAACCAACATGGAGATGATCTATTCGGCTTTGATAAGGTCCTGCAGATAGAAGGTTTATGCCACCCTGCAAAACCTCCATTGCTCTGCTTATAAGAATGGCGACACGAACTGAAGCGACTGCAATAACAAGGAACCAGAAAATACATCGGAAAATGAGTCGCGTGGTGCCATGAAGGGTGTAGTTTAGAATTTGATAGCTGTAGAAGGACAAACCGATCTCCTGGATCTGTTGTGGTGAAATTAGTCTAAATATGTGCAGCGCATTTGTGGCTCTCTTACAAGCCAACAGATATCAGCAAATACACTAGCTGCAGCTCTGTTTGGTGCGGCATAATCCGTATAAAATGCGAAGTAACAGAGTCCATTAGCGATAGCGCAGCAAACAGATACGATGATGGGAATGTATGTCAACGGGTTCGGACGGGTCATGAGCATTGTCCAAATGCTTAGAAGGGCGATGAAGAGGCCAATGCTGCTGAGAATGGACCAGCTCAATTCAAAGTAGGATGGTGCCGATATGTTATGATCGAAGGGTATGTGGGAATCCATTTTGACTGATTTTCAATGTGGCCGGTTGAATGAGGGGGAGCACTTGTAGGTAGGCATGATATTTTCGCATCTCCGAAGTCCGATAACTAGTTGCGAGAACGACTGGGGAATTCAACAACTGATTCTGATCCTCGACAGTTCCGATCATTAGCTTTTGAGTGAAGATGCTCTGGGGGAATAATAAAGCGAGCACCTAAGTATCCTGGAAAGTTTGTGTGACTGCGAAACTACAGCTCTATTCCTCCCACAGTCGGTGATTGATGGAAATTGGGGGGTGTGATGATCCTTGTTTCAAGTTTTCGAGGTTCTATTGGTCGTTGTAAAGAGTGTTTCCTGTCCAGTACCGAAAGTTAGGTCAATTCTGGTACTAGTACTAATTGTTTAAGGTAACTCTCCGGGGGATGGCACGAATCGCTGGCTCCGCCAAGTTCTCCTCGGATCGTGGAGAGTCGTTCACTCGACACACAAGGTTTGCCCAGGATTTAATTTGAGGAATAAAAACCGCTGGATATCAACAAAGAGAGTGTATAGAATTATCGTGTACAAGCGTATTAGATGGTTGGTTTTGCCTCATGAAAATTCAAGTCGGATTTGAACCAAGCGTGGCCTTTCAGATAAAGATAACAGTACAGGTGAATCTTACTTGGATCTCAATAGCAGTTATCAAGGTTTCTTAGTGCAGAGCTGCGCGTGTTTGAACGTGACATACGGAAGTCTCTACTTTTAGGTTTTGGGTCTGCATGGAACGGAGGCAACTTTCGTGGCATTGTCAGAGGCAACTTGGAAGTCAATATCCCCTCCCCACTGTGAGATAACGGAACCTATTGGATAGTTGAGTCTCATGCGTACCTTCCCTTATTGGTACAATGAAGCAAGCTTTAGGCTTTCGAATGGTTTAAGCTAATGAGAATAATACCCTTTGGAACTAAGCTTACTGCGAATGAAAGTTAATGGAGAGCGAGCTATTTAATAGGTATTAGATTGAATATGCATATCCCCCCAGTGTTAACGAACATAGTTAATATGCCTCACTACCACTAGGTATGCTTCTAATTAACCCTTTCTTCCCCAGCGATTTTGATGGCGTGGAAATGCGGTGATTGAGGCCTTGACAACTAGTTGATTGGTTAGTTCGTCAGAAAAAAAAAATCCTTGCCCTGAGCCTGGAGCTAGCCTGTTTGGCTTAATTTGTTTATTTCTATTTTAGGTAGGAGGCCTCCATTTCTAGAGTCTGATTTAGAGCGACTAAATTGTATAACTAGTCGACAAGACGAAGCGTAGATTGCAAAGGCCTTAGGTCCTGTTCTTGTCTAGCGCATCATAACATTCATCACATTAGGAAGAAATTTGCTTGGTTTCATTAGAGACGTACGGTTGATAAAAAACAAAGTGAAAAAAAAAAAAAGGCAATTCTGTGGAGAGGAGATACGACAGCTCCTCCAATCTTTCGGGCTGAGCATGCAAGGACAGGAGAATGTTCCAAAAAAAAAAGCAAACATCAGAAAAAAATACACTGTTAATTCTCATTGGATAAGTCTTTCCATGGGGATTTCGAAGCCTTCGACAGCAGAAATTAGTCCAATCAACACAAAGCTCGAGTGTCCCCTGCATGAGAGAACCATTACGACCTACCTACCTTACCTTAGTGCTGAATCCTTTGCCGAGCAATCGCCACCACAGTATTTCATTGATTTGTACCCTAACTCACCTCGTCTTGAGTTCCTCTTCCTCCGCGAAAGCCGGCCCTTTCCCCACTCTAGCAACGATCGATTTTGCTCTTTCTGCACCATTATTTCTAGTCTTATTTTCTTTTCCGATGCCTGCGCGATTGTAGTTTGGTTCAGGAGGATGGTAAGAAGCTGGAAAGGAAGCAAGTGGAAAAGAACAAAGGATGGGACTCGTACACCGTATGATGATACAATTGTCGCACAAAAAATAAAAAAAGCTGGAAAATCAACTTTCGAAAAAAAACAGCTTTTGTCACCTCAATTGCAGTAGAGGAGATAAGTTGGACTTCAGTTATCATCAAAAGCTCCTGGAAAGAAATCCAATAATCCGGTCGCAACCTTCCAAAATTATTGTCATGTCGCATAAATATGATTTGGGATGGTCTTGCTCAAGCACTAGGTACTACCCACTAACTACTACTCTTGCTTTTATGCCAATGCTTGGAGACATTACGCGGGCACGTTTTGATTGCTGACGGCCGTGATCCATTGCCTACGGCTCCTTCCTCCCCTCTCCCAGTTTACTCTGCTGAATTGACCATCGGATCTCCAATCAACGCCATGGTGACTTTTTACCTATTGGTTCGATCCTGGATTCAACCCAGACTAGCTTGAATACCTATTAATCATAGGAACTTGGTATCATTTTTTTAATCTTTTCCCTAAAAGTCGTATGTGGCACCTTGTTCTATCTAATATCTATTTTTCTATTTTTTCGTAACTCTGTTCGCACATATCCTAGTCAACTAAGCACGGTTAATCTACATAAAAAGACTGGGCTCTGGGAAGGTTTCCCAAATACAAGCGCTAAACATCTAGACTATCAATATGGAGCTGGTTTAAGGCTATGATGGTACAGTAAATTAGATATGCATTGATCATTTCCACAAGGCACTCTTCTACTTAACGTGGCACAGGGACTAGAGCAGAATACTTTCCTATCTATGATCCTAAGATATATCGTGAAACTAGGTAGACATTAGATTCATTTTGCGGGAATAGTGAACGGATCATGACCTTCAACCTACCTAAGTAGATAAATTCTACCTGGAGAAGCTAACACTGAATTTGTAAAAATAGTTTGTATACAGGTATTGTTTACGGTGGCCTAAAGTTTCTAACGTAGATGGCCAGCTGTTCAAACAAGCGATATCGTTCCTGATAAGACAAATCAGAGACAACGGAGGATGTATTACATTGGAAAAGATACATCAGATATTCCTTTTTGTCTTATCTGTCCACGCGACAGCGAGATCTTGGGATCAGTCTCCAATGAAATGGAATATAAATGGAGACCCCACATCACACCTTAGGCATGTTCCTAATCTCTTTCCGGGAGTCATCGTAGGTACCTAATTAGTTTCAGTTTTCGGTCTTCGCGATTTTAAGCTAAAGAATTTCCGAGCCTAATGATCAACAAGTTCCTCCAAGGACGGTTGTTGGCGATGACTTTCGTTTATCTTATTTCAATCTCATTTTGAATCAAATATCACTAGGGGGTAGCATTGCGTGAACTTGGACGATCATCAGTGAAAAGAAAAGGAAACCAAAACTATCTCCACTTTTAACAAAATCAATATCCATGTCGATTCTAGGTGCTACCGTGGGTAGTATCCAGTTCTTCCTCGGACAATCTCCTTCCCCCACCGTCTTGGAAAAATCATTACAATAAAAAAAAGAAAAAGCAGAGAGAATAGAAAAAAGATTCACCCAATTATAGATCATATGCTAGATAAGTGTCATAGGTACCTAGGCCAACAATTATCACTGACTAGGTAGGCTATTAGCCCAACTTAACCCCCATTACAGCAACCTACTATTGGGCAATACGTGAGTATATCCCGTTGTACCATCACACGCCTACCACTTACCTTTCCAGGTAGTCGTTCTAGTTAACCTTAAAGATACCACTACCTATATTATAGAGTGGTATGACCCAACAATCGTCGTGGTTCGCGCGACTCCTTAAAAAGGCTGCAAAACACCCAACACATCTTGGCAGCATTGGCTTGCAAAACGCAGGTAGAAAGCCCGGGGCAAATTGGTCGAGCGACAGGGACGATCGATTATTTCTTTTGCGCAATACTGTCAGGCTCAAGAGTCCGACGAATCAGAGGCCACAGGTAAAATATTTCGACTTGAGGCGCCTTTCTATCTACGGCAGGTTTAGTGGTGATCGGATTTCCTATAATGGTCCCTAGCATATATAATGACGTAAAATACCTCAACTGCTTCATCGATAGAAGCCTATCTAGGTACCCTGCAGTTAGGGCGAGGCCCAAAGGGGGGGAAGAAGGGAGAGAGCGTGCCTTAATGATTGCCTCAATGCCATTGTAGTTTTTATTACTATTATCAGAGCGACCTTGGCGTCCTGGTGATATCGAAACTCTGCCCACCGTTTATGTATATAGGCTCTTTTTTGCCGTATCATGGGCGTGTTTAAATCACTAGACGGAGTTATTAGGAGGTAAACGTGAGCTACCTAGGTCGGTAGGGATAGATTTTGAACTTGTGGAAATGAAGGGGAAACCTTTTTTTTTTTTTTTTTTTTTTTTCCTTTTTTTCCTTTTTTTTGTTTTTCTATCTTTGTTCTGTTGAGGTTTTGCCCGATGGCGTTGTGAGCTGGCCCCATTCGGGGTGGTTTACGGTCAGTCCAGATGCAGGCGCTAATCTTGGGAATAATATTACAGTGGATGCTCTGAGAAGCACAGCTACCGCTACATAATTATGTACCTACTGGTCCTGTTGAACAGGGGATTACCTGGAACCACTGTCCTCAGCGACTCCAGCTATCAGTTCCGACCTATCTTGGTAGTAACTTTGTGAGGGGGATATACTCTGCTGATACGCCATTGATAATACAAACTACAGGGATCACATGTGTTCCTGGTGAAAGGATTTCACTTCATTTCGGACATGGTGGCCTTAAGCTCTCCTTGGAGGGATCTTAAGTAAAGGTGGTAGACTCGTACGCTCCTCAAGAAAGCGAAATCAAACCAATTGTATCATGAGTTGTGGGAAATAAGCTGCCTTATGGTACCCCGAGGGGGAGATTAGTACATAGTCACCTACGAATAGTTGCTAATTTTTCTTTTTTGCTTCTTCTCTTCTATAATATAACACGGGTTGCAGTGCTCTTCACAAGAGGACAATACAGCTAAGGCCAATTGGAAGTCTAGAAACGAATTTCTAACCTCATAGGAACCGAGATGTAGGAGTCATATCCTTTCTATGCACGTTGGAGATCTGCAAGGAAATCCTCATGCTGTCATGTGTGTTTTCTACATGAGGTAGACTTTACTAGGTAGTGTAGAAAATTACCCTACCTACGAGTGGCGAGAACATCACACAGTTGACTAGCTAGCGATGTAGGTCGGTAGGTAAGAGGAAAGGACGACTTAGGGATGCATCGATGCTCTATGAAGCAATAGGATGATGGAGATTCCGGTGATCAATTAGTAGATATACTAAGAGAAGCGAAGGACAAAGATATGGGATTTTCTGCCAAGTTCTTATCTTGATATTCGCTACCTATCATCCTATATCCTTGACCATTATGTGCTCTGCATAGACTACCTGTGTATGCATTTAAACAAAGCCAGGCTGCTACCTATCCAGCCAGTGCTGAGCCTAAGGTATTTCGTTTATCAACAGTACAAGGTAGTGGTTGAGCCGAGCCACGGGTGATACCTGCAGCTTCAGTGGTTTATTGAACAGTTTGGGATGTTCAATGAATTGGGAATGTCTTTCCTAGGATAAACTTAGATAGGTAAGTTAGGTCTAATGGGGATTGAATGATGCTCTGATATTCTGGATGATACAAATAGAATTGGGGAGCTGGAACAGGGATATGTCTTCCACGTGGATGCATGTACATATAGTACGTGCTATGGTTTTTTTTTTTTTTTTTTGCTTCTTCTCTATACCTAGACGCTTAATGCCTGCAATGTCACAAATCCAGGATGAGACGCTGACCTCGTACTATCATGTTCTTTGTGTAATCTTATTTTTTGTTTTTTTTCTGGGGGGAGTGAGGCGTTAGCGTGACTTGAAGGATTATTATCCCTTTTTGCTTTTATTTGTTTCTTTTCTCTTTTCTTTTTATTTTCTCACACTCATATTACATATTATAGATTTGTGATGAATCCTAGGGCTGTTACATAATAAAGACATCTAACTAGTTACCTACCTAGGTACCTAATAGTAGGACAAGCCAGTAGATACTACTACCTATTGCTACTTAGCTGTTATTAGTCGAGCATAGGGTGCATCCAGTAGAGTAGGTAGATACCCCCACTACTACCTAGTAGCCTACCTAGGTACTTACTCTGAACGGTATTGTACTACTAGGTACTAGACTAGAGGTCCATATGTAACCTCGCTATGTGTATACTACCACTTACTACTTAATTACTGATAGGCAGGTGTTTGCCAAGTTCATGAGCTAGTTTTCTCACTTGACCTCCTCCTTCCTAGGTACGTAGTAAGCACTCTATCTAATATATCTATCTACCCAGCACCATCTCTTCTCTTCAAGGGCTACTTAATCGAACTTAAGCCGATATCCGAAAGGAGGGGGGCAAAAAAAAAAAAAAAAAAAGAAAAAAAAAAAAAGGAATCGCGAAAACCCACTCTGGAGGCAGATTCCCACCGAGCCAATAGGGGATTGGAACCCCTTGACGCGTTGACGCGACATGCAGGGGTTGCCTGACTCGTGATACTGTGAGCGCAGCTGGAAATAAAATCCTGCGTCTGTGACCACTGAATTTTTACCTTTTTTACCAAAATTTCTTTCCTTTTGTCCCTTTATTTTGTACCTACCTACCTGTAAGTATGAAGATCCACCTAGCTGTAAAATCATCGTTAACCGACCTTTGCTTCGTTTTGGCATTTGGTGCATAAAGAGAATTATCTTAAGTTTTGGCTCTAGGTGCTGCTACGAGACTAAGTGGCAGGTGAAATAAGTACCAGGAGGCACAGTACTTTGTAAAAAGCTTTCGGCTAGTGGAACCCCATCCCTGGCCTGGGTACCTAGGTACTAATCAGGTACTATTTACGAACTGCATATTAACAGGATTGAGTCAGATCTCAGTGGGGAACCTGATATCACTAAGCGGGTAGGCTAACCGGTAACCGAATAGTAGGTACTACCTTGTAGGTACGTAACTCGGTAGGTGGTAGTTTTTGATGAGAAAGAAGAAAGAGCTAGGAACCTTGAGTTATTGTTTTTGTTTTCTTTTTCCCTTTTTTTCTATCGAATCTCCCTCCCTTTCGAATTCTGTTATCCCATGAAGAAATCGGATGTATCAAATCTGAAGGTGGGTTCCTGCTGTAAGATTTTATGTCTAAAAATACACACGGCAGGTGAGAAAAGAGGCAAGGAAGATTATTTAGTATGTCTTAGTGACCTAGGTAGGCATATCTATGTTTCATTAAAAGCCAAAGGTACCTGCCTAAATATAAATAAATAGTCTATATTTATGTATAAATTTATTGAGTGGAGACGGAAAAAAAAAAAAAAGAAAGAAAGAAAGAAAGAAAGAAAGAAAAGAAATAAAGCAAGAAAGAAAAGAAATATATGGAACCCGTGGAACTGGGTTGACAGGGCGCTACTTAGGCACCAGTGGGTGTGTCTTTGTGTTCTATGGCTAGAAATGCCGATAATGTATGTAGAAACTTGAAAATAGGTATGATGCAAAATGGGGAAGGATATCATAGATTGCGAATCAACGCTCCAAAAAAAAGATAATAATAAAAAAATAAAAACAAAAGAAAGGAAAACGAAGAAGAAGAAAAAGGAAAGAAAATAAAAAGCAAAATCAATTGCAAAAAGGCGCTTAAAACAAGGGGGGAAAAGAAAAGTGAGGCAAAGAGGAAATGCTTAAAACATCAATTGGGAATGCCATGGCTTACAACGTATGATGGCCTCCATTTGCCTTTGATTTTTTTTTCTTTTGTTTACTTTTTGCTTCTTCTTCTTCTTCCTCTTCTTTTTTTCTTTTTTCTTTTTTTTTTTCTCTAATTCTTTCTACCCCCGAGAAGATTGATTGGATAATTTGGCTCTCATTTCTGCATTTCGGGCTTCCTCTTCTGCTCATGTAATAAAGGAAGGAAAAAGCGAAAAAGAATTAGAATAGGTATCACTGGAAAGAAGGAAGAACAGAGATACATCACCTACCTTTGGCTTGCTTAATTTGTCGAATAGTATCGCTGTGAATCTTCGCCCATTGTGCTTGATACTGATCGAGGTCTGAGAGTGAAGAGTCGTTGGATGAGGATTGTCCATTGGGTGTGTTCTTGTCCATGCCGAGGTTTGATTGTTAGGAAGGAGTAGGCACTATTGGGTGTGTTATTTGCGGAAGATGTATCCTGACAGTTGTGGTTTGTAGATGGCTGAGAAGAGTGAAGATGGGGAAGATGTGTGAATATTTATATCGCGTCACTTTAGATAAGATAGATAGATGGACAGTATGAGGGATAAGTATACGTATAAAGTATAGAGGATAGTTTATTTGATGTGTGGTGTGTGGTTGTTTGTTATCGAAGAGGAAAGAAATGGAGTTTATTTATTACTAGGTAGGTAGGTAGGTAGCTGTCAACTTGAGAAATCACCAGATCTATAGCAAGTCGCCTGAATGAACAAGGGAAATTGGGTGTAAAAGAAATATTCTATTCTATTCTATTTAATTTTTATTTTTATTTATTTATTTATTTTTTTTTTTTGAAAAAAAAAAAAAAGAAAGAAAAGAAAATAAAGAACCAACAGAAGGGATCCAAAAAAAAAAAAATTAAATGAAACAAATACAAAAACGAAAGGAAAAAAACAAAAGAATAATTTTAATACGACCAGAAAAGAAATAAATAATTTAGAATCAATCGAATAAAGCATAAAACATAAAACTTGTAACTTCATTATTTACTTCCCCTCCACCGGGGGGTAGGGAAGAAAAATACATCATAATTATATTAATAATAATAGAAATAAGTAAATTTCGGGAAGAGAGACCCGTCTAAATGACCCATAAGGTGACCACCTGCTCATCTGGAAGCTAAGCCATCCAACTTGAATGCCAGGACATCTGCCCGTTAATAGGCGTATGCGACAAGAAGTCTAACGTTCCAAGTTCGAAACATATCCTCGTCATTTGCAGGCTCTGATTGGTCGGGGAAGATGGGAAACGGAACTCCAAGGTTATAGGTAGTAAGTTAGTATGTAGGCAGAAACCACGATGCTGCGTGATATAACACGTAGGTGGGCTAGTTATAAAGTAGTAAGCGTCACTAACAGGAACTTAGTGAGCCAGTTCTTGACCCTCTTAGTTGTGTGACGGGTTGTCGGGACGAAAGGCTTCGGTGCTATTGGTCTTGCCAACTCTCCGATTCTGAGCGCAGATGGGGGCTACTAAAATGCGATACCTGCTCAAGGTCAGGTTAACTGGGATGTTATGGAATTGGGCAGCCATCGGTGGTTTAGTTAGGCGAGTGTGGTGATTTCTTTAATTCTTTATTATTATTATTATTATTATTTTTCTCGCTTTTAAGATTACTGATGGGAGCGGGGATGGATGGATGGATGGATAGATGGATAAACGAAATCATTGTATGACGATGGTTTGCGGCTTACCGCTGCTTTTTCCCGCTCTTTCTGGAGCTATTACATCAAGTCTTGTCTTGTATTTGCTTTTTTATTTATTTTATTAATTTATTTTTCTCTGTTTCTCTTTTACTTTTTTGGGTTGCGGTTCCTGTTGGCTGGTAACAGTATTAATATCGTCATACAGTTACTCTGGGTGAAGGACCCATCGCTATCTTTTCCTTGCATTTTACTCTGCATGTGGACCATTGATTCTATTTTCTTTCATGGTTACAATCCTCCTCTGGGACGATGGCACGCCTGCCGATCTTCATGAACCCCCACTCTGCGACTCGGCGCTAGGATTCTACAAGAAGAATGAGAGGTCGATGAGATTAGCGATGACGATGAACCTGTCCATTACCGACGTGCCTATACCCACCTTACGATAAAGGGATTTAAAGATTTCCGAGTGAACAAGAAGCGGGGGAAATTCCAACACCAGGACCAGCTGGAGGCGCCCGGGGGGGGGGGGGGGGGTTAAAAAAAATGCGCCCAACGATGAAAGAGGGGTTGTTGAGGACCTCGAAAGACAAGACCCATCCGAACATTAACCGAGAAATTTAGCAGATCGAAGTGGTGGATTGTCGCAGGACTAAGATAAGATTGACGAACTTCGGGCTGAATTCCAAAAAAGCAACCATTCATCTATTATGCCCGCCACTGTGTGGATTCAGTACATCACAACTTCTTATTGTTTCACTAACCCAACTGGTACAATTTTCCCATCATTCCCTCCGAAAGTCGATCTAGTTCCGATCTGACATCTATCTATCGGCGCTAGGCCCTCGCTCCTTGTGGCCGGCCAGCAATATATTTACAATATACCCTCAGGACACAATGACATCAATCAATTCTCTCCTCCAATCGGGGAAACACCCGCGTGTCGTGCCAGGTTCTTGTCTTAATTGACACTAAAATCATCAATATACTTTCACCGCCACTTGTTGATCTCTGAAGTTCCCAACAAGGCAAAACATTCAACCTACTCCATTTTGCTTTGTCTGCGTGAAGCCTCACAGCCTTTGGCCCCGGCTGGGTGTAACAGGGTAAAATTTAAAAATCAAGATGAAAGAAAGAAAGATGGAAAGGAAAAGCAATATACTACCCACTCAGAAACGCCACAGCCCACATTCACCTCACTGTTCCCCCTTAGAATACCCTTTTTTATCCGCCTGCATCCTTTGCAGAGCAGATAGATCGGACTCCTCAGCCAGCTCCTCCACCTCAGACCTACATGATATTACCACCTAGACGGATACCCTCAAAATTAGGTCCACCCCTGAGCTCCGCATTTCTGAGAATAGCCATGGAAGTGTCTCATCGATTGTATTTTATTTTTGTCGTCTAATTGGTGGAAAAGGCCACCAACCGTTGAGGTATGTCCGAACTGTGTATTGTGGCGCCTCCACCTTGTATAACCAGCTGTGCCACAAAGGCTGATTTCAATTGATACTTAAACAAGGCTCTGCAATTGCGCAAACAGCATTACCAAGTAAATTATAGAACAATCTAAATATCTAGGTGATCTTGGGTTATATGAGTAAGATAGTCTATCACATCACCTTTGTGGATCTCGTGATTGTGGTAATTAATAATAGGGCAGTGTTTTGTTTTCTTTCATATTTCTCTTTCTTCCTCTTTAGGTAATTTTTATCGGCAAATAGCCTTGTAAAGCTGTAACCCTTTCCTTTCTCTCTTTTCCTTCTTTTTTCTTTTTCTATTTTTTCTTTTTTTTGTCCCCCTTTCTTCGGTTTCCCGTCCTTTGCTTTTTCCCTCTTCATCGCCTCCCACCACCCTTAGTTTAGACATTTATCTTATCCCAGACATATTTCATTGATCGATTTTGCCTTATGTATTATCCCATTCATCTTTGCTTTGAGTGTGAATACGCCAATCTGTCATTCGAAACGTGTTTAAGGTTGGTAGAAATCATGCCACTGACTGATCATTAGATTATTTCAACATGAACAGCGATCGACAATGTAGGAGCGTTGTTATATAGCTGTACTGAAGCTGATCGAAAGTTGATATCCATGATGCCGCAATATCCTCTCCACTTTCAAGGCAAAAATGCATAATACGAGTGGCGCCCTCAAGGCAAAATTGATGGAACACGACTCACCAGCTATCGTCACTATCCACCCGCACGACCTGTCTTTTTTAAGTTCTGTTGTTGGATTAATTATTGCCTAGGCTGACCGAGTCATGCGAGTTAAGAATACGCCTTTCTTGTGGAATAATCCCAGGGGGAAACCCCACGCGTAGGCTACCGCTCCCAATCATTGATTTGTGCTCGAGGCTCGGGTAAACAAGGCGCATTCGATGAACTGGAGAGCTATTAGAATCCAGGGGGCGGATTCTACGGAAAACACTAGGACTTGTTCCCCGGAACATTGATCGGAATTGTTATCAGACGGTTTATTCAAGTGTTGTCCGCAAGATATCCGCCAAATCCGCACTAGAAGAACTGGAACGCTGCTGGCGCATGAGACAATATATTCATTTAAAACCAATAAACACTCATTCCACCCTCCAGCGCAGGTAACTAGGAAGCGACTTTAGTGCTGGGGCAATGTTATCTTTCAAGATCACCGAAAAGAGAAGATGCGTTGTAACATGCGCGGGATCACATCGGGAGGGCGTTTCCATTTTTAAGGGCGTCGATGCATGCCCAAACTCGGTGTAAGCTCTCATGCATAACAAACCATTCCTGGACATGACCTGGCCTGGATCCAACGACACCCAACTCCTGACCCCGCAATCTAAATAAAATACAATTTCCTGAGCTATATTTGGGTGATCCTCCGATCAGTTCTTGCCAAATTGGAATACCCACGCAACGCAGGTACAGTGGACGAAAGTTCCTCCATGTTTTTGTCTTTGGATATATCGAAAGGTCTGTATTAGTGCAGCGCCAGGAACCGATCGGGATGAGATTTATCTGGGCTGTTTTGGTAATGACTGTCTAGGGCTCTAAATGTTGGAAATAATTCATTTCGATTTCGCGATACCAGAAGTGTCCTATATACCACTATCTAGATAGCAGTATAAAACAGGACAAATAAAACGGCGATAGATCTGGCCATTGTCCGATAAACCTACAGGAGCCTAATAGCAGGGGAAAAACAAGGATAGAATAGAAAAAAACTGTCCTTGTAACTAACTACCTATTTGGTCCTCGAGACTGTCCGTCCATCCTACCTAGCATTGAAACCCACGGATGAACAAAACACAATGTC
Source organism: Aspergillus haitiensis (assembly GCA_027569155.1). Classification (NCBI taxonomy): domain Eukaryota; kingdom Fungi; phylum Ascomycota; class Eurotiomycetes; order Eurotiales; family Aspergillaceae; genus Aspergillus; species Aspergillus haitiensis. The sequence goes on along the minus strand of JAPDEO010000009.1, from coordinate 246,555 downwards.
ATCTATCTATCTATAGGGCGTAGTGCCTGATGGGGTGGGTACGGTGGCATTTCTTAAATACCGAAATACCTATCTACCTCGAGATATGGGACCATAGATAGGTAGGTGGTAGGACCCATGTTGTGAGATATATCGATAGATCTTGAACTCTAACACTTGGGAAAGTGTAAATGCCCGAAACTTCTTCTAACAGAGAGAGGTAAACTCTCATTCTAGATCCCCATCCCCCTTGATAGATAGGACGGAGCCTTCAACGAACGTGAAAAGTCAGTCTTTAATATCATGCTATGTAGGCCGCTACTGTTTTCCGTAGGTATTTTGCGAAGTATATTCTCCCACGCGTACGCTGTTGAAAGAATGGGGGTGTAACGGATAGGTATACCTAGGTAGTATTCCATTGGAGAAACGGTTCGTATGTTCCTTGCCTCGATGAGGGAGGCGTGACAAAAGTATTTAGTCTTCCAACGGTCCCTTTTCTCAATTGGCTGGCTGCTGTTTTTCTCACATTGTTAGGTAGGGGTATAGAATATATTGGAATGTTCGGTAAGCTTTAAAGATGCAAGAAGAAGAAGAAGAAGAAGAAGAAGAAAACTATCTCAAAGTGTCTTTAAAGCTAAAGGACTGAACTACAGATAAGGGATGCAAACACTGCATAGACTTCTTTTCTTTTCTCTTTTCCACATGTAGAGTTTCCCCTTATCTCCAATTTTGACATCATCTGCACGAGTATTTTGCATTACAAAAATACCACTGCATTTATTCACTCCACACCAGGAGGGAGGAAAAAACTGATTTAGAGATAAGGAAGGAGGGAAGTAAGCTCTAATGCATAACTTTATGTATATATATGTGTGTATATACGAGATAAATAGATAGATAATCAATCCCCTAATGCTTCGCAGCATTCTGATACCTAGCCACCATCCTCTTTCCAACCTTCTCCTCATCCCAAATATAATTAACACTTTCTTGCTGCACAACCGCCTGCGCCCACTTCACGAACCGCGGAGTCCGTTTCTCCAACAACGCAGGTAACTCCGCGCTCACCAGGTTATACTGTGGCTTATGGAAGGATGAGATGCGCAAGACAAAGGAACCGGTCAAGGCCTCGGCGAGAGTGATCTTTTCACTACCGCCGAAGAAGGGGCCGTTCCCGTTGTTATTATGCTCGAGAAGGGGTTCGATTTCCTTTTCGACGGCGGCGACGAGGGCCTCAGCGGCAACGAGACGGTCTGCGTCTGTGGTTGCGCGCGCGGAGGCCATGAAGTGCGGGACGACCTTGCCGATGAAGGCGTCGACGAAGAAGGCAATGCGGGCACGTTGGATAGCACCGCTGTTTGAGGGTGGGAGGAAGGTTGGGGAGGGATGGGCGTCTGCGAGGAGTTGGGTGACGATGGCGGATTCGGTGATGATGGTGCCGTTGTAGGAGATTGCGGGGACGAGACCACGCTGGTAGTAGTAATATTAATATTAATATTATTGTTATTGTTTCTTTCATATAATATAAACACGAAAACGCATATATAATATATGTAATGTATAGTGTTTAGAGAGATGGACATACCGGGTTGATCTCGAGATACCAAGGTTCCCGAGGCTTATCAAGATCGATAGTCACCTCTTCATATTGGAGACCGAGTTCCTTGAGGGCAATGTGTGCACGATGAGCCCATGGACAGAGACGGTTTGTGTAGAGGGTGATCTTGGGGGCGGCCATGATTATATATTTTTTTCTTTTTATTTTCTTATGTGGATTCAATCAATTGGTGTTTCTGTTTTCACAAGAGATGGGTATGCTATGTTGGCTTATTGATGGGTGGGGTAAATTGGAGAGGGGGACGGAGGAAGGGGAGGGGGACAATTGAAATACCTTATATAGGTGTATTTATTGGAGAAGGGGAGAGAGAAGAAAAGGGAAGAAAAAAAAGTGGATATGAGATTGATTCCACTAGTTAAGAATGAACCAGTCAATGAAGCAGTATTGACTAACCATCAACCATCGATAACGACATCGGAAAGGAGTATCGGTTTTTTTTTTTTCTTTTGCGTCTTTGATCCCCACAATCTCCTCATCTCCCCTCTTTTCCGCCTCTTTTCCGTTGTGGGGTCAAACCTGATATAACTGCCTACTTATAATGAACACAAGAAGGGGGAAAACGACAAAAAAAGGAAAATTGTTAACAAATATATAAATTAAAAGGGAGAATTATTTTTTTTTAGAGAAGATTTAGTCAAGCTCCCAACCCATTCGCCTGCAAATACGCCGCGATAAACCCATACGCCGCCGTCGCCACATAATGTAGATTAATCGCATGTCCGCAATCCGGTTGGATATAAGCCTGAAACGGGGCTGCATTGGGAAAGAAACTCTGCGCGTTGGCAGGGATGGACGATATACCACTACTATGAGGCGGAGGAGGAGGATGAGGAGGAGTAATACCGGTATTATAGCAATCAGCGCCACAAAACGGAACATCATAGGCGCCTGTAACGAGCAGGACAGGCTTGGCAAAGCTACTCTGAGCGGGGAGACCACTCGCGAAGGTAAGGAGTTCACCGATTGTGACAGGTTGTTTGACGCGGTCTGTGTAGGCTAGAAGCCCGGGATCGAAGGCAGGAAAATGACAGAAGAGGTATTGGTCTGCGTTGATATTTGCGGTCGTGAGGTACCCGGGAGCTGTATAATTGTAAGGGTATCCCGGGGGACGAGTGAGGAAGGTCTGTTGCCAGTCTCCGCCGGCGATGACGAGGGGGAAAAAGCTGAGGTTGAGGGAGAATCCGGTGAGGACGACGGCATCGGAGAGATCGGGATATAGAGCTGTGAGGTGGTAAGTCTGGACAGAGCCGAATGAATGTCCGACATGGATGATTCTTCGGGGTTTCGGGATGCCCGGGAAAGTTCCATCGCGTGCGAGTCGGGTGATTTGGACCAGAGACTCCACTTCTAAGGCTGTTTGGATCTCATTCTTGGGTTCGCCGTGGGAGGAGTTACCGATGCCTAGTCGGTCGTAGGTGAGGGTGTGGTAGCCGTGTGCGAGGGCGCTGTTGACGTAGGAATAGTTGTAGTTGTTGTACGGGAGATCCCAGTATCTAGGTAAATGATTGTGGATCAGATGAATAATGATAATAATAATAATAATAAAATGATGGTTCAAAGGTGAAGACAATCGTACCTTTTATCAAACCCGATCCCATGGGTGAGAATCTGCAGCACCGGAGCACTACCAGGGGCAGAACTACTGGCACTTGGACTACAATACTGAGTCGAAATTCTATATCGACCCGAAACAGTGGCATAGTCCGTTAAAGCATACGCCGTTGCATTGAAGCCCTGGGTCGTTGCCAGGACCGCAAAGTTAGTTGCGCCCTCGTTGGTGTTGGGCGTCTCTAAGTTATTGAACACCGCATTTCGCGCCGAAACTAAGACTTCGATGGTCCTGTTTTGACAGTATCGTGCCATTGCATCGCCGGTGAAGAAGCACACCAGTGATAATAGATAGTATCTGGTCATCATGATTATTGGGGCCAGGACTTGAAGGACGCCTATTCCAAGAAAGAGGGAGGATAGTGATGTCGGTATACAAGTCATTGAACGTAAGCAGTAGCACGGTTTTACTCTCTACGGGACTGTGGTTCCTTGTCAAGTTATATATATTCAACCCCTGGACGCGCGGCATTAAAAATTCGGCTTAATTCTCCAAGGTTTGGTGACGAAATGATGAAATTTAAGAGTGTTGATTCCGGGCCACACTTCCGAGAGGGCGTAAGTGGAAAGTGTTGAGGGAGCTTTCTCGCCAGGCCACACTTGCAAGATACTGAATATTGGGCCCAGCAGGATAGATCTGAAGATGGAATGTACTCTTTTGAGGAGATTTGATTTAGTCAGTTGGCATCCTATGTACAAGTACATGAGTCCTAAATCTTCACAGCCAATCATTCCATACACCAAAAGTTACCGAGAAAGAGGTTGCTAAAAGTTAGAAGCTTTCGACCTCATTGCTCACGTAGATAAAGGGTCCTGCCCCCTTGTAATCATTTTTCTCGATGGGGACAGAAATGTAATACTATACAAAGAAAGGAACAAGCGTTAAAAAAGGTACCAAATCTAGTCGACCGAGTCGTCTTGGTCAAGAGACATTATTGGGAAAACTCACCTCATAACTACCATTGCTGCTCAAACTGCCCACCTGGACTGTTCCCTCCCAATTCAGCGTTCCATCATCATTGTAACTCACAAACGTATCTACCAGATTAGCATATGCCTTGTCTGCTACAGCTTGGTAGTCCGATGCGCGAAGATAACCCTTGCGGATGCCCCGGAGCAGTCCGTATGCAAACATGGCGGATCCGCTGCTCTCAATATAGTTTCGGGGGTCACTGGGGTATGGTTCATCCATGATGAGCCACCAGCCTCCGGTCTTATCCTGGGATTTCTTGAGCGCTTTCGCGAGCGTTTGGAATCGACGAAGGTTTCTTTGCCATCCTGGGTGACGTTTTGGGAAGACATCGAGTACTTCGACAAGGGACATAAAGTACCAGCCGACCGCACGATCCCAAATATGAGGGGCTGCGCCAGTGACAGGGTCTGAAATTATTGAGCTCAATTTTAGCTTATACTCCAATCTTGCGCTCAATTTAATTGAATATGTTTTTTTTATCCTGGGTTAAATAAAATGAAAAGCACGTACCAGCCCAAACAGCGACCCCACTTGCGTCGTAGCCATGGAACAAGAGGCCCGTTTTTTTATCGCGACAGTGTGCCTCGATCAAATCATACTGAAGAATGATATCGTCCCAGGCGGTCTTGTTGTGGGGCTGGAACCAGTTGGTATATTGAGCATAGAAGTTTGATGCCATGTAGATCCCATCCAGCCACATCTGATTAGGATATGTAGGCATTCGGTGCCAGAAGCCACCATCCTGGTTGCGCGGGGTGATATCGATCTGGTCTCGCAGAGTATCCGCAGCAATCTTGTACTTCTCTTCTCCTGTTACTGTCCACAGCCAGAGGAAGTTCAAGCCAATTCGGATGTCGTCGAGCGAAATCTTGTCACCGGGATAGTCAATGAGCTCGCCGGCATCGTTAACAACGCCGTCGATCTGGTCCTTGATAAAGTTAAGGAACGACTCATCTCCAGTTTTGTTGTAAGCCAGCTCCATACCAGTGTATAGAACACCGTTGGCATAGTTTCGGGAGATGCTGATATTCTTCGACATGAACGATTCACTCATCCATTCTGTAAAGTTGCCGGCCGCATTGGCAGTGGCAGCTAAAAGAAAGATGCTCTGTGCAATTGAAAGAACTCCCATATTGTGCTTACTCGCGTTGCTTCCTGAATTGTGCCCTTCTTTTCACACTGTGAGGGGTGATTTGGAGAGGCAGTTGAAGTGCTGCCACTGAGGGGTAGATGGGATGAAGCTATTTATAATCCATTTTAATTATCGGCTATGGTCGAACATGCCTGCAGACAATTGTGGGGGTATGCAGGGGATAGAGTATGAAGTGCGCAAATAGGCACATCAGGAAGTTGAGGTCAATAGGTCAATCCAGGAAGTATGCGGACGGAGAAATTATTCAAGAGGATCCCCGCAACGGAAGAATTTAGGCCACGAGCTGTGAGCGTGGATTTTCATCAGCGCAGCTTGGCAGACTTGGCACAGTGTCCGATGGAGGAGCAATTTAGTAGGCGACATGTGTTGTGGGCAGTAGAACCAACGGCAATGGCGGAAGAAATATGAGCGGTCTTTTTTTTCTGATAATGCGGATTCCTTGGGATGGCGGAGAGTCTTGGTCATGGCATTCGGATTCTGTGGAGTACCAGAAACAGGCTCAATGCAATCAACCGTGTAATCATCAATTTATTAATTAAGTATAGAGGCGTTACTAATCATACAATATTTGCAAAAAGAATAAGAAAAAAAAAGGAGCAAAGAACGCTAGTGTCGCAAGCTGACCTGAGTCCCGTTCTTCGAACAGAGTGTTAAGGTAAGGTTTTCTACCCACGGTCCTGGATCTCGACTTTCTAGAATGGAGAACTGCTGAGCAAGCCGCACGGTGACATATCCAGCCTCTGTCAATGCATACTGCTGTCCCACGCAAATTCGGGGGCCGCCATTAAACGGAAGATACTCCCACCCAGGCCGCAGATTAGCCCAACGTTCAGGACGGTACTCCTCAACGTCAGAGCCAAAGAACTGTTCCCGACGATGCATGGCATATACGCTATATGCAGCAATAGTGCCCTTGGGCAAGAAGATCGGGGAGCGACCGTCGGGACCGCCTCCAACAGGGAGGATAGTGTCGGCTATCGCGGTACGTGAGTTAACTGGGACCACTGGGTGAAGACGGAGAGCTATATAGATTGTTAGACACTATGATCAGGGGGTGATGGCATAGAAGCAACGCTTACATTCGTTTAGACACCATTTGAGATAAGTGAGGTTGCGCAGTTGTTCGTATGTTGGAGCACGTCCTTCCAAGGAAGCGATTTCCTCCTGCAATTTGGCCCATATCTGAGGGTGTTTCGCTAGCATGAAAAACATATTGCTTAGGAGTGAAGCGGTGGTATCGCGGCCGGCCAAGAGCACATTCATGAGCTCGTCCCGGATTCGCCTCCTATCACCAGTTTGCTGAGCCAATCCATTCAAGAACAGGTACTTTTTGCCTTCCTTGGTTCCCTCAGTTTCCTTTTCTTCGTCGTATTTCTCTCGAACCTTAAGGGCTTTGTCGACGAACTGTTCGACCATTTCGTGGCAGATTCTATAGGATTTGGCCGCCTTTTTGTCGCGTCTGAACATTCTCAAAGGGCCAATTCGGACATCGGTCACAAGAGAATCCTGAGCATAATTAAAGGCACTTGCAAAATCCGCTCCTTCGTCTTCTACCTGAACGGTAGACCGCCGTTTCTTCAAACTGTGAACGCTATGACCAAACAGAAATTCGGTGGCTGAGTCAATCGTAAAGCAGAAGAACAGTTCCTGAAGGTCTACCGTACTCCCATCGGTAGGTATTAATGCGAAAAGATCCTCCATATGCTCTTCAAACATATCAAGATTTGCAACTTGGTCTTTCACGAAATTGGGACGAATCATATGACGGGACTGAGCCCAGTGCTCTCCATCACTGGTGAAGATTCCGTGACCCAAGAGCGGCCCAAAAATTTCGAGGCGATCCCCCATACTGTAGTCCTTGAACCGGACAGACAAAATAGTTTTGATATTCTGCGGCTCACGGGTTACAATGATGGGCGTCCTGAGCCGCTGTGCACCGAATGTGTCTCCATAAGTGTGAAAGCGCTCGACACTGCTTTCAAGGATCTTATTTTGTCTTGCTAAAGCTAGATTTTCTCTCAGTCTGTCAAGCCCTAGAAAGGGATCCTTACTCGGGACTCGTCGGGGAGGTTTGCATTGATGTTCTTTGGCACGCTGGTAATTATGCCATCTGCGTTGGATGGAGGTGAGGGTATACCAAATCACGAGGACAGCCCCGGCATATAATGCAATAGAACCATGAGGAGTTTCAATAAACGACATGTTTAAGGTAAGACTCGACACAAAGTGACGGTATGGGGTAAGTATTACAAAGGTGGGTGGTAGTGAAGCATATATAATATACCCTACGTGGCGGGTAGCGAGGGGTGGGCTCTGTCACATATAATGTATCAGATGATAGACGCGACCGAGGTAGATGAGATGACTAGACTATTCAAGTTAAATCGGGGGCATTAGATTCCTTCTTGTGGGTAAAAAAAGACGCTGCCTATATTTGACACTAAAACTCGCTCTTGTGGGGAATCCATGTGTCGATACTGAAATATGCCGAGGCCGATTTTGGCGTTGGTCCTCTCTTTTTCCTTTGTTTCTTTCTTTTCCTTTCCCCCCCCCCTTGTTTTTTTTACTATCATTCTATTATTTCTATTTCATCGGTAGATCCATGCCTCATAACGACTTGGGTATGGCTGGCATGTTCGGAACTGGATACGTGGCTTTCCCTTTCCGGCTATCTGAGAAAGTTCCCAAATGACTGCGAGAATCATGGATGGTAGTCCTATCCAAATTGTCACTATTAGTTATTAGTATGATATTAGGAATCGGGCATCCCTAGAACCATTTAGCTTCACGAATGATGACTCTGGCTTAGAACTTTGAGTTTTCTTTTTGGGGGGGGGGTTAAGAAACGGGCGAGATCTTGCGAGAGCCAATCACATCTCATACATTCACAACTCCATGTGATGATGATGTATTTATACATCACGTGATATTGCATTAGGAGTACCATAAGAGCTTGTTGACCAGTCACACTCCCCCTCTCGGATGGAAATTGCACCGCAATGACCGCATCATCTCGGAACACACCCCTTCTTCGTTCGATAGAGTAGTATTTATTATTAGTTTAATTACTATTGTGGCTGTTATTAAAGTTTTGCTTTGAAATAATATTGCCAAAGTGGATGCCTATGATCCTTTTAGGCGGGCAGTGACTTGAGCTCTGATGGTCCATGCAAGCCTACGGTCTTCCCGATTCGCCCATTCTGCAACGGCTTCTCCGTCCATGCGCGGAGGTGATGAGAAAAGAGTTAGAAAGATCACGTCACCCTAGAGAGCCAGCTAGAATCTGCGATCCAATAATATCTACTGCCCTATCTAGATCTGAAAATAAAATACCTCTTAGCTATTAGCTCCTGGTTCTGGCACTCTTTAAAATTTTATTATATATTTTGTCCCTTACCTTGTTTTACTTTATTTTTCCATTTATTTTTACTCCTATTATTTACTACTATTAATACTATAATATTATTATTATTATTAAAGGCAAGCCTACGAGGTTGGCATGCTTAAAGATAAAGATAGTTTATTAACCCACGCGGTTACCATAATCTTTGCTTGATAAAGCAATACCTTAATAGATAGATACATTTTTGGCTTACACGGCATGACCGAATGACCAAGTATGACTGTCAAATCAAACCCATATGCAACTCCAATTATGTAACCCCAAGGAAAGAACTTAAAACTAGAGTAGTTGCCAGCTAGCCCTTTAACCCTCCAAGTTCTGTTCTCTGTTCCACTAACGCCGTATAACCTTATTTCTTTCCTCCTGGTGGAGTGTAAGTTGATCCACCTTTGCCATTGTTGTAGTAGGTGCTACCGTTAGGATTGGAATAATAGTAAGAGCCGTTCCTGTTGCACTACTTGGTCAAAAAAAAAAAAAAAAAAAAAAAAAAAACCTAAAACAGATTTGACACCACTACGACTGAGAGTGTGACTTACTGATTAGAATAATGGTAGGAATTGGTGTTAGAGGCACTGCTACCGTAATCACGAGAGCACCAATGATTGCCCTAGAGAGCGTGAGCAAGTGAGCAACCTAAACAATTGGTGTCGAGTAGATTATGTATGTATTTTGCTTGTTCAGGGTTCCCCTGTTAGTTAGGGAGGGGCTAGTGAGCACCTACCTGGCTGTTGGTACCAGAGCCGGTATGAGTGTATCCCTTGCCGGAGCCAGACATGATGTTTTGCTAAAGTTTGTTTAGGTTGAGGATTTGATGTGTGTGTGTGTTGTGGTTACAGGTCGTGTCGGAGGGAAATGAAGTGGGGCAAGAGATTCTGGAGAGCATAGCATATAAATAGATGCTGGTAACCGCAACCACCCTAAATGCTATGTTTGCTTTTCCTGTACCTCCATAGTTTATGCGTTCATGCATATAATTCAAAATTAATGCATATCATGTCTATAGTAGGCCAAGTAGAGTGAAGTTGGTATAACAAGTCAACAAACACTTCACACCACCTCTTTAAGAGAGCTACTGTATCCTGTCATTGGTGTATTAAGATATTATATCCATATTACTAGATAATAATGATTTTTCTATCATAAATCACAATTACTCCCAATCTAAACACTAACACCCAATCTAAACTCTAACAATCTAATAACCACGAAAATAATACTTTATAGTCCCCATCGCTGATAGAGGACCTTACGGAAGGTGGCTCTAATTGACTACTACATAATTAAAGCTAGTGATTATATTCAAGGTAGCAGTGGGATAAGCAAGACACGGAGTGTATATTAAGGTTACACCATCTATGAATGCTCAAAAATAGACAAGTCCTACTACAGCGATGCGAAGTATGTTTTCTCAAACAACCTACTAGTTAGCTACCTGTTCCACTCTTCCAGACACTACCACCCATACTGTCTCACCCATGTTCTATAGCTAAAAGCAAATCTAATAAACATCGTCTATCGTTTCTTCAATCTTTCATAGGCCCTAGCGTTATAATGAAATGTCTTGGACCGGAAAGAAATAAATGGGAAAGAAGTGCGTTTGGTAAGTGCGAACTGTGTCGTAACAAATTCAAAATTGCTGTCCAGTCTTTTTGCAAATTTCATTAGCAATACATTAGACAACTCTCTTCACTTCTGATACCAACATTCTATAATATTGATTTTGCTTTTTCATTTGTCCATTTGAAGACTTTTAGTGCTGTTTTAGGAGCCCAGAATTATATTTCCAATAAAAAAGCGCTATAATGTCGAAAAAAAAAAAATAACGACCAGTTAGCTGGGGACGTAATCGGGCTAAATTCAACATTTTTTAAGGAGTTTAGCGGCGAACAAAACGAATAGTTGCATCTTAAAGTATTGAAGGCTCTGAACAGTTGATATATGGAATCGAGTATTGTAGTGTTACCTGATATTTGACATTTCTATTATAATATGAAGTGCATAACAAAAAATATCGAATGTAAAGTAGAAGATAGGGTATTAGATGCCAGGACATTGAACGCTGAGGACTGTGAAAGTTGTAGTATGAAATGGGTTCTTGCCGTAACCAGTGATTATGGCCGAACTAAGAACTGCTTCCAAAGAATGAATTATCCGCCCCTCTTGAAATAAAAAAAAAAAATAAAAATAAAAAAAAAAATTAAAAATAAAAATAAAATTAAAAATAAAATAAAATAAATAAATAAAAAATCGGATGTACTGATTTATTATCTTAGCATCTATCATAAAAGTAGGATAGAGGGAAAAGAGAGTTGTTTGCTAAATATCTATTTGCTCGCTCAAAACTTTCACCATATCCATCACGATGAAGTGAAATCCAACCCACCACAAAAGTCTTCCCACTCAGCAAGCATCTTCAGAGTAGCCTCGCATTTCCTACGGATCCCAGCCACTGCATCTGACCCTAGTGGCAGCTCACTCGGCCATTCCCGATCTCTTGCATCGTTCTCTCCCTTCACAACGTCTATAATACGCGCTACTCCCCGTGCGGGATCCCCGCTCTGCTTTCCATGCGCGTTATGGAACATTGAAAATGTTGCCTTGGTTATGTTTTGGTAATCGGGAACACTTGTCTCAACAAACATGCTGTTTTGGGGATTGAGAATCTCTGTTCTGAATATGCCAGGCTCCACGAGGAGAGTTTTGACCCCGAATCTTGATATCTCTTGACCTAGGGCGTCTGTGGCGTCTGATTTTTGCGCGATTATTAATTATCCAGAAAAAAGGGAGGGAAATGGAGGGAGGGGGGAATATGCAAAAAAAAAAAGGGGAGATGAATGGCATCAATGGGTACTCACAACGAAGAGCAGCCTTGGAGGCGGAATATACTCCAGTACAGGGCCAAGATTCCCAGGCTGACGAGGATCCAATATTGACAATGGTTCCTGACCCTCTGGCGCGGAAGTGAGGGAGAATTGCTCTAGCAGTATTGAGAGGTCCAAAGACGTTGGTATTGAACTGTTTAGTATATTCTTCTTCCCTGAGTGCTCACTCTCGTTAGTCATATTGTTGTAAAGAAGAGGAATACACTTGAAAGGATGTGTGAGAAATACTCACCTCATTTCCTCGAGGGTACCAATTTGCATATATCCGGCATTGTTAACCAGCACATCAACTCGTCCAAAGACAGAAATAGCCTCCACTGCTTTGCTGTTTAATTCAGCCTGTGATGCAGTCACATCTAACTCCATGACTGCGGCGCCTAGAGCCTGGAAATGGTCTATCTTGGAAGCATTCCGTGCGGTCGCAATAACCTTGTCACCACGCAATAGGGTCTGTTTTACAAACTCGCTCCCAAGCCCTGAGGATGTTCCAGTAATGAGCCAAACTAGAGACATTTTTGTTGGTTTTTTGGGTGATTTTGAAGACATTCAATAGTGGCTAGAGGCTGTGAGAATAGAGGGAGCTACGATAAGACCTCATGGGCGTTACATATTTATAAATATCTCAACAAGGTTGCTCTTGAGATAATTTAAACAAGAAGGAAGATAGAAAGGAACTATAGTGTTGATGTGTAGGTCAGAACCATGTGTTCCAACAGTGGTCACCTGGTAGTGAGGACCTGGTAATTACTTTCCACTGTTAGACAGAGACGGGTTATATATAGATTGTATATTTTTGATTGGCTGATGTGATGTCTGATAATCTCCGGCATTCTTGAACTGGCCAATCAATTCATTTGGGTACAATTATCAACGCCCAGCTCCGCACTAGATCCCGATATCCTGGGATTTTAGGTATCAGAATAAATGCCGCACTTGTTGGAAGAAGAGTTGGTAGTAGATACCCAGCTCAGCAACACACAATTATCCTTAAAAAATAAGAGTTGCTGTGAAGGGAGCAACAAGGGTTTCTCTTGACTTTCATTCCTCCTCCCACCCCTTTTGCTTTGATGTGCTCTATCCGGGAAGTAGCGTATATATACTCAAAGGATGGCAAAGTAAGGTTCAAGTCTAGATCTCCCAGGTTTGGATCTAAGTAGGAATGTACTTCTATTTAATCACTACAAGCGATCTATCTGATCTAGACCTGACTTCGTTATTTTTCACCCCTGTTTCCCTGCTGACAAATCTATTAAGTAGCGGTCTGAATTTTGATGCGGTTTTAAAAAAAGAACAAAGAAAAAAGAAACGATTTACGCTCGTGGATATTGTTCTTTCCTCTTGCGGCCCAAAGAGGACCAGGTAAAACAGTCACAAGATATAAATCTTGAGCATGAGAATTAAAATTGGAATATGTCTTAAAGGTTGTACAAGCATCTCGATTGCAAGAGTCCGTAGTAGGTAACCCAGGGAGCTGATATTCAATGCAGTATCGTTCTTGGGTGATGTGTTTAGTAGATGCACATATCGGTGGCGCGGCCCCAGCAGCTTTTAGAGAACCTAGGCTTCAGCCACATGCACACCATCCTGCATCTAGCAAAAGAGGTCCTTCTTTTGATTGTGATATAAATTCATATCCTCCTCTCAACCCTCTCACATGATCCCAAATTATTCTATCAAATCCTTGGTGATGAGCTTTATACTAGGGATTTGATTTATCCCGTTGAGTGGACTGCTGCGAATGGAAGAACCTGTCAACTCTAGCCAAGTTACTCGACTGCACACTTTCGAGGAACTTCGAAGCAACCGTGAATGTACAGTATATATTTCTTGATTTCTTTCATGCAGATAGGCGTATCTGGAGCGCATCTCATTGATGTTGTTTTTATGAATGCATAATCTCATAGTACAAGTAATAATATGCGTGCCTTCACGAATCTCACTTAAGCATTGTAAGAGCTTTCTTACAATTTTTTTCTTGGGCGTTAAGGTTGCAAAAATATAACACTTCCATCATTATTATCATTAGTTCATATTCTGGTTAAGAGGGCTATTTTGCGTTGAGGACGCAATGGTAAATTTGATGAAGAGAAAGTGTTCCAGTACCTTTGAATGTATAGCGTGAATCTAGACACGATATCATACATTTTAAAGATGCACAAAGTCGAGATAACTCTGCAAATTTGTGTGATGTCAAGTGGGTGTATTACGACGCATACTTTCGCGTTGCTGCATTTGCCCCTCTTCTTTCGTCGGGCACATGTGGCGGTCCACGATATCCCTTTTCCTCTTTATCCATTTTGGTACAGAAAGAGAGAGTCAGCCTCGTCCTAGCTGTATATGCTATATTAAGCAACCTACCATGGCTCAATCATCCAATACTTCCTATCCATTCCATTTCAAAGAACCATGTCGCATAAATACTGACATGACGTTGACAGTCACCATTGATCACCAAAATGTGCGGGGTCGAATCCCCTCATTGCAGGCTGCCCGACTTCGCTCGATGATGCGAGAAGCATACAATGATCCAGCAAAAATTATTGCCTTTCCCTGTAGCTACGATGGATTATCTTCTCGACTCATCGAGGAAGCTGGGTTTCCGATGGTGTTTTTATCAGGGTTCGCCGTGTCAAGCACCTACGGCCTCCCCGACACAGGATATATCGCCATGCAGGAAATGTGCTCCAAAATCCAGGAAACAGTCCGAGTAGTCAGTGTTCCAGTCATGGCTGATGGCGATACGGGATATGGGAGTCCGATGAACGTGAAACGCACTGTCGAGGCATTTGCTGCGGCTGGTGCAGCTGGTGTGATGATTGAAGACCAGACGTGGCCAAAGAGTGAGATTGATCCTTTGCTAAAAAGAAGAGAAAAATATTTTGAATATCTCCCCTTTTTTTCCCCCTCTGATCTATTTTTTACTATGAATCTAGGATGTGGCCATACTAAGGGTAAATCCGTGGTGTCCCGCGGAGAGGCATATGCCCGTATTCAAGCCGCGTGTGATGCACGAAACGAAGGTCAAGATATATTCATTCTGGCCCGGACCGATGCACTAATTCATGGCTGGGATGAGGCAATTGAACGCGCACATGAATTCAAAAGGATCGGGGCTGACGCCATTTTCGTGGAAGCACTGCCTGACCGAGCGGCGATGCAACGATGTGTCGAGGAGCTCAAAACTCCAATGCTAGCAAACATCATCGAGGGAGGAATGACAGAGAACTTGTCCGCTAAAGCTCTCGCTGAGCTGGGGTTTGCAGCTGTTGCGTATCCTTGGACACTAGTTGCTGCTAAGCTGAAAGGAATTCGTGAAGCGCTTGAAGGGCTGAAACGAAGTATTGTTGAAGAAACACCTCCCCCTATGATTCTAGGATACTCAGAGGTCTGTGAGGGCGTCGGATTCCGTGAATATTGGGTGATTTTAGCTTTTCCTAAATTTTTATAAGAAGAAAGCTAACTATGTCAGGAACGTGAGAAGCGGTATGAGTATGATAATGATGGGCTTGTGAATCAAATAGAGAAGGGCGAAAAGAAATAATCGTCATCGGAATCAACTTTATTAAGAGGAACAAACGGGCACCGCAGATGTGGTGAATCATCGCTGTTTATTTAGCAAAATGCCTGGCACACTTGATAATCATTTGATAAACAAAATATACCCGGTCGCATTATGACATTAAAAAGCTAGCAATAGCCAAATCAATTGCATAGTGTTTCATCTAAGAAACATCTAGACCAGCAAGATATGGTATGATTTGGGAGACTGCTTGATTGGCTGGCCGATCGCGGGGAAATTGCAGGTCTCATCATTAATTGCCAAAACTACTACGAAGTAGGTAAGAGATCACCCCTTCAGAGACAAGTTGGGTGGAAGGTGTAGTCCTTGCATAGCTAGACAGATACATCTCTATTTTAACAAGACTCCATTCCTCTGTGCTTTTGCTCGCCCCCGATGATAGCTAGAACAAAATGAGCCAGAAGCTCTTCATCCTGATCTACAAGGGTGACCCCTTGGACTATACCGAATATCGCCACACCGCCCTCTATTTTCAATTTGCTTCCAATCTCCGCCGCATCATGCACATTGTTGGGGCCCAAGGGCTCTTTCAATTTTCCAGCATCAGCTGTGATCCCTCTGCTCTTGGTGACCTGGCACATGTGGTGCCCGTCACGGAAATCCCGACCTCCATCGGAGAGGCTTCGATAAGTGAGACGGTGTCCAGAACGCCGATTCGGAATGGACGTCTAGATCTCGACTGGAATTGCCAGAACTGGGTCGGGGATGCGCTCACCCGGTTAGTGGATCGGGGTTGGTTGACTGTTGCGCAACGAGCGGATGCGATCGATAAAATGACGGATGCTTGTTTGGAGGCAAAAGATAATCCTCTTGCGATTTAATCGGGTGGAGTGGGATACGATACGTACCCTACTATTATTCATGTTTGATTTTTTTTTTTTTCTCTAAAACGACGATCTTGCGAGGGGAAGTTATCATCCGGTTTATTATCCACCAATATACATTATCTACTATCCTATACATATTTATCCCTTTAATGGCATCTTGATAAATAGATCTAGTATAAATTTAAGTCATTGTTTCTGATCCAAAAAAGCTTATTGAGTGCGTATTGACTACTGAACGACTTGTAGGAGAAGAAGGTAAATGAATACCCTTGTCTAAGTTCGTCAAGAAGACGGTGCTGCCAGCCCTATTGGTGGGTGCAAGATCACACGCGAGACGCTTGCAAGAGCCCTTGTGGATATATGTTTTCGAGATCAATTCTATCCTTTAATGGACTACGGCAAGGATTGCTTAGTGTCTTCTTCCTTGGCTGTCGGTACAGTTTGAAGATCCCAGGGGAAGTTAGATAGGTCAAATACGCCGATCTCATCAATTCTCTGGCTTGGAGGTGGGCAACAAGATCCCTCAATGCATTAGTTATATTAGAGGGTATAAATACCTGGGTAGCATATAGCATATCAGGTCTAGATATCTAAGAATGGTGTCTTCTAGAGCCTGGATGCAGATAGTATAGCTTCTCGAAGTACCCACTAGTATAAGTCCTCTTAACATATACTAGAACAAGGGTAGTAATGAGTTTCTATAGTATGGTTGTATTATGCCCTGCTTCAAGCAAATTCTTCCCTTACCAACAACATAAGGCGGGGCGCCCTCGTTCCCGTCCGACCAGAGGAAATTGGTGACCTCGCCGTGGTGGAGCTGGATGAGGATTTGACAATTGCTGCATGGATCCCACAAGGATCTTTAAATTCCCCCGGAAAGTCGGTCGTCGTAGGCGGGTATGGTATCTATATAATCGTTACATAAAGCCAACCCTCGTACTTATCTAGCCGCTTCCTCGGTGTTACATGTCCTATGATTTATCAGTCACCTCAACGAGTGTGAAAAGCATGAAATGGCACAAACATTATAAGTCTTCGGAAAGGATAGGTCTCCGCGCAACGCCCAAACGGTGTACCATTTCTACCCCGAGCTCGAATAGCGGGAGTCCAAGCCTGTGACCAATTGGCCAGCTCAAGTAGTGATCCCATACTCAGCACGGTCTAATCCTGCAGACCAAGATCCGGCCCCAACGACAAACACTCTCCTGGAAGCGCCGAGATGAAACTCGCGCTCTGGATTCCATGTGCACTGAAATACCCTTGGACGCTTTTCTAGCTCACCTCCAATAAGCTTAGCACACCACCGTTCGAAGACCGCAGTAACCAGTAGGTAAAAGTTTCTCTTTGTTGCCCCTATTGGAGCCTGGCCTCGATTGCTCATAAAAAGCCCAAGAAGATCTGGCAATGCCCAGTACATAATGCTGTCATAGAGGGTTTTTCTTAATCGTAAATTTTCCATTAAAGAGGGCCACCGTGGATCAAGTAGGCGGTCGATGTTTTGTGGTAGGGGAGGTAAAAAAATGGTGTGTCCCATCTGGGTGGCTATATCAAATGTCAGATATCTGCTACTGTATGTTAACGAAGCTATTTAGCCTACCGAAGACGAAGGATATGCTGGTGTCCATACACCAGTTTCGCAGCATTTTCAGGCGGTACTCCGTATGCTCCAGAGTCGTTCGCGATGTCTGCCATTGCCTCGAAAAGAACACGATAACAAAATCTGCAGGCCTGTCGAAGATCTAACCAGACGTTAAGCCAAGGAAGAAGTGTCTCAGTCATCGTCAGGTAATGCTCGTGGAATGTTCGCTACTCTATCTAAGTATCTTTTCCTGCTTCTGTCTATCGTGCTGCAAAGGATAATATTTTGGCAATGGTCAGCTTAGCTTTATCCTATTTGTCCTTATTTGGAAGGTGCTCTGCGGTCATAAGGAGCAAACAAACGTGGGCTCTCATCACCCTCATCCTCCTTTTCCACGACTTCGTCCTCGGCTGCAAACACAGGAGAAATCTTCTTCATTTTCAGAGCGCTCTCTCCATTTCTAGCTAGAGCTTGCAGAATGGCTGGGAAAGTCTTGGGCTTCGTGATCTCGCAGATATGATCGACCATAAAATTTCCCCAGTAGTAATGATTTCCCGCCTCTAGAATATACGACATATCCCCGGAATCTCTTGTGTTCATCAAAAGTGGTTTGGTGTCTGTCAGTCCGCAACATCGTGCCAGATAGACCTCTCTGGAGGTAGGAGCAAAAAAGAAATCAAGTAAAGTATGGTCGTTGGTCCATTGTGTCGGAATATCCTCAGCCTAGACAAGAAACAATGATCATTCAGCCTCTGAAGTATGTTAATAAGCGGTGGATTATAACTTACAGGGATATCCATGATGCCTGTTGATGGGATCACAATGATTTGTGTAAAAAGTGGCGAACGCACACTAAGATATTAGCTTTTATCGAGATAAGAATTTAATTTATTTAAAGTCATTCAAGTACTTGATGCCTGAGTCACCATTGATCAGCAGACTATTTCCTCCGTACCGGATCTTTCTTTGATTACTGACACATATACTTCCTCTTTTCCTTCTTCTCCCACCCTCATCAATATCTGCATCTTTCATATTTCTTTGCTCTTTATTTTCTTGACCTTCCATATTCAAAGCTCTAGTTTTCCCCCAACCGGGGTTGATATTCGTCCTCACTAGTCAGGCACGATAGCTTACGGTAATTATACGCCCTTGATTAAAGTATCCTCTAACAAAAAATGCTATACATACGAATTATAACCCACTCCACTGGCTCTCCTCAACAGTATACACAGTGGCCTCACGCATCTTCGTCTCTATACGCTGTCGCCAAAGGGCTAGACGTGCGACGTGGTAGTGAATCTTCAAATTTCCAAGAAAGAAATTGCAAATGTTTATCGAGCGGTAGAGACGCGTAGTGAGAGTAGATTGTGGAGAAGTAACCCGCCCTTGCCTGAAATGTAGAGAGAACTTGAAGCCGTTGTTAGCTTCCTTGTTGGATTGCCACGTCTTCTGATTAGAAACTTTGGACCTTTCACTGCCGTGGGGGTTTCCGCGGGCACGGTTGAAATTAGATTCATCAGAGTTAATATCATGTTAAGGAGAATACAATTTTTAATAATCGTATATATAATGTCGGTAGAAACTTGATTTAGCATCAGTGTTCTGGCAGCTAGCCTTTTGGCAAAATTCTCTATGATAGGCTGGTTGTTGTGGAAGATGGATGGTGGATCAAGATAGGAGCAGGTTTTTCCTGAAATAGTCAGGCTGTGGGCTTGTTGGAGAGATTGACGCATGTTGCTATCCTCGCAAGAGGCAAAACAGATATTTCCTGTGGTTGTGCAGCAGTTCGCAACAACCTCAGGCTCTGCCAAATTTCCATACACCTTTGGTAAAACCCTTGACAGATTACAGTTTTGACCTCTTCTAGTGCACAACTGCAGCAGCTTGAGAAATAGTCAATGGAGGAGCTTGTGAGATGGTCTTTTTACTTATTATTCCTATTCCTGAAGAGGGTATCAATCTCGCATATGGTTGATAACATGTTATGGAAAGTTGAAGCCTTCGTTCGGACTTCGGAGTAATGCTTCGGGGATCTCGGAAAAAGGCACCCTATAGGCAACAACAGTACTAAAAGAACTTGATGCTTTTTGACTATTTAAAGTTTAAAGTGTGCATTCTGGAGGAATTCTCATTTGACAGCTAAAAAAAAAGAAAAGAAGGAAAAAAAGAAAAAGCATAATTTTATCCTCTTTGATCTTCTTCCCCTCCCGTTCAAACCAGCAATGAGTACCACTCCCCGAATCGGGCTTATAGTCTGCAGTCAACGAACGCCTCGAGCAGGTCTCCAAATCAGCCAATTCATCAAAAATACCATTCAAGAAAAACATCCCGCCGCCGACATATCCCTGATTGACCTTGCGGTGTGGAATCTCCCACTCTACAACGAACCAGGGATCCCCTCCCAGGTAAATTCCGTTGATGAGTATACGCATGACCACACGAAAAACTGGTCGCGGGAGATAGCTGCCCACGACGCATTCATCTTTGTAACCCCGCAGTATAATTGGGGGTACCCGGCCAGCGTGAAGAATGCGATCGATTATCTGTTCCATGAGTGGAAAGGGAAACCAGCTATGATCGTTAGTTATGGGGGTCATGGTGGAGGGAAGGCAGCGGAACAGTTGCGACAGGTGCTCCAGGGGGTGCGTATGAGTCCCTTGGATGACCTGGTTGCCTTGAAGTTCCCATCAAAGGAGGCATTGGTTAATGGGGCGTCTGGGGCGGATTTGGGCTTGAATGATGGAGATGGTGGGTTTTGGATGGGAGAACGGGAAAGTATTCAGTTAGTGTATGAAAAGTTGGAGAGTGTTTTGCTGTCAGGGTGTGCCAATAGTGGTGGATCTGATTAGCCAACTGAGTGACTTTGAACTGATTAATGCTTAGGTAGATTTGGTCTTCACTGTTCTATCTTAGAAGGGTCAACTTCAAAAGTCATCTTGTTATCTGGTTAATGATTTCTACTCGATTTGGTTTGCTGTTGCTTAAATACGGGGTATTTCCTTGTTATGTAGTCGATGGTTTTGCATGTTGATATGAAGCATATGCTTGAGTTTATAGAATATGAAAACTACAATTACATACGTAGTTTCCTCCAATTATGTACCATTTCCTTTTAATTGATTCTTTGAAAAGATACTGACTTGTGGAATGTGGACCCAAGCCAATGGACTCTAGTGGATGAAAATCAACCTCTCCTTGCATTCCAGGTACTGTTCCAGATCTGGATAGACAACACATTGGTAGAATCGCCAATCGTGAATTATCATAAATAGATAGTCGCAAGTCCCGGTGTTCCACTTTTTTTTTGCGCCATTATTATCACAACCAATTGAAATCCCCAGCCTTAATTTCCTCCAGGGCTTCCTGTCTTCTCCTCCATACAGTGCACACACCTGGCACTATGTGCAGTCATAGTAAGGATGTCGTATTATTACTATACTGAATACCAATTTGGAGAGAATTCGTCGTCTCTCATACTTTGATGTAGACTCAAGATCGTCAAGGGAACGGAATGCAAGGGATGTGGACCATGTTTATCCATATAATAAATATTATTTATTCCTCAAGTGTTTACTCCGTATTCAAATCCACATCAACAATAATGCTATTTCTCTTTGCTTCAAGAATTATTGCTCCGTTCAGGTCAGAGTTGTGAATGATCCATGCCGTGTTAATCTCGTACTTACATTTCCTCAGCGTTGTCAGTCAGCCCAAACCTCGCTAAGTGGCTGCAGCTTCCCTTTCCGAAATGACGCGCCTTTCTCGCATGTTTGTAGGCCTTCTAGGAGCGTCCTCCTTAACAGCAACTCTCTCAGCCACGTTATCGAGCACCGAACAGGATCAAGATTTTACACCCAAAAACATAATTGACGTCGATGTTTGCATTCTAGGAGGTGGAGCCTCGGGGTCGTACGCGGCGGTTCAACTTAAGGATAGAGGGCAACGCGTTGCCGTGATCGAGCGAAATGATCGTCTTGGAGGACATGCAGAAACGTACTACTTCGATGATGGAAGATATATCGATTATGGAGTAGAGGGAGTGTTCAACAACGACCTTTCAAGGAGATTTTTTAGGCGACTAGGGGTTCAATCCAAGCCTCTCCTCCCCGGATCCCTCAAAAACGATCATGTGAATTTTGCGACAGGAGAGAGAGTCCCTCCACCAAATAATATTGTTAGTAATATTCTGGCTGCGACTAGCTATCGCCTAGCATTGCAACAGTATGACTATTTCCGTGATGGCACCTGGAATCTCCCGGACCCAGTCCCAGAGGAACTCCTACAGCCATTTGGCCACTTTGTTGAGAAACATATGCTCCAGGGTGCTTTGTCGCTCATATTCCAGTTTGCTCATAATGTCGGCGACCTCTTGAAGGCACCTTTGGTTACCGTGGTTCAGCTATTTGGTATCCCTCATATCGACATATTCTTAGAAGGCGGCTATATCACACCCGTCAATGGTATGTATGAACTATATCGGGCAGTTGAGGGTGTCTTAGGATCGGATGTCTTGTATCAAACAACGGCTATTAATGGCACCAGGTCGGACTCAGGTGTTGAGATTTTAGTCCAGGGCGCGGATGGTACACGTCAGCTTGTCCGGGCCAAAAAGCTACTGAGTTCAATCCCTACAACGATCGACAACCTGGGTGGCTTAGATCTAGATAGCACCGAGGAAGACTTATTTGGCCGATTTAATTGGCAATCCTACTACGTTGCCATCCTAGGAGATACTGGCATCCCGGACGGCATCAATGTCCTCAATACCGACCCGGAAAACGGGGCTGGGTCTTTGCCAATAGCGCCTTTCCAGTGGGCCCTCCAGGATATGGGTGTTCCTGGCTACTTGGCTAGCAAGATTGTGGGGGATTCCGATTTTACAGCTGACCAAGCACGGGACCTGATACTGTCCGATATCCACCGCATGGGCGTCGAAGAAACGTTCAAGAAGGGTGATACGGAGATGGTCATATTCGGCAGTCACAACCCGATTGGACCGACAGTCTCAAATGATGATATTCGAAGTGGATTTTATCGACAGCTTTATGCTTTGCAGGGAAGACGGAGCACCTATTACACTGGCTTGACATTCTGTTCAGATCATTCTTCTCTGCTCTGGGCATACACTGAAAGGGTTGTCGATGAAATGCTCTCATCTTGATCCGTCTGCAGTATTTTGCTGTGTTCTGGATAAAGAATTTCAATTGTTGATGTTCAGGTAGGGAATATGTTTGACTCCTACCGAATTTTTGTGTAAATAAATTAGAAAATTCTGTTATATGTCATTGTGGCAGACAAACCCGAATTAATCCTAGGATTCTATATAGCTAGGGAAAATAGATAATAGAAAAGAAAACTTAAACTAAACCTGAAAGCCCGCTTTTCTCCAAGGGAAAGAAGCCATTTGCAATACTATCGTATACTTAGTAGCTGTAAAGTAAAACTATTCTCGAAGGCTTCTCTCACGGGATGTATTTGAGAGCCCTATATACACAGTCCTGCACGCCGTGACCCGTTTTATTTTGCGGATATCCAGATTGACAACTGCTTCCTCTTTTCAATAAAATTCTAGAAAATTATCATTCTGTGTTTTTTAAATGAATTTAATTCTATTATTATTATTTTTTTTATTTTTATTTTTTTTAATTTAAACGACAGGCTATCCAAAAACGATCTAATGATGTTAGGTTAACCATCCGTATGTTTTTCCTCCTCAGCGTGTGGAGGTGGAGGATTCCCTGCTGCGCCAACATCTTATCTTGACACACTCGGCTTAAGAACCCTCCCAAAAAGGAGTTTATCTCTTTTAAAATTATTAATGTACGATCATTCACCCGGTCAATTCGCTTTTAAGCTTTCCCCCCTAAAATTGGGTTATTAAAAGAAGTGATCATCGGTACAGCCCACCTCGTATTCGCCTAATGCTCTCTCATGCAGTCAGACTCAGAACTCAGCCTTGCCTGTCCTCATAGGATATTAAGACCCGATAAGCCCGGCCATTTCTTTCCTCTTTCTCTCTGCAAAAAAATATTACCTCTTTTTTTTCTTTTTCTTTTTTCTCTTGTCGGTCATGAGTCGCACCATGGAAGATGCTATCTTCATGGAGAACCACTCTCTTCTTCGGTGTCGGGGGAAATATCCTGGTCCTGGCGTTCAATCTAGGATTCATTCTTTGGGCTATCGTCCACCATGGGTTGGAGGATAATAGTGGACTCCTGTACGAGGGAAAGTGTAGCAAAGTGCGCCAGATGAGCGTGGGTCTGCATTTTGTGATCAATGTGTTTAGCATGGGCCTCTTGGTGGCTAGTAACTACTGCCTGGTATGATACTTCATCCTCTCAATAGTTCTTGGAATGAGTATTTATGTCAAAAATAAATAACTTAATCTATGGATGTTGATATGATTATAGCAATGTCTCAGCGCTCCAACAAGAGGGAATATCGACAGAGCACACCGAAAGGGCAGCTGGGTGGATATTGGAGTTCCCAGTGTCCGTAATCTCCTTTTTATCTCAAGAAGCAAGAGTTTTCTGTGGATTTTACTCTTCCTTTGCTCTCTTCCTCTGCATTTTATGTATGCCCTATACAAGTTTTGAATCTCTTTCACTCTCATCGATAGAAGTCAAGGCTGATATGCAGAAAGTTACAATTCGACAATCTTTTCTGTTGTGTCTGCCAATGATTACAATATTTTTGTCGGTGCGAGTTCTCTCGGCCAAAAGGATGTGGCCGAAATCACATTGTCTCATAATATTAACGAGACCACATTTTGGCCGTCGTTTGTCCAACTTTACCATGCGGCGCAAAATCGCTCCCTGTCAAAGCTCACTCCCTCTGATTGTTTTAACACATACAATTCACCTTTTCCAACCACTTACGCCAATGTACTCGTCACTACTGATGGACAAGACGAAAGCGATACTGGCTATCTTGCGCTCAGCCATGAGGTTGTCTTTCAGCCTCATCCAAATGATACGCGCCCACACGAAAGGATGTGTCGAGGGCAAAACAACAGTGCATGCATAAATACTATCTGGGAGGGTGCGGAGAGTCATGCCTGGAACATCAATGGCGCTCGCGTCACTGGGTGTCTTAGTGAAACCTCGCCTGCGCGCTGCAAATTAGCATACAGCTTGCCATTAATGATAACAGTAATCGCATTAAACTTCATACATGCGGCGATTATGCTCGTGACCGCTATACAGATGCCAACTCCGATCTTGACCGTTGGAGACGCCATCGCATCCTTCATGAATCGTGCGGATCGCATTACTCAAAACTACCCTCTGCTCTCCCGGGATAAAATCAATGAGCTGGATAAAGCATCCCCGTCCTCTATGAGTTTCGATCCTATTCCAAGAAGATGGTATACTTCTGTCTCCTACACTCGGTGGGCGAGCGGAATCATCCCGTACGTTCTTTTCCCCCTCTCTTTCTAGATAGTGCTTCCTCTGATTATATTCATCCGCTGACGGCTATGCAGAGCTCTTTTATTCATGTCAGCCAGCATTGCACTTCTCCTTTATGGATTTAACCAAGTTCAGAATAGAAATGGCATCTGGAACACAACCCTTAGCACCCCAAGCATACAAACACTAATAACACCTCAAGACTGGCCACAGTCGCTCCTCATAAACACTCTGATCGCAAACACTCCACAAATCCTCTTTTCTATTCTCTACCTTACTAGCAATGGAATTGTGACGACCATGACCCTTGCTGCAGAGTGGAGTAACTACGCGATCCTCCGTCG
Source organism: Aspergillus haitiensis (assembly GCA_027569155.1). NCBI lineage: Eukaryota > Fungi > Ascomycota > Eurotiomycetes > Eurotiales > Aspergillaceae > Aspergillus > Aspergillus haitiensis. The sequence goes on along the minus strand of JAPDEO010000009.1, from coordinate 221,197 downwards.
CGGTCTTCGCGTATCGACTAGCCCGGCCATTTCCCAGCGCAGCTCATCATACATCTCGCTCCCGCCATGCTATTGTCTCCCTCTCGTGGCTATATGCGCCCTTTTACACTTTCTTGGCTCTCAAAGTCTCTTTTTGATGGATGTTCAAGTTTACACGGCAATGCAGGAGAGAGATCAAAGCCGCGATTTTGTCACGGTGGGATATTCTCCGTCTGCGATCATCGTTTGTCTGGCCATTGGAGCGACCTTATTGATTGCCTTGCTGGCCTTATCGACACGGAAATTTGCTTCTGGTATGCCTGTTGCAGGGAGCTGTAGCCTAGCAATTGCAGCAGCCTGTCATCCTCCCACAAACGAGGAGCCGAGGAGAGCGGAGGGAAACCCGCAGGCTGGATATTTCCCTCTTAAATGGGGAAACAGAGATGGATACTGGGGGTTTTCATGGGAATGAAGTATATATGTCGTTGTTTTTCTCGAAGGAAAGTCTTTTGTTTCACCCTCTAACCATTGCCTGAATCTCTATGTATTTTCTCTATCTCTACCTCTATCCCTGATCCATATTAATTAATGTATATTAAATAAAACGTGATATCAAATAAAAATGAAGAGAAAAGAAAAAAAAAAAAAGATGAAATGAAATACCACCAACAGCCAGCACCAGCCCAACGGATAACTACCTCGTACCAACTCGATTACTCGACTGTCTCCTCCTTCTTTTCTTTCCTGAGATAGCTTTTCAACGTAAAAACCGCACTAAGGGCTATGCCCAGACCACCCAGCCCAACGGCAAAATACAGAGCAGCACGATACCCCCTCAGTCTCTCCTCAACACTATCCGCTTTGCCCTTTGTAATCTGGGTTTCGATAGTCCCTGCAAACCCCAAACTAAGTGAAATACTATAATTGACGACGGTGGTCACCAACGAGGCCGCCAGACCCTGATTCTCTCTCGGGACCGCATTGGACAACATCAAGGTGGCGGCGGGAAACGACATGTCCATTCCCCAGGGGATAATCAGCAAAGAGACAAAGGTTAGGGCCCAATAGGTCTGATTGACGGGTGCAATAGCGGTGAAGACACTACCGATCGTGAATGCAGAGAGGGAAAGAAGCATAATCCATGCGGGACGGATCCGACTCATGAGAAAGCCGGTGACGAAGGCAGCCATGAGACCGGTGATTCCTGGGGGAATGAACTGGGCTGAGGCGAGGAGCGGGGTCAGGTTCCGGGTGTCGAGGAGGAAACGCCAGGTGTAGAAGATCCAGGTTCCGAAGCAGCCCCAGCCGGTTGCGACGCAGGCGAGGACGAAGGAGACGTCGGAGGAGAAAGCGTGGAAGGGGATGAGTGGGTGTTTGGCGTATTTGAATTCGATGAGGAAGAAGATGCCGATTAGGAGAACGCCGATGATGAGGAGGACGATGACGTAGGGTTCACTCCAGGAGACTGTGGGCGCTTGGTTCCAGGCAATGTTCACGAGGATTAAGCCTGCGATGCCGGTGACGGCGCCGGGAATGTCGAGGGCGTGGAAAAGGCTGTCGGTGGGTTTGGGATGGTAGACGGGGACAATGACCAGGTGGCCCAGTATGGCGCAGATGACACAGACGATGGCCATGGTCCAGTAGGTCCAGGGCCACCAGGCCAATTGGGAGAAGAGGGCCGCGAAGACTGCACCGATGATTGCGCCGTTGGGGGCTGTGGCGCCAAAGAGCGCGAAGATCATGTCCTTTTTCTTTCCTGGTCGGTAGGTCGCCCCGAGGATGGCTAGGCCGTTCGGGAGGAGCATGGCTGGTCCGAGACCCTGTAGGACACGGGCGAAGATGAACAAGATATGGTTCGAGTAGACGCTCACACCGGCCACGAGTGACCACAGGGCCAGCCAGAGGAACCCGATGAGGAACATACGGTGGTACCCGAAGATGTCACCGCATCGGCCAAAGACCAGGATGAATGTACCTACGGTCAGGGAGTACCCAGCCAGGAACCAGGCTAGTTCGCCGGGCTCACTGATGTCGAAGCTGTCACCCACGATGTCGAGTGGGGATAGACAGATGCCGATGTTGGCCTGCGTAATGAACTGGGACATGCATACTATCACGATGAATGCGATTTCTCGAGGCAAAGAGAATGTGTCCGCAATAGACTGGGTGGATTTGACCTGTTTGAGGTCATTTTGTCTGTATTCTTCTTGCTCCATAGCAGAATAGTGGCCGCCTTCGTTTTCTATTCTTCTTCCTATTTTTTTTTTTCTTTTTTCCCTTTCCCTCTCTCTCCCCGAGTTACATTTTCTTTTCGGGGAGAAATCTGAAGTGGAAAAAGATTTAAGTGGGTGGATCCACTGTAGGCTCAACCAAAAAATGTTAGACGGAGGGAGGAAACTGGTAACACCAATCTGAATGTCGGAAACGTCTGAATCTCCACAAATTTGGTGGAGTGGGCATTTCCCACATTTTTTACTGGTGATAGATGGTATCCACAAGGCCACAACTACGTAGAGTCGTTGGGTCGATTGTTATATTGAGTTTGTTTGCTACCGGCACTTGGTGAAGTGCCGCCAACCTAAAGAAAATGATTGTATGGGCATGCTCCCAGCATATCCATGTTCCTATCCATCAAGTCCCATACCTCCACGTCAGACCTAGCCAAGTCAACTCCTTGTAGCCATAGCGGCTGTAACGGCCTCAAAAGTGGAACTAGCTTCTTCGGAGGCGATCCATCCAGAAATGTAAAACCCTACGGCTTGGTCTTATCGACAGGTACTCGCACATATCCTGCTGTGGAGAGGGTTAATGTTTGTCCTATATATCTCCAGATTTAGAGGTACCAGTTGTTACCATGCCATGCGTCTCCATGGAAACGCAAAGGCCATCCGGGGGGGGGGGGGGGGGCCAATACACTACGCCAAGGCATGTAGCTAATATAATAGGTCTCATCATCTGAATCAAGCCTGTGTAAAACGAGCCGTTGGCAGGTATTAGAATGGCTTGAACCCGCTGTCGTAATTCCGACCAAGTCAGCGCGATTTGGTATCGGTATCAGCAGGAAGATATCTTCCAATCCTTTAAAGTACATGTCCCAAGCTCCCATCTGGTTATGTGTTCCACCGGAAAGGCATCTCTAGAGACGGCTATATGGGTATGGGTATGTCCTATACATACGGGCAGTGACTATCTGGAATTGGGAACGCTCCCAGAGCCTGTACCAGCTTTTTGAAGGGGCTAAGCTGCTCGAGTTCAGTTGTTAAAGAAAAGTACACTCATGGCTCCATATATTCATGGGATATCAACTGACTCCCTCTGAATTAATCTCTGGCTCGGCGTTCAGGTTTTAATGGTGTATGCAGCAATTTCTGAGTCTCTTGCGGATTGGAGCTCGGAATACCAGTTCGTGCGTGCGGCCGGGTAGTGACCGTGGGGCGTTCCCTACTAATTTTAGAGTAGTAACAGTGATAGATCTATAGTTGAATACACAAGAGATCTGTAGAGGGATGGTTGTGACATGGTCTACGTGTTTGCAGACCTCACAGAGGCGTTTCAGATCAGAGAGACTAGCTAGCAAAGATCGATTAGCTAATGTTATTTTTAACACGACCCTTTCTGGTTACCTGGCTGATGATGACCCGCAGCACCTCTATCGGTAGGGTAGTAAGTGCTGGCATGATGAGCTTGGTTCAGGGACAAGAGATTTGCAGAGGGGAAGAGAGTTAGACTGGGAGAAAAGCGAGAGACTCCAATACGAGTTGAACATGTCGAGTCCACTAGTCCTGATCGAGATGAGGGCTTCGAAGGCGCATTTATGTCAGAATGGAGTCCAAGTTAGCAGAACAAATAAATATATTTTTTCACCGAAACAATAATGAAATTTCACTAAAGGTGCTTGAGTTGATGTTCAGTTTGAAGCTGATTCAATCAAATATACCACCTTATGCGATGCCGAATATTAAATCTGACTACATGGGTAGTTCCATCTGCATCTCCATAACAGGGTTAGAATTGCATATCTGTGGCGCCTAACACTGTTAACACTCGCCAACTTCATCCAAGACTTGGCAGGTTTTAGTGGTAAGATGAGATTCCTCAATTTGCATGGGGAAATAATGTGTTCATACTAGCCTTGTTCATCATTTGATTGTACTGACAATTCACCTTCTGGATTAGTATATACGCATTCCTACGCATTCCAGTCCATTTCCCTCAAAATGTGCCAACTAACCCATCCATAACCTTGTGACAACACATGAAAACGCTCGAAAGCGCTATAACCGCCTATTTAAAAAAGCTATCTTGATCTCTCCCGCAGATGGTAGACTGCAGATTCAGCAAAGAAGCCATCACGATCAACCCCTTTAATGCATGCAATACATTAAACGATGATGTCTCTTTATAGATGGATACTTCCTCAGTTTGCTTTATCTTTACTCCATAGCGAATTAGAAAAATATCTGACTTTTTTGAAGTGCTCACAATATCCCAGTACGCCTTGCCATTCGAGATATAGAAATAGTCATGAGACCGTCTACAAAAACGTCTAGCTTTCATGTGTTGTTGTCGTTGTCGTTGCTTTTTTCTTATGCTGTTTACATCAATTAGGTGAAATCCTTTTCAATTTATCGCTTATAAACAACAAAATTATTTTAAATTGCATTCCGGAGAAGGACAAGTCCCTCCACAAATATCCAAAATTGTCATGACATTTCGCTAGGTCTAGTATTCCAATGCTCTCAGAGTAGAAACAAATCCACTATCAGTCGAGCTCGAAAGCACCAGTAGCTCCTAAAGCATCAAATCTAATGTATATCTGAAGTGTAGGAGGGATATGAATAGTTCGGCAAGGATGCAAGCGAAAGTGAAGTGGCTTAGATGGAAGGTAATTTCCTGTGGGAAGAGAGACAAAATTGAATTAGCATAGATCAAATACATTTGGCTATTCTAAAGTTTACACAGAACATACATCATGACAAACCAACGGCAGCAAAGTGCACTACTAAACATAGGCACAAAGGAGCTCGTCTTAGCTTCACCAGAATATGGCTACTAGACTCCAGCACCACGTTGAGGTGCGAGCTCATCACTGGAGTACGCCCGAAGGCGGCCTCGCTGTCTTCCCAGGACAGGGGACTTCACATCCGAGGATGGCCTCGCTGCCTTGCCAGGGCAGGGGACTGACTTGACGCCCGAAAGCGGCCTCGCTGTCTTGCCAGGACAGTGGACTTACAAGGGATTTCACAAGGGACTTTACGCCAGAAGGCGGCCTCGCTGTCTTGCCAGGACAGTGGACTTCACAAGGGATTTCACAAGGGACTTGTCGCCCGAAGGCGGCCTCGCTGCCTTGCCAGGACAGGGGACTTTTGCGGGAACAAACTATGCCTGGGGGGGCATATCAGTGTCCCTGACAGCAAATGTTAGTACACGCGAAAACACTAGTAATTGTAGGTGGAGCACTTACATTTCGGACACATCGTTAGGGGCTTCCTCCCGAGGGATTTCACCCCCACCCGCAGCTTCTCCAGCACGCTCATCGCGGGCAGTATCCTCCCGGATGACCACCTCCTGAGTCCACAGGGGATGAGGAGGGTTGGGAGGGTAACGGCTGGGTCCAGATTTGCTCTGGATATTCGCCCGCTTGGCTGGCTTGGCCTGCTTGCCCTTGGCCTGCTTGCCCTGCATGGCATGCCTGGCCTTTGCTCTCGCGACCCTCGCCTCCTTGCCCTTTTTGGACCGGCGGTGATGGCCACGGCGACGTGGTTCACCCTTCGATGTATCATTAGCTTATGTGTATACTTAATCACTAGACAAATGATAACTTACCACGGTCTTGGCACCTGCCTGCCGGTCAAGGTCCTTGGCTCCCTGTCATATTATGAGCCTTTCTCTCAGGTACTCTCAAGCGGCATACTTACCATGTGCGCAAGGTGCATGGCGAAACCATGCTCCATTCCTCTAAACTGAGGGCATTGGAGGACAGTGTGCCCCTCCTCGGAGCACAGCTGGCATACCACCCCCTTTTCCACGGTGTGGCCTTTGGGGAGACCACGGTGGGGGGGGGGCGATTCGGGTCCTGGCCACCAGGACCAGAACCAGCATGGGTAGAGGCTTCAAGCCCCGCGGCTGGGAATTTGCCAATGACTTCAGAAGCCATGGCAAAGGTAGAAGAAGGAAGAAAGAAAGAATGGGAAGCTTTAAATTTAGAAGAAAAGAATTTGCTGGTGTTGTCGTGGTACCAATTGGTATGGGGGGGAGAGGAAAAGAGAAAGGGAAAAGGAAAAGAAATTGAGAGGATGGAGGGGGTGGAAGAGGGATTTTATAAGGACTACGTCTTTGCGCGTATTTACTGAGCTTCATTCACTACTGGTTCTAAATAGGAAATTTACTTGAAACGAGCACGTCCACACGCGTCTTCTTCACAACACAAGGTCCACAGTGAGGTAAATAATGGTAGTGAAGTCCGTACAACCTAGCCTTCTGACTTGCGACATTCTCGAAGGTACCAATATTCACCAGGTAGCTCCTGTTTCCCAAAATTACCAATATCAATCTGTCAAGTTAAACCCTGTGGAGCTTACTGCTGTAGTGCCTTATACAATTATTGTAAATTACAGTGAACTCAAGGTTCTATCATGCCATTGGCAAGATAGGCACTCTTGAGCCGCGTTCTGGGTCAGCAATGGGGGGATAAAGCGCCGGAGTTATCCTGACATCTATAATTTTTGACAAGCTCGACTAAAAGAAATTTCTTACTTAAAAGAACATGTTTAAGCTTCCGAATCCTTGGTTAGTGTTGCCTAAATTTAGGAACCTTGGCACAGCACGGGCCGGTCCGTCATTCTCGAGGGGGAAAAGGTACTGTACAAATAAGCTTTTGTCTCCTGCAGATGTTGCCCCTAAGGATGGTACCATTGCATTGCTATTCAAAATTGCTTCAGCCATGCTGCTGCCATTCCAGATACGAAGTCGAAAGTAGACAACAACAAACTATGTCATGATTGTGGGATAACAACTTGCCTATCCATAACTACTCATCAAACCCCCAAGGTAAATTATAAACTTCTCTAGCCTTAAAAGGCTCAGACGTTACTCGTGGATCCTAGATAGCTGCTTTCAACATAATAAAACATATTTGAATCACCCATAATTCTCTCCTTTTTTATTACCTTTACACTTAGCCACCACAGCAACCGGTTGGAGCTCTCTGTAGCGTTTGCAGGCACTGAAAAAAAAGAAAAGGGCTACCTGTATTCACTTTCCAGCTCGTGGTTATATAGACCCAGCTTTTAGACACAACTGTGTACATATCTCTGTAGTTTTTCCTTGGCCCACCAGGCCTGGCCAAGTTTTATATTAAGTAGAATTTACAAATCTCCAACTCAAATTGCAAAGTGAGATAAGTTGGGCAGTGAAATTCAGATAGGTAGTAGTATTCTCTTCACTCTGGTGTTTCACCCCTACAGTACCTACCCTCTCACAGAGAGTGGATCAACAGCTATGACTGAGATGGTATTTGTTAATTGTCAGCTGGCCAATGAACCGAGGGCCATGCTTCAAGTAGACCTCTTGAAAATTGTTCTTTCGATTGGCTTGGTAGCGCCCAACCAAAACTTGCTCAGATAAATTAGCTCATAACGCGCTTAAATAAACAAGAGGTGAAATACAAACATAAGTTTATACAGCATGCCCAACTCTTCTAATCTTCATTTCTACAAATACCTTAATCACCACAAAACACTGATCATCGCAATCTTCTCTCCTTAATTGATTCTATCCAAATTTTACTTTGAGATATCGAGAATATGCCTAAGGTGTTTGGGAAAAACCTTCCGAAAAATGCAGGTGATTGGCATCGTTACGCCAGAAAGGCTGGTGTTGAAAGTAAGTCCCTGAAGTCTTGCAATAACTTGAAATCCGGGTCATCTGTGAGCGAAGAACAGTATCTTCTCTTTAGGACCTTGGTCCCCGAATGCAGAGAAAAGTTTGACTATACTGTGTGTAGGCTGGACCAATACTTGGGAGCTGCGGATACAGGTATCCAAACCGCCGAATTTGCGAGTTACCTAGCAGCTATCCCAGGGTTTCCTACAGTTGCTCACCCCCCTGCCTCCGAATTAGTCCTAGATACTCAATTGGAGGTCATAGAAGGGTTAAAGGAAGAAAATAAAGACAATAGTCTTGCAGACTCAGATGAGACAAGTGTCAATTCTGGTCTTATAAACTTCCTGAAATTCATCACAAACCAGTACCAACCTTGTCGCCTTACCTGGAGGTCCCGGAGAATTCCTCTGAAAGGCAGCTTTGGTAAAGTTGTGATAGATGGTAAGGAAGTGGTGCGTGAATACACGGCCATAACGGACGGCCAGCTTCAGAATCAGGGTACGCACCAGATTCGTGCTCTTATTGAGTGCAAGAGAAATCCCAGGAAGGACCACGAGCCCCAGGTTACTATGCAGGAGGTTGCTCAAATAATTGCATGGATTAAACAACATCCTCCTGATCCTGAAATCGAAGAGGAAAAGCTCATGTATACCACCCAAACTGATTTTGATGTTCATGGTAGCTAACCGACTTTAGGCGGGCTCTCATCTCTGGAGATGGCCATGAGCTCTACATATCTCTTTTCCAGTTTTCCCGTAACTGGCTGAGATACCTCAATGGTGGCAGCATAGCCCAAGCAGGATTTGCAACGATGCAACGGTATGGCCGTTGGAAACTTCATGAGCCCCGTCACATGAAGGAATTCGCCAGAGCTGCGCTTTGCCTTGTGATCTACTTCCAGCAAAATCCTGGTTACTGATCAGTCACTATTAAAAGTCCCTTGCCAGACGAGCAACGAGGCCCTCTTGGGAGGAAATCCTACTACCGGTAGTGGTGGGTGCCTGATCTTGTTGATCAGGCCTCCAGCGACAAGCTCGCACCTCACCGTGGTGCTGGAGTCTAGTAACCCTTGTGGTGAAGCTAAGACGAGCTTCTAAAAATTTCAATAGTAATGAAGTTACTTGCCATTAATTTGGACTCATAGTACCTCTAGTATCATTATTATTAGGAGTAGTAATAGCCGGACTCACTCAACTGGATACAGATGGTGCCTTCCTTAATAAGATCTTATAGCTTATCCGGTAAAAATTTACTTTTGCTTAGATCTAATCTATTATATTGTTATTTATATACTTTATGGTGGTTTGGTGATATTTTTACATGGTGGGGTTAAGGCGTTGATGTTAATCTAATGTTCTAGATATGGATCATGGTGGTATCGCACCCCTAGAGTTATTCACCTCCTGCAAGCGCACCATCTTATTCTACCCATATAATCGCACCACGTTACTCTGCAATAATTTTTAAGAACTTACTGAATGTGAGCCCTGTTGTCTCGTAGAGCAGGGATGTTGGGGTAGAATATTGGCTCTGGATGTTAAGCTTCGAGCAGAAATATATAAAGCAAAATCTGTATACAAGGCTACTCCATCCTACATAGATTATAGACTTCAAAGCACGTTTCATATTACCTTGTTGGCTATTTAACAGACCGTTGAGAGAGCTCATCTTAGCAAGTCTTTTTTTTTAGAAACAGAGTCTCAAGCACATTCTAAAACAGCAATCCAAAACCATTAAAATCAAGCCAGGGCTGTTTCTTCCAGCAGTGGCTTGCTAAGTAAGACACGGGCAAACAAGTCAATCGGCGCATCTTCCCTTTTTTCAAAGCTATATAGCTTTGTCCGCCTGATTACAAGTTCATCGGCGTCCATACAAGCATAGAATATTCTTCCATGCTGCGGCCCCAAAAATGAGAGCATCAGGGTGGGAAACCTTGCTTCTCTTGGGAACTCACGTGGCAGTGACGACACGCGTTCGTGATCATCAAAGAGAGCTTCTTCCTCGCCTGGAGGTACCTTGGGCTGCTTGGCACGGCTCCTCATGACCCCTATAAGCACACCCAGCTCTCCAAACAGCATGGAGTTGTCATCGCCATTCTCATCATGATATGAGGATAAAATAATATGAGGGTAACGAGGCATGCCCGCTTCTTCTTCACGCTCAAATATCATACCATGCTCTGAATTTTTATTCCTATAGTCATAAATACAAGGACACTTTAGGAGAAATGGATCTGGCATACTTGAACTATGTTAGTTATATACTGGTAACTTGTATTTCTCAGAATACTTACGAAATCTTTTCCAATTTTTGTATATCACCAAAGTCATGGACATCCTCAGGAATTGTAGGTCTGTAATTAAAAGCATAGAACTCTACATGATCCATTACCCAGTACGAGCGACGGGAAATATCCCAGGCTTCAAGCGGACTCCCAGGAGGATAGTCGTCCAGTTGCTCAGCAATCTCGGGATCCAGAGGGTGAGCAGTTATATCTTTCTCCAACAGTGGCTTGAACAAGAACGGGGGGTACTGGCCTGAAGACTGATGATCAAGGTACTCAGTTGTCATAGGATATTCACAACGAATTTTGTGTTTGCCACAAAAATCGTCGGAAGAAATATTAGCCAGCCATTCTGCATCCCTCAACTTGGTCGCCAGCTCATCAAGCCTTCTGGCTGCTCGACCGTGGGACATTTTTTGGGTAGAAGATGAGTTAAAGGGATTGAAGGAGTTGTAATGAAAGAGGGAAAAGTAGTAAGCTACAGCTTGGATAGAAGAGAAGAAGGAGGTGTGAGAAGGAAGAGAAGAAAGGGAAAGAATGTAGAAAGTAAAAGAACGTAGAAAAGAAAAGAATGTAGAAAAGGAAAAGGAGAACGATAAAAAGAAAGAAAAATCGATTATGGTGCAGTGAGCTCATTATGAGCTAACATATAACAAATATTTACCTCAAGACTTAACCTCTAGGCTCATAAATCGTAATATGTCAATAACACATCCCCTATTATATGAGATCTCCTCGTTAGTACCTTTCAAGATCAATTATATTGCCCTCAAGACTCGTACATGTACAAGATTTGGTGATAGACTGGAATCTAACAATATGGAAGAAATTCGCGGAATGACTTTCTCCTAATAGAACAAAGACTCTACTTTCTATGTTTCTGTAAAGATATTGGGTTTAGGCTACAGTGACAAGATAGCGTGGTCCACGCGAGTTTTAGGTTTCTGACAGCCTGTTGACTGTTGGCTGTTGGTTGTTGGCTGTTGGTTGTTAGCAAAATGAGGATCCACAAGGCAGATTTTGATCATTTGTAGCGTGAAACTAACCATTTCATGCATTGCAATCTGTAATGTTAACCTATTCGAAGGTGTGGAGGCATGAGTTCTAAAGATGTTAAGACAGGGGAGAAAGCATGGATAGTCGCGACATGGCGGCGAGAGGGGACAACAAATCGGGAGTCATGATTCCAGCGGAGATAACTCGAATGGAGGCCTCTTATTCCCCAGATTATGATATCGAACATATGAAGATTCTAATTAAGAATATTGTTGGTTTCTTCTTTTTCTTATTTTTTCTGACTTTGGTAGCTACCTAGATAAAGGTTGTGTAAGGTTCTATAATTTCATGACCTATAGATAGCAAACTTATTACCTATACATAACAATACCAAAACGGCTTAGTAACAGGTGCCAGCAGAGTTACAGCAATAGAATCAAAACGGGAATACCACGAAAAGAGGAAAGGGAAAAAGCTTTTCGAGTAGAATTTAGGTGCCTACTTATATGGATATAAAATATTGAAACTGTTGATCCAAATGAGTTGGACAGAGAGAAAGACTGTTGGATGTGAGCATGATGTGATGTGCCTGTGCCACAATGATGCATGCCTAAGGTAGGGAAGCGACTGAATGGAGGTCCCTTACAGGGTAGTACTCTAGTGAGTGGTCCACCTAGTATTGGCCCGGGACTTAGTTCAAGCTACTGGGGATTTAAGCTGAGTACCTAGAGGATGTATACTAGAAGCTGTGGTTTGACGTGGGGAGTCGCTTTATCACCCAATCAAAAGGCTGTTATTAGGTTGTGTTGGGCAGTCTGGCGCTTGCTTCCTCCTCTTCCCCCTCCCCCCCCCCCAAAAAGTAAATAAAGATGCATAACAAATAAAAGCGGCTACTCGCCCACTCCTGCCTTCCCTCCCCTCATCATCTCTTCTGTTCATTCCATACTATCATCTCCTCCCACGACCCATTAATCTTAGACTGTATATTGAGAAATTCCCCCCTTCAGTTTTACACAACTCTTAAGAGTACCCAACAATATCAATAACCCTAAAATGGGCATCTCTTAATCCATCCTCTGTTGCATCACCGGATGCGAGGGGCAAGACGCCAATCTCTCACCAACCGCAAGTGACAAACAACAAGCATCTGAAATTCTGACGATCATTTTTACCTCTGAGAGTGTCGAAGATATTCACAAGTCAGTGAAAGAGGTCATCGGCACCACGAGCTGGAGGGAAGGGCTTGCCAAAGCCCTCTTCTACGGATTAGCAAACGCGATCGAAACTGGCACTCAGATGGCTAGTGCAGCGATTAGCGCTCTACAGAGAGCTACAGAGGCAGCTTTCGAATTTGCAAAGGAACACCCCGTATATACCATGATCTTGGCATTGGGAGTGTTGGTGCTGCTGATGCCGTGGGTCCTTGAAGCCTTGGGATTTGCGGAACTTGGTCCGGTTGAAGGGACTTTTGCATCCTGGTGGCAGGCGCAGTATGCTGGATATGTGCCAAAGGGCTCTTTGTTTTCGTTCTTCCAGCGGCTGGGGATGGTATGGTCCTGAGTTTGCTGGTTCTAGGAAGACGAGCTCTCTCATAATTTGTTCGAATAGAAATTGGTAGGACAGAGGTTTGAGAGATTAGTTTTTAGGGTTAGCAGCGTGCCTAGGGGAACCAAATTTGTGTGTCATGCAGGAATGAATTTCGTGCTTAAGTCTTGAATATATCGAAGCTACAGTTCGGTTGAGAATCGACAAATCATCCTGGAATAATAATACTAGTGCCTAATTAATGGTCACCTGTGGCTAGTTTGTACCGGTCCAGGCATCGATAAATGACTTTCTGACGTTAGATAACAGGCTCAAACGAGATCGGAACCATCAATAGCGTCCACTCACATCAATCCTTTCTCTTTACCAATATATGAACAATTCATCAAAACAGCCATCTAATCCTCAAAGCAAGAGACTCATCGCACAACACACTAACTAAGTGAGGACTCAGCTAAACACACTTAATAATCGATCAGTGTATTATTCAATCCCAACGCCCTTCTGTTTAGGTTTACCTTCGATTGACACCTCTCTAACGTATCCAGATCCTCTTCCCTCCAAGTCTCGACGAGCGATTGACCAAACAAATTGGACATATTGTACGAAGCACCTCCCCTATATCCGCATCTCACCACCGAAAGCCTCGTGAGCGAATGGAAATCCAACAATGGGGTCAAAACTTCATCCCAAGTTCCATCGAAGATCTCAATCCAGCTCAAATAAATCAACGCCAAGCTACAATTGTAGGAAATGAGATTCCGCAGACACCTTGCGGATATTCTCATCTCTCCTAGATCCAAAATCTGCAACATGGGCGCTCGAAGAGGGCGAGGTACTCGAGTGATCCCAGGACTGTATGCACTTTTCCCAAGTCCCGAATCCAAGTGGACACAGATGCTCCTCATGTTCCGGCCATCCATCAGAGCATTCAGGACACTGGTGGCTTGATTCACGTCGGGTACGGTGGTATAGAAGGTGAAACTTCGAAGCTTGGGCATGATGCTTCTAAGACGGGTCTCAAAGGATTCGTAAACGCTCAATATACTCTGCTCTCCGTGGGAGGTGATTGCCAATTTTCTCAATTTCTCGGGCATCCTATCTCGACTACCCCCAAGAATACTCTCCATAAATGCGGGTCCAAGGTGACGCTCTCCTCTCCGCCCAGACGGAATATTGAAATGAAGCTCCAGGTCTTCGAGTGAGGGAAGCTCTTCAACTCCCCTTGGAATGTAAATGACCTGCCCTTCTATACCCCGGGGGAAACAGTCGTCTAAGTCACATTGAATGACGAGTCTTTTAATATAGCGACGATATCGGCTTCGGGAAAGCCTCTGTAATCCATAAAACAACTGGATTGGAGTCAATTCACGGGTACAGCGCCTGACTAGAATGTTTCGGAGTCGTTGTGACGCTCTCTGAGCTGGAATACTAAATTGACGTTGGGTTCTGCTTCCGAGGAATAAATAAAACCTCAATCCAAGTACGGCGTAAAGGCTTGTCTGTGATGGGCAGTCAACTTTCCGAAACATATACGTACAACATCATTCACGTAAGTACGCAGGTATACTTGCTCCCTTTCTGTACTTTTTTCATACATACTACCTAAAACTCCTTTTTTGGGTGATCAGTAGGAACTTACCATATGATAGTCTCTTGATGAAAAGGAATCAATCCCATGGGAGTTTAATTCGCCGGACATTTTGTTTTTGTTCTTATCAAGTTATTCAAGCTGGTAGCTATCTTATGCAAGTGTGTAGAAGGAGAAGTTCTATAGATGGAAGTATTAAAGAGCACTTGGTTCTTATACACCCGTTCACTGCACAGCTACCTCATGATTCAGTCATGTTTTGCTCCTTTTTGGAAACTACTCTCCAAAACACATCAAGTTCTTCCTCTACCATATCTACCCAATGGTTCGAATATTCTATGGAGATGCAAATATACTTACATCCATGGCTCCAGTCAGAGAGAATTGCTCCATACTTCCCATTGCTATATGCTGGGACAGGTCTAGAGATACAAGTACCTAAAGAAAGCCCTGTGAGTCATAAATTGTCTTATATTTTCTATCTAACAAGTACGATAATAATAGAGTGGCGAGTAATTGTAGCATCAAAATGACATCAACCGGGCACATCAGTGACTCACTCACTCACAGCACTATGGGAAGGATGCCTATATCCATCCAAATAGACAAGCTCAATTTGTTCAGGTATTGTTACCAGTCACATTCCCTCCCTCTGAGATAGCATCACAAGCTTACCCCGGTATAGATTAGCATAATCAATCCCTTAGCCTCCAAACACAGCATATTACACATACACGAAGGGCCGACAGAAAGAAACTCAGCTTCAGAACAACTTATTCATGTCCACTCTACTAGCTACCTACATCTCTTACATATCCGGAACCAAATATAGTCGCGGTTACGGGTTACATTTCAACATAGCATATAGTATGTCCATACATACATCGGTACTCTACAAAGCTTAACCGTCCCGTGGTGGTGATGTCGTCATTGTCGGGTTTCCCCGTGGATTAGCATATTAGAGATCGTTATTCTTAATGACTAGGTAGTATTATCCCGGCGGTCCCCGAGTAAATCTGAGTTATACGTTGGGTGTCTTGTGGAGAGGTAGGTATTGTTCAGGCGTAATGGTGATTTGTCGACAGGTATCGCACCTCCATACCTAACATTGAACTAGCTACAAAGCACACACTAACTTTATCTGTTTGATCAGGAGGTAGCTCTAAAATTAATATTTTTTTCTAGAGAAAAGGACATAAGTTAATACATAAGTAGTTGGCAGGATGGTTAAAGAATAAATAAAAATGGCAAAAATAGAGAGGGGAACGAGTTAGTATATTAAGCTTTTAGCTATATCTAATCCAGTGCTAATCTTAGAAATAAACTTTGACTACGATCTGGATAACTATCAGGATAATCCGGTAGTTAATTGATCGAAATGGTGACTATGACTCAGTATGTACTACCTCCTACCTAGGTCGACTGCAAGAGATTCATTACTTTTCTTACCTATCCTACAGCGCAATCAGAAATAGACTTGTATGTTGGTTGCAGCAATTACTAATTATTAGATATATTGTAGAATCTTAATCAAATAATATTTTTAAGAGCGTATTATTATTTTCGCCGACAGTAACCAACTGCCGTATTTTCATTTGTTTCGAAGCGAACATTAGATATATCTAGCCTAGCAACTATTTCATTCCTCAATGTATACATTGGTAAAATTGTTGAAAAAAATTCGTGATCATCGTTAATGATTTTGTCTAGTTATTGTGCCCCGTGGATTTTTGAATATGCGTGGAATACTCATCGTGTCCCCAATCGGCACACTAGCCAAATATCTAGTAAGAAGATGGTACGGTGCTAGATCATCTGTGTCCGGTTTGCAGAGAGGGGAGATCCGAATGACAACTTCGTCCCCATCCCAATGAGCCTGGAGGATTCGGACCTCGTTATGGATGACAGATATAGCCATAACCTGGAAAAACAAACTGAGCGTTAGTTTTACTGTGTTTTCTATGCTGCGGATTAAAGTAGCGTTGTGATTTAGTTAACAGATGGCTGACGGCTGACTTACGGGAATCACAGTATGTTGCTCAAGTGAAGGGAGGGAGAGCCTCGTAATCATAGCCAATATTATAGAGGTGAGCTCTCCAAATAAGAGCGCATTCTCATATCCAGCCGCATGGGCTAATAAGAGCATAGTGTGTGGATAGCCCTGCGCCAGCCACGACTGTCTCACACACCACGTCCCTCGATAACAGTAAGGCATCACATCCGATGCGAGGCCAAAAACGTCAGGGTTGTCTGAGGTTCTGTAGCGATTTTGATTAGCCATCTCAACTAGTTGCTATCATGCAAACACTGGAAAGGAGGGAAAAGAACATACGAAGGTATCCAGCATGAGTGTTTTTGTAACGTGCTGCAGCTGCGAGGGTCTAAACCGGTCCTAGGGGCCATGTCGAAATGCGAGGCTACACGCTGAGCAATGTGCACCGGGGTTGTGTCAATTCTTCCGAATGCATCGACGTGTGGCGGTTGACGGGAGTTGTATGGCGCTTTGTCCGTTGTTTCGAGCTTTTCGTGCGTCATCGGATCGTATACATTGATGGGACAGGATTGAAGAAGGTCGGCTCGGAGGGGTTGAAAGTAGAGGTGGGAATGGTCGCTATCATCTAATAATGATAGTGGCTCAATTCGTACTCCAACACGGTGAAGAACTTGCGGGCTACTTGTGTATCCAAACGATTTAACTCGGTTCAATATTCGCCACAGGGATGTGAGAGTATCTTGCTTATACTCTGTGAGTCGCTTCTGGTAAGACCGGGTCTGGTAGCATTTCCTAGCCATCTCGGTGTAAAAGTATATACGTGATATAGCAGGTGGGATGAAACTAATAATGATGGTTTGGGATCGAACAGTACGTGTATATAAATAAAACCTTGCTCTGTGAGATGTAGTTGTGTATATAGAGAGATGGAAATAGGAAGAAAGTACTACGCATAGTTTCAAGGGAAGACTGCCTTGAGCCATCACGTCAGACTGATTGAGGATCTCTTGACTAGATCAGGTGTAAAGAGCATTGCGTTTTCCTAACGAGGTAAATTAAGCGATATCACGTTCCTCCTGCGAAGAGCGGCTTGGTATTCTCACAACAAAAGCCCCGGAGGTAATCCATAATTACGCTAACAGCCTATGAATAAGTAAATCTATATCACATTGTCTATAGCTTCACCTTTCAGACTATGGGGGTATATACCACCATATGTGCCGTGTTAATATTCTTAATCCGTAATCGTGATGACACCAGATGAGTCCCAAAGCATAGGTGTGCTTTGCCATGTTGAGAAGAATATAATAATCTCAGTGGTAGTGAACCCACCACCAATAGATAAGCGAATCGAAAAACAAGGACTGAGGACGGTACCCATTCTACTAATGAGAGCATCAATTGAGCCCGTAAACTCCAGGCTCCAAGATTCGATCAGGCAACATCAAAAATTGACCATATATAAGTTTAGAGGCGTGAGTAGTATCCAAATCATCTTGTCTTCTTGCCTTTTCCTACTTTCATGTGCGTCGACAATAAAATACGATGTCTATCGTTGAAATTGGGTGTATGGGCGCCAAGCCCGACCTAGAGGTGATGAAAAATGGCACTGCAGGAGAGCAGATCTTAAGAAGAACATGGAACACGATAATTGCTGCCCCAGGTGGTCCGCGTTGGATTTCCTGGGGCCTCGAAATAGAGGATTCCTCGAAGTTCTGGAGCTTTTTTGAATGGGGTTCAGTAGAGGAGCATGAGAACTTTGCCAGGTCGTGAGTCGCTGAGTCCTCTCCTACGTTTTCCATCTCCGGAAGTACCACGATAAACATTGCTAGTACAACTACTCAGAAAAGGTGCATTAGACTCGGGGCAGAAGCAGTCAAAGATCTGCCAAAAATTTTCACTCATGGCGAATTTACCAAGCACATCTCTGTCACGCCGTCACCCCTCTTAGCCCTGCAATCGCCTATAACCGAGGTCATCACGGCTTTTTTTCCCGCGGATATTTCGTCCACGTCGAAGGACGTTGTGCGGGATCAACTCCAGCAGATAGTAGAGAGTTCTCTAGGAGACCATTTAAAGCTCAACACTGTGAGCTGTGGTTGGGGTATGGAGAATGATTTTCCGATTGGCAAAGACCACGAAGAACAGACAGGGTCAATTCTTGTGGCGTTCATTGGCTGGCATAGCATTGAGGCGTACGGGAATTTCAAAGCAGCAAAAGAGTACAAAAAATATCTAGATATGTCGGAGGGGATAGAGGGACTTGTGAATATAAGGAGATTCCAGCTCTGCTGCCAAAGTCTCATGAAAGCTCTTTAGGAAACGTTGAGGGATGATAGGCTGGCCTACTATGTATAGGGCTGAGTTCATTGTGATAGTAATGCGGTCTAATTTACACATTCTTCAAAACTAGATGGATCTACAGGAAAAAAAGAAAAAAAATGTGCTATAAGCGCAATATAAGAGTAAGACAATTATTATAACTACTTAGAATATCCTACGTAGATAAGGGGGGCTAAGACATTACTGTGTGTAGTTCCATTTCCAAACCAAGCGGGATATGTCAGGAAAGCCTTCAATGCGTCACCAAAATCGAGAGTTTTGTTGTTTCTCTAGCATGAGCAAGCTAAAGATACACTATAGCACATTTCAAATCACTGGTATGTAGAATCTAAGCGATCACTATAATCTCTTCCTTCCCAAGGGAGGGGGCATGTCCAGCTGACCACAAAATGCACGTCTCCCAAATAGTGCTGGCTCTCCTCCCCTTTTGTTTATAAATGTTTTTCACCATTTTAATTACGCTAAGAAATCGGGTAAAATTTTATCAGCCGTATGGCTATCCATTCTCTTTTACATTCTTGTTGAGGACAAAGAACGCTAGGGACAATGGTAGTTTAGCCGATATAAATCATATCTTGATGGCAGATTGGTTGTATCTCCCAATGATCTGTTATTGCAAAATATAAATAAGGTTTACCATCGAGCAAGGATTTTGAGTTCTCAAGAAGGGGGAAGTGGGGAGTCTTGATCATCATCCATCATCATATCAGATGAGGCATAGTTGATCTAAAACCAACGTAAATAAAGTTTCAAAAGTGTCTATGTCCTGGTAAGCATTCCATCCTTCCCCCTCACCTTGACAGGACAGACAAATCTGTTCTGCTGACAGCCCGTTTATGAATAAAGGGGACTAAGTGCGCACGCCTCAGTCCTAATTCTAACAGCCATTCGTCACCCCATCTCGGCTGTCGATATCTCATAACGATCTCCACTCAAACCATGAATGTAAGTGGAGACCCCCAGCCAATCCAATCACCTCATGATTCAGTCTATGTCTGGGCGAGGGTTTTACATTACTCATTAGACTTTATATCTGGAAATGAAATCATTGGAACCTGTTGGATTACAAATTAGTTATTCTTTTTTTTTTTACTTTTTTGGAGAGAGTTTTTTTAACGTAGCTACCCGATTATAAGAGCGGACTCGTTTTATTGTCAACTCTGTAAGATACTTCAGTATTCTATCATAAGGAAGTAGCTACTTTGTTCTGAACCATGTCCCTTATCGAACCCTCAGTCGTCACCACTACCCCCGCGTGGGTTCTCACGGGCCAAACAGGCTCAGGAAGCCTTCAGTTTGTAGAGAAACACAATCTCCCACCACTAGGAGATGAAGATGTCCTTATCAAAATCCACGCTGCATCGTTGAATTACCGTGAGCTCGCCATGGCAAAGGTAAATCCAAGCTCCATCATCATCATCACCGCTACTACCTACCTACCTATATCAAGCCCGAGCTAGTGAAGATAACACGAGTCTCAAACCTTATTTTTACTTTCACTTTCACTTTCAATTAAATTTATCCCCTCCCTTAAACTCACTTCATCCTAGGGTAGTTTCAACCTCTCTATCAAAGAAAACGTTGTACCCGGTTCGGATGGCGCGGGAACGGTTGAAGCCGTTGGATCCCGCGTGGGTGAAGAATTCGCAGTCGGAGACCGAGTCTGCACCCACCTTACGGCCCACATGCCCCCCGATGTCCCCGCGACCTTTATAGATATCTGTACTGGCCTGGGCCAGATCATCGATGGTACACTCCGTCTGTATGGCGTATTCCATCAAACCTCGCTGGTCAAAATGCCAGCCAATCTCACCTTCCCGGAAGCTGCAACACTCACATGCTCAGCTCTGACTGCCTGGAATTCCCTCTTCGGGATTGAGGGCAAAGGACCCAAAGAGGGAGATGTAGTGTTAGTTCAAGGAACGGGAGGTGTTTCTATTGCCGCGTTGCAGGTATGTCAACATTCTCTAAAAGCTTGTTTTGTTTTCTTTTGGGGGAGGGACCCCCAATGAAGGCAGAGGGGAGGGTTCGTCTTACCATCACACTCTACATTTTCCTAAATCATGAAGTCATAGTTTGCCCTTGCTTCTCAAGCAACAGTGATCGCGACGACGAGCTCTCCGGAAAAAGCGGAAAAATTGAAAGCCTTAGGTGCCCACCATGTAATCAACTACAAGACCACGCCAACTTGGGGAGAAGAGGCAAAGAAGCTTACGGATGGCGGCCGCGGTGTTGACCTCGTCGTTGACGTGGGAGGAGAGGGTACTATCACTCAGTCATTGAAGGCCGTGCGGCCGGAAGGAGTCGTGGCCCTTGCCGGACTCTTGGGCACAGGACAGGAACCCAATGTTCCCAGTATTATGGAAGGTCTAACACACCTGTGTATCACTCGGGGATTATTATTAGGAAGTAGGAGGCAGTTTGAGGCGATGAACCGCTTCATTGAGAAGATGGATATTCGGCCGGTTTTGGACGAAAGGGTGTTTGAATTGCATGAGGTGAAGGAGGCGTATGAGTACATGATGGCACAGAAACACTTCTCGAAGATTGTGATCAAGATCGCGTAGGTGGGAAGCCATCTAGACACAGGTTCCTTAGGGTGTCGAATACCTAGTCGGTCTATATTTACGAAGTACCAGTTAAGTATATATATAATCAACCAAACTATGTCATACATCCATGGATACATTGGCTAGATAAACTACCTATACAGGTAAGGAGAGACCGAGGTTGGTACTACCACTTCTTTTTTTTCCTCGCCATTTCCTTGCCCTCTTTCACGCCATTTAATAAACAGTGATAGCAGCATTTCCACTGCTCTGATAACCCTCCGTCGCCACAATTTGATAATTATGCGCCCCGAGATTCATACCCAAAGACGCCCACGCATTGAAATGGTTTGCTGTGGTTACAGAGCCCCCAGAACGCTTAGACTGACGAACAGACCAGTACTGGGTGAATGTCGCAGTACCGATGATCGATGGCGCATTATAGCGAGTCGCAGTGTAGATATCGTACGTAGCACCATCCGAGTACACGGTCCCGCGATGGGTACCCCCACTGCCGGGGTTGTAGGTTCCGTACGACTCAACAATGTAGTACTCAATTAGAGGGTTCTGGGTCCAGCCGTAGACGGCAAGGTAGCCGTTTCCGCTAGGGTTGAAGCTGCCGCCGTAGGAAATTGTTCTGGATGGAGGTGGGGTTAGATAAGTTGGTTGGTCTTAAACATCTCAAGGAGTATAATAGAGTATGTGTGTGTGTGTGTGTATGTACATGTGTACGTGTGTGAGAGAGAGGGTGAAGATGATTGATTACCTACCTGGCACTTCCGGGATTCCAGCCCTTTCCGCCGACAAAGTTGCCCACGTTGGACCATTGGACACTGTAGGAGCCTCCAGCGCCATTGGTGTAGGTTACACTACCGCCACCATCGGTCCAGAAGGAGTAGTAGTAGCCATTGCTCCAGCCGGTGGAGCTAGGGGTAGATCGTTCGAAGAGAAGGGCCGCCTCATTAGGAGTGCGCTCCTCAATAGCTTGTTCGACGGGGGCAGCAAAGGTTTTCAATGCTGCAGAGCAAGCAAGGAGGAAGAGGGTTGAGAATGACACCATCTTTGGCTTCTTTGTCTTTGCGTTTTTCTTACTATTTGGAGAATAGATAATTGAGCACGATCTGGAAGAATAGTAGATGACGTGGAGAGCAAGCGTGGGGACATCCGTGCTTTATATACCTGAGTTCTATCCTAATGAAGAAGTCTAAGTAAACACCAAACATATGGATAGACTAGAATAGTTTCTTCTTCTTCTTTTTTTTTCTTTGAAAACCAATTCAGCCTGATCGGTTGTTCAACGTCTCATCTCTGATGAGGGGCACGACAGCGAGTGGTATCACGTCATTAAGCCCGAGGTAAAGATTTCGAATCATGTCTAATGAATTGAATAAGCTTCGGCTGAATCGCCATTAAAAGAATGATCGTAAATATTAAATCCCACTCATTTGGTTGGCGGGGAATTCATGTGCCGAATCCGAGCTATACAGACGCAGACGCAAACAACTCGTTACCCCAGCTATACTATTCTTAAATAGCCTGATTTCCAACTGAGCCCCCTTCTCCTTTCCCCCATTGATGTGACCCCTCCTATTACTCTTGGCAAAACGAGCCCAAAAGCAAAGAGAAACACCCGAGAGAGGAAAAGAAGTGCTTGGCAAGAAGCTTCTCCATGTCTCATTGCGGGGAAAAAGGTTAAGGGGAAAGGGGGGGAAAACAGGGGAAACATAGGCTGAATTCTTTCCTCCCGTTGACTTCGCAGTGGTACTAAGTATCTTCATCTCAAATTAGCCTCTTCGGTCTTCAAGCACACGCAGAAATCTGGCTAATTGTGGCTCATCAGTTGAGATTCAATCACCTTTTCGTATTCGAAACGGTCCCAGCAATTTAGCCTCCGAGCCAGTTAGAAACCATGCCAAGAGCATTCTGCACGGTTCTGCAACAGATTATTAGGTACTAGTTAAGCACCTAGTTGATCCAGAGTCGCATTCCCAACTCCCTTGACTGCAGGTTTCATTTGGACTAGGCAATTTCGGTAACAAAAACGCCACATGCGGGGGATTATTATCCGGGGTGACAGCAAGTTGCCTGATTACGGCTCCTTGGCTCCTTGTGTTCCTTGGGGGGCTTCGCTTAGCTATCGCTTAGCTATGGGCCTCGTATCTTTTATACTTTTATACATATTAAGGATTAAAGTTAAGGGGGGGAGTTACCTTCATATTTGACTAGGATTGTGAGGAGTATTGCGTTGCTTTTCGTCCCAGATTGCGGTTTCCCAAATTGAAGGTCAATTACACAAAAAGAAAGATGGAAAAAGAAACTGGTATAAAAGGATAGCAGAGTGTTGATTTCAGCATCAATCAACCCCAACCCCCGACACCCAAGTCTCAATACGAGCTGCCTAGCCGCAATCCTATTTCGTTTTTTAGAGAGATTCCCACTAGAATTGCTTCATATTAAACTCTGCTTTCCGAGGTTATTTACTCATGAGTAGCCTCGTAGTCCCCAGACTCCTCACAAATTAAAGTCTTGTTGACACACAACCATCTCCACGCGTGGAGTTTATATGAGTGGTATCGATCAATACACGGAATGGTGAAAAGTGTACACAAGAGAGACCAGGGAGAGTAAACACCCATAGGTATGTACATATGTACCGTACGAAGTAAAAGCATCTGTATTGGGATCACACAACGCATTTTCTTAAATCTCTCATCAATTCACCAGCTTGGATTTTGTAATATTATAGGGATAAGTTGTGACAAACATTTTCCACTTTGTTCGAATCTGAATCAAGGTAGTAACATTCTAAGCTAAGCTACTACATTTAACTAGAAGCATTGGGTATCACTTTACTCCAATGTGCTTGTGAAAGGAACTAATATTCGTTCACAGCCTTGTCAGCCCACAGCTGAAAGTAATAGTGGCTCGGTTTCAGGTACTGAATAGCGCTGACTAACTTGTATGGTTGGACAGCGTAGGTTGATGGAGTTTCTCTTGCGAATGGGCGACTATTCGATAAGCCTCGATGTAACTGGCATGGAGGTTTGTTCACCACTTCTGATAGCCCCGCTGGGTAAATTTGACATCAAGGAGGAGTC
Organism: Aspergillus haitiensis; assembly: GCA_027569155.1. Lineage (NCBI taxonomy): Eukaryota > Fungi > Ascomycota > Eurotiomycetes > Eurotiales > Aspergillaceae > Aspergillus > Aspergillus haitiensis. The sequence continues at coordinate 196,935 of JAPDEO010000009.1, read as the reverse complement.
GATATAGATGTGGGCTAAGCTTAGTGTGTCAGAAGTATTTCAGGTGTGATAGCACAGTTCTAGGGCATTTTAGAGTATAGCCGTGGGGTGTAATGGATGAGAGGACTATTTGGAAATAGAAAATGCCTGAAATTCCACCCAGCATAGTGATCGCTTATTGGTGCGTTGGAAATTATGCACCATCCGGATTAGCTTGGTAGGAAGTGATCGGGTTGTCCAAACAACATTCGAATGCGCAAGTCGAGGACATGGCACATTGCATCTAGCTTGTGGCAATTTTCCTGGTAATCAGTCACTGTCACCTGCGTCAGAGAGATCCAGTGGCTGTGTACTCCGCGCAACTGTGCTAGGATTCTGGCTAGTGGTATGTCGCCGGTTAGTCGTGGAGGTTGAGGTAATCGCTCGCTCCCCTACAAATTTATCTCCCGGCCATGGGGCTCTACACACAGGACACTGCTCTGCCTGCTGCATCCGAAAAAAATTGCGTACGCAGTTATTGTGCAGTCGTCCAGAGCAGTTGCGATTCCCACAGCGTTGGCCCTATTGATCCATTAGTCATGACGGCGCTATGATATGCAAAATATCCCTACTTACAACCGTGATGATATCTTTGCATGCAGCACAGAACTTGATTTTATTGGGCCTTTGGGCGTCCTCGGCATCGTCATTGTATGTTGCGACCAGCCACCCGCGCAACTCCATCAACCCACGAGGGCTCAAACTATAATACCCTTTCCGGCTCTTCTCCATCCACCCTTCGTTAACAAGTTGGCTCATAACTGTCTCTGCTTGCGTCATGCTCAGTGATTGGGCTGCGCCACCCTGAGTCTGCTGAGTGGCTGCCCCCGATTCGCGCCGATTCCCATCTCCAGACGACGCCTTCGCTAGTTGTATAGCTTCCATAGAGCTAACTACCATCGCCTCGGAATATCTTGTATTGTTTGAATCGAACATAGCATCAAGCACACGCTTAACAAATGCGATCTCGTCCGCGGTGTGCATAGTCGCAAGCTGGGTAAGGCCATCGCTCGTGGTATTCACTAGGGCATATACTCGTTCGGGGGGCGTCCCTGAGGAGTCATTCGGGTCTAGCTGCGTTTGGTGTAGAGTACTTCTAATTTCAAGGTCGAATGGTGAGATCGCTGAATTGGCCGCATCGATGTATTGGGAAAGATGATCTTGTGTGATTTCATCTTTGGAGATGGGTTGACCCTCTATGACTCCGAGATTAGAATTAGTAAAGGCCTACGTTGATAATATGCTTCATCCTCAGGCAAAAATAACACATACCGCGTACGGAAAGAATGGCTGCCAGAATAGGCTGAGCCTCCTCAAAAGTCATTGTGGAGCGGCTCATGAAGGCTTGTAGAAACGCGCGATTGCTATCGTCGTACACATCGCCGTTAATTCTGTTCGCCATTCTGAGGGATATATTCTTTGATTCCCAGATATAGAGATGTTGTGCTACTCAAGAAATTTCGGGGAAAGCTAGGAATGGAGATACTTTTGGGTGCGGGGGAGAGCCTGATGGAGAAGAGGGGCGACGCGACGGACGCGCCAAAAGTTGGATGCCAAGCCTATATCTTTGTCTTTGTCCGACATATATCGCAAACAATAAAATGGATCATCATTATGAAGCTTTCTAATTCACGTAGGTTATTTGTATGATTACTAGTTGAATGTTACCTCTTAACATCTACAAGGTACTAGAGCATGCCACAATCTTTGATGCCATTACCATCACAAGCTCGCCTTGATATCATAAAAAGAAAAGTAAAAAGTACAGCTGACAAGTGTCACTCTCCATAACGCCACATATGGAACACAAAATCAAGAAGAAATATGACCACAATTTAGAATCTGCGCCTTGTCGGTTCCGGACTAGGACTGCGAGTGACACTTCTTGCGTCCCTGCCCCGTTCCTTAAGCCACTTCTTTGTGCTCAGGCGAAGCTCCCTATCAAGCTCATTACTTGGATCTTTTCGGTGAATAAAGTTGCAGAATCCGCCACGAACACACCCCTCACCGCTGTTTAATCGACAACAAGCTTCTCGAAAATCGGTAACGGGTGATAGTTCACAGTATATAGGTCGCGCCGCATACCAACGGGAATTGAGCGCATCGCAGGCGGCTTGAGCATCTTCCTCGTACTTGAATCGTGCATAGACGTTGCCGATGAGATCTAAAAGGAAACATATTAGATTCAGCGCGACTCGCAGGTGTCAATCACCCTTCAAGGGAAAGTGGAATTTCAAAGGGGCTAAACGGAGGGAGGATTAACTTACGGTCATTGTTATTATCACAAACCACTAATTCCTCTAGTTCACCATACTTGCACATTTCACACCAGACATCCTCGTAGAACGCATCAAAATGGTTTTGCAGTTGACTAGGGTTCATCTTATTTTTCGGGTCATAGGCGGGATTTTGGTACATGTTCGGCATGAGGATTGTCTGTGAGTACGACGGCTTGACATGTTTTCGAGAGCATCTATCACCGTGTCTGCAAGCGCCAATCTTATAGTAGAATGAGCAGTTGACCTTGTCTTGCTCCGTACCAAAGATCGAGGCGAGATAGTTAGCCATTGCGTCTGTTTTAGAAGAGTGCTCTGGTGAATTGAAAGAGATGCCAAATATGGATAAATAAATCGGGTAGGTGTTGCCTGATCAGAGAGGATTCAAAATTATATTTGCGGCCAAGAAAGGAGAGTGAAAGAGAGATGTCAGTTGTCCCCGTTGAATCTCCAGTTCGTGCAATTGCAGATTCTGGAGAGCTCAATCAGGGCGGCGGCGATTAGCGCTGACTAACCATCCCCAGGAGAGCAGGCAGCTATTAGTGCCTGAGGCAAATTCATCGCCACAATAGAAGCTTCAAGAAATCGTTATTACGTTCACAACTAATTATTTACTTTCAAGAACCTACCTAGGTCCACAGGTTTGCACACTAGCCTGGAGTGCTTCATGTCGAGTTGCTCATGGTAGACTGTAGAATTTATCACCACTAGCTGAGGCGAGATATTACTGTTATTTCATTCGATTTGGTAGCGAAGCTCATGCGAAACCATCCCTCGAAAGCAACCCTTCTTAAGCAACATCAGCTTAGAAAAGGGTGAGATTTATATGTTGGATCATATTCCAATTTTCAAGTCTTTTGTTAAATGTTACAATGATTTGCATTGCTTCTTCTCTCGATGATGACGAGATGGGGCTCATTCACCAATCTATCCCAAATGACTTCCTCCACGATGGAGACAAGAATCTACTCTAAATATGTTCCACATCGGCAGGAAGAAAGCGAAAGATATTATCATGACCGTCATTGGAATCCGCAACGGTAAGAAGTACTTTGAAACTTAGATCATATACTCACCTCATATACAGTCGTTCTCCTATTATATTAACTTGATGAGTTTGAGCCATAGCTCAAAACTATAACTTAGAATTCCGCTTCTGCAGGACACCCAGTCCACTCACATCGATCTCAGGCTGAACACCACGCACTAAATCTGCCACCACCTTTCCTGTACCCAAGGACAAGGAGATTCCCCAAGGGCCATGGCCAGAAGCCACGAACACTCCTCCTTTCTGATTTGCTTTCATCCCACCACCCAGCAATGTATCATGCACACGCGAGACGTAGGGCACACCACGTTCAGCCACAGGACGGAAACACAATCCCTCTCTGACAAACTCCAGATCATTGATATTCTGGATCTCTTCCATTGCCTCGGTTGTTCCCTTAGCCAATCTACCCATGAGACGTATTGTCACCGCTTTAAGCCTCTCCATCTCCTTCTTGTCAAAGAACTGCTTTGTGTCCTCTGCTCGGTCTGGTACGGGTATTGTGGTGCTGTTCAAGCCGGCAATATAAATCTCACCCCCTTCTCGAGAGAACATCTCAGGGCTGAATCCACATGAAGGTGGGTGAGTTGTAAAGACAGCGTGGCTGCGTCCCCCGGCCTTTTGCTCGTGTTCAAGTGTGTGTCTAGGTGAACGGAGGACAAGAGAATATCCCGCCAATGGATTTATGGAGATGGCGGCCTCCGATGAAGGGAATAACTCCTGAAAGACTCGTGGGGTCCATGCGCCGGCGCAGATAACCAAGTTCCTGCATGGAATTGTGGACTCGGCCTTCGTGTCGATATTCACAATCTTGATACCCGTAATGGCTCCAGTCTGCTTGTCCGTGACAAGGGAGGTAGCTCTACTAGGTTGGTGAAGATTGACGCCACGTGCAAGGCTCTGCTCCATGAGAAAATGACTCAGTCTCAATGGATCACTAAATCACCGTTAGTACTCTTGATACTTTAATTAGATATATTATATGTCTGGACGGCCGCTTACACCTGAGCCACGGTCTTTCCATCACTTATCAGCTCCACTGCTGTCTTCTTCTGCTTTGTCAACCATTCTGGCCCCTCTGTTAGAATGGGCTCCTGGGTGGCAGTCTCAGCGCGACTGGTTCCCGTTCGTAACCAATCATCCCCACGAGCGCTGCCTTTGCTTGCATCGGTTGATCCCAGACTCAATGCAGTGCCCTCCATGTAACCCCACCTTTTAGCCCCATTATTCGCAGCAGCAAGAGAGTTGTGCAGGTCAAACGAGAGCTTTGCTAGTGGTAATACTGAGGATTCAAACCAGTCCTTTGCAAGGAATCCGGCCGCATATCCAGACGCAGAATTGAATAATTGCGAAGAAGATTCAACGATATGGATGTCCTCCGCTGGTTGGGCTTCGGATAAGTAATAGGCGATAGAAGCACCTATGATTCCTCCTCCCAGGATAACTGTAGACATTTGTGTTATCTTAGGTTCTTAGGTGGTATCTGCTTATCAATAAATGGGACAGAGATTGACCCCACTTGCAACAGAGAGAATACGATCCGTCTGCGCCTCAGTTCAGGCAATTCGAGGTAGTAGAAGAATACAGAAAATATTCGTGGGGGTTCAATAACAGCTTAAGCTTTAGAACCCAAATAACGAGGTTCAAAGGAGAGAAGGTCTAGAATAGAGGCCCTCACGACTGAGCGCACACGCAGAGAGACTTGTTGGCCGAGCCGGCGCACCGAAGGAGATCCACAGTGGGGGTCAAGAAGAGCTCGGAAGCCAAACAAATGACGTGGGTGGTGATATTGTTGTGAAAGCTGGTGGAGGTCGGCCATGGCGTCCAATGATAAATAATTCCAAGATATTGATAAGGTACTACTTAACCTTCGCCTTAAGGTACGAAGGTATAATCGCCCCTCAGTCCAAGGTCTTTATCACAATCATCCAGCTGCGTTTTTTTTTTTTTTCTCTTTTGAAAGTTTCTACGGAAGTTCGCAACACAACAAGCCCTTTGAGACCCTCAGAAAGTATTAGTGCCTTGTCTAATATTGCGTTCCCTGTAAGGTCGAGTTCGAAAGCGCCGTGAAGCGCTCCCGTGCAGGAGCTAAATATAGCCCTCCTAGAATGAACGACATACCAATTCAAATTACTTATGTCCTTGAATCAAACTTATAGCATTGTATTAGGCTTTGTATGATTTGTCATTTTCCCCTCATTACTTCTCGGGCCGCTTTACAAAAGCTCACTAGGATAGTAAAATATTGAAGAAAAAGGTTCTTTCTGTTGTTGGAAGAAATGATCAAAGTAAGCGTATATCACTCCTGCACTCTAGATAATATAATCTATTGATCTCATCATCCAGCTTGTATTGAGAGCCACATGACGCACCAAGGCTCATTTCATTGTCTTGATGAGGACTTTCACTATCGTACCTACCTACCTACCTACCTAGTAGGTACCTATCTTCTAGCTCCCCACTTATATTCATTTGACTTATCAACACGGTTATCCAGGGATGACGGTACATAAATTTTGCCCTAAAATTATCAGGTAAGTTATAAGGGACGCCCCTCTTGCCTGTAATACACACTATCTTATATGCAATGGAACCCCCCTAGGGCATTATTAAAGTGGATCTACAAAAGAGGAGTATGACCTGGGCTTCAATCCATTTACTACCCGCGACTGCCTTCAATAACTACATATTTTAACTAATGGACATATTATCCCCGAATAATTCAACATTGTCAATGCGAATCTTTTTCAGCATTTCTTTCCTTGAAGACACGGGTAGAGGCATCCCAGCGAGTAATTAGGACATATTCTGTCCTCGCTACAATAAGTCAATGATGGGGGTGCTTGGGGTATCTTCCAAGGGGTCTAACATCTCACATGTTTGATCTGATATCATACTTTGGACCTCCTACACCGTGGGAGCTTAGCTGGGATCGAGACTCATGGAAAGCTAGCTAATATATTACTTGACTATTCGAAGCTGTTTCTTTCTAGTATGTGAGAGTGTGATGAAGTGCCTCTGTGGAGGCTGAGGGAGTTTATCTACTAATCCAATTCTTTCATTTAGATCTTATATAAAATTTGTAAACTTCTCTAAAAATGGTGTTTGGGTGCTGAGTTGGGGATACTTTAATTTTTACATTGGTGCAGTAGACAAACCCGCACTCTATATATAATATTAATCTTAAGAATAAAGATGCAGGTAATAGTTTACGAAATAAAAAGGCAAATATACATGATATATTGTATGGATAAAAATGTTGTAAATGCAAAAGGGCAATATTGTCGAAATTATGAGGGGACCCAACGTCATATTCCCGAAAAGAGGTTAACCCCACGTCCCCTCATTTCACCTACCTTACCTAGGTAGATTTACATCATCCTCCATCCAAACTCCCAAACCCCCCTACCGAATTGACCTTTCACTGAGGGAAAAAGAAAATGTCGAAGACCATTATTGTCACTGGCGCCTCAAGAGGTAAATACATTATTCCCCGAGCTCAATCACAACACCAATCTGTGTAGTTAACTGACCCTGTTGAATTTTGCAAATACACAAAGGCATCGGTCTTGCCATCGCGAAATATCTCCTCACCGCACCACAATCCCACAACGTCGTCGTGATTGCTCGTAGTGTCGAGCCCCTCCAACAGCTCAAAGAACAATACAACTCCCAGGTCGCTGTCCTGAATGGCGATCTTGCCGATTTCTCCCTAGGCCAGAAGGCTGTCGATCTCGCCCTAAAGACTTTTGGTCGTCTAGATGGAATGGTCTTGAACCATGGTGTACTAGGACAAGTAGGCAAGATTGCCCAAGCGGATGTGCAGCAATGGAAGCAAGGCTTTGATGTCAACTTCTTTAGCTTAGTTGCCTTTGTGAGTTTTTTTTTTTCTTTTCTTTTCTAAAGTGTGTTTCTTTCCGCCTCCACCTAGCCTTCGGCGGGTGGAGAATTAAAGTTACGGCTATGGATATGCAGGCAAGAAAGAATTAAACACTAATATCCTTTAGGTCACTGCCGGTCTTCCTGCGCTTCGTGAAGCCAAAGGCAAGATAATCTTTACATCGTCGGGTGCGTCGGTGTCTGCCTACAGGGGTTGGGGTCTTTACGGCTCGACAAAGGCCGCCATGAACCACCTTGCTCTTAGCTTAGGAGAGGAAGAACCCGATGTGACGACAGTATCTGTCCGGCCTGGAATGGTAGACACAGAGATGCAACGCGAGCTCCGGGAGGATCATGCCACAACATTGGAACCTCAGGTGCATGCTAAGTTTACTACAGTGCATAAGGATGGAAAGCTTCTTAAACCTGAGCAGCCGGGTCATGTCATGGCTAAACTTGTGCTAGATGCTCAGAAAGAGTTAAGTGGAAAGTTCATCTCGTAAGTTTTTCATTATATTTTCTTTTTCTGCTACTTTTTTTTACCCTTTCAAGGCTAAAAATCAACTAGGTGGAACGACAAGATTCTCGAAGCGTATCAGGGATAATTGTAACTATCTCAAGAGCCTGAATCTATTCCGCAAGTCAGTATATAGACAATCAATAAGTATAGACCAAAATTTGCAAGATGGTGTAATTGATCAGCCGAAAGATGAAAAGCAGGTACATTTTAGAAGCATTAGATGCAAAGCACCTTCATACTTAGCATGGAATGTAGTTTGTTCATCACAAAATAAGAGAAATAAAAATATGAAAGTTGTAGCCGTACCTATTTAGGCATCCACAGTGAAAGCTAAGTTCACTTTTTCTTATGTTAGGCCGCGGAAGCAGTATACAACGTCCTGTCTCTACTTTTTTTCTGGTCAGCAATGAACAGAATATATAGTTTTCAAGGCATAGTAGTGATCAAAGGGAAATATATCAGTAGTCCGTTTGGCTTGGACAGTGTACGTCACCATAGAATGGTCTGATAGGGGCGACAACAAGGTTCATCATGGTAAAATGGGCAGAAGCAGGTAAAGATGAAGGCATTGGGGAAGCATACCATAATTGTTAGAACCAATTAGCAAAGCTGGCTACTTTTTGTGTTAAAAAATGAAGTCGTGTCCGCATTATGGACTCATCCTGTGTGTGTGTGAAGGAAAAGCAAATAGAAGAGGAAAAAAAAAATTCAAGCGAAAGATAAATGAATGCTGGGTTAGGCGGTAGAATTCTGCCTTTCACATCTTTGGTTGTTCCGTTCCGCGTCGAGTCCGCATCAAGGATATAATATTCGCGATCTAGAAGCAAAGCACCTACCCCTCAGTAAACCAAACCAAGAGACGCGGTGGAATATATCCCGCTCTTCCTGAAAATCAGATCGCGCAGTGTGCTCTGACAGATAAATCCACTAAAATATCAAGTATTCCTGCGACTCCGCCATGTCAGACCGAGAATTTAATTGTAAGTTTTGCCTACATAATTCTTGGCGGTCTACAATAAACTAACCTGAGTTTTGATAGCGAATGATGACCTGTCGCTTCCCAAAGGTACGCTCTACTATTACCAAGCTTTATAACCGGGATATATCCCTTCCAATAAACTTTGATACTTTTGGCAAATCATCTCCTCATCAGTTACCTAGCCCTTCCGACGGGGGTCAATTTCATTATGCGCGTCATGGACTAATTAAACTGTACAGCAACGGTACAAAAAATAATCACCGAGATTCTTCCCCCCTCCTCTGGCCAGGTATTTTCCAGAGATGCTCGGGACCTGCTTATGGAATGCTGTGTCGAATTCATCACTTTAATTTCTTCCGAAGCCAACGATATTAGCGAGAAGGAGGCTAAAAAAACAATCGCATGTGAACACGTGGAGCGGGCTCTGCGTGACCTTGGATTTGGCGATTACATCCCAGAAGTTTTGGCCGTGGCGGAGGAACATAAGGAGCAGTTGAAGGTACGTTGCATCACGTTTGGGATGTTAATAGACATCAACTGACATGTTTCCCTGCAGTCACGAGAAAAGAAGCAAAGCAAGATGGAGCAGAGCGGCCTTTCCGAGGAAGAGCTTCTACGCCAGCAGCAGGAATTGTTTCGTTCCGCAACAGAAAAGTACCATGCGGCCCCCGAGTGAAGAGCCGCTCTGGGATCTCTGCTTGACTAAGAAAAGCTAATACGGTCGGACTCGTGCTGGTCATAGAGGAATTCGGACTCTGGAGTTTATTGCTATAATTTGATTATGAGAGGAGAAAATTTCGGAGTTCCTGGAGGTTCTGTGCGTTTTTAATCGTCTTGAATAAGAAAACTTTTCTTTTGAGTTTTTTCTTCGCACCTATCTACATACGATATATAAACCCTCCTAGTCGTGATGGGCTTTTAGGTTAGGGTTTCCATAGAATCTGGGGGCATATCCTTCGACAACTCATTCTTCAACTTCTGATGAAGATGTTGTCGCGTTAGACTCTAGCGACCAAAGGTTGTCAGACAGAGACTACCTTCAACAAGGTGTTGTTAGAATTTTATTAGGTTGTCACTAATATTTATCATCTATTACTTTAATAATCCTTTTTTGTATAAAAAAAAATTACTATCAAAGAAATCGCTGATATCTTCGTCAGGCAGACTTCTCGTATAGTTGAAAGTTGAAATGAGCCGTGACTGCGCTTAACCCGATCTGGCCTCCGCCCAACCTCCCTGCGCGCGCAGTTGCAAGCACCGCGGAATTGACAAGCTCCGTCCCTCTATTACAGCCTGTGACATATTTCCCTTGATTCCATCACATTGGACCTTTCAGAATGCCTCCATTCAAGGATGAGCATATTTTGGTATGCTCTCTATCTTCTTTATTTCTTAACTAATTATCATAACCTTCTCACCAATGGCCAACAAGCGTACTAATTTCTCCTACAGATAATTGCGCCAGGATCGCAAGTGACCCTGGCGCAACTGGGTCTCCCAGAGTCTTTTACACCCGCACGATATCGCTTTCCGACGCGGATGTTTCCCAGTGAAAAGAAGGGAGAATACGAGCCTTATAAAATCCGCGAGAGGCGCCAGGAGGTGAAACCCAGCAATGGTACCGACGCGCCCAAGGAAGACGTGGATATGAAGGATGCCGAACCCACCGCACAAGAAGGCGCAACAAGTACTGAAAATGCCCCAAAGACCGAAAGTTCGGATCAAGACGCCAAAGCAGAGACTACCGGCAACGCAGAAGATAATGGCGAAGCCAGTCAGCAGCAAGTGGAGGAGATTTTCTACGAGGAAGATGTAACATCTGATGAGGGGGCAGTCTACCCTATGGAGAATGGACGTATTGTCGACTGGCCTTGCTTTTTCGCTCTCCTGACACATGTTCACAATACCCTTAGCCCACCTTTTCACACACCGATCATGCTTATCGCCGAGCCTGTCTGGTCAGCACGTGACAGAGAGACAATAACTCAGTTTGTCTTTGAAAAATTCAAAACGCCTGCTTTCTGCCTCATGGATTCAGCTCTGGCTGTTTGCTATGGCTACGGCACATCGACTGCCACCGTGGTGGATGTTGGGAAAGGGAAGGTGGATGTTACTGCTGTCACAGATTTTCTAGTGAACGAGCATGGCCGGGGCATTGCACTCGAAGGCTGTGGTGGCGACTACATTACTGAGCGCCTTGTTGAGCTGTTGGGCTCAAAGGGGTTCACACGCAACATGTGCGAGCAGCTTAAGCGGAGCAACATCACAGAAATTCTACCCCAAGGAACACCACTACCAAGGGCAGCAATTACAGCACGACAGGGTGCCGCCCTATCAGGATCCACATCCACAAATGGAGGGGCTATAGATCCTTCCAATGCTTCATCTTCCCTTGAGGGTGGTTTGACTGTCAATGGCAACGGTGATGCAGATGATGACGAAGGGGTCTTAGATGTAGCGGCTATTGTTAGCGGAAATACTAGCGAGTTCCTCGCTAATCGTGAAAAGGAGAAGGCCGAAAAGTCTTCAAAGAAGGGGTCTTCTGATCAAGCTGCTAAGCCTGTCCGCCTCCCTAACTCCAAGAAAGAGAAGGCCACCTTCCAGTTTGAGGAGTTTGTGAGGTTGGAGCCGGAAAAGGACAGTCCCAGTGGCCCTGGACGCTTTATCCGTCAGACAAGAGATATTGAAGTTGGTGTTGAGCGCTTCCTTGCAGCTACACCGAAAAAGAATACAGGAGATCGCCTATCGAGCGGTATTTTCGACGATATTGCTACTCAGATTCATCATACTATCCTTGCTGTACCAGACGCGACAAAACGAAGTGACTTATGGGATTCACTAATTGTTGTCGGAAACGGTAGTAAGGTCAAGGGTTGGTCATCCCCTCACGTTCACTAGCAATTGAGTCAGAAAAGGGCCACCGCTAATTATTATAATTCAACAGGATTTACACAGGCATTGATTCAAACTATTACACAGAAATTCATCCTTTCGCCGTCCGGAACTATTTTTACATCAGAGATCCCTTCAAATTTCTCCACTCCACTTCCTACAGGTGGCACTAATACACCTGCCCCTCAAGGTCAACCCGGCCCCATGCACCACCCTGCTGGCCATGGCGTTAATCCCCTTCTTGTCGCTGCCACCCACAACAACCCCGCTACCGGAGGAGATCCATCATTGTCCCATCACCGATCTACTGGGCATTCTCAAACTCCCACCTCAGTCAAAACAGTCAAACCTCCCGAGTACTTTCCTGAGTGGAAGGAGCAGAGTAACCCGAACGCACCTGGCGCAAATACCTCAGGTCTTCCTGGTCCCGGCAACCCTGTTGCTCCGAGCGGAGGCCATGGAATGGAGGAGGCAGTCTTCCTTGGTGCTCAAGTTGCATCTAAAGTTATCTTTGTTCTGGATCAAGGTCTCAGCAAGGGCTTCATGACTCGTGTGGAGTATAACGAGAATGGACCTTCAGCAATTCATGAATATGTGATGTGATTTCATGATAAATGTTTTTCGTTCCCTTGATTTGGTAAGCTATTTTATAAGATCAGAAGGCTCAAGGAGTTCTCTCACACTTCAATCACAATCTACAATTTTTTATGACATTTTGAGCTTGGTTCTTTTTCCCCACTGCTTCGGTCTTCTCTATATCGATTTTAACTTTGAAATGGTTCTGTATTCTACTCAAGGGGCGTCCTTTTTTACTAGAAAAGCAAATCTGTCGCTGGATGCTGATAGGATAGTCGGAGTCTGGTCCAATTAACTAGTAGACATGGTATTCAATGAAATTCTTTCAAGCTCAAGGTCTTGATAGTCTCTAAGTCCCCCATCCTTCCCAGGCGACAATTTCGTCACGTGAAATTACTAGATTAGTAATCAAAGCGCGCGATCTCCAGGTAGGTAGTTCAAACAACTTCGCCACATCCTCATTAAAAGAGCGCTCATTCCTTTGTTGCCCAGATCTTGTACTGCTTGTTACAGTATCTCTATTATTTATATTTTCTAATAATGCCGCGCGCGGAGGCCGGATCCACCAAAGCAATCAGCAACAAGCTCAAGGCTGTATGTGTCCCTGGACCCGGAAGCATCAATTGAGATTAAATCACTAACGTCTAGCAGAAAGGCCTAGGTCGACTGCGATGGTATTGCCAAGCATGTGAGCGCCAAATGCGCGATGACAATGGGTTTAAATGGTGAGTATTTGCCTCCCACAGCGTCCGTCCACATCCCAAGTAGCTAATCATAAATGTTTTCTCCTCGTATAGTCATGTTCAGAGCGAGAGTCATGTACGCCAGGTGCTATTGATCGGCGAGGACCCAAAGAAGTACATTGAGGATTTCAGCAAGGAGTTTATAAATAACTTTTTGAATCTCCTAAAGACTACACATGGAGAAAAGAAGGTTCACATTAATCAGTTTTACCAGCAGGTCATCGCTGATAAGGAGGTACGTTTGATGTCGTTCTAGTCCGCCGTTTTCTTTTCTATTGCCTTTACAATATCTTTTGTTGAATGCTGATCCTAATAATGTGATCAATAGCATATACATATGAACGCTACAAAATGGAAAAGCCTTACGCAGTTTGCGGCGCATTTGGGTCGGGAAGGATTGTGTCATGTTGAAGAAACGGAAAAGGGCCTATTTGTTTCGTACATTGACCGAAGCCCGGAAGCCATGAGACGACGAGAAGCGATTATGAAAAAGGAAAGACAGGATCGCGGTGATGAGGAGCGAGAACAGCGACAGATTCAGGAGCAGATCGAACGAGCTCGAACGACTGCTGATAAGGCGGAAGAATCAGATCCAGAGGCAAAGATCCTGCAGCGAAAGGAAGGAGAAAAGGTTAAGCTCAATATTGGGTTCGGATCCAAACCGAGCGGCCAAGAAAAGACCGAACAGTCAGTGACACCGTCGCCTAATGGACTGGATAATCAGGAGGCTTCTTCGACGACGCCGGAACCATCCACTACTGCCTCCCCAGCCCCTGCTCCAGCAATGCCCAAAATATCCATGTCTTTTGGGGCTAATAAGCCAAAAAATGTGTTTGCCTCTGCTGCCAAGAAAAATCCTCTTGCCGGAAAGAAAGGGTCAGTCTTGGCTCCTCCTAAGAAGATGAGTGAGCAGGAAAGAATCATGAAACAGGAAATGGAGGCTATGGAGCGAAAACGCCTAGGAGGAGGTGGATCTGGGCCTAATGCCAAACGCCCAAAAGTATCATGAATCCACAGGAGACTACATTGAATTTTGCAGTGCCCTGCCCCCATTCCTAGGACCTCTCAGTTCCGATAGAGCTCACCCTAGCACTCCTAACATAATCTTGAGCAAATCCTTTTCTTCTCTAGTTAAGGTACAGACTCGGAAGGTTTATAACTATACCGCACGGTTGAGGATCTACGTAAACCACTGCGGTCGACTCAGATATCCTACAAGATCAGGATTTTTGAAATTACATTATCTATGATCACCTCCCAACTGTGGATTCAAATTCGCATCAATGACATTCAGCATGACTCAGTATATGTATCTAGAGCGGTTCGTAGCCACCTACATAGTTTCAGTATAGAAAATTAACCCACGTCAACCACGAGAAAGCAAGAGTTGACATTACAAATCTGAAATGCTCCTTGAAACAATATGATAGCAAACTAACAACTTAAACCGCCATTTAAGTACCATACACATCAGGTCCTCCACTCGATTATTTTCTGCGCATTACCTGAAGCCCCGTCACCTCCAAATTTTGTCCGCGAGGCTCTGAAGCTTTCCGCGGGGAATAACTAGATCTCTTTCTAGTTGGTTATTGGGATTCATCTCGCGGCCGGTGAATTTTCCGAATGGTATTCCCAGATCACTGGAAACATTTGTCTGATTATTTGCTTGGGTAATGCTAATTGTCTGAATGCAAGAAACCACGTTAGGTAATGCCCAAGTTCTAATAGAGTACTGTCAAGGAGACAATTCATAACGTTCGATAATAATTCGTAGGATATTTCGAGAGATAATCAAGGTAATAGCCACTTGTACTGATGAATTCCTTGTTTCCAACATCCTCGAGCCTCAAGTGTTAGTCTTTGAGATGATTCAGCCAATCCAATTTCAAGGACTGTTGTTATTGGTGTATTGTTAGTAGATAATACCCAACATTCATCAGCGTCTTTTCTCCAGTCTCCAACTTGGACAGTTGTGCTGCCGAGTTCGTCGTTCGTCTATTTCATTCTGTAGTCTCATCGCGTGAAAAATAGCGTAATCTTAACCACTGAGCTAAAGGAGACATCTAGATATCAACTTCCGCCGTAGGTTGATTTTTGGCTCATTTTCAGGCTGACATGATTCAAAGTAAACTCCACAGGTTCAGATTTGGCTGTGCCATGATATGGATCATAAGAATCATAAGACTCCATTATAGTAAAAGCCGGTCAGGATGATGATGATGATGATGATGATGATGGTAATTAGTCACAATCTGATTAAGCAGGGCAGTTGTGAGGAAGGAAGGTAAGTACTAAATTGGGGGTAGCGTTGATCAGGATTTGCCTGGAGCCTGGCGGTTCTTCTTGTTTGTAATAAAATATTCGGTTTATTATTAAATTACTTTTCCACCAAGCGGAAATTATCTCACAAAATGTCCTATTCTTTTTCTGAAACGAGGGTTTCACAAAAAAATGATTAAGAATAATTAATTAATTAATTAGGGTGCAAGGAACTGATCTCATTTAAATGAAGCAGCCCCGGTTTTACTTTATATTTTATTCCTGCCACCCTAGTGAAACAAGGGTCCACCGATCAGGGACTCAACTGTCTCACTTTCCATTGGAGAGCCTTAATGCTTTCTCTATCCAAAACGGTTTAAATTTCCGCAGATTAAAGGCAAATATGGCATGCCTCACTTCGAGTCATTCAGTCAATCCTAGGACCTTGGCACACAAGCGCTGCCAGTATCGGAATGTCTCAGGAGCAACGAGGCCCGAAGGCAAAGAATCCGCATATAATGACTCCACGACCTTCATTTTCCCAGTATTCTAATTGCATAATGAATAGGTAGCACATCAGTCATCCGCCATGCATATTTGGCTTTACGCATTTTCTTTGCTCTCTGCTGTGCAGACCGCTACCTCGATCCTCTCTACATCCCGGTTAGAGAAGCATGTAGATACATTGCAACTGACGCATGATTTTAATCCTGTCAAGGCAGCCTACTGGACGGGCTATCCTCATCACCGACGAACTCCATTTTCCGTCTCTCCAAATGGCCAAGCTGCCTACTTAGCATATCTCGATGCCAGTGAAACGGGTGTTCACGTTCAAAAACTGAACCCCAAGACATTTAAGGCAGTTGGGACTCCTTTTACCATCGCTGGCGGTAAGGAAGGTACGTGTTGCGTCGATATACGTCCCAAGTACTTAAATTAAAGACATGCTCATTAATTCCATACAGCTGGAGGACTTGTCGCCCACAATGATGGTTTCGCTCTCTTGACCAACGAGGCTATGCCTTCCGGGACTGCCAACGCGCCACCCGACAATACGCCTGTTCCGGTTCTCTACCGGTATACCAATGGGGAAAAAAGCTGGAAGACCTGGCTAGGTGGTCCTGGTGTCCACGCAGCTGACGGCCTGTCTGCGTCTCCTGATTTGAACGGGGATCTAGTCTACTCCGAGGAAGCCGGCATTTACGGCGCCTATTTTGTCGTCACCGATTACCAGGGCTGGGCATCTGGTCACTTTGGCGATAGCATTCAGTACGTAGGAAAGAATGGAAAGTTACTAGACATCGAGGGTGCATCTAGTTCGTGGGGCTGTAGCCACAACACCGGCATCGCCTTCGAAGCGGCTGACGAAGCCCCATTCGTGAGCATCTGTGCAGAAGACCAAGGGGCAATTTGGCTAAACACGAAGACCCAGGGAATGACGAACGATGGGGTCAAGATTTCTAATGAGAACACCATCAACGGCGGCTCGGGTGAGCCTATGGGTGGTATGTCTGGCAGTTACAGCGCCCTGTCCCGCTTCGGAAAGACAAAACGATATATCTTCGCGTGGACATCCCGTGGGGCCGTTGACCTGACAGAAAACACTTGGATGGGTAGTGGATACACAAAAGCAGAGAATCGCACCAACAACCGCAACGTCGCATTTGCCTTATTCTCCGATAAATACACCAAAATCGGACCACAGGCGACATCTGAAGTCGGGGCGGTAGACGGTGACAGTCAGGTCAATTGGATTACCCAGGGTGCGAATGATTGCTCGAATGTGCACGTCGCAAATTTTGGACCAATCAATGCTCTCGTGACATGGGAGGAGATCTCGGATCCCATCTGCGATTTCCTGGCTATGGGCTGTCGTGGAGAGTTTTCCGGGACATATTTCCAGCAAGTCAATCGGGAGGGGGAGATTGTAGGAAAGCCCATCAAAAGCATGGATACATATGTGGCAGGTGACATGGTCAATATCGGCCTACGCAGGATTTGCTGGCCGTATGTCCACATGGATTGGGACTTGTCGGAGGCTGTAAATACCTGGAGTACAGCTACAACCACAAGGAAGATTAGTTTTGCATGTATCAGTATCTAGATTTTTTTTTTTTTTTGGTGGTTATTGTTGTTTTGTATTTGGGGGTACAGAAATTCATTTCTTAACAAAATTTAGAATTCACTCACAGGTTACTTCTTCCATTTCTTCCATTCTGTGAGTGTAGTATGGGAATAAATAAGGGAAGCTCCGCACACTGGTATATATATATATCTTTCTTTCTGTAAAATTTAACATAAATCTAGCTGAATAACATATCTACAAGAAAATTAAATTACCTATCACTAAGCAATGATATATATATATATATATAAACAAACCAACATAGCTAAATTTCTGATCCAAAGATAAAGAATATATATTTAGGCTGTCGCATCAAGATGAGAGAGAGATCCTTGGATGAAGGTGGACGTGAAGAACAATTGGTTGTGTGTGGTGATCAAAGTAACCAGGAATAATATATAGGCAAAATATGGGCCACATATCATAACAAGCCCGGGTGGTCTAGTGGTATGATTCTCGCTTAGGGATTTAACCCAAGCATATCTGCGAGAGGTCCCGCGTTCGATCCGCGGCTCGGGCCTTGTCATATCTTTTTTATTTTTTATTATTTTAATTTTTTGTTATTATTACTACTACCTACTTACTACTACTTATTATTATACTTTTTGGTACTTTTCTTTCTTTCTATATTTATTCACAAACAACTTCGTTCTTCCAGTGTCCGTCCCCGCCTTTATCTATACTCTCATATCGATGAAGTGTGTGTGCCAGCTAGCTATCCCAACATCACCCGCTAACACCCACCGGAGTCTAGATCCGACCTCTTCAACCAAACATGGAATCTTATCACTCGGGAGATGATCCCGAGCCCAATATGCACGAATCGGGTACTACTACATAAGCGGCTCCCTCTCTATCTATATCTGGAGAGGAGAAAAGGAACACCCATGCGCTCCTTTTAACAATAATTCTAGGTACCTATCCACAAATCTCGTGCCCCCGAAGTCAGACAGATTCAATTAATTCGAGTCTTATCAGTACTCCTACTACTTCGAATCAACAATGGGCTCCGGTTCAACATCAACAACCCTTGCCTTTATCGGATGCGGTGAGTCACTTTAACTCTCCTTCGTCTTTACTCTTATCCTTATCTATGTCACTGCGATCTACTTATCTATCTATCTATCTATCCTTGGATCTCATCCGAGTGTGTACTCTAACTGGACTAGGAAATATGGGATCCGCGATCCTTAGTGGTCTTCTAGACGCTACTCGTCAACCAACGGTATCAGACACTACCGTAGATGATACGAACGGGACGGGGCGGCCCCGAATATCCCGTTTCATCGTTAATACTAAGACAACTGCATCGGCCGAGCGTCTTCGGGTCATGTTCGCCGCCGACGCGGACCGGGTACAGATCTATGCAGGGCAGAACGTGCGCGCTATGCAAGAGGCAGATATCGTTCTTCTTGCGTGCAAGCCGTTCCTGGCAGAGGATATCCTCCGCGAGACGGGGGTGTATCCGGCGCTGAAGGGGAAATTCGTGATTAGCATTATGGGAGGAAAGCCACCAAGTGATATTCGGGAATATATTCGCCTCAGTGCGCATGATAAACAATCTACAACATCCTCGGAGTTTGAACAGGGTCTACCGACTATTGTGCGAGCAATGCCTAATGTAGCTGCACGGCTGCGTAGGTCTATGACGATCATTGAGTTGGTGGTTGGATTACCTGGAGAGCTTTCTGAGATGTTGACGTGGATGTTTGAGCAGATAGGGAGAGTTAAAATTATAGAGAGTAACCTGTTTGATGTGGGGACGATGTTGGTAGGGGCAACAATGGCTATGATGACGGTACCACTGGAGGGGATTCTGGATGGATGTGTTGTAGAGGGGATTCGACGTGGGGAGGCAATGGAAATGATGGCGCAGGTGATGGAAGGAATGGGTGGTCTGCTTTCGAATGGGGTACACCCGGCTCTGCTGAGGGAGAGTATCTCATCACCTAGAGGGTGTACAATTCAGGGTATTCTAGCTGTGGAGAAGGAGGGTGTTCGTGGCACATTTGCTGAGGGGATGCTCAATGGGACAAGGCATCTGAGGAAATAATTTCGTGAGGGACTATGTCATTTTTTTCTTTACGGAAAAAAAAAAGTAAATAGAATAGACGGGGCAGATTGATCATGAAAGGGGGCCTGATTAGGAGGCATCGACTGGACTGTCTTTCCTTTTTTTTTTTTTTTTTCCAATTTCTTTTTTTCTGAAAAGACTGCTTGACCTACACGATTCACTGTAGATCGATCACACGACTACTATGAAGTGTAGCTAGGTAGGGGTGCGGGGTATCAAGCCGAACAAATAGTTGTCGGGATCCCTCCCGAAGGTGACATGTTTGCATGAATGATGATTTGTGTGTGATTAAGCTGACTTGACGTGACTAAAAAAAGGCAACTGGATAGTCTAGAGGTTTCGGAATTACCTGTTCAAAGCTAAAATGACCCTGTAGACTGGGATGTTAGATCTTTAGGAACACACTACGTGGCTTAGCGAGGTATAAACCCCTCACTCCCTGGAAGGATAAATAGGGTGATGTCGACGTCTGATAATCTGTAAGATGTACTGCAACTGGTTAGAGAAAAGTAAAACAACAGGTCGAGAAGATAAAACAAATTGAGAAAGAAAAACACGGAAAGGAAAGCGAAGAATGAACTCCAAGACCTTGTTGTGGTCCAAGCCTCCAGCAGTGCTCTCCTATCTAGGTCTTGGGCTAAGGTACGCATCTTCCTCGACTACACACCATGCTCTTCTTCTACAGCAGCCACCGGTGCGAAAAGTGTCACCTTTGGCAGTCCTGCCGAATAAAACCCTGGCCTACTCGGTCCTTTTCACATCGGTGATGTCATCGCCACTGCTGAAGCCTAGTTTACTGCTGCTAAAGTATGTGATTGAATCCAAGTCTTCATGGCTTCACCCGTCGAGAAACCCGATAATGAACTATCTCCTGCGTACGACAATCTATAGCCACTTTTGTGCTGGAGAAAATGAGCAAGAGGTTCGTAAGTCCGTCCAGGCCATGAAGGATCTCGGTTTTAAGGGCGTCATTTTGGGCTATGCTCGGGAGTCTATTGCCAAGATGGAGGATGTTGATCGGGAGATTGCGTCGGAAACTAGCAAACAAGAAGTGCTGGACCGCGCGATAGACGAGTGGAAAGAAGGCAATCTCCGCACCCTGAGGATGATTGGGAAGGGTGACTACCTAGGAATCAAGTAAACAAAGAGAGCCCCTTTCAGCTTTTCGCGGTCATACACAGAAGAATATGTTTCCCTAACGAATACTCTAGGTTCACCGGGGCAGGGCCAGCAGCTGTTGAAGCACTCACGCGGGGGGACAAGGTCCCCCCTCCCCGGATTCAGCAAGCCATCACCGAGATCTGCAAGGAGACGGCAGCGCAAGGTTCAAGGCTCTGGATTGATGCAGAGCAACAGATTTTCCAATCAGCAATTGACACCTGGACTATCGATCTGATGAGGCAATTCAACCGCCAGGGTACTGTCGTCGTCTACAATACAATCCAAGCGTATCTGAAATCCTCGACAGACAATGTCACTCGACACCTCCAGCTGGCCCAGGAAGAAGGATGGACGCTGGGAATCAAGTTAGTTCGAGGTGCATACATCGCGCATGACTATCGGTCACGAATCCATGACACTAAGGCGGATACGGATCGCAACTACAACCATATCGTCAAGAGCCTTTTGACTCGTCAATTCCCGACAGGCGAATCCCCACCACCGCATGCATTCCCTGATGTCCGACTATTCGTGGCGTCTCATAATGCAGATAGTGTACGAAAAGCCTATTCTGTGTCAAGACATCGACTACTCAACAGGTTGCCGACTATTCCTGTCGAGGTGGGCCAACTGCAAGGAATGGCGGATGAAGTGAGTTGTGAGCTGTTGGCTCATAATGCTGCAGGAATAACATCCACTTCTCAGCGAACGGAGAGTGCGGTGGTGGGACCGGGTGTTTTCAAGTGTTTGGCTTGGGGTACGATGGATGAGTGTCTTCATTTTCTCCTGCGCAGGGCGGTTGAAAACCAGTCAGCCATGGAAAGAACGCGACATACAGCGATTGCGTTGAGGAAGGAGGCTTGGAGGCGTCTTACCGGGTGAAAAATTAATGGAAAGATTGTGGAGCACCAATAGATGTTTTTAAAAGCGAATATTCCTTTTTCTTCTACTTTGCGACCCCATGCATGAGTAATAAATATAACCAAGCAGTTCCTTGGAGGAGAGAGGCTGTCATGCAATACCCCGCAAATCAAATCCTGCCAACTCACTGTAGAGGCACCGTGCCAGGTACCTCGTGATGATATGAAGTTAAAATGCGGAGAACAGTTCCAAGTTCTAGGCCGTGATCTCTGATGATCTTGACTCCCTTCACTCTTCTTGACTAACAAGATTGCTAAGAGAAATTGGAACGGAACCGGTCCCCGAAGCTCGGGGTTGTTTGCCGATCACAGATGAGGTTTTTTCCCCATCCTTTCTCCCCCTCTCTATTCTATCTGAAGAAAATCCACACGACCAGTATTTGAGCATGGGCCCCTTTCTGCTATTAAGTCCTTCTTTTGCCTTGTACAACGACCTTCCTTGAGGAGTTCATTCATATTCTTCCACTGATCCTCTCGCTTTTTTGAGAGGATTTTCTTGTCCATTTTGACAACCGCTTTTTCCCAGCCAGGTAGAGTTTAGCGAGTTGAGACCCGAATTCTAGATGGATATATTTATATCCTTCATGACCCCCTTGATGCAATATTCTCTATTGAGGGGATCTCTGTTTGACGGAACCAATTTTTAGAACGTCTTAAGATAGGCGAGCACCGCAGAGCATTTGCTTGAGTGATCTAGTAAGTTGATTACTAGAGAACAATGAGAATGTGATCTTTCTTTGTCCCTGTAGGCTTATACCTTGATGACACCTTGGAGTGGGTATTGGTCGTGTACTAAGTCCCCTTCATTGTTGACACTCTTCCGAGAGGTACTGCGGGGTTCCACGATGTGTATAATTGTTATTCATGGGTATTGGGACTCTAACATTAGGGGCCAGTCCACTATAGATAACTCGAAATCTGAGGGGCAATCGAAAGCTGGACTTAATCAATAAGACCATCGTTAAATTTTAACTAGAGGCAGAGACTTATGTGGATCATTAACGTGGGCTGGAAATTGGATCCCAATAAAAAAATCCATAGAGTTTTGTAGCCCAGCGCTTTTTCATTGGTTAGCTCTAGGAGGAGAAAGACCTAGAGTTTTTTTTTTTTTTTTTTAAAAAAAAAAAAAAAAAAAAAAAAAAAAAAAAAAAAAAAAACTAGCAGGGCATGAGGACTGACTGACATGTCCATTTGGTAGCTTTGTGGAAAGAAGCGGAAAGGGCTCATCGGCCCATGGAATGGCCATTATTTGGTGACAATATTGAGTATGTATGTACTACTGCCAGAGATGCTGTAATTACTAGAGTGGATGTAAGTTGACATCCTATTAGAAAAAGAAAGCTTCTCCACGCTTTTTATATTCTTTCTGGGCTCTTAATGCTAGTTATCTCGTTGAGTATAGTAGCCGGGAGGCTGAATAGAATCAAAACTAAATTAAGAAAAAATAAAAAATAAATAAATAAATAAAAAAATAAAAACTTTTCTCTCATAATTAACTTAAATAGCCGTAGTTGCCCACACTATTATGCTCAGTTCATCGGTTCCAACGACTTAAGCAGAATGGTTGGCTGTGTTTTTGGCCGCCAGTGGATACGCCAGCCTACCTAGGTAGGTAGTGAGAGTCAAGCGTCTTGTCCTCTTATGAGAGAGCTAGCTCTCTTGATAGCGATCCTTCATTGAAGGTGACAACTATGATCCACCTTAGTAACTAGTTCTGAAGCTAGGGAACTCTCTTTGTAGAAGAGCCGCCTCTGGAACTGAGATTAAGTGAGTACTACTAAGTTGATCGTCTCCACTGTCTTCCGCACCTGCATCCGCACCAGGTCGGCAACGAGCGAGGGGGGGCAAACTTGATTGAATGGAAGGGATAATACTTCTTCCTCTTAGTCTTTAACTGTGATGGAGCGTCTTGAAGTCGACTGGCCCCTTCTTGAACTATCCAAGCCAAAGAGACTCCTAGTATAGCCCCAAGAAGGGCGCATCCGCACTTGGGGCCCCACCAACTTTTTCCCCTCTAATAGGGACTGTAGGTACAGCAACTAACTTTTATCTCTTAAAGAGGAGAGCTTTATTTAGCATCTCTTTATCACTGTAAAATGGTAGTTTATGACGTGTTGTCCCACAAATATGATTAAGATAGTAATTTATGCACTGGGACAGTATGAGCTTCTTTCTTACTGGTAATGATGACTCAAATTGTCAGTTAGAGATCTAATAATACTTAATAGCATTAACCACACAGATTTAGAATGCCCTAACTGTTGTTTTCAATCACTATATTATGGCTCAACTGTATAGCCCCTGCCACAGCTGCAGTTATCAGAATAACAAGCTGAAAAGAAAGACTAGATGGACACAGCTGTTATAAAACCTATAGTCATTATAGTAACCCTTCTCTGGTCTATTATTGACTTGTCCTGATTTGTCACCTGTTTCCCTAGGAAATAATTCTGCTGGGTGTTTGCTAATTTGCACTGATATAATGCTAGGCAATAAACTTAGTCTACCTCGTGATAAAATGCTCCCTTCAATGGCCCATCCTGACTATAGCCTATCTCATCGACAGGAGTTCACTTTTCCCGCCTCCCATCGATTCTTCAGCCCCAGCCAATAGCGGCCCAAATCGTAAAATTGCGTCGTTAGCAGTGCTTTCCGGACCCAAATCCCAACACGCTGGCATTTCCCGTCTCAGGACGGGGCAATATGTCATTGCCTGACTCGGCTGGTTATAATCTCCCGGTTTTTGTGGGCTTTGCTGTTGCCGCTGTTG
Source organism: Aspergillus haitiensis (assembly GCA_027569155.1). Lineage (NCBI taxonomy): Eukaryota > Fungi > Ascomycota > Eurotiomycetes > Eurotiales > Aspergillaceae > Aspergillus > Aspergillus haitiensis. Next base: position 172,695 of record JAPDEO010000009.1, on the reverse strand, counting down.
CTTTTTAGGTGATCGTGGTGGTGACTCGAAGGTGTCTTCAGAGATTCCCCTTTTCTGGGAGCTGAATGCCTGGTTTTCCGGCCCCTTTACAGTTGCCAGCTTCAAAGTGTCTTCAAAAAAATAGAGGTCGTATAATTTTAGGGAGGTGCTACAGCCACCTTTTTCCGGGGAAGATCATCTTTTTGTGGGGATATCCATCTTCGTTAGAATCGACAGCCAGAATCGATAGTAGAATTAGAATCGACAGTTAGAATCGACAGTTAGAATCGACAGTTAGAATCGACAGTTAGAATCGACAGTAAGAATTGAGAGGTAGAATTGAGAGGTAGAATTGAGAGGTAGAATTGAGAGGTAGAATTGAGAGGTAGAATTGAGAGGTAGAATTGAGAGGTAGAATCGACAGTATCTATCAACTACTTAAGTGAGGCCACACACAAGGCACCTGGTTGTGGGTTTTATGACCTACTTAGCGAGATGTTTGAAGGCCTGGGGCTCCAATAACGAGCAAACATGTACAAATGGGTGTGGCTGTAGCACCTCCCAGAATATGAAAACCGCTCCGGATTGTGGGCAGGGGTGCCCCGTGCCATGATCTAAGGGATGGTAGGATTTAATTAATGTTCGATATAACCCTTGGGAGTATGTATTGCCCAAGGAATATCGGAGTGTATAGTCCATCAATTGCGGTTTCATCGATAAGACCGCTTCGAGTTTGGTGTCCCTGTACTCAGCGGCAGTAGGAACTTGTCGCGGTATTTGATGCCCTCTTCCTGCCTCCTCTGCACGGCGGCACTGGTCTTTTATCCCAAATTCAATGAAAAATTCAAAATCCGTCGGAATGAAGACCCATCCTGGGTCAATAGAACGATCGAACTCCGTGTGGCAGAGCGGACATAGTGGGATACTGTTCATGAAAGAGCCTATTGGGAACGTGATCAGGTGTTGCCTGTATTGAGAAGAACAGTTTACATTAGAACCAATATATTACTCAGACTAAGCGAGTACTACTAAGTTGATCGTCTCCGCCGTCTTTCCGCACCTGCATCCGCACCGGATCGGCCTCGAGCGAGGGGACGAACCTGACTGAAAGAATAATACTTTTTTGTCTTATTCTTTAGCTGTGATGGAGTATTTTGAAATCGGCTGCCCCCTCTTGAATTATTCAAGCCAAAGAGACTCCTAGTACAGGCCTAAGAAGGACGCATCCGCACTCGGGGTGTAGTAATCCCTAGCTGTTATTGCTCGCAGCCAACCTGGACAGGCGCATTTCACATTCAATACTAGAAATTTAGCTTGAGTGAGTAATATATTCGCTTGCAGATTTTATTATGCATTGTACCATGCGGTGTATCTAGTGCTACATGTCTGATAACAGCAATGACCGTACACCTAACCCCCTTCTTCTTCCAGTCTGGCTACTGTCAGTTAGGGGGAAAATGGCCAAATTTACCCTGTAGTCCAACTTCAAGTAGTCCGTTTGAAACTATTTCGTCCTTTCTCTCAAGAAGTTCATCCACAGACCAATTCACTGAAATGTATTTTCCGTTCATGAACCCGGCCTGCTCAGAAGCTAGCCAGACGGCCACGCCACCGACCAATTCAAAGGTATCCTTAGCAAAGCGATGAAATTCCGGTGGGGTCATCCTGGTCATCAATATTCCTGGATGCAGGCTAATTGCTCGAGCTCTGGGATTTTCGGCCCGTACAAAGCTCTGCAGTTGAATTTGACAGATCTTGGACAGGGAGTAGCTGGACAGACACGGGGTCGAGTTCAGCGCCGCCGCACTCGTGATGTTTATTATGGTCACGTCACGTTTCCCATTCAGTTGTAGAAACTGCTGCGTCATCAAGAAGGTACCCTTAACCATGACTTCCTACACAAGCTGGCTCGTTAGCAGAAGACAAAAGAGTCAAGAGTTCGAGGCTAGCGTTCAGTTAAGCCCGGGCCCCTCACAAAGTTGTACCACCACTTTTCGGCCTGCACTTCTGTGATAGGGAGTGGCGACTCCCCAGACCCAGCGTTGTTTACTAGAACATCGATTCGTTGGTAGTCTGTCCTGAAACGCTTGAAAGCCGTTTTCACATCGGCTTCATTGCTGATATCAATAACCTGGATATCCGTCCGGACGTTCGGGGCGGCTTCTTGAATCTCTGCGGCGGCGGATTCAAGGTCATGCTTGTTTCGACCGGCTAGGATAAGTGTATCGACATTTGCCTTGGCAAACGACATCGCAATCCCCTTGTACGTTTTCAGAGTATAAGCCCCAGAGAAAATATCACCAGACATGACATCTCGACTGACTTACGTGGCGTCCGATACCTGAGCTGGCTCCCGTCACTAGAACCACCTTACCCCTTTGGCTAAGCAACTCGGTCGTGGGATCAATCGAGCGATAAACGTCATGATATAGCTTCTTAGTAAATTGGGTGGATTTTGCAAAGTGGTCTGTGGGTAAATGAGAGAGGTCCATGGTTATTGTAGCCAGCAGGGGACTCAGATGATTGCTAGGAAAGGTCGCTTTCACTTATATCGGGGATAAGGATTAAAAGCGGGAGTTTTGCTCTTTATTCAATATTCTTCATTTTCTTGTTGCGCCACCATTAGTTTATAGATATATATATAAAGGGGGGAAACTTACTTGTAACGTCTCGATTCCAATATATCCGTTCGACCATCCCACCCTGGAAATCCGCTCTTGCGAGTCATTCCTTGCTTTCGCTATGTTAAACATGCTTTGCACAAGTAGGACAAGATTTCCGTCAGGAAATAGTCCGCATTAGGGTTAAACTGTAGACAGGATCGGGAGATCGGCCGCATGCCCGCATGTGCATGCAGTGGGCTCCAGAGACTGCTACAAATTGATCAGTCGACGAATATAACACTACAATCCAGTCATTGGCTGACACAATGCTCGTAATTACAGTATCCCACGGGGTGCAGCGGAGATAAGGGGAAAACGGAGATTGTAGGTTCTACACGCCAATAGGAGCTCATATTCCGGAGTTAAGTAGCAACTGACGTATAGGTGGAGAACGACAACTCTGCTATATGTAAACAGGGATTAGCAGGAGCTGTGCCGGTGGACCTTCAACAAAGCAAATACAACAACTACAGTTACCCATACGACAATAGCATGTTGCCAACGAACATTGTTCTCATTACGGGTGCAAACCGAGGGATCGGATATGGAGTGGCTAGAAAACTTGCGAAAGAGCATCCCGACTACCTCGTCATTATCGGAAGTCGGAATAAAGTCAATGGGCAGCAAGCTGCTGCATCTCTCGTTGCCGAAGGCCTTGTATCAGTGACGAGTGTCGAGATCGACGTCACTTCCGACGCATCAATTTCCGCCGCCAAAGACTTTATCGAGGCCAAATTCCACCGCCTTGACGTGTTGATAAACAACGCCGGCATCGCACTGGATGTGAGAGACCGCGGAAAGTACCCAATTCGCGAGATGATGCGACGGACATACGAGGTGAATGTGTTTGGTGCGGCGGCCGTCACAGACACGTTCCTTCCCCTGCTGGAAAAGTCATCGAACCCTCGCATTGTCTTCACCTCGTCGTCTGCAGGCTCGATCGCACGTGCATCTGATCCGACAAATCCGTGGGCTACTGCGCCGATTCCGGCCTACAGTACGAGCAAGGCGGCGCTGAATTTGCTCATGGTGTACTACGCAAACACGTTGCGGGAGAGAGGCTTCAAGGTGAACGCGTCGTGTCCTGGGCATATTGGAACGAACTTGAATAGCTTTCGAGGAACCGGGACCGTCGACGAAGGAGCCGCCAATCTGGTTCGTCTGGCCGTTCTGGGTAGTGACGGTGAGACTGGGACGTTCTCTACGATTGAGGGGCCTCGGCCTTGGTGATGGAAAACACAAAATAGCTGGAGATATGAATAAATTGTTTATTGACATTCATTGTTTATTTGCCTCTAATTACATCTGTAGTGTCCGTGCTAATAGCTAAAAATGCAGTGGGAAACTTTCTATAGGCAGAGAGGATTAAGAATCACTATAGATTAATGATGCCTTTCATGGATTGTTAGAGAACGCCAGCATTGATCATGTGAAAATGATGTGATAAAATCCACTGTGGAAACCATTACCAAGACGCATGATCCCCCTCCCTGCTCATTCATCCCTCATGCCACTATTGCATTCCACCCTCCCCCACAATAGCTGCTTTGTCATTCTGGTCATTTCCGGTAAAGCCCGCGACAGTTTTCAAGAACTCTTGTTCCTCCTCAATAAGTATATTGGATGGTTGTTTGGGGTACGGTTCCTTCCCAGAGACGACTTGAAGGATGTGTTTGGCTAACTGGTGGTCCGTAGGCGCCTCATCCCCCCTCCAAGCAATATGAGTATCCGGCCTCACTAGAACCCAATTGCGCTCCCAGATCCGGCGGACGTGGTCCTCTCCCCGGAGCACGACGTACGTCAATGGGAAGCCCATCTGGCGCGCGGTGTTGACGAGAATGCATGAACCATCATTACTATCCTCCTTCTCCTCCTCACCAAAGTGTACCAAGGTCCACTCCTCCCCAAAGAGGTCGTAAGTACTGGTGATCCCGTCCTTCAAAAACACATGCGGTGCTCTCGAACCGGGCCGCGTACTCGGTCGATACCTCTTCACCACCCATGAGAGGGCTGGGGTTCCGTCAGGATAAATACATGGTGAAGTGTCATACCTCAGGTCAAGCTCGATGCCACGGTCTAATGTTTCTGGTCCGGAAATGGTAATGTAGTCCTCAATTTGGGTCAGTGCTTGCGTCTGATCGCTCTCATTTGAATTGCCCCTCAAGCTCTCCCATCTCTCCTTGTATATTTCGCCCAGAACGACATGTTCCATAACGTGGCGATGGGATCGTTGAAGCGCACGGATCATCATTGGGCGTCGCTCGTCCCCATAGGCCGTGAGCAGTGCAGGACCCCCGTATCCTTTGATGATGGCGGCAAGTCTCCAGCCAAGGTCAACGGCGTCCACGACTCCACTATTCATTCCGTAGCCGCCATGGGGAGGGTTTCGATGCGCTAGAAAGAACAGTTCAGAGGTCATTCACGTCTCATCTTCGGGTAAAACCGTACGTACCTGCGTCACCCGCAAGAAATACGCGACCGGTCAGGGTCGAATACCGCTCAGCGACACTGAAGCTAGGCTGCCATTCGCTATGAACAAGAACCTCGTCAATCTTGATACGCCAGCTTCCCAAGCATCCACCCAGCATTTTGTACACAACCTCACGCGGATCAAGGTCGTTTACTTCGTCTCCTTGCAGGGGGTAATGGGCAGTAAACGTATTCTTTTCATCTTGATCGATCAGGAACCCAGTCCCAGCTGGGAAAGCGTGCCAGAAGCGCCCGAAATGAAGGTTCCGCGCAAGTTCAGCGGACTTAAAATGGACCAAGTAAAAGCGCGCAGGGCTGTTTTAGATTGTGGTAAAAGTTAGCGTGTTGTCATTCTTATTTCTCTCTCTCTCTTTTTTTTTTCTTTTTTTTCCCAGAAGAGTTATACATTTGTCCACCAACCATCTTTATGCCTGCCATCTTGCGAACCGTGCTGCCACCACCATCGCACCCAACCAGGTAACGAGCACGGAGAGTATGACTCCGACCTTCACGGTCTACAAACGTCGCCGTTACCCCGTCTGCCGCTTCAACGTGGTTCGTGTATGTCCACCCAAATCGAGAGGACACGTTCGCCTTCCCTCGAATAATCTCCTTCATCCAAGCTTCGAAGATAATTTGAGAGCATCGTTGGCCCGGCTCCGCCGGTTGCGTACCATCGTTGTGTTGCTTGATATATTCCCGCTGCTCTCGGACCGAAGGTATTCTCTATAATCGACACTCATTGTGTGAGTAGTGCATCCTTTGCTACCAGCCTGGGGCTTGAAGCTGGAATGGTACAAAAAAGCATATGGGTATAGGTATAGTAGCTGACTTACCCAAGATCCAAGCAAACGTCCTGTAGGCGCGAGGCTGGTAACGAAGATGGAGTCAAAATTGGCATCAGTGCTTACAGCTTCTGCCTGGGCTCGGTATTGATCTGCCAATCCTAAGACCCGGAACAATTCCATGCTCCGGCAGTTGGTCAGGTCCATCTTGGGCCATTTTGTTGTCTCGACATTCCTCTCAGCGATGAAGCAGGTGATGCCGAGGCGGTCCAGCTGGTATGCAAGCAGCATGCCCACTGGCCCGGCGCCGACGATTATGACGTTCGTGTCGTACTGTCCAACTTCATCCATAGTTACCATTGGTGATTCAGAGCAACAGTGTCGGTAGATGAAAAATAGGAATAATGCAAATAGACACTAAACTTTGGTAGAACTAGAACAGAGGGCTGATGCTCTCCTCTCTCAGCTTGCTATGCCGCGTCTTTATATGGTAGTGTGGGTTTTATATAGATCGAAGTGATGCCACTTGTTTGACATAGGCCATCTTACTACCTATCAATATTCAATTGATCGTTATATTAGCCGTAAGCCCTAGAGCCAAGGAGGCGCCACTTGAGTTTATTACCTCATATCATTGCCGGCCTTATTTTTTAATTTTTCTATTTATCTATCTATCTATATATATATTATAAAAATAACCTGAGTTAAAAAAATAGCGCCCCATGGCTTAAACCAAGCAATTTGTGCGGATGCGGATGCGGTTTTTCAGCCCTTTGCCATCCGTGGGTGAGATGGGTGAAGCCGTGCCGTTCTTTCACCAATACCCTCCTCTCCTTATCAAAAAATTAAAAAAAATAAAAATAAAAATAAAATCTGATTGGCTTCATACCCAAGGTACGGTCAGGTGAGATAATAACAAGATCGATATCGATTTCGACGTCCGTTTCCATACGTGAGTGTAGACGTAAGTGTAAACTCACTCAGATGCCTTACGGAGTTGAAGATATGTAGCAATTCTGAATTTTCTTTAGTCTCACTTACTAAGAGATCCGCTACTAACTATCTTTTTTATTTACTTTCCTCTGCTTACTATATCCCCAATTGTTAAACCTAACTAAAACCGCTCGGTATGATTGAAGTATGAATGAGAGGAGAGACGTTGATGAATCGGTGAAAAAGAAGAAAAGAAAAGACTAAAAAAAGTATCTAACAGGCTGTAACGAATGGTAGAATAAATAAACCCATATATACTAGGTAGGTATATATGTCCGTCCCTCCTGCTGACGGACGGGTCATTGTCATTACGGGTCCTCGTATATCTGCAGCTCAACTTGCATCACGCGGCTCCTCAGCCAATCATAGTATGAGAGCACCTCCTGCACGCACGGCGGGCCGTTGATCAGAGTCATGAACACAGGTCCCTGACGGTAGTAGAACCAGGCCCGTTGGCGCATCCCCTGAGATGCAGCCGCACCGGTCAAGCAAACCCAGGAGAACAGCAGCGGACTTGCATTCAGCCAGACGGCCTCAGTCGTCTCGGTCAGAGCTTGAGCCAACTCCGTTACGACTCTATGCTGGAGCGTGGCGAAGGTAGCTGGCTCCTTGTAGCCGTCGTCGACGATATAAAAAAATAGGAGCCCCGCAAGAAAGACGGCCCGGTCAAGGGGGTTCTGGCTCTGCTCTTCGATTGCGCGTGCGGTGGATGTTGTTGTTGTTGTTGTTGTTGTTGTTGGCAACCCCGGGCAGTCTAGGTCGTTCCGATACCGCTCCAGTTCGACGTGCCATCGATTGAGGATGGACTGGATCCACTTGCGGTGGTGGTGGTGCCAATTGTGTGTATGGGTGGTTGATGTGGCGGTGGTGGTGGTGGTGATATTGAAGGATCTTGTCACATCATAGACATCGTGGAATATATCGTGCGCGACCTTGGGGATTCTCTCTTCACTGCGCGCTCGCAGGATGTCCGAGGCTAGTTTGGAAATGTATCGTGTTGGGGGAGGTAATGGCCACTCCGTCCACCCGAGCGTGGAGAGTTCGAGATAAGGCTGGTCAAAAACAATCGTAAAGACTAGTGCGCTTCTGGATGGGGAGCACAGCACCGGGGGGGTAACGCTAGTCATTAGCACATTCATAGGCGAACACGTCTCGCACGGTATAGAAGGGGGGAGGGGGAGGGGCAATGGAGGCTTACAGGGAGATCAGGCTCACGAGTAAACCATTTAGTCCGAGCTTGTTATGGCCCCCTTTGGCAGTCATCATCTGTAGCAAGCCGTCTAGGTGGGCCTTGGATTCGGTCAAGTCCGTTTTTATATACTGTAGTTTCCAACCGATGCTCCCGTTAATTTCTTTCCTTTTTTTTTTTTTTTTTTTTTTCCGCCCGTGATACTGCCTACATGGGGAATGTTTGAGCTTACAGTAAAGAACGCAAGCGGAATCACCGCTGCAATTGCGCCATCCATGTCATGGTCTTGGCTTTCATGGGAGGGTGGTGATGATGATGATGATGAAATCCGATCGCTGACGAGCCGCAGTGTCTGCATTTGGTGATAGAGCGTTATGGGGTTATCTCTGTCATCGCTTGCTGCGTCCAAATAGGCCGAGGCAGCGTACATTGTGGCGTGGAAAGTACATGGGTCGGTCAGACTATGCTCGATATAGATCGTCTGCATCTGGTACGCAATACTTCTGGATTCGCAAGCGATGGTAGACATGCAGAAATTTTGAAAGACTTTTGGGTTTTTTTTTTACCGGATAACACACAGTCAATGAGAAACCACTCTTTCCTGAGATTCCTTGGCATTTCCATCCACCAGAATTACACACTTACATCGCTCGAACAGGAAGGGCATGTACCACCTTTCCTGAATGGGGTATGACCTTGGTGGGTCAACCTCGATGGGAATGGTTACCTCAAACCTTGGGGGGGCGCCGGCCCACGCAGGGGGAGGGACAAGGCTAGAAGTGTTATTATTATTGGGGACATGGTGGCTTTCCAGCACCTCATACGAACACCTGATACCAAGCCTTTAATCGGGGGTCAATTGTCAGTAAAGAAGTTCTGAAGCTCATCTAATCCATTACCTCCCCAGCTATGGAGAAGCGCGGATGCGTTGAACTGTTTACCTTTTACAGCGGCCGCATACCGGATATTGCTTGTCACATTTTCGCTTCCCAACCCGGCAAGGATTGCAGACTCTCAGGGAGCGCTGCGGTAGAGATCGCCCAGGAGCTGGAGGCGAAGACGTCCGATCTTGGCTCGGGGTTGGAGAAGGGGTAGGCGCATGTGGCGGCGAGGTCCCAGAGTTCGAACGGGGCATTCTGGATGTACTGTATGTGTAGTGGTGCTTGTTTCACGCCAAGCAATAGGACGACTAAGGAAAACCAAAAAAAAGGAAAACAGAAATAAAGGTCTTGGTCAATAGTTCCCATTCCGAGGCTTGCACCCGCAGACGCGCACCCCGGGGTAAGTATTTATTTGCCTGGTTTCCGCGTTGGTGCGGATGCGGATGCGGGCGCGGTGCGGCAGTGAGGATCGATCTCTCCTTAGGGCTGACGAGGCGGCGGTCTGATAACTACATATACACACCCAACGCTTGCTTAGAAAGAAGTATCAGGATTTGTAAGTTTGCCTTCTTCTTCTCCCTGGCTACGATGCGGCTGAATCATGCTTACTACACTATCACAGTTCCCGTGCGATGAGGGTGCTTCTTTCGTTCTCCGGCTGGGCCTTCGCTTAGATTGACTAAATCTAGGAAAAGCTTGTCTCATCCTGTAACCGTTCCAGAGCTCAAGGATCCAAGGTAGCCGTAGTTTATAGTTCGCTGTGGGTTTTGTTGTTACACAGGTTTTAGGCTACGAGGGGCCATAGGACTCGATCAACAGCTCGGTCCATATTCTGGCTAGAACCTGGCCTGCAAGTTGCAAGTAAGGAATTGAAGAACGCAACGTGATAGAGGCGAGCATGTACCTGCCCACCCGAGAGTGGTTGGGATACTTGTGCATTCCGGAAGTGTTCTTCCATGAAACAGAGGAAAGCCTGTGATTTGCATTGCCACCAGGCTCGCTCCAGGAATACTATTTGGATCCCGATACAGGGCCAGTGACGTCGCCGAACGGGGTAGAGTCAAGTAAACTAAGTAACACTAGGCAGCATCCAGTGGCTGTTCAACTGCCTCATGTCCTCCTCCATTGCAGGGACAGAGAACTTTAACCAAATGAAAATTACGTGAGATGGCGTCCCCTCCTAAAAACCACCTGTAGTAGGTATAGACATGCGACAAACGTTGTGCAAAAAGGGTGATGACATGGCAGATCCGTCAACCTGAGGGACAGTAATTATGTCGTTCACCAATCGGTCATTGCCCTCCCCATAATCGGGCCGCCCATGCATCCGCATGGCCCACACTCGACTGCACGGCAAGTCCACGAACTAATCACCTCGAAGAAGTTATTAGGAGCCACGCAGCAGCTTGGGTGGTAAGCTTTGGCGTTACTTGAACCGGACTATGTGCAGTCACTATTGATTGTAGTAATAGCTGCCTAAATGGGGACCCCGGGGGGGGGGGATCGCTAGCTATATATTCTAGCAGAAACCTGATTGTGATGCTACTAGTACCAATAGCTTGCCCACGAGTGACCCTTCTCAAAGAACCCGAACACCATGAATCTACCTCGTAGGAGTGCTTTTTTCCACCATAAGCCGGTCCTGACGGAAAAGAATCTTCCCAGTCAACAGGGCAAGGTACAGCCCCCCACCCCCAAAACCACTAATAACAGCGCCGAGGGTGACGTTTTTCCATGAGTCAGCCCAACTCTCGCTGACACCCACGCCAGGTTTTTATTATCACAGGCGCCTCAAGCGGTTTAGGCAAAGAACTTGCTACAATCCTCTACCAACATGGTGCCAAAGTGTACATGGCCACACGTTCGGAGAGCAAAACCCAAGCAGCGATCAAGGAAATCCAAAACAGCCATCCTCCGTCAGTCTGTACCGGCGAACTCATCTTTCTCCCGTTGAGACTGGACGACCTGAGCACCATCAAGGCATCAGCAGAGCGGTTCCTCGCTCTCGAATCCCGACTGGATGTCCTTTGGAACAATGCGGCTGTCATGGTCCCTCCGCAAGGGTCCAAGTCCGCCCAGGGACATGAGCTCCAGTTCGGAGTCAACAATCTCGGACACTTTCTGTTTACGCAATTGCTCCATCCGATCCTGGTCGCAACAGCGAAGCACGCCCGAAAGGACTCTGTTCGTGTGGTGTGGGTTAGCTCGACTGCGGCCGACCATGTGGCGAAGCCGGCAATTGACTTCTCCAATATGGACTACCATCGCGAGGAGGGCATCTGGAGTAAATATGGTCGGAGCAAAGCCGGGAATGTACTTCAGGCGGTGGAGTATGGCCGACGGGCTGGGGCGGATGGGATTATTTCTCTAGTACGGGGGCCCTCTTTCCCCCAAGCCTATTATTATTAGTTGTTGACAGATATTTCCTCAAATACTAACCTGGAGGCCTAGACTCTAAACCCGGGAAACTTCTTGACGGGCTTACAGCAAACAATGCCGAAAATACAAGTGGCTCTATTTGTAAGTTGGCCCGAAGCTCTCTGAACTCGGCACTGGAGTGCAATTATTGATAGCGGTATAAAAAGAAACTGGTTAGCCAGCCTCCAAAGTACGGCGCATACACGGAATTATTTGCAGGGCTGCACGAGTCTATTACCCAGGAAAACAACGGAGGGTGGGGTAAGTACATCCATGATCCGGCCAACCGACAGAGATAAGGGGAGCTGATGCATTGCGATAGTGTCACCATATGGCAAATTGGAGCCCGTCCGCGCGGATTTGCTCGACCCTGTGTTAGGCAAACGGTTTTGGGAATGGTGTGAAGAACATGTCAAGCCTTTTCTCTGAGTCGTGGCGGTCGTGGATCAGCCACCTTGACAATCTATAAATAGCGGATTAATTGCTGGGTGATATTATTCTATCGATCCTAGTCCATCCAGTGATTGGACAGCGGTTACTTATCAAATCATATAGTTATTAACTAATAATTATTAATCTGATGATGCATTCACTAGTCAATTGCTTGGCACTTCTTAGCCTCTGCCCTGTCTGGATTTCCCCATCTTATCTTTCACCGACTGTCCGTGTACTGTTCCGCAGCAGCGAGTTTCACTTCCATCCTTTCTCCAACGTGGCTGAATCGGACACCAGTCGACGATCAAGGAACTATTCGAGAGTATTCCTATTGTGGTGTCACCTGCTACAGAATGGCCGACAATGGCCCCACGGTCGGAAAAGCGACCCAGGTCTGCCTACCGTGCAAGACAGCGAAGCGACAGTGTGACAAACAACTTCCTTCCTGCTCTCGGTGCAAAAAGTAGATCTCCACCTCATATAAGGTCTTCTGTCAGGGCGTGAAGATCTAGTACTAATGTTTTGTCGTGCGGGCTAGGCTGAACCGCGGATGTGAATACGAGCCGTTAAGGAAATTCAAAGCGCCACCTCAAGTAGAGGTAATGGCAGGCGTGGTGTCAAGCCAGTCTTGTACCCGCTGCAGGTCGAACAAGCGGAAATGTAACCGGTCATTTCCAGCTTGCTCCCGATGTCTCAGGTACTTCCACCCTCCACGGCACTCTCCCTTCTCGGCCTTACTGGGCGTGGGGGGGCGCACATTAGTGCATTGGATTAAAGACCAGGATGCGCGGTCATGATTGGATCCGAGATAAATAATGTGTAGGCTTCGTGTAAACTGCGGATATGAAGATCCTAAGCCGGTACCCGTTGCGAGCCCTGGGGATCTTCCTCTCATCGACCCCAATATCCAGCATTCAGATCATGACCTCGGGGTTGCATGGGGGGTTCCTATTCCGTTCAAGCCTCCCATCGATATGCAGCCATATATGCCAAGGCTCATTAATTTCTGTGAGTGATTGCCCCTCCTCCCTCAAGTAGAGGCTCCACCGTCTGGAGCCCCGGCCTAGTTTGTTCATACACATGTTATATTTCCGGTCAACCTGACCGCTCCCTTCAATAGTCCTCACCTCCGTGGCCTTGTCCTCCAACTCCACGTTTCCCAGCAGCCTCGCCGACCATCTCCGGTCTGAGTGGATGCAACACGCAATGCTAGACCCTTGTTTGTTTCACGCGACGATGTTTAGTGCTTCAGCATCAATTGATATGCTTTATAACCGTTCCGATTCCTTCCTCACCACCTATCATCAGACATGGACAATCAAATTAGTCAACGAGCGCCTGAACCAGCCAGAACCTGTGATCAACTATGGAACCGTGGGCTCCGTGATCCCTTTGCTTTACTACAATGTAAGGGCTCGCGGATAAGGATGCTTCCGATAATAATCATGTATGAACCTCGGAAAGTTTTCGTGGCTGACCAGGGTTGCAGATCGTCGGACTGGATAAGCATTCAGCGTTTGCACACCAGAAGGGCTTGGTGAAAATGCTGCTCTCCCTTCCCAAGGCGCAGCGCACTGAGTTAGCGCCGTTGATTGCAATCATTAAGATGTAAGTGGTTTTATTTTTATTTTTATTTTATTTATTTGTTTCACTTTTTCTTTATTTTTATTTTACTTTTTCATTTTTTGTATTTTCATTTTTTATATTTTCATTTTTTATATCTTTATCTGTTTATTTTATTTCATTTTTCGCCTCAAATATGCAAGAAGAATTTCTGGCTCCTAATCCATCACAGTGCTATGCTCTCGTTCGCTTGCGTGTTCAACAGACCCCCAGTCTGGGACTGCTTGAAGTCCGAATCGATACGACCCAATGCCATCCTCCGCAATCTCTTAGCAAGTCCCCAATTCAACAGACAAGGGTCACTCTTTGAGACGGAGACAATCGATTCAATTCTCGATATATATGAGCTCGTTTCCCAGCTAGACCATTTGGTGGAGGCCGATACCACCACGATCACTCTTGAAGTGCAGCGGATCGTAAAGCAAAGGGAAAGCAGTAGAAGCCCCGCCACGTTTCCTGATCTATCATCCGTCCTGTCGCAGGGACTCTATGCAGACACGGCTAGCAAGGTAAATGCTAGTTGCCGCCTCTGCTCCTACCTCCTCTGGAGGATAGTTGAATCCCGGGCGGGGACCGTGTCTCTGCAGCAAGAATCTCTTCGGTGCAATATCGAAGAAGGAATAGGCAGTCTGTTGGCGTACCTGACATCCATCGATTCCTCATTTTGGATCCAAAATGCCGCCGAAGCTCTCGCCTTTCTGGTTTTCACGGGGGCAGCTGTGACCGCGGACGAAAAGAAACGCCGGGCGCTGATCAACCACGGCAGTACGATTCTGACGGCCGTCGAGGGCGAAAAGATATCGCTGCTCCGGCAGGGTTGGAGGTACTTTACTTTGTTGAAAAGGGTTGCCGGTACGGGCCAGGATGAAACATCTTCTCCGACGGGGTCATAGATCCTTCTAATTACCCTTATTGCCGTTGGTCGTTTCAGCACCCTTATTACCGGAGCTGGTTAATGAGCGAGCAGTATTTTCTTCTATAAAAAAGCCTTTATAAATTAAACATACATAAACCACGCAAGGACACAATCGATACCAACTGTTGTCTAGCTAGCTCTACAAAAGGAATAAATAGTCCAGGCCTACTCCGGGTTACATCTCGATGCTAGGAGCGAAATCATGCATACTCTCCTAAACCTCGTATTGTTAGCATACCTAGCAAGGCTTCCCAGAAATGCAGGGGCGCACACAGTGGCCACACCGGTTCCACTTTACAATGAGGCGGAAGCCCTAATTATATTGCGGGTGCGGGTGCGGATGCGGGTGGGGACTGGAGACGGACACTCAGCTTGGGTTACTCCGAGACCATATGTAACTATGGACCCTAACTAGACGGATGAATGCATGATTGGATCACACGGAGAAATAGTTAACTCAGCCAACTGCTAGGTCCCTAGTCAACTACAGTACTTGAGCTAGCTCGTCAGCTAATCGGGGAGTGTGCATAACGGTGCCATCCATCGTGCACCGAAGTGTATATCTTATCTCCGTGCTCCCAGTGGTGCGGTTCGCGATGCGATATCCCGCAAATCAAATTCCACGCCCTCGCGATAGACAGCCGCTTCACGGCCCTGTTGCTCCGTCACGGAGTACAAAATGAGCCCCTCTGAACCAGCCGTTCGGGGAAGAAGCTGTCGTCGTCCTATTTTATTACTCTGATTTCAGACAGACCCTTCCAAGCAGTTATACAAACCAGAAACAGGAATATCACAGCTTAAGACAGCCCCCCCCCTCCTCCTCCCCCTCACTATGACAGGATTGAACGGCGTGGAGAAGCCGTCCACCTCATCCTCATCCATGCAAGTGGAAAACGGCGCCAGCCCCGCCAAATACAGATACAGCTTCATGGACGACTACAGCGAGGCGACGCATCCACGCATCCTGCAAGCGCTCTCCACCACCAACACCGTCCAACAGCTCCCCTACGGCGACGACGAATACAGCCAACGGGCAAAACGCTACATCCAATCCCACATCATCGACCACGGGCCCAGTCCCAGCACCAGCCCCAGCACCAGCTCAGCGGCGGAAGGACGACCCGAGATGGAAATTTTCTTCGTCCCAACCGGGACATCCGCGAACCTGATCTCGATCGCGGCCTGTCTGCGCCCCTTTGAGGCCGTCATCGCGGCATCCACCGCGCATATCGCTACCCAGGAAGCCGGGGCGATCGCCGCACTCGGACATACGATTTTACCGGTCGAGCCGGTGGACGGGAAGGTGACGGCGTCGAACGTAGCGAAGGCCGTGAAAGCGAATGATATCCCACCCCACACGGTGCTGCCGCGGCTCGTGTATATCTCCAACGCATCGGAGTCGGGTACGATCTACACGAAGGCGGAGCTACAGGCGCTGTCGGAAACGTGTCAACGGCATGGATTATTACTATTCATGGACGGGGCGCGTCTAGGAGCCGCGCTATCGGCGTCGTCCACCCTCACACTCCGGGATGTCTTTGACCTAACCGACATATTCTGGATTGGGGGCACCAAGAACGGCGCGCTGTTCGGGGAGGCGGTGGTCGTCAAGCATCCGGATGTGGCGCGCACGTTCGCGTATCATGTGAAGCAGCGGGGGGCCCTGTTAGCCAAGGGGAGGGTCCTGGGCGTGCAGTTTGCCGAGTTGTTCCGGGATAACCTGTACTTTGAGTTGGCGGGGCATGCGAATGCGATGGCGCAGCGGTTGGCCGGGGTGGTTCAGCGATTTGGGTATTCGGTGACGGCGACGGTGCAGACGAATCAAATCTTTGCCGTGATGCCGTGGTCGGTCATCCATCGGTTACAGGAGGGGGGAGAGGAGGGGGGATTTGCGTTTCATGTCTGGGAGGAGATGGACGAGGAGAAGGCCCTCGTCCGTCTGGTGACGTCTTGGGCTACGGATGTCGGCCAGGTGGATGCCTTTGGCGCTGCTCTGGCGGCGTCCTTGTAGCGAAGAGACCGAAAAGGGGAACTATATCTGGGACTAGGGACTATGCTAGTTCTGTGGGGGTGTAATCTGGATTTGGATGCGTTTGAATTGGAGCTCAAGAAGTGGGAACAGGTTATCATTCCCATCATACTGTACGTACAACTATCAGATCAAGAAGAAGAAGAAGGAGAAGAAGAAAAATGGTAAACCTCCACCACAAACTTCCTTTAATCGCAAGACAAGGTACGAGAGAAGAAGAAGAAGAAAAAGATCTACGGCTTCAGCACAACATGTCCCCCCCATCCAGCCAGTTTCCCCGCCGCAGCCAACGCCTTCTCAACCTCCTCGAACCCAAACTCCTCCGTCCGGTAGACCCCAGCTTTCTCCCCCAAGCAAAGCAACCCCGACTCAAGCAACCGGATCAGTCGCTGGACATGCTCCCGCCCATACATGAACCGACCCTGGACGCGCAAACTCTTAAACATGACCTCCAAATACGGCAGGTCGATCGTGCCCCCCGCACCACCCATAACCACACAACGACCAAACGGACGCAGAGCCCCCACGCCCGCCTTCAACAGCAGGGAATTCTGGACCGCCGGCGGCGAGAAATCAATATACACGTCCGCGCCCGTTTCCCTTTCCCCGACCGCAGCACGGAAAAGCTCCGTCGTCCTCGCGAGATCGTCACCATCCGAGACCCGAACAGTCCTTAGACGACCGGGATTCCTATCCCCATGGATCTTCTCGAGGTTGTCCAACGCCGCAGCGTTCCGACCGACCGCAATGACCGTCGCACCCATTGCGAGGGCCACCAGAACCGCCGCACCACCGTATCGCCCCGTCGCGGGCGCCACAATCACCACCTCCCCCGGTTTCACATCCACCTCGGATAAGCCGCCAAACGGCACCAGACAGACCGGCATCAGACAGAGACTACTGATCGTGTAGCCCATTTTGTGGATCAAAACGTCCTCGTTTAGCGGGTAGAGGTTTTCCAGCGGGAAGCGCGTATACTCGGCATACGTGGCGTTGCGCCAGACACCGTCCATGAGTTTCTGCGCCGCGGGGTAACCGCCTCCGTGGATCCCGTAGAGGATCGAGACGGCGGGGTTGTCGCGGGCGCGGATCGTGATGTCGCAGAATACGAGCTGGCCTGGGGTGAGGCTCACGGCGTCGGGCCCGACTTCGTGGATGCGCCCAATGGCGGTGTTCCCTGGCGTCATTGGCAGGGAGAGAGGGTAGGGACGGTTGCCGTTAAGGACTTCAGACATGTAGGGGACAATGTCGGCGCCGAGGATCTGCACGATCGCGTCCCCGGTGTTGGCGGACGGGCGAGGTACGGTGCAGAGGGAGAGTGGCTTGTCCCGTGCGTGCAGAACGAGGGCTCGTTGGGTTGCCATTTTGTTTTATTTTTATTCTTATTTTTTTTGGGGGGGAGGTTCTGTTTCTCTGTGTTGTGGTGGTCAGACCTTTTTGGCTGGGGGTCTTATTGCGAAATTGACTGGAACTTACGTAGACAGGAGAGGTTGGAAGACATATTTATCTATATACACATACCTACCTCAGGTATATACTATGTGTGCACGGGCAGTGGAGATGTTGGTACCCAGGGAAGATGTGAATGTAAAATCCGCAAAGTCCGGGTTCGCCACCAAAAATAGCACAATTACCTTACCCACGACAGATGCTGTACGTCACATCTAGCGCCTCCAAACCCTAAATAGCCTCCAAGCGTAAAGCAGGAAAGCTCTAGTGACGTTGCCTACGCGTGCGGGAACGGGAGCGGACAGAGATGGAAGATATATGCAATGGGGGTGTTCGTGAAAAAAGCACAGGGACTGTAGGTATATTATTAAACCAGTTTATATCGAGAGATACTAACAGGTTCCTCCGCATTCCGGCGAGGTGCTCCAGTCATTCCGTACACAATCTACTGGTGCTACCTAATATTACTAGGTCCAAGGAAGGGATGGTCTGCATTCATTTATGCTGACACAGTCAGACATACTATATATACTGTTGGATGAGGAAGCGGGCAATCCTTCCGACGAGCCACCGTGCATCCGCACCCGCACCTCAACCCGCATCATGCCAATGGGAGGGAGATAGTAGCTTAGGTTAGGTAGAGTGTCGATCCCAGCGGTGTTAAGGGCCGGGATTACTGGAGCACCGTATGCTGGAGATAATTTTCCTCCCCTTCTCCTTCTCCGTCCGAGACCAGGTTGACGGCTTCACCACAAATTTATACTATTCTTTCCTATTAGCGTTATCCTATTCTTCCCCACTAGCGGTATACTCTTCTTTCTCACTAGCGATCCCTTGCAAAAACCACACAATGGGAGTATCTCATAGCTCAAAGACCTCGTTCAACCCTTCAACCGATATCCCCAACCTGAAGGGGAAAGTCATCCTCATCACAGGCGCCAATAGTGGGCTAGGGAAGCAATCAGTCCTGGAGCTTTCCAAGCACGAACCAAAAGAGATCTGGCTTGCATCGCGACAGCAAAGCAAGGCGCAGGAAGTCATCGACGAGATGAGGGAGCAGGGCTACAACCACGCCCTCGTAAAGCCACTCGAACTGGACCTGGCCTCTATGGATTCAGTTGCGAGGGCGGCAGCGACCCTTGAAGCCCAAACGCACCGGTTGGACATCCTCATCCTCAATGCCGGCATCATGGCGGTTCCGCCAGGTACGACCCACGACGGCTACGAGATCCAGTTTGGAACGAACTATCTCGGACACGCATTTCTGGTGCATCGCCTTCTCGATTTGCTAGTTGACACAACCGCCCGACAGCCGGGATCCGATGTGCGGGTGGTCCTGCTCGGTTCGGTCGCACATCGTTACGCGCCCCGCGGCGGGATCGATTTCAGTTGCCTCAAAAGCCGTGCGGAGGGCATCAGTACTGTAGCGCGATATGGCCAGAGCAAGCTGGCCATCATCTTATACGCTCGGGAACTGGCGAAGCGCTACCGTATGCTCCGGGTGGCGGTTGTTCACCCGGGCCAGGTCAAGACCAACCTAGCGAACACCGCAAGCGCCACTAGCATCGTGATGAATATGATGTGGAGGCTCACAAGTGCGCTGATTGGCGTGAGTCTTGAGGTCGGGGTGTTGAATCAGCTTTGGGCAGCCACTGCAGATTCCGTCCAGTCGGGGGAGTATTATGAGCCCGTAGGCGTCGTCAGCCGAGATCGCAAGCACGCCAGGGAAGCCGAACTGGCCCTCGCTCTCTGGGACTGGACCATGCAGGAGTTGAATAGATATGAAGATGTTTCTGAACGAAGGGGCTCCACTGATTAGGGTTTTACTCGTTAAACCACTACATAGGTTTACAAATCAACCCGACTAGAAGCTGGACGATCCTCCCAGGGAGGATGACCCATTCCGTTATATCCCAGCTAAATAGGAGGCTAAAGTCCGCGCAGGACATTATTTATTACCTGAAGATACGAGGCATACCCTAGGATATGTGTCTGTTATATTCCGAGTGATCTTGCAGGTGCTCTGGTCTCGTAACATGTTGAACTACAAAAATACTGTAGGGGTCGGAAATATCGCTCTAATGACCCTTTGGGCCGACCAGTCTATTGTCGACATAATATCCGGATGTTAGGGGCAGGCCCCTTGATAGGATATCGGGCTTGGCGATCTAGAACACACGAACGGTGGGGCGATGGCAGGGCAAACCACTTTGGTCCTGACGGATGGTATCGTGCTGTTCCAATTGGCGTGAAGAGAGGTTGAAGAGAGAGGTTCGTCCAACTACAGATGGCATTCCTTGATCAATATTTGACGACTTTCATCGGCCTGGACATGCCGTCGAAGAGATACAACAGCTCCCAATGTCCACTCTCCTATTGGTCGGTTTCATGGGAAGCCTAGACCGCAGACTGCAGCGCGAACCGGGATCTGCATAAGATCGACCAGCCACCTTCCCGATGTGTGCAGTGAAGAAGAGAGTGAGTGGGTTGCTGGGAAATCATGATCACGTCCAGGAGAGGCCCAACTCTCGGTGAGCAAATCTGCACCGCGCGGCCCTGGTGGCACAGGAGATTACCTCGTCCATCCCCAGCCTTTGACCCCCCAACGCAAACTTAACAAAAATAGAGCCTCTCGTGTCTGTTATCTCTTCTGGTTCTTCACGAGGATGGCTTCGAGGCTCGCGATCCGAAGCGCTTGGGGATTCGCGCTGAGGTATTTGTTTCTCGCGGTTGTTGTTGTTGCTGGACACGATCTGAACGATCCCGGTGACCTCACTTCCTTTGTAACGGTATTTTCGAGTTTAATTTCTATATTGTCGTATGTAAATTGACCTGATTTCTCTGTGCAGCGCCCGGAGATTAAGGCACCCAAAGTAGTGGTGAAGCATCGGGATGACCGACGAGTAAGTCCAGGATACTGGTTCGTCGGCCCATATTCTTGGTATGGGGCACCGCGCTTAGATTCGCACTTCTGGTTGCCATGCCAGGCCGGTCCGCAAATCTTCGATAATGACGGGGTAGGTTAGTGCTCCACCATGAGTGAGGGACGGACCTGGGCTGAAAAACGAGTAGGAGCTCATCTGGAGCGGAGCTTGCCAATTCAACAATAGCCTTGCCTTTGATTTCCGGGCAGTAACGGTCAATGGGGAACAGCACCTGTCTTTCCTTGCTCATTTAGATATTCAAAGTCCCGAATTTACGGGATTTATTCTGGACAACCATTATGAAATTCAGACGTCAGTGCCTGGAAACTCTGGTCCGCGGTTTTCGGACTTGCACGAGTTCAACATTCTAAACGATGGGGCTTCTGCCTTGCTCGGAACCTTCCACCTGGTGCCTGGTGTCGAAGAAGATCCAGGTTTTGTGAATCGAACCATGGGTCATACCTTCCGCGAGATTGACCTGCAGTCTGGCCGAACGCTGTTTCAATGGGACTCCTTCGATCACATTGACCCCAACGTCGAAAGCGCCACCACATGGAGGCTGCTTGTACCTGGGGAGCCGAACTGGTCTCCAATTCCAACCAAATTCGTGTGGGATTATTTGTGAGTGCCCCATTTGCATTGCCTTCACAATTCCACGAGCGCTAACTGGCACACGGAAAAAAAAAAGCCATCTGAACTCCATCGATAAAGATTCCGAGGGAGACTACCTGATCTCCGCCCGGCATACGGATTGCATCTACAAGATATCGGGCAAAGACGGATCCATCATTTGGCGCCTTGGAGGCAAGCTGACCGATTTTGCCGCTGATTTTAACTTCTCCCGCCAACATAGTGCGAGATATATCGAGTCCAACAAAACCCATACAACCATCTCGTTCCTCAACAATGCTGCCGACGAAAACACAAATACCTCAGCCTATTCCTCCGGGATGGTGGTTCTGCTGAGTACGGCAGAATCCCCGATGAAGGCTACTTTGCTGGCGCGTTTCGACCGACCGGATCGACGACTGACCCGAAAGACAGGGAACGTACAAGTGCTCCCACATGGAGGCAACATTGTCGTCGACTGGGCCGACGCGGGATACGTGAGCGAGTTTACCCCTGATGGCGACTGTGTCATGGAGGCCTCGTTCATGTCAGACCGTTGGAACACCTATCGTGCTTTCAAGTCCAACTTCTCCGCCTATCCCACCGAACCACCGGTCCTGAAAGGCTTTGCGTATGGGACGAAAGAATCGCACGCGATAACGGTATTTTACGTGAGTTGGAACGGTGCAACCGAAGTGAGCGCCTGGAACTTTTACGGTGGTGACAATACCCTGATTGGGAACACCGCCAAAACTGGGTTCGAAACTATGTTTACGGTCGACAGGTATATGGAGAAGGCTTGGGTTGAGGGTCTGGACGGTAATGGGAATGTCTTAGGATCGTCCTCGGTGGAAGAGACGGTGATTCCGCCGAATTGGAAGGTCGGGGGGGCCGTCCATTATCCGGGCCTGGGCGAATCTGTAACGGAAGAAGAAAATAAGGTTACTTCTATCCTACGTGCTTTCTTCCCGGGGCTTGCACGCATGGGAGGCGTTGTGCCGGCCGCAGCCTTTATCACAATATGCTGCCTGCTGAGAATGGCGTACTGCCTTGGACGACGCGATGCCAATCCCTTGCACCGGAGAGTAAATGATAGCCTTGAAGACCCCAGTACTGCAAAGACCGCCCGCCATGGCGGTTTGTGAATATCCCAGGATTTAGGTGGGAGGCCCCTTTTTTTTTTGGTACGACAATTCTACCGAGTCACTTGATATGCACAGTTGGGGATGTCATTCCCTATTCGCGGTTAAGCTCGTGTTGTTCCGACATGGCGATAAATGGCAGTATAAGTGTTCAATAATGACTAAAATAGATAGACATTCATAAGAAAAGAAAGATGTATTTAAAAAAAAGCCTAGTTATCCCCAGCCGCACGAATCAGGACGCCACCCGGACCAAAAAAAGGCCGAATTTATCAAAAATCGAGCTCACATTAACAGGGTACACAGGTCCGTATGATAGAAACCCAGTAATAAGCCTCGTGAGGGTAATCGAGGTGCAGCTTTGAAGCTTTGATCCAGTACAGAGATAAGTATGCCAGTTGTGCAATTGAGTAGGTACCTATCTGTGACATTTAGAGCTGCTAGTAAAGGTAGTGGAAAAAGAAAGAAAAAAGAAAAGTACATACAACAGTATTCATTATACAAACAATGAAACTAAATAAGGTACACTGGTGAGCTCCCGCATGTCCTCCAACCAGTCTGAGTCTCACTGGGGGAACTTGGGGGACCTCGCTCGCCAAAGCCGAGAAAGCATTGATGTCATATCGCATACGCCCTCGTAGCATCAACACCCTCTCTTCTCTCACACCAACCGAGTTTCCAAGTCCAAACGCAAACGTGGACCGAAGCAAAATGATACGTCGAGAAAGGCAAAGAAAAATGGAGGGGGGAGGCAAGATAAACGCGGGGGGGACAGGAGAGAAAATAAGAGAGGATACAAAAGACAAAGCTTAAAATAGAAGTAGATATTGTGTCACACCATCCTGTACGTGCTCAGTCCCTACTTCTCTCGTCCCCCCGCGATCGACAACCGAGCTGACTTTCTGAGAACACGTCCGCGCTTCTCGGTAGCCTGACTAGTATCATCGCTTTTACTGCCACTGGGCTCCAATATGTCATTTGTTTTTGATCCATCCCCTTCTCCACCAAAAGGACGAAACCATGCTTGCACATTCACATTGTGAGGCACGGCCACTGCCATCGTCTTTTGCAGTGCGGGGCTTCTATCTTTGTTAAAGCACTGGGTGACCAACGGGCGATATGGGGTCTTGTTGGGTGACCCAAATGGCTCCCTTTCGAAGCTAGTCGGATAATTGGGTACCAATGGCCTTGGTCCTAGAGGTGTAGATGGATATGCTGTGGTTGCTTGAGGACTTGGTGTCTGTGCCTCGGTGGGTAGACGTGGGTTTTTCTGGCGCTCTTTCATCCGGCTGGCATGTCCGATTAGTTAACTTCATTTTAAATTTAGAAAATGAATTGCGTCACTCTGTACCTTTCCTCGCTTTTGTCTTGAGGTTGTTCGCAGTTTTGGATGTCCCGCTCCATCCAACGCTTCCTAGCAAAATTTAGTGTCTTCATACCTGAGCCGCAAAGGAGATACGCTGCGGGGTAGACTTACTCTCCACCTTGAGTTGTAATCCAAGAATCGGTCGTAGATAGCAAAGATACGCTAGACCTCCCGTCATCATCGTCGGTTGTCTGTGGGGGTCCAGTTATACGAGGATACTTAGTTCTCTGAGGCATGTTTTCGGATTCCCAAAGTCTTCTTGAGCGGCGCACTGGGTGTCTTAAGAATTTATCAGGCTGTTCTTCTTCATCTAAAGATTCTGCCTTGACTCTTGGAGATTTTGGAGGGAGTTGGCGTATCTCCTGCACTGAGGGTGAACGGCGAATCTCCGTGCTCTTATCGAGAGTGTCTTGTTTCACAAGCTGCGCAGTGGCCATTGAAAGCTCTTTAAGTAATCCGTCAATTGGCTTGCGTTGTCTTGTCGCTTGCTTGATCGCTCGATAAATTTTGCTGATTTCGATGGGTGTTGATATGGTGGAAGTTGTTGATCTAGAGGGACTCAAGCGAGTTTCCTTAGCGCTAGTACTTTCAAGTCTCTCTCGTTGCGTGTTTGCTTCGGAGAGAGAGTGGGACGTTACTGCCATTTGACTCTCCGGTTCACTCTGTACTATAGCCATGTCCTGTGGGATAAAAGCGTTTGCCGCCTGGGTGCCATAATGATAGGTATTTTGATCTCCCATCATCTGCCATGCTCCTGCTGAATGTGGATGTTCCCTAGTTGAGAATACCTGCTGGGATGGAGTGAAATTGGGATTCATCGTCAACAGGGGAGGGCCCATGAGAGATGGCTCATGCATAGTACTAGCACTTACGTCCATTTGAGGCTGTAGTGGCATCATCGGTCTTTCTGGGACGCACAATCTTGTTTTTCCGAAGAGGAACTGCAAATGCTCCCGATACACTCTCGTCGTATCTAATTGCCGTACTAAACTCATACGCTCTTCCACTAGAGTTTGTTTAGTAGACGGGTCCATATCCCAATGATGCATAGCTATGTGTCGGTCGACGCGTGAGAGCCGGTTGTTGAGTGCATCGAATTGCCTCTTAGCATCATCCAAAGCTTTCTGATAATGAGCCTCCTCGATATGTTGGGGAATAAATGATTGAGCAACCGGCTGGGCTATTGGATGCATCCACGGCTGCATTTGACTGTTGACAACTCGTGGCCATTGGGCTCCGGTGTTGTATTCACTCAAATCATAACCTTGTTGAAACTGATCGAAAGTCATGGGGGCTGCCCTGGGAGCAACCTGATATTGCTGAGACACAGCTAGCCTACGATCCAGTGATCGATTTTGCAAGTTCGCGCTATTTGCACCATGGAAGTCATTTGAACCGTACATGACCGAATCAGGCCCAGAGATACCCATCGGCTGGATAGGGATGGGATACCCCTGATACGGGACAAGAAACTCTTGAGGTGGAACTGGAAATTCTTGGGGCGATACTTGATATTCTTGGAGCGAGGGTATATAGCTGTGGTGTGGGATTAAATGTCCTTGGTGTGGCATTGGATATCCTTGGGGTTGGGGTGGGTTCACAAGGGAAACGTACTGTTGGTTGGCAGATGTTAAAGAACCTTCTGATTGAGAGAATGTGCCTGTGCCCCCTACTGTAAGTTGGGGCATCTGAAAATAAGCTGGACCCGAGAAGTCTTGATTCATACGTCCACCTTCAAGGCCATCGCCTTCGTTGCTTGGGTGAGTGCTTGCGGCTGGTTGGCCATTCTCAGAATTCACTGTCCCCGAAAATTGTTGATTCACATGGTTCCCCCCAAGGGCAACGCCCTGGTTATTTTCGTGTGTGTTTTCAGGGAAGGAAATATTGTTTCCAGCGGTGGTGTGACTTTGTGAGACTGACTGATTCTCAGCTCTGGCGTTGTATTTACCTTTCAACCCAGGCTGAGTGGCAGTGACGTTACCATAGGTAGTGTTCTGTTTGGTTGTGAGCAAGTCGCATTTTGGAGGGGGATCAGTAAAATTCATTGGCACAATACGGCCGCCAGCAGTGACGCGTTTGGTTCGAGGAGAGGTATGCTCCTTGAGAAATCGTGCAAAGCCGGCGTCCGATTGTACGGAGGGTGGATCGTTTGGTTGACGCACGGTATTATGCGGATTGGAGTCCGAACGAGCGGAATTTCTTACACTTTGACGCGAGTGACTGGACATGTTATGCGAGCAATTGACAGCCTGTTCAGTCAAGACACCTTTATCGGCTCTATTTGGACGAACTATGTTGTCTTATGACCGGAGGAGGAGGTTAGGTCAAGAAAGCTGATGAAGAAGACCGAGGTTTGGGATGAAATGGCACTTACGTCCAATTGCTTGCTCACTGAACCTGTTGAGCTCAATGCGTCCATTCTGGCTTAAGGCCTTGAGGGTTTGAGCATCATACTTAGCCATTGTCTAGGTGATGTTTCTGATAAGAGACAAATAAGCTGATGGTGATGAATGATGGTAATGACAAGAGGAAAAGCAAAGGGGCTGCTTCTTACTAGCGGAAGATGAACAAACAGCTTACAGTACAAGGATGAGTGATGAGGAGGGAAGAAAGGAAGGAAGGAGGGGAAAGATGAGCAGAAAAAGAGGATAATAATGGAGAAAAAGTAGGTGCTCGAAAGCGCTGGGGTGTTAAGCATTCTGACTCTGCGTTTTATCATGATTCGCATCTAATAAGGAAAGCGCACCCCAAGGGTCATATCAAGTGAATGACTACCCCAACAGCTCTTCTATCAGGGTAATAGTAAAGCGGTTTAACAAAGACATCTATCACTTGGTGGAGGGATGATTATATGATCAAAAGCTAAACAAAGAGTTGTGCAAGTCTAGTGTTCACAGATCATACCTCTATCTTTAGCTATAGATTTTTTGGTCCTTTTCCAATTTGTTATCACAATCACTTATTTGTATTATTGCTACTACCATAACTATTATTGTTGTCACTTCATACATGCTCCCGGGCTAGGACCGGTTTCCAGGCGCTATGAAGATGGATTTCATCTTCTGGGTAGTCTCCAAAAGGGGACCTTGATCCGATATCCTCCTCGTCTGGGTGTTCGGCATGCTCACTGCTATTGTGGTCTTTCATCTCCCAGCTTCCTTGGCGTTCATGGCCCCTCCCAACGGTTGCTCCAGCCCCCGTTATGATTCCTGCGGTCCCAGGATCCTGGGTATCTGTGGGCTTGGGATCATTCCATTTGGGGTTTTTAAAGGTAACGTCGGAATCACTAGCCATCTTACGATCCCCTTTGAATCCCCCAAGACTGGGCCTGTGAAACTTCTTCGTACGGATGGCATATATCAGGACACATATGAGTACGATCAAAGCTAACACCAGGATTGTCACAACAGCTCCGATTACACCAGCCACTACGGGCTTCATCCCGCCACTGTTGCCACTATTCTGACTCTGATTGAGAACCCCAGAGCAGAATACCGCGGTCGAGTTACACCTAAGACACCAGTCTTGGACTGAGCCAAGCGATATCTTCTCGACCTGGTTGCGGAATTCTGAGTACGGAATCCCGATGTTGCTAGGGCTGTATCCGAATAAAGGATATGATTGAAAACTAGAGTCTGAGCCCGAATCGGTTCCATTGCGTATGACAAACCGGACGTAAAGCTTGGAGATATCAGGATATGTGGGATATGGATCACTCTCGAGACTGAATAATTCAAAGGACATGGAGGCGCCTGTTGTTGGCAGCGAATAAAAATTTGTATCTTGGTCGTCTGCCAACCCCACGATAGACGCAAGAGCCACCATGGGTTCGTAGGTACCGAATAGTAGGGTCATCATTCTACTGATGCCCTGCGCTTCGATGTTGGAATCGAATGCATTTATGATGCTTGATGCCATGGTTTGTCCGGCAATAGTGCGGATGTCCCCATCGCCTGAAGAGTTTCCATTCGTGGCCCAGACATACTTGCCCGCATACCACCGGGCACGACCGATATCGTCTTCGGTGACTTCCTCGTGGAATGTGGAATTGTGCACGTACTGGTAATCCACATATTCCAGGATAGATGTGGCATTTCCAAAGTTGGCCGCTTCAGTATCAAACTCGTCCGAAATCGAGAGAGAAAGTTGATTATAAAAGGTCGCAGAATTCTGCCAATTGTTCCAGAAATCGCTGCTGGATAAGTATTCGAAGTCTGACCAGAGGTGTGCTGGGCAGTTGACCTGACCTGCAAGAATGATCGAAAGCGGGTCTTCCAAGCCTAGAGTGACGATCTGAGGATACTGGTAACCACCCAGGGGGGGCGAGACAATGGAGCTATTTGCGAGCTGAAAGGCGAGATTGACAAACGTTTCGTTCCCTAACTGCTCTAATGGTGGGTACAGACCTTGCATATACGCCTGTGCAGAGCTAATGGCGGATGAATCTGCTGTAGCAAGAATTTCGATCTGGTCATTTAGGAGAAGATATGGGGAAATGCTCTGGATCCTAGTGCCTGGGTGACCACTGTCTTCGTGCAGAGCGACATATCGATCCCGGGAAGCGGAGCCAGCTGCGTACAACTGACTCGCGCCGTATGAGGTCAGAGTCCCAGCCTGTTGGAGATACTGGGGAATTGTGTCCCCATTACGAACATAGGAAAAGACTGACCAGACTTGGACAGTTGGGTCGTCAGCCGCCACATGGTAGATGCTCAATGCTGCCATAAAGGCAGAAAGATAGCGCGAACACCACATGTTACTTTTCCATATATCGAGATAAATGTTAGTTATTATGGATTTATCAGGGTCCTGAGCTGGGTAGGTACTAGTATAAGAGGGTTAAAGTAGGTAGGTAGCCTTGAATTATGGACTGAGTTTTGTGGGTTGATTGTGAGGTGACGCCATTTACTGTTCCTTTTTTTTTTTTTTTTTTTTTTCCTTTTCGTTCATTTCTCATTCAATGTGGCCCAGAGGTAACCAAATGGCAGAAGTAGTAGTCTATCTGTACATGTAACTGGTAACCTCACCTCAGTTTCTCGCCCTACTTTTAAGTGTTCTAGCCCCAATTGATTTATATATAACTTCCCCCTCCACCCCCCTACAACGAGAATTAAAAGAATAACTTCCTAGATAAGCTTATAAAGTATATTTGACTAAACTGCCGGAAAAGAAATCATACAGCAGTATATTAAGAATTAAATATTTCCGATCAACGTCAATCGATCGCAAGCCAAGCCCAAGTTTGGGGGGGATCCATGACGTGTAGACATACTTTGGGGAGGTAACATCAGGAAGTAACCTCCAACAATCACTTCCCTCTTTATTTTATTTTTTTAACTTCGTCTCTCTTGTGATGATAGGCAGGTCCAATTAATTCACAAAGCTGAACTGGAAAGTGAAGAAATTATTAAAGTTCTTGATTGGTATGTAGGTATGTATACCTACCTAGTACCTTAGAGTGGTTTCCATATATTTGTGATCTTGTATCTTGCAGGTACCCGACACTACAAATGGTAAGTTCTTTTATTTTTTTTTTTAAAAAAAAAATACTACACAACAGAAGAAGAAGAAGTGAAAAAAAAAAAAAAAAAAAAAGATAAGGAATAAAATAAAATATTATCGTGATCATTACAATATATGTAGATTGAATGATAGATATGAAAGGGCATGAGATCTGTTGAGTATGAAAGGAGTTAAACGGCTTTAAAGCCATTAATTAAGGGTGGGGTTTGAATTAATATAGAGTACCTACTCTTTTCCACTCCTTCCCTTTTAAACTCTCCTCCCTTTAAAAGGAGCAAGAATGAGAGATCAATTTACAGAGAAGAGAGTGCGAGAGTGATCATGTAATACGACATTAATATAAGTAGGTATTAAACTAGTAGCTGACACGCTTCGGATTTTACTTAGGATGTCCGTTGACATGAAAAAGGAGTTAGACGATATTAAGCATACTTATCCCCGTCAGTTATTAGTGGGATTCCTAGAGAGATATTCAGATCCCTAAGTTATTTGTAACATATATATCGAGGGAAAGATGGGATGTATCATCATGTTCTAAAAAAGAAACAATATAGAGACCTAGTTTGGCTTACCTCCCTATCAGCAGGGTTTTAGCAATGGCCCAACGAATCATCCTCATCACAGGTTTGTTTTCTTCTCAACTTTTTTTTCCCCTACCCTCTGTCACTAATTGGCTTACTTATTTTGTTTTTACCCTTTTAATAATAATAATAATAAAAAAAGGTGCAAACTCCGGAATCGGCTATTCAACCACGAAAGCCCTCACAGCTACCAACCCCGAAAACCATGTAATAATGGCCTGTCGTAACCCAGCTCTGGGGCAAGAAGCAATGGACGAGCTTCTATCCATGAGGCCTAAAATCCAGGGAACCCTATCCCTCCTCCCCCTGGACGTCACCTCAGATACCAGCATCGAAGCGGCCGTTTCGACGCTCCAACAAACCCACAATGGAGTCCTTGATGTTTTGATCAATAACGCAGGGATAGCCCTCACGCCGAATGCGCGTACAGAGCGTGAGTCCATTCACGAGATACTCGACACAAATTCCGTAGGAGTCCTCCTCCTCACGGAGGCGCTGTTGCCGCTCCTGCGCCGATCAAGGGATCCGCGGATCTTGAATATCAGTTCGGGGCTGGGAAGTATGGAGAAACGGGTGGATAAAACGGCGGTAGGATATGAAGTTCGTGGGGAGGCATATCGAATGTCAAAGGCTGCGCTGAATATGTTGACGGTTTGTATGGCTGTACGGTATGGTGGGGATGGAGATGGAACGGCGGAGGGATTTGGGGCGAAAGTGTGGAGTGTTTGCCCGGGGTTTGTGGTGAGTAATTTGGCTGGAAAGGGGGAAGAGACGAGGGAGAGGAGGGCCCAGATGGGCGCCTTGAGTAGCGACACGAGCGCAGAGACCATTAAGCATATTGTTGAAGGGGGGAGGGATGCGCAGGTGGGGAAATTTGTGCATCGGGATGGAGTTTATGGATGGTAGTAAAATTATTTTAGCAAGGAAGAAAGAATCTTGATGGGCAACGCAGTCGTATGCTAAGAAGAGTGGTATATATATGCAGAAAATGAATCCATCGTCAAACCAAGGGACCAAAAGAACAAGCGCCAGTGTAAACAATGTCCAGATCACCGATTATAGGCCTGATACCGCACCTCCAATACAATAGCCACACTATCCTTGTCTCGTAACTTATTCACCACCACCAACCGCCCCATACTATCACTTACGCTATTCAAGATATTGACTAGCTCTCCAAGCTCCATTTCCCGCTCATTTGCTAGCTGCAACAACATCATATCTCGTAGCCGTGCTGTTGCCTCAACCTCTGGATTCACCATGCCCGCCTCTGGGAGAAGTCTTGGAGCAAGTACTAGCGTTGCAGAGGGATTCCCACGGAGGATCTCAAAATGAGCACGGATTTCGGCCATTATGCGCCCTGTAAGCGAGCTGGACAAAACCGTGGGTGAGGGGGACGGTAGATGGAGGATGTACACTGCAGCATCGGCGATTGATTGTGGTGTCGCGGGTGTCCGTTGCTGAACGGTGATTCCAGGGGTATGCGGATGGTTATTGGTTCCAGTGGAGGAGGCGATGGTACTGTTATTAGTATTGTTGCTGTCAACGCTACTCGTAGTGCTAAGATGGCATATGTCGTCATGCTTAGAGCAAGGGGTGTTCGAGCGAATGGGAGAGGTCCAGCCTGTTGAGAGGGGCATCATCTGCACGATGAAATGGAGCGTCGGGTAGAGGTTGGTCAAGGCCATGGCGCGCTCAGTGGATCGGGCTCCTACCTACATATTTGTAACATGTACATATATATATTAATCCCTTTCATTATCCAAACCATTGTGATTGTGCATTCATGTATACCTCGACAACAGAAATATTTCCGCAACGAAACTGGTCTAATTGGGACAACAGATCGGTCACTCGATCCTCGATATCTCCCGTTCCATATCGAAGGAAGGCAGGCCACTGGCGCTGTAGCTTCGGTCGCTGCTCACAAGCACTAGCAAAGGTGGAGGGGGTGTTGAAGGCGAGGTTATAGGCGGCTTCATTGGGGCATAGTGAGGCCCCAAACCGCTGGGTTGTGGTGGCCATCTGTAGAGCCGCGGGGGCAGCGGTTCCTGCGAGGAACATTGCCGCATCGAGAAATAATGGCCGAGTAACAAATGGAGCGGAAAGAGCACTGTGGGCTACCTGGCCAGGCTGAGGTTCATGAAGGAAACCTGCTGTAGCAGTCATGCGAATCACACGCTCGAGTTGATTCTCGGGCACGCCTGCGAGGTCGGCAACATCTTTAATAGGAACACTGCTGGCAAGGGGGATACAAGCGAGAACCTGGAATTCCCCAAGCCATTGTAAGCACGCAAGAAGCTGGTTTCGATTTGCTAGTTCTTGTAGAAAGTCTGCGGGGCTAACGAGGAGGGTTTGTAGCCGAGAAATTGTGAGTAGGATGGATTCCCGAGCACGCTGAACTTCACGAGGGACATCAGCGGGGAGGAGGGGTTGATTAAAGTTGGAACTTGGGGTGAAATTATGACAATGCGAGGCAAGAGCTTTAACAGAAGTCACAAGTTCGCTGGTGTAGGCTTCCAGCTGAGACAAGTTGGCCATGTTGGAGCGAACCTTTTGGGGGAGTGAGTGAGCCTGGGAGAGAAGAAGATTTAAGATAACTGTAAGTAGTTAAATCCAGTATTTTTTTTTTTTTTTTTTTTGTTTTCTCCCTTATTTTGTTAACAATGAAACTTAGCGGTCAACAACCGCCCAGTGAAATGGAGGTTAGAAACTGATTAGATGCCAATCAGAGAGGTCTGTGATGATCCAGACAGTGTGCAAAGGGGGGTTCGAGCCGCCGTGAAGAATTAAATCCTTGAAGACTTGCGAGGGCCTATGATATTATTGGGTCTATTGATATGTTGATCCATCATACTTATTAGACTGAAAGAAAAAAGAAAGAAAAGAAAAAGGGAAAAAAGCAAAAAAGGAAAAAGCAAAATACCAGCCCCGCATGAAGAGAGGAAGAAAGTAAAAAAAAAAAACACGCAATCAACCGCTCTATCCATACTCCGACTCATTATTGAGGACAACCCGACGCATACTATTATTACTAGGACAACCCAACCTGTGTGCCCCTATATCAGCTCTACTGTAAGTTCCAGGTTCGATCTCGTCCCACCTCTACCTATTTTACATCTCCAGCCCCCGTCCGAAATCATTATTATTCTCACTGGTATTATTTTCCAGTAAGAAGTGGGGAACATAGGTACCCGATGGCTAGTCTTCTGCACATCAAAAATTTAGTGAATAACTTGAATCCTTCGGAATTTGTCCTATTGGGCGAAAGAGAATGATAAGCATGGAGGAAAATACATTATTCTGGTTCCTTCTTCTTTCCGATTTCCTTCTTTCCGTCATCGAACAACCCATTTCCATCAAATTCCTGCCATCCCACCAGTGGCGTAATGCCTCCTAATTTCCACACTCCGTCCACCTGTCGATAATTCATGACCGCCGAGCCGTGTTGATGACCCTTGGCAATTACTTCCTGTAAGCCATCGTCGGCGTATTTTTGGTGGGCCACTCGCATCTGATGGTGACCCAATATTTCACTGTCGCTAATTTTCTCCCACCTCGTCACCCCCACGAGGTGTTGTGTTTTTAGTCGTGAGTTCCCCAAGAACCCAGGGGAGGAGGCCATGTCGATGAACTCAAGGGCTGACATTTTTTCCCAGAGCTTGTCTATAAAGGCTCTGTAGTCAATCTAACTCACCTCTTAGTATTTGCTTCCCGAGCTTATTGAAAATATACTATAAAACCGTTTCGATGGAGAGTGTGTGGTGTGTATACATACCCGAAGAGTGGGAGCAATGCATTTAGCCAGTCGATCCCAGTCCTTCCTGTCGTAGCTCTCGGCCCATTCAAAGAGAGCAGACTGGCAGCCCAGGATATCTAATGGGTGTCATATTTTTAAGGACGCTTTATAATGAAAAGGGAAAATGCTACCTTCAAAAGTGGGCTGGAGAGCCATGACTAGTGTGTGAATCTGTGAGATAAATCTTCGACCGATACTGGTAAGATATCTTGAATTCTACCACCTGACTTCTTTGCGTGAGACAGAGAGCTTTTATATTTGAATTTCTATTGAAACCAGACTCTTAGCATCTTGTTGGACGAGCCTCTTCCTTGACTCGGAATCCGATATATTCCTGGACTCTTTACACACCATCATCTTTCTCTCTCACACAGCTGTTTCTTCCTAAACATACCGAAGTACTTGGTTAAATAAGACATACGTCGGCAAAGCATAAAACACAACACCGATGGTAATTTCTCCCCCTTGTCACTCAAAAGAATGAGGAATACAGAAGGAAAACGGGCCTCAATCATCCTCCCCATCAACGGTCAAAGTCTTGCCATCACTCCCCACTTCCCAAGAAGTAGACCACTTTGGCAATAACCTTAGAAATCTATTCCTGACTAGGGGCAATGCATGCGCCGCCATCTCTTGCGACTGATTATTGCTGTACTCCCCCCCGCGGGAATATAATTTTGTGCGACGTCATGGAACATATCAGTGGCAGTATCGCCTGGCGTGACCGCATGAACAGTGATCTTAGGATGACCGCAGTTTTTGGCCACAACACGGACAAAATATTTAATGGCGCCCCTAGAGCCAGGGTATATAGCATGTCGTTGTAAGCCGAAGTCTTTAGCCGTGTTTGAAGACATAATGCAGCCATCATCGTTGAGGTGACGGTAGGCTTCTCAGGCGACGAAGAATCGCAGACGTGTATTGAGATCGAAAACGCGATCAAACTCTTCCCGTCTCCCCTCATTTTCGGTACTGTGGATATTCACTTATGTTGGTCTATTTGCTTGCTTTTCTGCGAGTTGTAATGTGGAAAAACATCTTTTATTGAATGGCTAATAAGAGATCATACCTCTGTAACATTACCCCAATGCCCAAAGCTCACAGCACCAGCGTTACTACACACAATATCCACTTCATCCGCGAGCCTTGCAACCTCAGGGGCATTGCGAATGTTTGCCTGCAGGGCGATGGCATCTAACCCAAAAGTTTAAATCTCTTCAAGGACCTTGTCTGCTGAATCTCGCGAGTTCGCGAAGTTGACGTCTACGAGGCATCCAAGTAATTACGAGGATAGGTTTAGAAGAGGAGAGATTATGAACTTGTTAGATTGTCTTGCTACATATGTTCTTTATATAAAGTCCTCTGCCTTTTGGGTGCTACGACGAGCGCTTGAGAGGATGGGAGAAAAAGGAAACCTGGACGAACAAGGAGAGAGAAGGTGTGCTCCCCTTCTCCTCCACAGAGCTCAAATTCTCTCGGTCTGACCCTGATGAGGCCGGAAGCTTCGTAGTACCAAGGAAGCGAATCCAGGGAAAACGATATGGTATTGTCACTAAGCGGAATTCCAAAACGAACTAGGCCAGTGATGTGTATCAGGGATTGTTACCAGCCTATAACCAAAGAACATAAATACTAATAATACTAGATACTCAGGATCATCTAACATTTAACAGAATAATTTGTATATGGAAGCCCAAGGTTAAGCAGTGTCCATTTCTCATGCTAAGGGGAAGAAATAGAATTAATACTCTGAATATAACGTCAGTTAGACGTAGCTAGGACCAATCACCGTCTAATAAGTCCTCGACGCGTTTCCCCTCGTCCAAATCTCGATACACCTCTTCAATTGTCCATGGTCGGAAATGATGACCTGGGGGGTAATTGGTGTTGGAAAACTCTGTCCCATCGACCAGATGAATGAACCCTTGCCCGAACTTCTCATACGCATACGCTTCTGGGTCATGCTTGAAGACCCAACTGGGAAAGCGCGTGCGGATTTTAGACGGGTCCTTCCGGATGGCATCCCAATCTGTAGCGGTCTTGAGCTGTGAGTTGACAAAAGACATTTTTTGCGCACAGCTGATTCTCTCGTAGCGAAGCAGGTTGTACACTTTAGTCGCCAGCGGTGCATACTGCTTCCCACCCCCCAGTTGTAGACATGTCGCTAACGTGATTGCGTCCTCGAGAGCCTGAGATCCCCCATTTCCCGAGGTTGGGATGAAACTATGTGCGCTGTCACCGACCTGCACTACATGGCCCTTGGGTGATGTCCATTCGCGTCGCAAATTACGCCAGAGTAACGGCCAGTGTACAACGGCACCCTTGGGAGCACTCTTGACTAGCGCCAACACCGCAGGATCCCAGTCTTCGGCGCCGCTCAACATTGCCCGTACGACGTCCTCCGGATCGGTGTCTGGCTCCCATGACTCTGTTACTACGCCAGCTGTATCGCGCGGTGTGAACCCAAAGGAAATGATATCTGTCCCCACAAACACCCCCAGATACATGCCCGGTCCCAGCCAGTACTCCCACACGGGCGGGCTCTCCCCCCACCGCTTCCTCACCGTTTCGTCCTTCATTGCAAGCTCCTTTGGAAATGCGGTTCGGAAAGTTGATAACCCACTCGACTTGGCCGGTGTGTGTTCTCCTGCTATGAGGATCTCGGACCGGGACTTGAGTCCGTCTGCGGCAATGACGATTTCTGCGACCCGAATCTCGCCATCTTCACACACGACGCCACCCTTGCCTGCTTTGGGATCCTCAAAGTAATCCCGAACGGGCTTCCCGTAGTCGATTCTAAACCCCAGCTTGGCAACCTGCCGTAGCAACATGCGATAGAATTTGCGCCGCACCTGCGCAGGCGCGACAAACGGTCCCTTCCGCGTTTTAACATGCTCGGGATCATTAAATGAGGGCACGGTTGGACCGTAGATATGCTCTCCGTTATGTCTTTCGTAGCTGACGGCTGCATGGACCTGCTCTTCGCTCATATCACGGCACATGTCAGGCCAGTGACGGATGACAGAAACGGCAGAGGGTTGCATAACGATGATGTCGCCTTGGTAGAATTATTAATATGCATTCAATTTGTCCAACACGATGAGGGAGGAAGAGTACCAACCAGAATAGACCGGTCCCTCATTCCGCTCCATGATTCCAACCACGTTATGTCCTTTCCTCCAACACTCCAGCGTGGCCATCAGGCCACCCATTCCTGCGCCGATAATGAGTACATCAATACCTGTCTCTGGGTGTCGCTTTGGAAATTTGTAGGTGTTCCCATCCTCGCTTGCCCAGCGGTTTGGATTGAACTCCTCTTTATCACTGCACGTGTTTACTGAGAATTGTGCCATTTTTATTTTTATTTTTATTTTTATTTTTTGTTTCAAGCCAAGGATGGGTAAACGACGGATGCAAAAACTTAGTGAGATATATTTATATATTTTTTGCCTACTCGCATACCTACACGAAAAGAAAAGATAAGAAGTAAAAACAAAAA
The DNA here is from genome assembly GCA_027569155.1 of Aspergillus haitiensis. Taxonomy (NCBI): domain Eukaryota; kingdom Fungi; phylum Ascomycota; class Eurotiomycetes; order Eurotiales; family Aspergillaceae; genus Aspergillus; species Aspergillus haitiensis. The sequence continues at coordinate 135,423 of JAPDEO010000009.1, read as the reverse complement.
AAACAAAAATAAAAGGCTAAAGGTGCCTAACAACCCACGAATCCGTCCATGTTTGTAAATTTGGCTGTCCTCACTCACCCAAAAATACCGGAGAGTATCGGACTTGGCACCTCATGAAACTGACTAACTGACTGGGATATTCGGGGTTCTAGATGATATACTACAGGTATATCTATACATGTAAGATGGTAGGTACCTAGGAAGGTAGATAAGTAATAGTACAGAGGCACCTAGTGGTAAAGGTAAATAGGTACACAAACACCATATATTAATTATCCTTTTCCGTTAAAACATCTAGGTATCTACCATTTTCCACTCCACTTTTCACGCCCATCCCATCGTAACAAAATAACAAACTAGCAAAAATATGTGTATGTGGGTTATGTGTTATGTGTATACACTTAATGAGCAGTACCCCTTGGCGGCCTCGCCGTTCGGGTCCCAAAGGGCGACCCATTCGACCCCCCACGAAGCATCTCACGCTCTTCCTCTGAGATCAAGGTTCCGTCTTTATTCGGGGAGAGGGCTCTAAACATTAGATATGTGCCTCCGATCACTCCGCAGATACTCATGAGGGCTCCGTTGGTTCTATGTTGGTGTTGGTACCAGATTAATAATTATTATTTTTTTTTTTTTTTTTTGGAAGGGGGATGGCATAGCCTGCAATAGATCAATTGGTTCAATAACGTACCCGCGAGGTGGTTTGGGGATATTGCTGATTGTTGACGAGAGAGGCATGGTTCTTTTCTTGGATTTGCCTTTTTTCTATAAATCTTATTATCGTTGTTGTTTGTGTGTGGGAGGTAAACTTGAAAATGGATATTGTTGAATGATCTTCTTGTAAGGTCGTTGTTGACAAGGTAGGGCATTTTTATGGGCGAATATGATGGGGCGAATGGAATGACATCACCAAATATCGAGATCAGATCTTAAAATTCAATTCAAGGGGTACCCTTTTTTTTGCTGTAAATGAATCTTGTTTTTTATTTTTTTTTTAATCTAATCGGAAGTTTATCCAATAGTGGTTCCATGATATCATGTTCCATATCCTACCTAGGGATATAACCTAGGTGTTATTATGCATGTTATGTGCCGATGCTTTCGCTGGTTACTCGTTACTCTCTCCTATGATTCGAATATATAGCAACAATAATTATAGATCTCTGATGCAACGATCGAAACACCAAATGTTATTTATTGACTTTGTTCTCCAAACTTGGTAATATGTTCAGTCCACGAGCAGAAGTTATGGGTAAGGCAGCACAACACACATATTTAGTTTCGAGACGAGGTATAGATCTAATCAACTCTAACGCCGTCTTGTCTTGTTGACCATGAAGTCAGTATCCAGATCTAGATCGATCATGCCAAACATCGGAAAGTGAAACAGCATACGTGTATTTTATTTGAAAGGTATCATGCTCCAGGACACGAATTCATTTGTCTTTCGCGATGGCCGATGGGGGGGCGAGGGGCACGGAGTCCTTGGTCAGCGGATATCGAAACATCTCTTGCATTATTATGGTGATATCCGACATGATGCTAGTCAACTTTATAGCAATAACGTATTATTATCATGGAATGAGCCTCGCACTCACTGGTGGATTTTTGCTGTCCAGGGAGCCTATGTAGGTAGTAGTACTCAGGATGGTTCTTCGGTCCGAAGGCATCGGGCACCGATCTCTTTGCAAAGGTAGGTAGTCTGACAGATGTGTGAGACAGTGATGGGAAGGCAAAAGACATGGTTTACGAGTGAATGGAGAATATTCTAGTGTCTATGTGAACAATTTAAATTTATTTATTTTCATGGTTAGTGCATGCACTGTCAATAGAAGTTTCGTATGTGTTGAAGTTAGTAGCCGGGTCTAGAGTAAGCAGAAGAGAAGGAAATCAGGAATTATCAAAGTCAATCATAAAAAGAATAGATAGTAACATGACGAATTTTCGGAGTTTGGATTGCCGAGCGTCATATTTGGACGCCTAGGCATATGTAACTTGTTTTTATACTTTATAGTCTGCTAACTGTAATCTTTTTGCTGTATTGATTTCTTCTCTACACTCACAAAATATTTCCCTCACAAAAGTATAAAAAAGAGAAGAAGGAGAAGAAAAAAAAGGAGAAAAGGAGAGAGGTCAAAGCAAGCACCAAGGAACAATGTCTACCTACGCCGTCCTTGGAGCTACAGGCAACACCGGTAGCGCTCTAATCAAAAATATAATCCGAACTCCCTCTTCGAAGGTCAACGCATACTGTCGCAACAAGACCAAGCTTCTCCATCTCCTACCCGAACTCAGCGATCACAAAGCCGTAACCATTTACGAGGGCCATCTCGCCGATGTCGAACTGATAACCAACTGCGTCCGGGACACCAAGGCCGTCTTCCTTGTGATCACCACCAACGACAACATCCCTGGCTGTCGACTCTCCCAGGACTCCGTCCAGACGGTCCTCCACGCATTACAGAAGATCCGAGCCGAATCGACGAATGATGACCAAAGACCGATGCCGAAACTCGTGCTCCTCTCGTCTGCGACTATCGACCCCCATCTGAATCGCAAGATGCCCGGGTGGTTCTTACCGATCATGAAGACGGCCGCGTCGCATGTGTACCGTGACTTAATTGAGGCGGAGAAGATTATGCGCGCGCAGCAGGACTGGGTGCAAAGTATCTTTATCAAACCGGGGGGGTTGTCAGTTGATGTGCAGCGGGGACATAAACTGGACTTCGACGAACAGGAGAGTTTTATCTCGTATCTAGATCTTGCAGCAGCTATGTTAGAGGCCGCTGATGATGCGCATGGCACGTATGATATGCGGAATGTTGGGGTTGTCAATACAGGGGGGAAGGCCAGGTTTCCTCGCGGCACGCCCAAGTGTATCCTGGTTGGATTGTTGAGACATTTCTTTCCGAGATTGCATCCTTATTTACCTTCATCTGGACCAGCATAGATTATAATGATATTTCTGTTACCCTCTTGAGGTTGATGTTGTCCTGGGAGCAATATCCCAGCCAGAATATTCGTTGTATTTTCGGAACAGACAAACAAGTAAGATAGGCAAATCAATAATAGAGAACAATAAAGAAAATTTAGGCGGGGAAAATGAAAACACAAACTTGCAACACCGATTTTACCGAGAATAAAATTGACCACTGTGATGAATAAAGGTCTACTCGGAGATCAAAGGCCAGTCAGGCAGGGAACAAAGACCGACAACGCCAGGAGAAGCTGGACAAATCCTAACAAGGATCCGGTATATACCAAGTACACGTCCGTTAAGCATTTGGCACCAGAAGAGTAGGTACTGATATAAAATACGAAGAATAGTTTCTGTCAGCTGCGCTAAAACCCATCTCTTCATCCATACCTACTAGAATACTTCCACTTTTCCTTATCTTCTTCCGTGATTATCGTCAAACATCCTACCTCTAATTCGATCACTACGAAAAGATTTTCGAAGAATAAACCTATATAAAAATAATATATAGAAGGTAGATAATAAAACAACGCAATGCCGATCACCTCTCAAATCCAGATCGAGGCCACAAAGCTCGGCCAAAACAACTACGCCCCCTCTCCCCCCTCGCCCGAGACACTCGAACTCATCAACCGCCTCCTCCAACACAACCACGACCAACTACACATCTTCTTCCGTGACATGAACGGCCACAACCATCTCGTGCATAATCTCCTCACACGACTCGTCCTCGGGGCCACCACAGCCCAACTCCAAATCGCCTTCGACGATGACCTCCCGACCCAGCGCCCCATGCCCGCCCTCGATGAAGCTGTCGTCCAAAAACTCGCCAACGACCCGACCTTCTTCGCCAACTGCATCAGCGAGATCACGCACTACACGAACTTTCTCGTCTTCTTCGAGCGCCAGATCGAGACCCAAGGCTGGAAACAAGTCGTGAATGAGTATGTCTTTTCGCGCAGCGAGATCGCCAACGCCATCTTGCCGTTGATGTTTGATGGCGCTTACCATTCTATCATTCATCTGGGGCTGGGTGTCGAGTTTGAACAGCCCAGTATCATCGCGGAGGCGTTGGCGCAGGCAGCGGCACACCAGTCCTTTGATACGAAATATTATTTCTTGACGGCAGAGGCGCGGGCAAAAGAGGAGAGGGAGAAGGGAAAGGAAAATAATAAGGTCGAGCTTGGAAGCGAGGAGCCGAAGCTGGTGGATCTCATCCGGGAGATCAAGGAGGCACCAGCATTACTCCGGGCAGGACGGGTTAAAGGGCTGATTGGGACGATGAAGTTGAAACGGTCGATTTTGGCGAATGCAGGGGATGAGTTGATTGATATCGCGGCTCGGTTTAGAGTGACGCCGGAGACGTTGGAAAGACGGGTAGCGGAGGTGTTGAATCTGTGCGCGTATATGGCTGGGGCGGCGCAGAGGGCTGGAAAGCAGCGAAAGGTGGATTTCTTTTTCATGCACTGTGTTACCAGCTCGATCTTTTTTAGTGTACTGGTCCGCTCCGACTGGATCAGTATTGAGGATAAGGTTCGTCTGGTTGAGTTTAAGGGCCGGTTGGATCTTGCCTGGTATGTTGTGTGTGGCTTGCCAGAGTTGGATATCGAAGCGGTCCAGGGTTATCGGGGTGAGCCGAGTGGGGATATGAGCTGGGGAGAGCTTTTTGCTGCCATCAATGAGCAACATGATGATGGACATGTGGCTAAGTTTGCCCGTGCATTGAAGAATGGGGAGGAGGTGTGTAGACCGTTTGAGGATCGACGGGAGTTTGTGATCAAGGGCGATATGTGGCTGCGGATTGCACGCATGGCCTATGATACTACATTGGATACGAATATATTGACGGATCGCTGGGTGGTTATGGCTGGGATGGATGAGGCGTGGGACATAATTCCCAGTCTATAGGTGCTCCGATGAAGATTGACGGTATCATTAAATAGGACTATCGAGGCAGTTTATTCCAACTATATGTTATTCCCAGCGCATATATACCTTTTCACTGCCGCCTCTACCTCCGACTTAATGACTTTGTGAGTCCCATTAAGGGGAAAGTCCTTCATTCCCAGCTGTTCTAACGAGGCAATGCCCCCTAACTTATGGTGTCTTCCGAGAGTCTGTTGGATATGTTCTTGAATTTGTGATTTCGATATCCCATTTAGGCTCTGGACAATGGCAAAAGGCTCTTGATTGCTAAAGGAATGAGGGATTGGGATCACGCATGTCTAAATAGGTCAGTACTCGTTCATTAGTCCTCATATGGCAGAAGAAAAGTAAACAAGAGACGATGCACAGTACCTGTCCTCCCGTCAGCCTCTCCAAACAACTTTCCAGAACGGCGGGCATTACTACTTTCCCCTTCCGCCTGATCATGTCTTTTTTCCTTCCTAGGATAAACACGATTCCCTTACGGTTCATCCTCGCCACATCGCCCGTGATAAACCATCGACGCCCTACCTTGTCCTCATAAAACGACTCCGCTGAACGTCCTTCAAGATACTCCGGGATCGTACTCCCACAGCAGATATGCAACTCCCCAGACTGCTCGCGCCTGGCAACCCTGTCTCTCTCCCAATCCCATATCTTCACAATGGCACCGGGAGAAACAGCTCCGACGGGGACCATTTCACCCAAGAACGGAATCTGGTCCATCCCATCAAACGGCCAGACGAATGCACCTCCACCCTCAGTCATCCCATGATTCACGCATATTCTTGCCTTGGGAAATAGTTTTGAACATTTCAGCAAGACATCCTTGGTTACCACATCGCCACCAATTTGGATTCCACACACAGAGTCGGCATTCACATGCTGTCCAAGTCTGTCGCGCTTGGGAGGGCTTTCACCATCGCCATCCCAACTACTTTCTAACTTCTGCGCAACAGCATGCACCATTGCGGGCGTCATCACCACAAAAGTCACCCGATATACCCGAATCGCCATGACCAGATCCTCCGCTGTGAACCCTCGTCCGGTCATTACGACGGCACCGCCCTCCCGCCAGGTTTGCAGCGTCTGGGCGGGTGCAATTCCCCTGGAATTGTGACCCTGTTGCAAAACCCTCGCACTGTTATCTTGTGTGATTAACCAGGATTGTGAATGCAAAATATGGGACATCCCGCCCACCTGCAAAGGGCATCCCTTCGGTTGGCCGCTCGTTCCCGACGTAAAAAGAATAGAGTGTGTGCGCGTCGATTCTTCGGCCTCCCCATCTTCGTTTCTAGCCATTCTCATAGTTTCTTCGGCGGAAATGGATGAGTTTACTCTATCTTCTGCAAGGGAGTGCAAGCTTTTCCAGTCTGAGTTGGCCGTAGATGCTGACTCTTCTAGTGTGACCTTTAAGATTTCTTTTCTTTCCCTCTCTTTAAGCTTTTTATTTTTTCTCCTCCCCCTTCCCTCTAGTTTTGTTCCCCTGTTACCTCGTTGCACATAGGTTTCTGATTCTGTCTGCTTTGTAGCGGTGTTAGCGGCGGAGGATTGAGTGAAAAAATACTCCACGTTATCATACAGAACCTGATCGAGATTCGCCTTATCCGCATCATTTCCGGGGATAACAATTACATCTGGCCTTCCTATTGCCATGAGAAGTGACTTTAAGTCTTCCTCCTGTTCTGGGTTGAGATAGTAGGTTGGATCCAACGATACAAATGTCACCCGCAAGACAACACACATCCAGAGTAATAGTGCGTATTCGCCACCATTCGGGATCATCATGAGGATTGTTGCCGAACTTGGTTTTATCCCGTTGGCGAGGAGGCCACCAGCGAGCTGGAGTGCCACTTGGTGGATTTGGGAGTATGTCCAGGCGAGACAGTCCAGGTCATTGCTAGGTATCGTTGGAGTCATTTGCGGGTTGGTTAGTGACGAGGAGATGTCAAATGTGAGAGGTTTAGCACCTACAGCTGTTTGTGGTCAATATTTTCGTCCCGGTGGACAAGGTTGGAAAGATGCGATGCTGGTTGATGGGTGGATATTACAGCAAGTCCGTGGGGGTTGGATTGTAGACCTCGTTCCAGATGTCTGAAGATGGAAGGATATGTTGGGAGGGGACCTCCATTGATGAAGGATGGTTTTGTTTTCGCGTACAGGGTTAAGATAGAATGAATGGCAGAGGACATGGTTAGCGTTTCACTTGGGAAATGCTAATAATTGTTCAATATGTGTCACAAATAATACCCCATAACAAAGAAGGTAGTGTGGTTCGTCTAGCACAAAATATGGAAATCCAGGTCCTATTCGAGGGGAAGGACTCGATTTATTTTCAACAATGCCGGATTTGATTTATTGGTCGGGGCTCGGGCATTCGGATTCGCTTCCTCCTTATTACTTTTTATTCCCTCTTTTTTCTCTTTTTTCTCTTTTATTCTTGGGGAGATGATGATTTGATTCCCAATATTACCAACCACTTCGTTCCTCTTTCGACTCCCTTCTACAAACCAACTTACTAGGCTACATACCAAACGATAAAAAGAATCAAAAATGGGTAAGTACTTGACATATGATATAGATTGATAATCCTTACCACTTAATGCTCAAACAAACCACGCTCCCATCACTGCACCAACAAGGGGAAACAAACTCCTAGTTAAATGCAGCCATCCCCATCTCACGACCAGTGTCCTCCCTTCCTCTATACCAGCCATGGTGCTCATATCATCTCCCGTTGTCGAAATGGTCGAGCTTGCCTCTACCTCTGCACTACGCTGAACACCAGCTCCCGATAGAAAACCACGATTCCGCTCCTCCAACCAAAACAAGCGCTCGTTTGTCTCCTTCATCACCACCCACGTGAATGGGACCATGATGACCGTCATAACACTCGCCAACGCAGCTGCTCTCCATCTGGGTCTCCGAGAAGACCGTCGTGTCGCAGCGATGTATCCATAGAGGAGAGCGGTTCCGACAGAGATAGTCGGGAGGGAGAGATGGCCGTAGTGGAACATGCGGACCCATTGGTGGTATAGTTGGGGAGCGGTGGTGGCGGTTTCGAGGAAGACGGGGACAGTTATGGTAGAGAGGGAGGTCATTGCTCCTGTTTATTTTTGACGTTAGTAGATGGTAAGTAAGCTGTGCTCTGTATGCATGCATCGAGGTAGAATGAGACAGGGGGGTTCAACCAGAGAGGAATGAGCCGGAGATGATGGCGAAGCTCGTTAGTGAGGATATTTGGGGTGCCATTCCCTTACTTTCCTCCTCCCGTTTCGTTTAAAATAGATATGTGTGTGCATCAATCGATATAATAACGTATATTTAATATGACAGAAATAATGCTAACTTTGTCTAAACAAACTAGCTGTCTCTAGGATGGAATTGTTTGGATGATATCGGGACAACTAAACCTTGTCTACTAGATCCGGAATACTACAAGGACTGTGCCGTACACACCGTGGAACTACCGACAATTAGAAGCCATAAAAGATAAAAAAATTACTTAGGTGGCACAATAACCCCCCAGTAATTGATGTTCAATAACAAAGATGGGATGGATGTACATATCCAAATCGGAATTGGTATCACAACGGCCCAAATAGTCATCTTAATGCTTTAAACTATACCCATCGGCCCTAACATTCGCTCACCGATTATCATTCCAACCCCGACTTCCTATATCCGATCAGAACTACCTATAGAATGAACAAGTCATGGAAAACACCATTTACCAGCACAGAGGTCTGTCAGTAAGTTCCTAGGTAGCCAAAATCATACCTACGGCATATATTAATCCCTCTTCTTTTACTTTCAAAGACTGCGGTCGAAAAAGGGGGGCGAAATAAAATAAAAAGAAAGAAATCAAATAAGACAAGTAAATACATGCGACAATATGATATTCATCTCTTATTCAAATCCTCCCCCCGTAAACCCCGGAACTACAACCCCCTGATCAATAAACTGTTCGATCCATCCGATGGTCATCCTAGAATTTACACCCCAAAATTAGTTTCTCAAATAGAGATATGCCCACTCACCCACCAATCACAGAACCTAGTAAATACTGGATGGGAGTCACGGACAGCGACGGAAATAGAGAAGAACGAAATGCATAGACTATACATACTGGCTCCGCTTTGTATCCGCGAACTCCTCATGGTCCCCAAACAACTTCTCCTTGTAATATGGATCCTCTTTCATCATCTTGTAATGTTCAATGCTCCGAAACACGACCTGGCTGAAGCAGTCGTAGTCGGCTATATTGGCCATTTGGGAATCCATTAGTTGACTCATGAGCTCCCGCGTGGAGGTTTGGTTGTGGATCTAGTTCATTTCTCGGGTTACTTCGTAGTCTATAGAGGTAATAGATATGGATAAGTGTGTGACGGGGAGGATACTTGAGTCCACCGAAGAATCCCATACTTCATCATGAGATCTTGGGTCATCGGCGCTGAGATCTTGGTCATATGGTGTCTGTAATCTTCTTCACTCATTCCGGGTTTACGATAGCCCAGAATCGTCAGGCAGAGAAATTTGCCCTTGGTTGGGTCCGTTTCTGGGGAGGACATATCTTTCTTTCTTTCTTTCTTTTTTTTTTTTTTTGAAAGGTAGATTGGACAAGTGTTGATTTTCATTGGGGGTGGGATTGTGCATATTATAGAACCGAGTCAGCTCGGAACTCCATCCTTCTACCTACGGAGAGCGAGATATAGGCTTTATTCTAATATTCTAATTATTACACTCATATAAAGGCGTCCTCAATTTTATTTCAAGTGCTAGAAAGACGTAAGAACATGAAAGATAGAATTAAAGAATGAAAATGAAAATAAATCCAGACAAAAATAGATCGAAAACAGCTATAAAACAACACATAATGTCCCAAGAAGTAACCATTCGCCCGTCGTATGTAAGGGTATCATTTCCAACTTCAAAAACCAGGTATAAGCTAAAGTGATGAGAGCATAGGCCAGAGAAAGAAAAGAAACTAGAGCCTAAACGATGTCACCGCTCCATCAGGTCACCAAAAAAAGTTAACCATTTTCTTTTCAATACTTCCTCTCTTTTCTTCGATTCCCGCATCTGCTGTTTCAATTCTTTGACCTCCCCTAATAGCTCGACGACAATCTGTCTCATATCAATACTCTCGAGTTTAGCATTGATTGAACCCAAGGACGCATTCTGTCTGGCTGAAACTTCTCGCCTTTCTCGCTCTGATGAAGCATCACTCAGTTCTTTGGGGGAGTCGTTGTCTACTACTCTACCGTACCCAGAATCAATTGTTCCATCATCGTCGTCACCTAAGATACAGGATGCCCCGGGATCCAAACGCGTCATATCGCGCTTTCCGTGCACTCTTCTTAAATGGTCGTCCCGGTTATCTTTCCGCGAGAAGGGTTTTGTAGTAGCACGGGGACAACCCCGTTCAGTGCAATATAAGAGAGGTTTACTCTGGGAAGTAGAGATCCCATGCTTTGTCCGCTGGTGCCGTTTGAGATCCCCCTTAGCTGCGAATGCAGAAGTGCATTCACGATTATTGCACTTGTAAGGCCGATCATGTCTGTCTATGTGTTTTCTTTTCAAAGACCCCTATCAGTGAAATTCCTTTCGCATGACCCCCCTATTGAATAGAAATAAAATGCATGGTGGGTTATTGTATAATACAAGACTTACTTGTAGTCACTCAACCTCCCAAATTTTTGGTTCTTGCATTCTGCAGAATTACACACCAACTTGGTCCGGCTATTGGGGGTATATTTTGGTGGTTGAAATGTATCTGGAGTGTAAGTCTCAGTAGCGAGAGAATTTTTATTATTTCCGTTCTTTCCAATCTCAAATCCATTCACTCCTCCACGAGGTTGTAGTTGGCTATCTTTGCCATTCACATTGTGGAAACTCTCAATCCCCTGGGTGTCGAAATGAACACTTGTGGCCGCAGTCGGTATTTGAGATACGTGTCTACGCATCTCGAACGTATCTGATGACATCATCCAACTGGAGTCGACCTCGGTATTGGAAAAAGGGTCAGTATGTAAGATATCGATAGCAAAATAGTGGGGGGCAAGGTTGTATGATGGGTCATCATCGATCTGTTGATCATTTCCTCCTCCGTAATCTATATTATAGTTATAGGTTAGATTGAGATCAAGTCAAAGTCAATGAGGAGGGTCCAGTCAGTGGTAGCCGGGAAATTCAAGCATGAGAAATCTAGCAAAGACACCAAAACTTCAGCTAATTACCTGTGATTAACAACGATTAGCTTAAATTAACAACTTAGCCACTTACCTGATCCAAGGAAAGGGGGTCGGGTACCCTAATGCAAAGGCTTATTGAAACGCGATTACATTGGACCTAATACTCGTTAATATACTTCTATCAATCTGATGAATAAAATTTAAAAATTCTTGGGGGAAACGAGGCGGGGGTATGGGCATATATGCCTCCTGGTACGTAGCTTGACTTCTAAGTAATGTGTTTTTGCCCCATTTAGAGTTCCACCTGAGGCTATACATACCTACACGGGCTGGTAGGATCTAACTTCCATGTAGGGTTGTCTTCCATATAGGGGCTGTCTTCCATAGAGGGGCTGTTTTCCATATAGGGGCTGTCTTCCATATAGGGTTGTCTTCCATATAGTGGCTGTCTTCCATAGGGACTCTCTTCCATGTGGGGCCGTTTATGTAAGACCTGTTCCTTGATACCTTAGGGCAATGAGAGTCGAAACCTCACGATTTCTGTACAGGATCCAGCCTTTAAAATCACTTTCCGGAAGTCCTGGGATTTGAATGGCCATCTCCTTTCCATGATAGGCTTTGTTTGTAGAAATAAAGTGCAAAATATACTTACTCTGTGCTTCCATTTTGACAGCGCACTTTGTATATAGAAGTCAACGTGCAATATCGACGAGGTAGAAAGGGTGACGGTGGCTCGACTTGTAGAAGTGATGTAGGGAGTGCACGGGAAATTGAGCCGGCTTTTACCATTCGAATGAGTCTTACTGGGCGGGGGGGGAGGAAAGGTTAGGTATATGAGTACGGAAACAAGGTACTTGCTTTAGAACCCAGGATAATCTTGGAGAAGAAGGGGAATATGGCGAGTACTTAAATTTGAGCTACATGATTTAAGTGGCAACAACACTTTCTCGTTCTTTTCTTTGAATCACCCAAGGCGAAAAGTGTCCAGAGTGAGCCTTTGGGGTGAAAAAATTGCTTTCAAGTACCTCACGCCTAGAGGCAATTTTTCCGCCTAAGGCTTCAGGCTAACCCTGAGGCATAATCAAATCTGCTTAGATATTTGACGACCTACTACCTGATAGGTAGTTGTCTAGTACCGGGCCCTAAGTCCGCCTCACCCCAAGGATACGTATTGATGCTAGGTGTCATTAGAAGAACAGGTGATTAATTCACTAATGCAGGCTACCTAACGTAGCAGTAATAGACCTCTAAGCCGCCACCCAAGGCTATTATCTCTCCACTATCATTACATACGTGGACTTTACTTGCTGCCTAGTACCCACATTTACTCACGCCTAAGGCAAGTGGCCTTTCCGAGATAACGCCATTTAAGTTTTGTTATTTGATTCTCACTATAATTTTCGCAACAGCTCACTCAGCTATCGCGAATCACATGCTTACGGGATGGACGTATGGAGTGGGCAAGAAAAGGCTATAATGTATAACCCCAACCCCGCAATCCTCTTTGGAGCTTAATAAACATATGGTATGATGCACCCACATGTTCAAGAATAAGGATCTGCCTAGTAAGGAGTTAGTCTCGCCCCATCAGTAAGCCGCTTCTGCAATAATATTTGTAAAGGGAGGCGCTACAGCCACACCTTCCTCGCTCCTGCCACACCTTTTCGTACATGTTTGCTCATTATTAGAGCCCCAGGCCTTCAAACATCTCGCTAAGTAGGTCATACAACCCATAGCCCCCACAATAATATTAGGGAGAAGAAATTTCTCCAGGATGCCCGGGCGCCTTGTAATGTGCGCGACGTCATTTAAGGTATCAATTCAAATTATCGATTCTGACTGTTATCATGTTTGTTCTTACCTAGGTACCATCCTGTTAATTCTAACCATTAATTTGGGACCACCCAGTACACTGGGTTATCTATAGAGTGATAATTTTATCTTAAGATTATCAGAGATATCCCTGCAAAAGATGATCATCCCCGGAAAAAAAGGTGAGGCATTAGCCTGGCCGGTGTGGCAGGAGCGAGACTAGTATGGCTGTTGCACCTCCCTTTGTAAGGATAATTTGTAAATATCTTTATAAAGTGATACCTACCGTGCCTAGTATTAAATTATAAGATTAGCATAGGCCAATCACGGACAGAATGAATATGATGCAGTTGCTTGACTATTCACTATCTAACTGCCATGCATAATCGAGATTTCCCAGAATTGGATTCAATCCTAATTAGGCGCCATTTGTTTTTCCCTTGAGTGATCCTCAGCACTTGTAGGATAACCTGAGATCTTGATTACCAAGTTAGGCCTTCGTATTCATACGGGCCGACCATCCTTTTTATATGCCTCACCTGACATTGGGTCCTCTGACTGGTACTGGGGTTGAGCACGAAGACAAAAGTACGGACTAGAGTAGATCCAGATGCACCATCACCTATTGGTTAGTGAGTTAGTGTGCGGTGGTGATCTCCTATTGCTATTTATATTTTGTGATTGACGCTCTCTGTTCGGATGTCTTCGTGACCATAAAGTCTATTCCAAGTAACACAATGAGGATAAGGATATACATTTGTCGTTTCATAATATAATGGAGGCTCTCGTTAAAGACGAACTAGCGAGCAAGCTTGCCCGCCCTCTGACTTGCTTCTTCTGCTTCTTTTTTCCAGCATTCCAGCCGGGTTCTGATAAGATGCCAGAAGGCATCAGCCCATTCTGGCTCGTACTTGGGTAAAGTTCTACCGGTGGTTCCCTGTGCCGGCTCGCCTGCCGTCTGGCGAAGCTGTTCGAAATGTGTTTCGAAGTCAGGTATCAACGTCCAAAAGGCCGCACCATCCCCGCATTGACTGAGACGATCCTGCTCCCACTTCTCCATAACCTCTCGCGTAGGGAGAGTCGCGTGTCCTGCAAATACCCTAGCCACTGCAACCGCTTGCCATTCAAACATGCGAATACCGAAACCACCAGTTACCTGATTTTGCATAGCCGTTAGCCTCGACCGCATGTCCAGCCATTTATACACCTTATCAAATTTGGGAAAGGGGGGAGGGCAATTACCATTCCGACAAACGCTAGACTAGGATTATCTCTTTTGAACACATGCTGATATAGCCCCGGAATTCTTTTATGCACGGATTTGAGGGTCGGCAAGAACGGGAAACTAAAGTCGTAACCAGTCGCGAATAATATTATATCGGCATCGCTAATCTCCGAACCGTCCACAAATTTGACAGCTCCTGTCTGAGGATCAAAAGAAGAGATTTCAGTGTGATTTTCAATATCCGGGTGGGTAAAAGGCGTTGCTCCAAAGATCCCCGATAGGTTGCGTAGTGATGAGATGACAGGCAGTTTTGAAACGCGGCGAATATCGTGCAAGGCGTCAAAAGCAGAGACCCCACCGCCGACGACAATTACTCGCTGCTAGATGTTAGCATTCTTTCTTTACCCCCCAGGTTCGAAGCAGCTGCAAGACCCACTTTACCCGCAAATTCCTGAGCATTCCCGTAGTGCTTGCTGTGTCGGATCCGGCTAGGGTACCTTTCATCATACTCTACCATTCCAGGGATCGATGGTATGTATGGGAGATAATAGTGGCCCGTTGCAACTACCAGTGCATCGAATCTCTCTTGCCACCAGTGATCCTGCTCTTGCTCGCCGGTAGACTGTCTCAGGGTGAGGACCCACTCATTGTCTATGTGCTCGGCCAACTCGACGGTTGTGTTGAATTCGATGAGACGGTCATTCCTATCCTGAGTGAAAATATCTTCAACCCACTTGCGCATCACCTCGCGGTGTCGAAATGGAGAATCAGGGCCGTACTGAGCAATCGTCCTCTCTGACAGCGTCTTTGGAATTGGCTCCTGCGTAAACCCCATGATACTGGCGGGCACATTGCTGTGAAGATGCTCATGAGCGGCTGTATCGGAAAAACGCAGATTATGTGAACTGATTTCATGTACCGGCGGAGTTATGCAAGGAAGATGGCTGGGCACAGGTACACCTACATCAGCACGCTGCTCCAGTAGGTCCCGAAGAGATGGGATGCGGGCATCCACCCGGGGTGTATATACCCTGGCAAAGGTTAGCATTGTATAATTCTCCTCAAACAGCATATGTCTAAAGGTTCCAAACCATGTTCCCCCAGGCACCCCTTGCCTTTCAAAAACGCGGATCGTTTCAAATGCTTGCTCTTTCACCAGAGCATCCGTTGCTATTGCCCCGGCAGGTCCAGCGCCAATGACAGCCACCCGGCGAATGCGTCGTTGTGTACTCCTTGTCATAATGTTCGCACGCTAACAAATAACATAGAGCTGTCTTGCTGTAGATGGGGGCATGTGCACTATATTTCCTCCTGTGTGACACGCTTTAAATAGAACGAGTTCACTCGGGATCCTGTAGCGCTAGACAGGTTGTCCGAGATCGGGGTATGAATCATGCACTAGCGCTTGGATGGGGCATACTGATGTCAGCTTTGGAGGCTCTTTTGCCATACCTAGATAGGTGGTATGTCAACAAGACTTTTTGGCTGTCGGCGGGCTTATACAACTCGGCCCAGAAGGCATCCACGAGATCTGATTGGACAACCATGAATTGTCGATGGCATCATATTCGCGATTATGGCGCCCAGGAGCACAACAATAATAACTCTATTACTCTGAGTACATTAGTTTTTAAGCCCACGCTACTTCTGTGGGTCCAGGAGTCCGTTTGTATTAAAAAAAATTTGGAGACATGAACATCATCTCATGTCCGGGATCTGTCTAGCACGGGATTTGGCGCGGTGTTTGCGAAGATATGAGATGAGATTCTTCAGTACCAGAGTGTCTCCCCGATCCAAGCGCCGCGGAAAAACCAGTCAGTAACCAGAAAAGAGGAGTTTAAAAAAAAAATATCAATAAAGTTTTTTTTTTTCCCCCTCATTTCAGTAGACAACCGCTCGATTTCCCGCATTCCCCTCAACTGGTGGTTAACTACGCTCTCCAATCATGACATCTCGTCCGACCATCGACTACTACTTTTCATTCATTTCATTATGGTCCTACGTCGGAAGCCGGCGACTACAACGTCTCGTGCAGGACACCAACGCAAAGATTATCCACAAGCCTATCGACCTGATGCACATCTTCTCGATATCCGGTGGCCTTCCGGTGAAACAACGCGCGACACAGCGTCAGAAATACCGCTTTATTGAGATGGAGCGATGGCGCACGATTCGCAATATTCCTCTGGTCCTGCAGCCGAAATTCTACCCTGCTGACCCGTCGCTGGCCCACCGTGTTCTGCTTGCAGCGATCGAAGAGGATGGACATGACGGCCCAGGAGTGCAGGAGTATGCTCGTCTCGGTCTGGAGGCTGTCTGGGCCAAGGAGCTGAATATTGCTGATCCCGTAACGATCGTCGATTTGGCTGATCAAGCGGGGCTGGAGGGGAGTCGGCTGTTGGCGAGAGCACAGAAAGAGAAGCAGTTGGCAGAACAGGAGGCGGCGTTAACCCAAGAGGCGGAGTCGCGTAATGTCTTTGGGGCTCCGTTCTTTGTGTTGGATAACGAGCCCTTCTGGGGTCAGGACCGCTTGGAGATGCTAGAGGATGTGATCAAGAGTGGGAGGGAACCGATAATTGTCCCGGGGGAACCCTAGGTATCTTTGTGTTTGTCTTTGTCTTTTAGGGGGAAGGGGGGGAATGCATGCACTTTCTTTACTTATGTTCTGAGTAATTTAAAATTGATCATGTATCATAAGAATTCTTCATTTATCTATAATATGAATATATGTATATCACAACAGGAAGCATAAGAGAGGACTTTTTTTCTTATATCGTTGACACCATACAACCTTAATCAAAATACGTCACCGTCACACCCTTCACAATCTCAATTTTATCAACATCATTATCACCCGCTTGGGTATCGGAAGTCCCAAGGTTCTTGATAATCCTTTGCTTCACCCACTCACCAGCTTTGACTGGCAGCCCGTCATTTCCAAGAACTTGGTTGTTCGTAAGACCCAGAGCCCGAAGGAGAGGGGATTCCTCGATTGGCACAAGGTCGCAGTCGTCCTCTATCCTTACCATGTACAGGACTCCCAAACGATCGATGTGGGCCTGATCTTTTGGTGGCGCTACCACTCGGTGGATACTTGATTTGAGATAACCATCTAGTCCAGTTCCAATTGATCAGTTCCATATTCCATATTCCATATTCCATATTCCATAGGATCAGTGGGAAAGGGATGGTTTTGCATGTACTGACTTGTCATGAACTGGAGAGCGTCCGCTATGTTCACCGTTAGGGCATCTGTCTGCGGCTTCACATATTTCCAGGTACCATCCTTTGTCAACACCTGGAGGGCAGCCACCGGCTGTCGGAAAAGAAGCGTAAGACTTCCCATATCAGAGTGGCTGTGAAAAGTGGGAAATCCAGTCAGCAAAAACAACAAAAAAAAAAAGGGGGGGGAAGAAAGAGAGAAGGGAGAGTACGAATACGAACCCTTTAAGCCAAACACCCCCCAACTTCTTATTCTCCTCCTCGCTTCTCGCATAATACTTCATATACCGGAGATGGTCCCCAGAGGATTTCTCATACCGGTGTCTCTTGACAAACCAATCTTCATCTTCTAGTTCCAAAGCTAGGGCAAAGATAACGAGGAGCTTTTTCACAATCTGCTCGTGGATGTGCTTGGAGAACTTCTCAATTGTATCCCAGTTCCGTTTCACGATCTCAGGGTGCAAACGGCTAGCATGTTCGGGTATGAATTTGGGGATATTGTAGATCTCAAAGTTGTCCTTCACTCCGGGGATCAGATTCCGAGTGCCTGCGGGTTTCCAGCCGTTGTAATCGCCCTCTTCGAGAGCTGCGCGATATTTGGTCTTTTCCTCGTCCGGTAGTAGAAGCACAGAATTCGCAAGGGCGAATTGAGTATCCACATCCTCTCTGCTCAGGCCATGGTTCTTGACATAGAAAAAGCCTAAGACGGGTTAACGATACATGATTCATCATCATTCTTATTATTATTTTTTTTTTCTTATTTATACTCGACATCTAGCTCCGGTAATTGACCTACCAATTTCTTCAATGGCCTTCTTGAACTCAAAGGCAAGTTCCTGCTTGCCACCAGGCCTGTCAAATTTGGAGAGGTCCAGTGTTCTCAGATCAGCCCAGTCAAGGGACTCTGAGGTTTCGGGGACTTGAACATAGGATAACTCGGTCGACGGGTTCACGGCAGCCATACTAGTTGGTTGGTATTTGAGAAACAATATATATACCTGTGTCGGAGTCGCTATAGCCCGGGAGGCTCGAAATGTGCAAGTAAATGTTGAGGTAGGGTGATAGACAGCTTGTGGCACTGCAGGCTGCGTGGAGAGGTATGTTTACATGCGAGTACTAACCCAACTACACAAGACATAAGGCGATATTTCAGAACAGCTCTTCTTACATTGTTTCTCGGTGCATTGAGGGCCCATTTCCCGCTCGATTTCCGCGATATCCGATTTTCCTCTATGAAACCATAACCTGGAGTGATGGCGTCTTCCACTAGGGATATGGGAAACTTGTCCCGATAATTTGCTAGGTAGGGACTGCTGTACCGTAACTACTCCAAAGCAATTGCAAGTTGGAGTTTCCTCAGAATAGTCAAGAATAGAAGGAAAATAGCGCGCGGCAGAATGGTGCCCACAATTTTTCAAATCCCGAGAAATATCTGAGAGCTTTGCTGCCGTATGGTTCTGAAATTGCGCAATAGTGGACAGCGGTCGCGCTTAATAGTCATTATCCCCAACTAAAAGTAGAAAAAATTCTGGGCGTGGCTCTATTCCGGGGCGTTTATGGAACCACGGATAAACTTTTCTTAGGGCTGGGGAGGGGGGGTCTTGTTTAGTGGCATATTATTACTATCGCAGTCAACATCTTGACTCGCTGCATTGGCCGAATTGCATACGATTAGTCTCCTAAGGTGTAATTTTTGCCAGTCTCTTGGCCATAGGGGAAAGGTTTTTTTTTTTTTTTATCCTTATCTTTTACTATTAAAATGAAAATGCAGCTTCAAAATCTCTCAAATTGCATGCAGTTCTTCAGCTCGCAAGACAAAGAGCAATAGCTAGGTGGCTCGAATCCTACCGCACAGCCACTCAGAATGGCAGCAGAAGACGGATCTTCTCATGATGACCGTGAGAAAGCTGTTGAGCTCCATGCGGGCGTTATTGAATCACTCGGGGAAGAAGCGCGGCCCATTGACCCCGAAATTTCGAGAAAAGTTTTGAGGAAAATTGACCTCTTTCTAATGCCGGCCATGGTAATTGGTGCGTTATCCCATTATCCCAGTACCTAACTTGAATTTGAGTGACTTACCACTGTCTTCCTGAAAAGGGTACGGGTTGGTATACTATGATAAGGTGTGTCTCCCATCTCGTCACCGTTAATCGCCATTCTTCTTCATCGCTAGGAAGCTAGTCACATAGATCTGACATCTGAAAACAACCAGGCTATTCTTGGCAGCGCTGCCCTCTTCGGCATGACTGAAGATCTACAGCTCTATGTCACTGATAACTCGGTGAATCCACCCATCAAGGATACATCCCGACTCAGCTGGGCTACGTCGATCTTCTACTTTGGTCAACTGATTGGCTCGTATCCAATGACATATACGTTACAGCGATTTGAAACTAAATATGTTCTGGGCCCCGTCGTGATGATATGGGCCGTCATCTGTGCTGCCACAGCTGGTGTAAGTTCTTGGGAAGGACTTCTTGTGCAGCGGTTTTTTCTTGGTGGGTAGAAGTCATTGTATTCTTTTTTTTTTTTTTTTGGTTTCCTTATAATAACGAAACTAGGCTTCACGGAGTCCATTATCCCAACCGGCTTCATGATCATGGTGAGCGGCTATTACACCCAGTCGGAGCAGGCATTACGACAAAGCTGGTGGTTTTCGGGCACTGGATGGTTTACGATCATTGGAGGCGCATTCAATTACGGCTTTGCACAAATCCAGGGTGGAAGCTTAACACCATGGCAATACATATATGTCTTTGCCGGGGCATTGACCTTCTTATTCGGTATCTGGTGCTTTTTCCTGCCCAACTCCCCGCTAGATGCATGGTTTCTCAGTCCCGAAGAGCGCATTGTCGCCGTTGAGCGGCTCCGATCGGGCCAGACGGGGATCAAGAACAAGTCAATCAAAGTAGATCAAGTCAAGGAAGCTGTCCTGGACATCAAAGTCTGGCTTGTCGCCGTGACGATGGCTGCAGCGTACGTGAGATAGGCTTCGTTGTATTTTTTCCCCGTACAGCAAGCACATTTTGCTAACGTGATTTGGTTTATAGGTATACGGTGAACGGAGCCGTTTCTGGATTCGGTCCCCTCATCGTCTCGACCTTTGGCTATTCATCTTTAGAGAGCATCCTTTTCCAATTCCCACTCGGTGCGATTTCCGCTATTGGAATCATCGTTACCGGCTGGATCTGCTCACGTCATAAAAATGTCCGAGTTCTATCCTTGATCATCTGTTGTCTCCCGGTCATTGCCGGCTTTGCCATGATTTGGAAGTCCACCTGGGGTCATCGACCAGCGACCCCCGTCGTTGGCTACTCACTCATCGGCTTCTTCGGGCCCGTGGTTAGTCTGACTATCTCCGTTGCTGCCAGTAATGTGGCCGGTCAAACGAAGAAGAGCTTCATGGCCTCGGCGGTCTTCGTGGCATATTGTGTAGGGAACATAATCGGTCCACAGATGATACGCAGCCAACAGAAGGACCGGCATTACCCAGAATTGTGGTCCGGCTTGATTATATGGTATGATACGCGAGGTGTCTATATTATATTACAGTATGTTAGATAATAACTGACCATCGTTTGCAGCTATTGTGTTACTATACTCTCCGCATCAATACTTTACGTCCTCTGGTCGCGAGAAAATAAGCGTCGAAACTCCCTGGAGTTGGATGAAAACGAACGCGATCGGCTTGCTTTTAAGGATATAACGGATAGAAAAAACCTTCATTTTAGATATGTATATTAGAAAACTGGACTTATGGGTGATACGTATCTTCACCTAAATCTACACGAACCATCCCGTGCAGATTGACTCGAAAAAGAGCAAGGATGGGATAGTTTCGATCCTCCTCAATACCTAGTTAATGACAGCGACTATCCGCTTGACTAACCGTATTACCACTTTGGGCTAATTCCAGTAATTGTGCTATCTTTCCGTGGCCTTTTGATATCGCAATTTTCAAGGCGGTCCGTCCCGACATATCACAGGCGTGAATATCAATTCCATCCATAGCAAGAAGAAGTCTAACAATACCAAGATGTCCCTGCTGTGCTGCGGCCATCAGCGCAGTTGTTCCACTCCCAAACTCCACATGCCCTGCAGCGTGTACACTTGCAGTCATCTCGCAATCGGGTACTACATTACCCCTGTTTGCCGGATTGACATTAAGCCCCTGAGCAGAGAGAATCAACCTCACCATACCCTCCTGTCCACGTGCTGCAGCCCACCATAACGCACTGCCACCCTGCCCATTATGCCAGTTGATATTATATGGATACACTTTGAAAAAAGCCTCAAACATATCAGCAAGCCCTTTCCCGGCGGCCATACACCGTAACGACTCGATGTGTGATAGTCTTTCCACTGCATCGAAACGGGGAGACTTGAGGATCTCTTTAACAACGCTTGTATGGTCCCGTACAGCAGCAATCTGTAGGGGGTCGTCATCAAAGAATAACCCTTGAGGACTGGCACCAGCATCAAGCAGAAGTCTGACCACGTCCACATGCCCCAGAGATGCAGCCAGCCATATTGGTGTCTTGGTCCACCAGTTCCCAGTGTTTGCGTCTACCTCGTCATGAGTAAGCAGAAGCTTAACGATTTCCACGCATCCCTGGGCGGATGCAAGCATAAGCGGGGTGTTTAGGGTCTCATCTGCGAGGTCAGGTTTGATTGTCTTCGCTTCGAGTAACAATCGGACTACATTTACATTGCCAGACTCAACTGCCAAAGTCAAGGGAGTCCGGCCAACACCCTCATCGCATAAGTTGACATCTATATCCTGATGTGACAAAAAGAACTGCACCATCCCCTCCTGTCCAGAGATGACCGCAGCGGAAAGAGGAGTGTAGCAATCTTTCTTGGGTGTTTGTCGCAAGGAACTCATCACAGGCGCAGGATTAGCTGGCGGATCATTAAGAGGGGTTGCTTTAGCATTAATGCTGGCGCCTGCCTCAAGCGTCCTCTGTGCCGTTTCTTTGTTTCCATGCTGGGCTGCCCATATTAATGTTAAGCTCCCGTATTTTCTGACATCTCTTTGGTAGAGATAGCGGTTGAGGAGATTGTAAAGTTGACGATTCGCTCGAGCGAGCGCATTGACATCCCTCTCGAGTTCGATAAATCGGGCAATAATTAGAATCAACTCATTTGCTAGATCCGGGACCATTGTGATGAGGTTAGTTTTAGAAGAGCTGAGCGACAGCTGTGCCTCTCTTTTGAGGCTCTGGTTGGGCGCAGACGAACTAGGACTAGGACAAGGCTATGCAGCTTTGGCCAACTCAATGGACGAGTTATTCTCTCTATTTTATATACGGAGTAGAGATTACGGAATATGTTAACTTATGAACTACGTTCCGATTTCTTTTTTCTTTCTTTCTTTTTTTTTTTTGGTTTTTCTCTTCATATTTTCCAACTTTTTTTATTTTTTATTTGCATTTTTTTGCCCTCTCTTTACAAATTTTGGAAAGTAACTCCGAGTAGATCTAAATAATATATATGAACGACGGTAAGCTCCAGACCAAAAGTATATTTGTTTGCTTGGTTTGCAGGCATTATCATAGGTGTGAAAAGTGGACTCTTATCTAAAGTCAGTGACTGCCGAGTCATTCTGTAACAATTCCTTTCTTCTTTCACTAGACTCTTTTCCCTATGCAAGATACCTAGGGATATAGTGACCGCTTCCATGCCTAGCTTATTTAAACCCGCGCAGAAAACCTTTACCCCACCTTTTGGCTCAATCTCACGATCCTAAATCTCCAATAATTTTTCCAGGACCCAGGAAGTGGAGACAACGGAAGCAGCTGAAAATTTGTTCCGGAATTGTGTCTCTCCGCTCCCCGACCGACAAGCATCCGCCAACTCAACATTCCCCCAAATTAAAAAAAAAAAAAAGCCCTACGCCTGCGCCCTATCCCTAAGCCCTCATTTCTGCTCTAGGAAGTCATCACCATCCATCCCATCGGGAATTGCCCCTCATGATGGTCAATCCACAGGGGACGCAGTCATCCATTGATGGATTGGAGCCTTCTGACCTCCCCGTGTCTCCTTTGCCAAAGGAAGAGGGTCATGGTGAGTTTCCCCGTTTCCCCCCAGCTCGGTCGTTCATCGCAATCTTTCCACGTTTCTTGTTCTCAATAGAACACCCTAGTCGATCTGTCCTTTCTCTGTCACTCCAATCTGTCTGATCTTAACCTTTTCTTTCTTTTCTGTACTAATTTTGCGATCTTTTAGTTTCCCCCAAATTGTCTCACCCCCTCGAAGATGAAGATGGGTCCGTTTCTCCTCGTGCTTCGAAGAAGCGGCGCCTTGAGTCTGAGCAGGAAGACTCGGCCACTTCTCTACCGCCGCCACCACCACCACAACCACCGCAGCAACATGTCACACCAGTCATAGACCAGGGTCCTGGAAATCAGATTGAAGAAGAACTCGCGTCGGCATTGGGGGCTGGTGTAATGGACACAGTGGCACAGCAGGATCAGAAGCACGGTCAGAGTGAACGTCCCGTGGAGACCACAGTGGCACCAGAACCGAATCCTGACATTGACCCGGACATGGCTACAGTCATTTCAAACATCATGAATCATACAGAGCGTGTAGAAGAGCAATGTGCTATTAGCCAGCAGCAATTGGCGGAAAGTGCTCCGACTACTGCTCCAAAGGGAATGGTGTTTGTCAAGGCGAACTCGCATCTCAAGATTCAGAGTCTGCCTATTCTTGATAATTTGGTACGTTAATAAACCTGGAATTTGCTTACCTACATTAATACTCATTTTTTGCAACTTCTAGTCTACCCAAATCCTCACCTTGCTGGCCAAGTCTACTTACCAAGATATTACCTCATTTGTGGCAGAGCCGGACTCTGAGAATGGCCAGGCGTATGCCACGATGCGTTCGCTTTTTGACCACACAAAAAAGGTTTATTCGTCAAAGAAATCATTTTTATCCCCCGCCGAGCTAGAACTCACCGAACCCTCGCAAGTGGATATTATTCGCAAGGCAAATCTAGCTTCCTTTGTCTCAAGCATCTTTGGAACTCAAGAAATTGGATTCTCAGAGTTGAATGACAACTTCCTCGACGTGTTTGTCCCGGAAGGTGGCCGTCTTCTCAAGGTCCAGGGCGCTCTATTTCTCGAGCTCAAAACCCAGGCATTCATCGCATCAATGAACAACGCGGAATGCTCCCGAACGGAGTTGCTGTATAGTCTTTTCCCGGATGACCTGGAACAACGTCTCCTTGATAGGCGTCCCGGCACGCGCCAACTTGCCCCAAGCGAGACCGACTTTGTGAATCGTGCGAGCTCTCGTCGCGATATCCTCCTTAACGAAATCAATAACGAAGAAGCGATGAAAGGATTGCCGGATAAATATCACTGGGAAGACTTCCTCAGGGATCTAAGTTCCTATATCACAAAGAACTTTGATACGATCAATAACCAACAGGTTTGGACTCCCCCAGTTTGCCCACCTATCTCCTAGAGTGAAGCAAAGTAAAATTGCTAACATGACCTAGTCAAAGAAGCTTTCAAAGGGCCGGCAGCCATCTTCCTCTAATGGAGACTCACAGGAGCCGCCGAGCGCACCCCTCCAGGGACAATTTCCCGTTGCCTCGCAAACTCCCGAAGTTCCTGTGGACCGAAATATGCATGGTGATCTTGTTGCTCGCGCCGCCCGTGCAGCACAAATTGCGCTACAGCGACGCTCTCAACAGCAGTCTCAGCAGCAGCAACAAAACCAACAGGCCCAGCAGCAGGCTCAACAGCAAGCCCAACAACAACAGGCTCAACAACACCAACACCAACCACCGCAACAACCCCCCCAGCCCCCGCCCCAGCAACAACAGCAACAGCCCCAGCAGCAGCACGGCGTACAAATCCTTCAGGGATATTCTCCTGCCCAATCAACCCCACAACCGCAACACCAGCAGATCCAGCATCAGCAACAATATTCACATAACCCAGCACCTGCAGGATATCAACAGTCACCCGGAACATACACATTCCAGCAAAGCCCAATGCAGCAAAACTTCCAGCAATATAGCCATCCATCGCCAGTCCCGATACCAGGGCGTTCGAATTCAGGAACAGCGAATCACGGTTATATGCCTGGCATTCCTCACTATTCACAATCCCAGCCTACACAAGTCCTGTACGAGCGCGCCCGCATGGCGGCATCCGCGAAGTCATCCCCAAGTAGCCGTAAGTCGGGTCTCCCTAGTCAGCGTCGCCCTTGGACCACGGAGGAGGAGAATGCCTTGATGGCAGGTCTAGATCGAGTCAAGGGGCCCCATTGGAGTCAGATCCTGGCTATGTTTGGTCCTGGGGGCACAATCAGTGAAGCACTCAAGGACCGCAACCAGGTTCAGCTCAAGGATAAGGCCCGCAATCTGAAACTGTTTTTCCTCAAAAGCGGGATTGAAGTTCCCTATTACCTGAAATTCGTTACGGGAGAGCTCAAGACCCGCGCCCCCGCGCAGGCCGCCAAGCGCGAAGCTCGTGAACGGCAGAAGAAGCAGGGCGAGGAAGACAAGGCACACGTGGAAGGTATTAAGGGCATGATGGCTCTCGCTGGTGCGCATCCTCAGCAAGTCGCGCATGGGCATGAAAGCATGTCTGCGTCGCCACTTCCCCCGGACCCTACATTTGATCAGACTGCCGAGCAGAACTTGATGCAGACGCTCAGCCAGGAAGTGCATGGCGAGGCTTATGTGCCCCATCAACATCACACACCCGATAATGCCGGGATGCACCTCGGGCAGTGAGAGGGTTGGTTTTGTTCTCTTTATTTTTCTAATTGCTTTCCGGGGTTTAGTTGAACGGGCAATGATACGCTGGTATTGGGGGATTAGCAAATTGCAGGCGATGTAATTTTATCATGATATCTGTTGTAAAGTAACTTTAAGGACCTGTGAATTGCCCTTTTGTGTTCAATATAGTATTACTATCTTTCCTTTTCCTTAATTTGGACCTGAAATTTTTTTATTTTTATCTTTATTTTTTTTTTTTCTCCCTCTCCCTTTTAACTTCCTACTGGTTGTTTGTTGGAAGCCGGACCGGAGAAACCCTCGGTGCTGCTCCTTCGGATATTGAGGCAGGCTGTATCTTACGTTATTTTTCAGCGCCTCATATTATATCTATAAATCTCAAAAAGTAATAAAGTTGTACATAAACTGTGAATCAAAACACATTAGTTTCTCTCATAGGTATTCATTCATTGGGTGGAATTATTTCCAACTCCGGCGAGAGTGGATGCGCCCGAGGCAGCCATTGAGAGCGGACAAAGTAAAGTCACTCTCTCTGGGTTCCAGAATTAATTCCATCCATTCACTCACTTTTCCGTCATTCAACCTCCATCAAGGCATTCGCATCCGAGGGGTCCATGTACTATTATCACTAAGTCGCTCTTTTGTTATTATTACTCTTTTGTTCTGCTTATTCATCTTATCTCTATCCATCCCGGTGCATTCTCCTCCAGTGAATTGCTATCCCTGATCAGCCACCCCCAATCACACCACCACCACCAACCACCACCATGGCCGAATCATCGTCATCCCTACCGCAGCAGCAGCAACAGCAGCAACAGCAACAACCAGAAGGACAACCATCGCAGTTCCCTCCGTCAGGGTCACAAGACCAGCCATTGTCGTCTCAACCGCCGCCTTCTTCCACCACCGACTCCTCCACCAACCGAGATCCTCCCTCCTCTAACGCGACCGTCGTCCCCAAACTAGAACCAGGTACCTCAGACGCCACCGCTCTAGATGATATCGCTGTAAACGGAGCGACCACATCATCCGCCGCAATGACGAATACGAGCAGTAATAACATCAATAATGCCAACAACAACAACAATAATAATACTACCAACCCTACCGACCTGTCGGAAAGTATGGCCGGTCTGGGAAACCCTGTTCAGGCAAACGTCACCGTCGATATGGCCGCTGCTTCGAAGAAGGAGACCAGTCTGAAAGAGTTTTTGGGGAAGATGGATGAATTTGCTCCTATCGTATGTTTTATCTCTCTCTCTCTCTTTCTTTTTTTTTTTTTTTTTTTTTTTTCTTAAGACTCCTTCCCCCTCCCTATTGCTCTTTTCTTTTCTCTGAACCTGCAATAGACCATTCCATCCTAACTATATCCTCCGCCCTTCTCTCTCACCCTCTCACACACACACACACTCTCTCTCTTTTTCTCTTTTTTATTTAATACAAATGTCCGAAAGGGCGTCTAGCAATAATAAATACTAAAACATCATAATATAGATCCCTGACGCTGTCACTGCCCACTACCTCACACTCGCTGGCCTCCCACCTCCCGGCAATGGTCCCGATCAAACCCCTCCTCACCTCGCCCGTCTCCTTGCTCTCGCCACCCAAAAATTCATCGCTGATGTCGCCGCCGACTCATATCAATATGCCCGTATCCGTGCCTCTAATAGCTCTTCCGCTAGTAACCCCATGGGCAGTTTGAACGCAGCCTCAGGTCTGGGCGTCCCCGGTGCAGGTGGTGGTGCGTCTGCCGGCGGCGCAGCAGGTGTTTCTGGCGGTGCGAGCGGTGGTGAGGCTGGAAAGGGCGGCAAAGCAGGCACACATCTCGGCATTCAGAGACCTGGATTCGGAGGAGGTGGCTCTGGCGGTTCCGGGCAGGGGAGGACGGTGCTCACGATGGAGGATCTAGGTATGGCGGTTTCCGAGTATGGGGTGAGTGTGAAACGGGGAGAGTTTTATCGATGAATGTTGGACATCTGCTATTCTCTCCCTTCTTTTTACACTCTCCCACCCTTTTCTCCAAGGGAGGCACACGGTTTATCGGCGTTTCATCCTATTCATTCTTTTTTTCTTAGCCAGCTCACGACACAACATCGGTGTGGTTGTGTCTCTATTGCTATGGGATATACCCCCCTGGTTTGACAGGTAATATCAGGCTCGATTGGTGTGTTTTCTCGGATGGATATTCTTCCTGAATTTCCTATTTCCATCCCCCCTTCATCTCTGGGTTTATATGGCGTATTTTTCGGAAAGAACAAACGATATCCTGCATTGGGGTTACAAAATTACAGTGCTAGATTTTTTTTTTTTTTTTTTTTGTTTTATCTCTTCTTGGGACAGGCGCTAGTTGTCATGAATCTTGCTTGTGTTACTGCACAAAAAACTAAAATACTTATATAAATAGGAGACAACATATTTCTCAAGGACTGATTCTTTATCGTCTATAGTTGATCTATCAACCAATTTAATATAAAAGAATAAGTTATCAGTTATTCTGAAGCATGTTAAGAAGACACATCACATTCACCATAATACATACATGTATATGTTAAACTCAATCATTGATTCATTTCCTCAATCCACTGTACATAATACATGACCAACCCTCCTATCTAGCAATCTATCTATCTATCTATCCTTAGGAGGAGGAGCGTCCTCCCTACCCAAATCCATCTGGCTATTGAATCACAACCTTTCTTTCTATCGGAAAGAAATAGGAGTGAAAGAAAGCAGTTAAGGAGAGAGATAGAGAGAGGGAAAAGTAAGAAAAAAGAAAAAAAAAAATAATACTTAAAGTCGACTCTTCGACCCCTGAAGAATCTCCGCAGTAGGATTTGGACTCGGGTTCGGATTCTTAACCACAGCATCCACGACCGCCGTCGTGCCATTCTGCACCGATTGAATGGCGTCCCTGAGAACCTGTTCTAGATTTGAGGCGGTCTCGACCTTGGCAGCAAAGGCGGTATTGTTTGATGCGGCGCGTGCAATGCCCGAGTAATCGGGTGGGGGGGAGAAAGCGATATTGAGCTCGTCGTTTGTAGCTCTGGAGCCGGGTCCGTTGGGGTGGACAAGTTGCATTGAGACGCGAGGGGCGTTCCAGCCTATAAATATATTAGTGTTGCGATTCCGATTGGGGGGTTTAGACTTTTTTGTGCATTGTAGATAGATGGGTAAAGAGATAGATATGTCTGTCTGTGAAGAGAGAGGGAAGGAAGGGATCAAAGGGGACTAACCGCGATTGTTCAAGACAATGGTGAGAATAGGGATATTGTATCGTTGTGAAATCCAATATCCACTGCTAGGAACGCTGAACATGAATGTTCCATCGCCGACAATTTGGATGACCATTTTCCCCTTTCCTGGGCCACCGGCAAGGCCGTCACTAGCAAGTTTGATGCCTAATGCACCGCCGGTACTCCAGCCGAGACCGCCACCACCACAGTTGAGCCATTGGCCGGGGAGGGTAGCTTGGATTTGGTCGGCTAGGATGGGGGTGTTTGTGACGGCTTCGATGGCGAAAATGGCGTCTTGGGGGGCTAGATCCCGTAAGAGACGACAGAGATATGCGGTTCCGAAGGAATTGTCGGGGTTGGGACGGGCGGCAGCGGCAATCGATGTGAGGAATTGTTGGTGCGATTTGCCTAGGGCGTCCCATCGTTGGTCCGCTTCCGCGGAGAGTGTTAATTGATGTAAAGAGGGGGATGACGGGATGGAGGAGGAGGGGGAGCTGTCATTGGTGATGTAGTCGACAAGCTGACGACAGGCTGTAGCAGCGTCGGCCTTGAAACGCATTTCAGCGTCAAGATAGAAGACGGGCATTTGTTGTTTTAGTGGATCCACGTCGATGTGGATGATGCGTGCCGATGGGGAGGGTTTACATCTTGTTGGGATCCAGGGTACATCACAGTCGAGAACGAGAATTGCGTCCGCTGCGGCAATCGCATCGTGGACCCCGTAGCGACTACTGAGCCAGGCGCGGTGATTTGCAGGGAAGCACATGTCGCTGATCCCGGTGTCGAGAACCTGCATCCCTCGGACGGTGTTTGCGAGGGAAACAAGGGCATCTACAGCGTCATGGTTCCGGCCGCTGTACCCAGTTATACAGAGGGGCCGTTTTGCATTCACAAGGATAGAAGCGATAGTTGGAATAGCAGCGGCCGGGAGGGCTGTGGGTGCGGTTGGGGTCCAGAATCTCTGATTGAGAGTATATGGTTCGATCTCTTGCTCCATGACCTCGCGCGCGCCCATCAGGTAAACGGGACCCTTGGGATCACTAGTCGCGAATTGGAGGGCGCGATTCACCATTTGTTTGACGTTGCGGCCGGTCTTGATTTCGCCTGTATAGCGACAGTACTGGCGGACAATCTGACTTTGTTCAGGCACATCCTGGATCCAGTGGATGAATTCTGTGCGGGAACCACGCATCTCTCCTTCAATGGTAAAGGGGGAGAGACCGGCAAAAATCAAGACAGGTGCACGTCCACAGGAGGCATTGTGGATGGCTGGTCCAAGGGCCTGCGTGCCAACGTCGACATGCACAATAACACATTGGGGGCGATTGGTGAGACGCGCGTATCCATCTGCCATGGACAGTGCAACCATCTCACTGGGACAGGTAATGATTCGGGGGAAGGCATTTGGACGCTCATTCTGACCCTTGACAATCGCCTCCATAATACTTGGGTGGTCGGACCCCAGGTTTACGAAGACATGGGTAATTCCAGCCTAGAATTGCATTAGTGAATCTTAATTACAGTAGAAATAGTAATTGATACGATGTCGAGATGAAATCATATTCGTCTCAGGGGAACTCACCTCCCATATTGCCTCGAAAAAGGCAAACGATGCGGTATACCTGCAATTGGTTTGTGTTAGTATGGGATTTCTGAAAATCGTACATAAATACTGGGGGGATAGAATTACTAACATGTCGATATCCTAATAGCAGGGGACAAGGATTGACTTTTCTCGTAGTTTAGAGGATAAATAAAACCTGGGGAAGTCAATGTTGACCGTGGGGGTATTTAAGATCCCCGCATATTCATATATTAGTCGTGCCTGGTTGAGCTGTGGACCCTGTATGTTTCGGTCGTCTCGGTGTATCGGGGTAAAATAAAATGGCTCCACCCCCACGGCAAATGCGAACGGGAGAACAATCATCGTACGCAGAGACCGGTAATAATGGGGATCTCCCGAAAAGGAAATAGGCCCACTCGACAAAGACTATACAACCAAACGATTTATCCTCTTCCAAATTCCCATAATTTTATTCTAAACACTTCTCAAATGAAGAACAACCAACCATATATCCAAAGCAAAGCACAAGCAAGTTATTTATTTTTATCCTCTAAAAGCCGTTCCTTTACGACACTTGTCATCCAACCACATCTACTTCAGGTCGGCGTTAAAAAACACCATTCCTAACGCATGCACCCCAACCCTTCTCCTCCCCTTTCTCCCCTCACAAATCGCCTAGTCTACCATACATGCACACTTACTCCTCGACTTCTTCCTCGATAACTTCCGTATCCTCCATAGGCAACGGCGGCAGAGAAATGCCCGACCAATTAGGATAAAGCTCCTTATTGTCAGGAGATGCCGAGCGCTCCTGTAGTTCATAGGTACCTTGCAGGAGAGCCTCTCGGATCTTAAGATAATGTCTTCGATATGGGAGGGTAGATGTTGCCAACCCGAATAGCATATCGTAGTGTAATTGACGGTGTTCGTATCTGAGTTTGTCTGCAAACGACCGCTCCTTCAAGACCGGAGTGTAGGCATAAAGGTAATGGAACTGACAAGCTAGGTGGAGCACCAGTAGATTCTCCTCTTTGGGTACATCCAGCCAGCTTTCAATCAAGGCATCTAGTAAATCAGGAAGTGGGGGAATGAAGACCGATAGTTTCGGGTTGTTGTCATCAAAGAGTATGCGTTTGAGGCGAGACTCCGCCGTGAGAGGAAACTTCCAGTCGGATGCGAGCAAGAGAACAGTCTTTGCCTTATCGTTGGGAGGTATGAGTGCTTGATATGCCATATCCTCTACCTGTGTGATTCCTAATTGATAGGGTCTGTCCGTGTGAAGAGTCCAGCCTGCTGTGACGAGGCAGTCCGAGGCGATTCCAATATCTAAGACGAGGATATATAAATGAAATAGTACCGTAGGCACATTATAGTATGCGATAGCGTCCTCAAACCAGACGACATAGGGGATCTTTCTCTCCTCAAATAGGAGACAGGGTTGATACCTGATACCTAGAACCGACATGGCTTAAGACATCGGCGTCACGCGTGGTTCGAGTAGCTTTTGCTTCCGTGACTATTCGGATGTCGTTAGAAATATAATGAGACTTGTAGATGAGATGAGAGGGATTGGGAACATATTTAAACACGGTATTTGCAAGATTAATAAAAGGGAGAAACAAACTAGAAAATTATTTTCTGGTGGTGTCATGGAACCTAGAATAATCTAAGCGGTTGACACAGGACAAAGACAAGAGGGACACCACTCCACTGTACCTTTAAACACACATATACTAGCCTAATCCTAAATAAGACGAAAATATCCTAATGGTAGTACATGTAATATTAAATACGTGGATGTCTTTGTCTCAATAACGAGTGGTTATCTTTGCTTTGAATGATGCATAGCCTAGAATAGAAATAATTAAGTGACCAGGGGTAAGAAACAAAAAGACTAAAATTTTTCTACATAAATAAATCATATTATATGTAGATTCCATATTATACTTGACTGGGACGAGGAATAAACAACAGGTAAACTATAAACGTATATCAAGAAAAAGGGAGCAAAGAGAAACAAAATGCAAGTAAAAGAAGAAAACAAAGTGCCAGCACAAATGATCAATCCAACACCGGGGTAAACATTCTAGGAACTCACCGAAAATAGTGTCTACGTTTCCCATGATTGCTGTCGTAATATTAATTAAAGCAGCCTGTACAAAGAGTCAGTGACTAAATTTTTAGAAAAGAAAACAGAAAAAAGAAACAGAAAAAAGAAATAGAAAAAAGAAAAAGAAAAAGAAAGAAAGAGGAAGGATCAACTCACCTGCTTGCCAATCATATCCAGCACGGGTCCAGCATTCCCTAGTGCCATATCTCTGAGAGAAAGAATAAGCAAATTCTTTATTTGCATTTGGAACCTCTGAGGGTCCCGGACGGTGCTCGGGACATCGAGCAAAAAAATCTAAGATAAACAAGATATCTTCAGAGTCTGTTAGTCTTTTACTCTCACTTGACCGCTGTAAAATTGACCGACATTTGGAATTGAGAATCAAAGCTGGTTTCAGAACTCTCACGTTCCCAATTGTGACTATTTCAGTGGCCTGATGGAACTCCTCTTGGAATAGAGCAGGAGGTGTTAGAATCTCAATGTCTACTCGTTCAACCCCAACTTGAATGGTGGTGTGATTCGTCCTTGGCTCAACCTCAAATCTGGACGACTCACGTAGCAACTGTCGAGCGGAGGGTGTCTGGCCACGGGGGACGACAAAGTCTACATCGTGAGTCGCACGTTGATTACCCAGAACAGCACACGCGCTGCCGCCGACAAGTGCATATTTTGGGTGTTGTAAAAGCGCATTCCCGACTGCTTTTGCAGCCGTGCGAATCACTTCTGCTGGATGTGGTTTCGGGGACGACATCGTCTGGTAAAGGAAGAGAGGAATGTAAATAGATCTAGCGCGCTATCGTTTGACTTGGTCAAATGCGCGAAGATAAAACGAATTACCTCAGGCTAAGTTAGATTTTGCAGAAGCACGTTCTATTTAAAGAAAAGTTGACGACTCAAAGAGTAAAGCAAAGCACCCTCCAAGCAAGAAAGCCTACGGTAACATCAGGCCTATAGCTACAATATCTCGCTTAGGTATCTATATATGTCTAGTATTAATCGGAGTACTTCTGTAAGGCTGATGCTTTTATCGAGCCCGTGCTTTGTTGTTTTCAAAAATGCAAGAAATGTTCATTGTTAGTGATGAAAGGACTTGATGGGCAATGGTAGAAATTGATATGGAATAAAAGGAGAAAACTGTTAAGAGGAGCTGGAACAACTACTAGTTCCTGAAAGGGAAATTTTCTTTTTTTTTTAAAGGTGGGATCTGATGAGATTAAGCCAGCTTGTCTGTCAGGCAGATAGAACCCTTTATAGCCGCTAGCACAGTAACTTGATCATTCCATAGTCTGGGTATAATAGCCATTTAAAATAAAAATATTTTCCTCCATTGCTTATAATTCCATTATTCTTCACAGACGATACAGATCCATTGTAGAGTAAGAGACCCAGCGATGATTTTGACCTAATCAATAATACAGGAGAGTCATGTATTCCTGCCTTTTGTTCAAGGAAAAAAAAAAAAAAAGAAATAGAAAGAAAAATTCGCAGTTCAAAAATAAAGAGGTATAGTAGGAATAAAATCATCCCAGAGAATATCCGCTAAAAAAGTATCTTCATCCTGGCGGATTTCATCGGCAGTAGGGGCATTGTCATACCAATCCGTATTCCCCTCCTGAATAACTTCGGGTGGCGCTTGGGATTGCGTACTGGACTCGAGAATATTGTTTTTGGCCAAATGCGATTGTTGTGAAGAAATAAGATGATATGCCTTTCGAAGATCTTGGGCACACTTTTTGGCACTTTTACTATATGACACATTCTGGTCCAAGAATGACAAGCATTGCTCCCATGAAGTCTCTAATTTTTCTTCTTTTAAAACTTGCAAGATTGCAGGACACATTTGGGCGATAATTAAGACAACTCCGGCCGTAAATATATCTACATCAAAGATAGTAAGCACTTTGTCGCATAAAATTTGAACGGTTTGCGTAAGGCCTCACATAGAACCGAAAACCACCAAGCTGGACGGTCCGATTCGGACGTTTTACTTAGTAATTGGATCAACCCAAGGGCAGCATCTACACACTGGAGAGAGGACTTTAGATCCGCACTTGATGTCGAATTGGATGGCGTAATGCTATTAGATTGAGAGAGTGTGTCACAATTTCCCCTTGCCACACGACAGGTAGAGTCACGGTAAAAACGGCTTAGAGTCGGCCGATAGAGTAGAATCCTCAAGTGAAGGTACCTGCTCATAGCCTTAGTGGTGAATTCCTGTGGTTTCTCCTGATAGCCTTACCTCGCATGGAGAACAACCCGTTGACGGTAGAGACATTGGTTTTGATTACTCTGCGATTCAGCTGGTTCCCACCTTAAGTTTGGGGGTATATTTGTAATGAATGACGAAAGAGAAAACTCAAGGCCCTTAACCGCAGAATTGACTTCTTTATTGAAATCACGATCCGCCTGTAATGATTCCGCCCGTTCTGCGCGATGCCGGGGTTCGTATACTCGCTGCAATATATCTCCCATAATATAATGAAGCTCTGTGTTGGACATGAAAAAATCATCCACTATAGGATCGTGGTCACCGGGCAGATTTGTGATATTCACATTTGGAAGAGGAAGTCTCGAGTGATGAGAGGTCATGGAGGGCCGACCAAGGGCCATGCTAGTAGATCTATTTCCCTTTTAGTATCTGATGATATTTTTATATGTATAGAAGATGCCACTTACAGATCCAACATTACACACGCATGCCATACACATCGTCTCATCTGGAGCTCCAAATCTGACCATCGACTATCATGATCGGTCGAGTGAAGCCCGATTCCCTGGGCCATCCTACACGCGAGGCCGATAGCATTCCAGCATCTATCTGCAAACGGCGTACTTTGGAGATAATGAGCATTGACAAGAAGTGCTTGTACTAGTGAAAGATCACCTTGATCGAGCAAATCGATTTGGCGCAGAAGACGATTGGAACGCGACAGAAATACCTTGGACTTTTCTTCTCGGTCTTCCCCAGCGAGATGAGAAAATTGACACCCCAGAGCAAACATGGAATTCAAGGCGAAGTAGAAGACTACAGGGCAATTTTTCGTGTCCCCCAAACCCATTAAAGGCAACTGAGAGTCTAATGGCCTGGTGCGTGTTTTCTCCTCGGGTTCCCAGAGCTTTGAATAGCCACGCAGAAATGTTTGTTTGTGAATGAAAGGGTACAAGCTATGTACACTAGACCAATAACAGTCGACCAAATGATCCGACAAAGGTCGAGGTGGCAGTGAGAAATCTTCAAATTCAAGGCGATTCATGGGCTTCAGCAATCTTGAGACAGTTTGAGGCCATTCGTCTTCATGAGCTGGCTGAACGACACTAGAGGCCGAGGCTCCTGGGGTGCCATCTTGGATATTCTGTAGAAGAGATGAAACTGACGAGTCTCCGAAAAATTGCCCTCTTGTAGCCCCGGAAACGGGGCCCTGAACTGTGAGCATGTTACCCTCAGGGCGAGAATCTTCGACGAGATTATGGCCGTCTGACGGCCAATCTAATGAACCATTATCCCTGGGAAGGTGTCTGAATAATTAGAATATTGAGGCTCTGGCTTAATGAGAAGGACCACACCTAGTGTATTGAGGAGCCGCTCCCTCTTCACCGTATGAACATAAAATGTTCCGTCGTCCACAAGTTCGGCAGGCAGGTCGTGCCCCATCACAACGTACTTTCCGTTGACGACAAGGCCGACAGGCATAAGTGTCCCTTTGCTTTCTCTTACGAGGCAAATAGTTCTATAATAGAAGAAGCTCTCGTCAGTTTGAACAAGACAAAGCAAGAGAACGAGAGCAAGAGAGCAAAAGAAAGGAACTGTGATGATTATGTATCTCACCATATTTTAAAAAAATTGGTTGGTTAAATAAAAACAAAGAAATCCGAAGAAACCTTTCTAGATCTGAAATTGATTGCCACCAACATCGTTCAAGGTTGTTTCCCTGTCTTCCTCGTAAATCTTATTAGGAGTGGAGTTGATGCGCCAGAATATATGGATGATTTGAGGTAGTGCGAGCAAACGCCCCACACCTTGGCATTCCATCCTTGAAATTCGTCCGGCCGCTAGCAACATTTAGCGCCGTAATTGGTTCCAGATGGCACACGGTTTATTCATTTTATCTCCTTTCATGAAAAATGCTCAAGATATTCAACCTCTCCCGATATAACTCAGTTCTGTGCATTCGATTGTCCATACAGATAAAAATCTGGCTATACACTTAAATCCATAAGGGAAGAGTAGGAAATACATTTAATCTTCAACACATCTTTACCAGCTACGTACATCCTTAGCTTGAATGACTATGTGGTGGCTGAAGATCGTTCAGCCACGTCGACCAATCGATGCTATCTTCGTTCCCAGTTCCTCTCATCAAAGTATCAAAGAAAGCTGTATCAATGTTTTGCAGCGCCCAATCCTCCCCAACAGAGAGCATTGGCTCTTGATTCTCTTGCTCAGTGGTACCAGACAGAGGTTGCAATGTATCAACAACGACCCCCCCATTTTTTGGCCCTTGAGGTGATATATCGTGCAACTGTGCCCTTCCTCCCATTGGAAGGTTACCATTAAAATTATCCGATGCACGACTTCGGTCATGGTTTTCAACAGCAATTCCGCCGACAGAGAAATCACCCGAGTCATTAGATATAATACCCCCTCGGTCAATCTCAATGATGCCGAAAGAGGGAACAGACACACGGAGAGTACCATTAGTACTCGATGATTGTAGTGTCTGTTTTGTGAGCGGCGCTTGCATGCTGCTTTCATGTGTGACCTCGCCGGCTGCTTCAGCCTCCATAGCCATCAGCCGCTGCAACAAACTACAAGCTTGCATGCTCATAGAATCTCCATCCAGCTGGCTAACTTCTTCCATGATTTCATGGGCCTGTTCTATTAAAGCGCGATCAGAAGGTCGCTGGTGTACTAGAACATTATTCGGCATCGGGATCTGGTTGCATGGCAGTTGTTCAGAGGTGCACGGAGGCAAATGGCGATGACCATCGAGATGCGCGATTAGAAGCGTCATTGCTGCCATCAACCCGAAATAGTCTACGGTTCGACAACTAAAAGCGATACGATTGAAGCTATGGAACATGGTAAACCGTGAGAGAATTTCACGCGAGGCAGTAATGCAAGTCATTCGCGAATAGTCATACTTGTGTCTGGTCGTGGCAGAGCGAAGCATAAATGGTAGATGGAGTTGTATAAGGAGGTTGTAGTGAGACAAGTGGTGAAAAAGGCGTCGCATATCCCAGAAAAGGGCTTCTGGCTGATTGGCCACAGTGGCCAAGTTTGGAGTAAGCCACCATTTTGAAGGAAAATCTCTAGAAGCTTTCTGTAGCACTTGGTCTATTTCCCGTGTCAATGCGAAATCACCGATGTTGGGCGCGGTGTGATTGCGCTCCAGGATTCGAGACATGACCACGCAATGTATGCGGTCAAGACGACCCATTGCTGTATCTTCCCCGAGTAGCGTTTCAGCAGCCATGTTCCGGTCAAAGGATGCTTGGGGGGTACCCAGCATCATGCAGAGATAGCGCTCGAGAGAAATTATTCGAAACCAGATGAACTCGGGGTATATCCGTGTTTCATTTTCGACGATATTGCACTGTGCCTTTCCAGGGCGGTGGAAGCCCATGAGCTGGGCAATTGCCATTGCCCTGCGAATAGTGATCAACGCCTTTCGTGGGTTTCCTCCATTGGCATGGTACCAAGTCTCTATCATCATGCACTCCAAACCTTCAACACAGCTCACGAGATCATCGTTTGTAGTGACAAGGCTTATGGCTATTTCGGCCAGCCTTTTCATCATCCCACGTGGTGGCTCTGACAACATATTCATCTCCTGAGCTGAGGATGGGTGAAGGTGCTGCAAAGCAGTGGCCAGGTGAAGCATGTATCTTGCTATCAGGACCGGATGCACATTGCTGCTTGGCATCTTGAATATGGTCTCAAGAGACTTTGCTTTGTCGAGGTGATTATATGGCACAGTCTGCATCTGATAGAAAAATGGAGATGTATTGCCGCATGATTTTAATATAATTTTAATGTCCCCTTGTGATGGTAATGACGTATGGAGGGTCTGTGATAGCTTTTCATATTTGGCTGAGTTAATAAACGAAGCCTTTTCGTGGCCAAAACTCAAAGACCCGGTGCGATTATTGACCCTATCACAACCAGAAGTTTGGGACTTCTAAGCGAAAATGTTAGCATTTTGCAAGTTTATGTTGGTTATCAATTCGAATACTTACCTCTAATGGCTTGAGAAAGGGAACAGCCTCTGCTTGACCAGAAGCAACTGCAGAACGATCGGAAGCACCTGGATGACCCCTTTCATCTTTCCTCGTCAAATAGAGGTGATCGAAAGCATAGTTCCTGGGAGCTTTTTCAAGAAGCTGTTCGACTAACTTTTCGACTCTGACAATGCGATCCTCCATTTGAAGGCTTCGGCCTAAAGCAGTTGTGATTTCTTTGGGATACTCTTGGCTCACACATTTGATACCACGCCGGCGACAACGGGTGCATGTATCATCTGTGGGTGAGCTGTATGTGCACTTCATCTTGCGTTGCCTGCACTCCCAGCAACTGTGAGTTCCCTTTCGTATCTTTCTTCGTTTAGTCGCGGCTGCGGACAGACCATCATTTTCATGAACATAGCTACTTTTTGAAGCAGACATTGTACCTGATAGCTACGTTAACCATCTGGGATCGGTGTGGGGCTCGGATACCACTTGTGGCACATACAGTACAAGTCCCATCTGAGATTCTTCGGATGAATGGGATAAAATCACAAGATAAAAAAAGCTAATGAAGTGCGTAAAGGTAACGAGATAGTCAATTATCTAAACGGGCGAGGCAGCTCCCAAATGTTTGTCCGAGGTGGCGGAGGAAGAATGCAGGTTACACATTTCATCCGGAAACTCGGCGGACGAACTAACTCAAGGTTCAGCCCCCACACACATCTACAATATCATTGGGTGGTTTATTGCTACATTCTACATAGGTATGTTAAACGGAAAATCTAAAGATCTATTATTTCTCCATATTTATATTGTTAACGATGATTCAACCTAAACTTCGGAGGACGAGCTCTAAATACGGTTACTGCACCCATCATTATAAATAGGGCCATCGTTCTAGTTCATTCGGGATATCAATACTCGACTTATTTCAGTCTGTCTTCATCTATCAAGACAGCCACTTATTATTTAACCATGGCTAGTAACTTCGACATCCCTCCTGGCAATGTCTCGACACGCCCTGAGCCCTTTCCGCTTCATGTTCCGGAAGAAGAGTTGGAAAAGTTCAAGAATCTTCTGGAGTTGTCGAACATTGGACCTACTACATGGTGGAACCAACAATATGACTCTCGCTTTGGCATCTCTCGTGACTGGCTGATCAAGGCGAAAGACATTTGGCTTTCTTCTTTTGATTGGCGGAAACATGAGTCCTATATTAATGGTTTCCCAAATTTCAAAGTCACAATTGAGGACACCGATTGCTGTCAAATTGATATTCATTTCGCTGCCTTGTTTTCTAAACGGAGAGATGCTATCCCTATCGTCTTTCTGCACGGCTTTCCTTCCTCCTTCATGGATTTTTTTCCCATGATGGACTTGCTGAGAAACAAATATACACCAGAAAGTCTACCATACCATATCATAGCGCCATCTCTTCCCGACTATGGACTGTCCGGAAGCTTGAGTCAGAACTTGGAAATGACTCTCGAGCGAGCTGCGAGCATCATGAACAGCTTAATGATTGCACTTGGGTTCGAGAAAGGGTATGTCGCTCAAGGTGGGGACCTGGGTAGTATGCTTGCACGCCTCATGTCCGTCAACCACAAGGAATGTAAAGCTTTTCACGGTATGTATTCCGACAGCGCTGGTCCAGTCCATGGAGGGTTCAAATATTTACTCGCGAATATAGTCAACATGCTCACTCTCGAGCCCGGAACGGCGCCCCCTTTTACCGACTTCCTAGCCCCGGAAGATCTCCGCATTCTTGAAAGAACTAGGAAATGGAGCCAGAATGGGTTAGCATATGCACTTGAACATGGCACACGTCCTGCTACCGTTGGCCTAGCCATCTCGTCTAGCCCACTTTCCCTGCTTGCTTGGTATTGTACCTTTCTCACGCCGGCTCAGATTTTTGCTAACGACTGATTAGGCTTGGGGAGAAGCTTCTTGAATGGACAGACCCTCAGGAGCAGCTCCCTCTTGACACCATTCTTGGGCTCGTGAGCTTCTATTGGTTTACGCAGACTTTCCCCCGAAGTTTGTATCATGCAAGCCTTGTGAGAAATTACTTTGTGGATGCGAAACCACATCCGATTTCAACAGAGAAGCCGCTGGGGTATTCAATGTTTGCATACGATCTTGCTGTGCTACCCAAACCTTGGGCTCGAGAGATATACCCTAATCTAGTGTTCTTCAACGCACATTCAGAGGTGAGTTGACGCTGAAAATGTTGTAATATGATATAGGCAAATACTTATTTGAAATGCAGGGAGGCCATTTTGCTAGCCTGGAGCGACCTAGTGAGTTTTTAGAAGACATTGAACGGTTTTTGCAGACCGTGGCTGGTTTATTTGAGGTGTGATAGAATATCGCATGCAGAACATGATAATGTTTACCAAGATCATTGGCTTTTTTGATTAATTTATTTCCCTTGAAGACTGTGGTAGTGAACTATAGCTACCAAACTATATACATGTGTTCCTTGGATCTTGCACTCATTTGTGATCTTTTTTTCTTTCTCTCCTTTTAGTTAGAATTCCGAAATTTATTTTAAGCCCAGGTGTAGTCACCAAATCGTGACGAGTACAGTTACAGTTGGCCTTTCCAGTGTGAGTGGAGCAAAGTCTGACCACTCCCGCTGCCCATATTGCTCCATACTCCCACAACAGCCCCAGTACTTCTTCCATCTTCCACTCAGATCACCAGGAGCAACATGGCTGGTGGCACACGCATGGAAGCAAGCAACTTCATCAAAGCTGTGGCTAGCGGCCGGCCTTGCGGCTATAATAATTCCTGGGTCAACATTCCTTAAGAGCTGATCTACACTCCTATATCATCTACAACCAACTCCATACAGATCAGCCATGTCTCTTGGTCTTGGTGGATTTTCCAAAAAGAGCAATGATGGCCTAGCTTGTTCTGACACCACCCCACCCAATCTATACCAAGTCCCTATAGCGATTTTTGAAGGCTGGATGGTTGGGATGAATACGAGATACAGTGCAGTGGTAGATGGATAAACCTTTACGCATGTTAGGCATACTTAGTTGCCCCTTGAGTTGGCCAAGGTGGCTATTATGCCCATTAAGCCTGTTGAGCGTACCCAGTTACCCGTTGAACCAGTCAAGGTGCTTGTTAAGCCCATTAAGTCTGCTGAGCGTTCAGGTGCTTGTGGAGTATGTCAAGATACCTCTTGAGGTAACCAGGGCGCCAGCTATGCCCAATGGGCCTGCTGAGCACACAGGTGCCTGTTGAGAGTGCCTAAACACCTCTCAAGGCAATCAAGGCGCCTGCTAACCCAATTGAGCCTGTTG
This sequence comes from Aspergillus haitiensis, assembly GCA_027569155.1. NCBI lineage: Eukaryota > Fungi > Ascomycota > Eurotiomycetes > Eurotiales > Aspergillaceae > Aspergillus > Aspergillus haitiensis. The sequence goes on along the minus strand of JAPDEO010000009.1, from coordinate 92,863 downwards.
GGCGTGCCCTGGTGCCTTATAAACTTATTAAGGAGCTGATTGAGGTGCTGGTTGAGATACTAGTAAAGATGTTTTTTAAAGGATTAAGATACCTATATATTTAGAGGCTTTGATAAGAAAATTGACTAAAATATTATTATGAATACATCCTATTATAATAAAGATACACTTACTTGGCCTTTGAAATACTATTAGAGTCTCAACATGCTATTTCATAAGAAGATGACTGCAACGCGTAAGTGATGAACCGGTTGCTTTTTATTACCATGAAGAAGACACTAGCATGGGGTAGATTATAGAAGAAGCATTTGGAGAGTGGGCGTGGCTGATTTGGCTGGGGAAAGTTGTGGAGACCTACCTGCCTTGAAGTGCTATTTTGGTATAGCTCGCAAGCGCTAAGATTTAGAGGTGTTGAAGTCTCTTGCCGTTTGTGGCTTCTAGCGTGACTTGGATCGATGTGGCAGTCGAGAGCCTTACTCGTTCCTGTGGGATTCTTTGTAGGTCACCCGATTGAGCTAGTTAGCGAGCTGTGTAATCACATAAGTATTGCTTTCTAGCTCGAGAGTAGCTCTTCTTCGCACAGCATTTAGCTATCGCTCTTCTAAACCTTCAATAAATGCCTAGCTCTTTTTACACATCGACGAGCATAGACAAAAAAAATTGAGATATATTTTTAACCCCTTTCCATAGGTCAGCCTAACAAAGGAACTGCTGATACTCAGCGTTTATATTAACAAAAAGTCACGGACGACACAAGCTATTCTGTCCAGTATCATTTGGTTATGGCCCGAGGACGACGTATCTACCGGTCCAGAGGATGGACTCGTCCCAGTCAACCAAGACGAAGTCTGCTACGGCGGAGAGGCGCAATCAACAGACCACGGAAAAGACCCAAAAAATCAAAGGCAAAGGGGATTGTCTTCCGTCCGCAATTGACAATCCACTTTTACAACACCGGGGGCACGCACACTGGCGGAACTAGTTATGGCGGATCAGCCACTGGAGGTCAAGCAACCGTCAATAGGCCAAACGAGCGTGCTAGAACCAACCAATCAAGCCGAATCAAGGCCCTTGAGAAAAAAGTCGAGGAACTCTCCTTGGTTGCCGCAGCTGGACGGGTAGGCGCAGTTGTTGTCGACAGTGGGACGTGGAGCACAAATGAGGTTCGGAATCGGTATGACCCTCGCGTGCATACTTCGGGACGTGTGAAGTTCTCCAAGACTTTCGAATCCATCCCAATCGTTTTCGTGAGCTTGTACTTTGTAAATGCATCCCATAACACCAACTTTCATGCCAGGGTCTATGCGACAGATGTTGACTTGAACGGATTTACTGCCCATGCTGACACATGGTTCGACACCGCACTGTACTCTTGTGGAGTTTCATGGGTGGCGATAGGATAGACTTTGGGACCAGGATACCTGACCGTGTATATCAACTATGTCTTATTATTTATCTTAATATTTTTTTTTCTTTATTTTTCTTTATTTTTATTTTTATTTTTATTTTTTTTTAATCCTATTTTTTCGTTTTCATTTTATTTATGTTATTTTTTTTCGGTCATTTTGTTTCCTTTGCGCGATTTGATTGCTTGATTATATACTATACTCAAATGGGACACTTATACTTGATTCAATACCAGGAGCTAGGAGCATTGGACTTTGTGGACTTGCAGATCATCTATGGTGAGACCTAATGGGAGTCCCCGTCCAATTGTGGCTGAATCTAAATTTCAGCCCTGCGTAAGTGCGTAGGCTTAGGGTATTATTCTCGTGTAGAGATGGGCTACTACATAGACATAAGACACAAAGAAACCACTGCCCGTCAAACTTGAGGAACAATAATAGAAAAAATCTTCCAGTATAGCTATCTACAGGTAGAGAATAAACTAGATTTTTGGTCATACGCATACAGAGTTTGTGTTATGCGCCCACAATCTAAGCTCAGCCCCCTTGCTCATGGATATTCCTACCCACCTAACTAGTACATCCACCCAATCTTTATTTCTACACCACAGATCCTACAGGATACATATATGGCATGAATATTAGGCCCTCAGTTTCTCCATACCCCGTATGTAAGTAGGTTAGGTTGGAACCCAACCTCGTCTTAGAGGGTTTTAGGTCGACAATTGAAATCGCTTCTCTAAGAGGCCATATCTGCCTGCCTGCTGCTCTAAGCCCCCCTCCTCGGGGATTGTAGGGCTGCCTTCTGATTGGTATTATGGTCTTATGAGTGGATTCATGTGAACTCGGAAATGTGCGAATTATTTTCTTTCTTTTCTCTTTTTTTTTTTTTTTTTTTTCTTTTCTTAATTGTGGTTGGAAGCCCCAGCTTCCCTTGACTTCCCCCCCTCAGCCAGTCTAGCTGCAGGCTGTGTCCTTCATGCTCCAGCACTCTTACCGCCGATACCCGCTCGTGCTGTTTATCGTGCTTTCCTCCTGCAGGCCAGTTAGCAAACATGATCGGAACACATTATCCACACCTCTTGACAGGTATAGTGAAGGGGAGATCAACGGCGCAAATGTCAGTTTCCTACGTGGCTGACCCTGTACTGCTTCCTCATGCCCAAGGACTGGTTTTTTTTTATTTCGTTTTTATCTTTGGGGACCTAAGGGATGAGTTGTTTACCTGGGGTTGGTTGCTGAAGGATATGAATCTCGAACATAAAGTCGTCCCTCGAGATATTTAAGAGAAGACTCTCGTCCTTAGATAAACAAAGGGCGGACAAACAACAATCAAGCCTGCACTAACTGACTGAATCACTCAAGAACCCTGCGCACTCATATATCAGCAAGATGGATAGGTGTCAGGGGCCCAAGAGAATTGATTTCAAATGCATCATCCGGCATGGTATGTTTTTTTATTCATATGAGCCTGAGAAACATTATCCTTAAGACACATAATAACAAAAACCCGTTAGATATTAAGGACGATCCCCCATTTGACGTCCAGCAGAGGAGTGATATGACGGTGAAGGAATTTAGGGCCTGGGTTCAAGCCAGATACAATATCCCAGGCTTAGTATCCCTCCACCACTCCGGCAAAAAGCTCACTGACGACCACGCAAAGTTGGGAAAGGTCTTGGCCACCGAGGATCTGCTGTTTGTCACTTACAACAAGAACGCGTCTGTCGCTACCGGAGGTGTGGGCGGGGGCGCCTTCGCCGTCGCAAAATCCGGGGGACGGGCTTTCGCCCAGGGAGGCTATGCCGTCGGCGGAATGTTTGACGTGGACGGCGCTGCATGGGGAGGCAACGGTGTGGGGGGCGACGGTCAAGGGGATTTTGGGTTTGGCGGCGAGGGTATCGGTGGAAATGCCACGAATCCCAAAGGCAATGCTGAAGCCGGGCATGCTACGGCCGGCCGATTCGAACAGCGCTCGGGCAAAGGGATCTCGACGTCAGGAACGCTTCGCCCGAAGGTCAAGTACTAGGCATGGTCATGTTCCATGCATACAATGGAGTGCATTCTTTTGGTTCTTTTTTATTTGACACATATACGTCAGTGTTGCCTTATATTTGTCATCGATAAGCATTGTTATCTTACAGTGACATGGGTCTCACACTGCGCATTTGCACTTCGAACCTAAAACTTCTATGGATAACAAGTAAATCTAAAGCCTCGCTTCCCATCTTGGCTCATATGCCTGGTATCAGCTACAGCCTTGTTCGAGGCTCGAAACTTTTTCCAGCTGCTCCGCCCCATACTGGAGCGCGAAAAATATTCAGAAAAAGCAGCGGCTGAGGGCAGCCTGATGTTAGTATAGAGTTTTTATTCGTTCAGCAATAGAAACGCTGAGCAAATTGACAGCCTTGTTCGACACGTCAACGTTGCCTCACTTTGTTAGTGGGAAAAAAGTAAAGAGAAAATAAAGAGAATAAAAAACCAAAAGAATAGTGTCCAAATAGTGATACTAGACAAAATTACAGCATCTTTAAAAGAGTATTTGGAAAGGGGAGCTAAAATCTTGATCGCTTTGGAAGAACTATCTATCCCGAGTCAAGCGAGCCTCAACATGGGTCATCCTGACCAGGCAGTGCAACTTTTAAAAATCAAGCTATCGAAATGCATCATACAGCGAAGCCAACTTAGGCGGGGTGCATTAGTAGCCTGGTCAGCGAACTGATCAGACCATTAATAGCTAATCTCAGCATCACCTCCGATGGCATCTCCACCGTACGCATTGAGACCAGACGCATCGCCTCCCTCCGCGTCGCCGCCAATGGCGACACCATATCCCTTTGCATGACCACCGATGCCGGTGCCTCCCCTAGCCTCATCCCGAGTAACCCTAGCACGCATCACTCTTCCAGCAAATACATCACCGTAATCTGCATAGCCACCCCTCCCCACGCCACCTTTTGCTTTGTTGGCAATAGTTGGTCGTTGAAGCGATGTATCCGTTCGCTGGTATTGCTGCAAAACCCCTTTCATGACCGATGCGGCAGTAGCGGCGGCGTAGTTTTGAAACGCCTTGTTCTTGTGTGAGTCGGCATAGTCGCAAACGCCCTTGATCACGATCGTTGGGATCGTGGCAAAAATACCAGCACCTTCCATCTCGAACGCGATGACGTTGTAAGCCCTCGCAATCTTATCACGGTCTTCGCCAGACTTCATGACTAGGTCTCCCGAGGCAATGGGGCCAAAATGGATGCGTGGACGGTTATCTTCAGCCTTGTTTCCGCTGTTTCTGTTCAGCAGCCGTGGACCCCTCTTCACCAACCTTGTCTCATCACAGCGAAGCATAGCGCATGTTGAAACTCTGGCTCGTTCGCACGTAGGATCTGATTTCAAAACACAGTTTGTACAAGCCACGCAATTCATCGACGGATCATGTCTATGTCGAAAGGTGGGTTCGAAAAGCCGGTCCAAATCTTGCCCAGGGTAGTCGTATTGGCCATCTCCCACCTTTTGTATGAATCTCAAATTTTGCAATGTTCTTTCCCGAAGATTCTCCAGATGTAGCTGAGTATCGATGGTTTTAACAAACATTCGGATATTCGGGCTTGCCATTGCGAGAATATCTCGTACTTCCCCCCGAGGAATATCGCCATCTGGCAGCCGCTGTGCGAAATCGTACTGGACAACGCTATCACTGATGATAACATCACCAAGAAAGACGTCATTTCCGCTGTTGTCCTTGGGGACACCACCGCAAATCCCGACCAGTAGAGCTAGCTTAATTCCCGTAAAGCTCGGGTTGATATTGGCAGAAGCGATCGAAGAATTCACCTTGCCTATGCCAGCTAGAAGTACAAGGATCACGTTATGACTGCCAATCATCCCTGCTGTGTAGGTATTCATGTCACCTTTAACCCGTCCATAATCCGTGTCCCAGTATTTGTCGAAAAGCAACGTAACAGCGTCATATTCAACTTTCAAGGCGCAGAAGATGGCGATTTCGAAAGCTTCACGATGCGGGGGTGGCCTGATATCAGCCATCGCTGAAGATTGCTCGATATAATATAATCCTCAGATGGAAAGCCTTTATTGTACTATTATGAGTGCGGCTCTGGGCTTTGGGGAAGTTTTACGGAAAATATTATATTCAAGGTCGAGGATACGGTTGTGTTATGAATGGGCAATCATTGGTAGCCGCCGTAGCCTTTGAAAAGTACCATTATGCCTGCCCCTCAAGTGGGTTAAGTTAAAACCTAGCACTAGAGGCAGAAATCAACCAGTCTCCTTCCAATGAATAGGGATATTTCTTAGGCATTCATGCATCTCTACCAAGGCAGATGACTTCCTTACCTAGGTATCACTGCATTCGTAAATTCTTCTTATGTAACGCAGAGCCAATGATATATAGCATCAATCGATCAACAAGAGGTTGGCCTGGCCGCTGACTGTGTTACGTGTATCCTTGCTAACATGATTATTTTGAAAGAAAGAAAAGATAACTAGTTACCATTTCAGAGTTCCACTTCATTTATATTCAATGGGCCGACACCCCGTACTCTAGCTGAGGTATGGGTTGAAATGATCATGAGGTCGTCTATCAGCTATCCATCCTTGCATTTTATATTTACTCAATTTTTCTTCGTTTTAAGCCGCTTCAGTCATTATCATTAAACCACAGGTTGTAATTCATGGATAACTACTGTTATATGAAGGGAACTTTATAATATAATTATAAAATCTTAAAGTCTTGCTAGTGACGCCACACCGTTATTTGTATAGTAGATCAATAAAAAAGTCTTTGCAGAAATACCCTCATAGGTGAATATTAATATAGTAGGCATGCCTGAGACTATTATTGCAGAAGATGTTATGAAGATTTGAAGAGTTAAGAAAACCCATGCTATAGCAGTATGAATGATTTTTCTGGAACCTAGTATGTCTCTCTATATAATAAATTCCAAAGTATTTTCTTGATATCAGCATCATGATCTACACTTGTTTTGAACATGTGAATAAATACAGAACATTCACTCACAAGACCCCAGAATTGCAAGAAGGGCCCAGTCAGAAGGCATAAGTTTTTTTAACACGTTGAGACTCTAGAAACAAATTCCCTAGCAAGAGCAGTTGCGATAATGCTCAGCTCCAGTATGTATTCTGATTTGTATCTCAGCTGCTTGGGCCGTGGACATACTTCCCTCAAAGTGTCCCATCATAACAATTGGGATTCAGTGTAAGCCGAATACTCTCTTGTTTTTGACTGGCAATACTCGTGATGAAAGCAGTGCAACCTATAAATTAAATATTACAGTTGTGGAATACCTTGCAGATCTTAATGAGACTTACAGCAGTGAATTTATTGAGAAATTCCTCACTCTGTATCCTGCAGTAAATCACAGCCAAATGTCAGTCTCCGAGAACCTCCAATTTACTGGACGTTCAATAGTTGGTACCTGGCTCTGGGCATCCATGTGGCGAAATAGAGCCTCCGCCGCTGTCTTGAACATGGCGCTGGTGTCCATTTCCATGCGGTTATCATATCAAGGTTGGTTTCCATCTTAATCAGGGCGTGGATAACGGTATCTTGTCTGTGTGTCGCGGCGGTAACTGCATCTTGTGACAACAAAACACCTGACTCGCTGGCTCAAACTGAGAGGGCAGTCAGAGAAAAAAAAGCAATCCACCTTCTTCGATTATTCCCTCCAGTCCTGTTGAAAATGGTCTAGATTCTCTCACTGCGGAAGAGCTTACTGCCCGCTCTAAGAGCCCAAATCATGGCAGTATCATAGAGCGCAATTTCCAAAAGATTATTTATCTTTGGAGTTAGTCAAGCTAAAGTATCCTTATCACCTGCTTCCCTCCCTCTTCCTAATATACCACTCCCATCACCTCATCACACTCGTCACTGCACCTAGAACCGCTTCCTCCTTCTTTTTCATCTCATTCATAAGAATCATGCAGAACATGCTGTGGAACAGAATACCATCACACTTATTTAGGTAGGGTGTTATGAGTCATGACCATTGATATGAATTATTTCTTTTTCATTTTTATTCAATTACGGTGGCCGACAACAATTTTTGTTTCACAAGATTATTAATGTTGAGTTAGTATCCTAGAAATCTATGTCTCAAGTATAAAGCTTAAAATCTCTAACTTGATATAAGATATAATCACAGATGTGCCAATATGTAGTACAAGTGTGGGATCTGTAGGTCTAATTCACTCTACCAGAAGGTATTCCTTTTCCAGCAAATCTTTTTCTACAACAAAATTAATACTATAACTACCTTACACTTTATTGATGTAGACAAGGTATGTAACATAGAATTTAGGTAGATGTATTATGGCTAAAACCACCAAGATCTATTGCTTTTGCCCTAGAATCCATGCTCCATCGTTTCTCCTTTTATTGCCTTGATTATACTCCTAAAAAGCTCTTGAACGTCCATGTTGTTTACCGCACTAAGTTCTTTAAATGATGCTCCATGCTTTCTTGCTAATGTTTCGCCTGTTGCAAAGTTAACAGTCCTTTGGTCATTAAGATCAGCTTTCAAGCCGACAAGAAAGAGCGGAACATGGACATTCCAGCGTGGCAAGTGTTCCATGATCCCTTCTGCCATTTTTAGTGACGATGGGTCCGTAATTGAATATGCAATAACTAGCACACTCATTTTCCGAAACACGGGTTCTCGTCGGCAATTAACGCAGAACCGAAATGGGATGTCGAAAATTGAACAATCAAATGCTGGACCTTCATTGCTGGCTTGGATATTCGTCTATTTATATATAAAGAAGCTGAATTTAGGAGACACTCAATTAATATTGAACTAGGGAGAAAATTTCACCTTAGTCTTGAAGTCAACACCAATGGTTTGGTGGTATTCGGTGATAAAAGTACCATCCACAAACTGCGATATCAAGCATGTTTTCCCCACTAAATGGACATCCGAGTGAGAACCCCATTGAGAATCTCGAGAAATTAGAACATACCATATCTTTCTCCCGTTATACCGATGGAGTACATGCTTACAGGATGCGTAGGCTCTTTAGAGGTTCCTGATATAAAGAAGAAAATTTATAGGATTGATTATATTCCCTGGCTTTTTCTATGGCATCTAGTCCCATGAAAGGCTGGGGACTCGGAGGCCTAAATATAGGTACCGAAGACGGGGGTATTGGTGCCTGAGGCCAGTAAACGACGCTACTGTTGCCTGGTCTCAGAACCTTTTTTCTCAGACTGACCTTATGTAGACCTTTTGCCCCCTTCTTCTTCCAGCAACTAATCAGATAACAGCTTTCGTATTTTTAATATCATCTCTAAAGCGGCTTTCACCAATTTCATATCGGGTTTTTAATCTAAGTAACTGAAGTGCGTAAAAGTGTTGACCAGCTCCGCATGGTAACTTGGGTTTCCATATTTACGGCTCCCCTTTCATGGAATGATGCTCAGCGTTGCTAGCGCTTTCTCGTCACGGAACCAGGGTGCAGCTTTTTTGCAACATTTCCCCAATCTTCTAGGAATATTCCAATGGAGCATAATCAAGCCTCTTGTCCTCCATCTTGCTCGCTCTTTCCATTTATTAATAATTAATAAGGTTACTCAATTGTTAGAGAAGGAGAGGGTGAGAGTCACCACAGAGAAAGAAAAAAAACCCATGTGTTCAACCTTGTCTCAAGAGGATGAAAGGTGGCTCGTATTTCCCCACCTCCCGAGGCTGTGTCGTGTGCCATCGATAAATTAAAGACTTGGAAGCCAGATTCAAGGAGCTAAATCGATATCATAATTAAGCGGATGGCTGCCTGATCGACCCGGAGGTCTGGATTAAGAGAACACATTCACTTTCCAAGGCATTTTCCTGCCAAGCTGCCTGTCTTATCAAACATTCACACTAGAAGTAAAGATGGGGAAACTGTCGAAATTTCTTAATCTCCACTCACGGCCAAAGAATAGTAAAAGCCACAAAGATAATGGTAATGCTGACCGACAGCAACTTGCCTCGCACAAAGAGCTAGAGGAAGCGAAGCGGCTTGTCCAACTTAAATACCGACAGGGCGCTCTCAATTTCCAAGTCCGCTGGCCCGATCCCCAGATTTCATATATCTCTGCTCAAGTCCATCGCTACACCAACGGCGAAGACGAGAGCCAACAAGTCGAGGAGATTAATGATGAGGAAAAGGGATTCATTCCGGCAATTCATGAGTCTTTCCGTATGTGTGGCCCCATCTGTCCGTTAGCCCAAGGCTATTTATTATCTGATTAATGCAAGTTGTAAAATAGAAGCATACTGGAAAAAATACTTTTTCAGACAAGGGGAGCGCAAGCCGCTCGAGGAAAAGCCCGAAACAAGGGTGACGACGGAGATTGAGAGCGACCCAAGATATTTGAATGTGAATCCGGGCACGATCACGGTTGAAGGCTTTGGGAGGGAATGCTGGAACTATGAGGATGTATTCAACGGGCCGTATACCACCACAACGACATCGAACTCTTGCTCCTTGCCGGCATTCAACGTCGCTCGTCTACCGGAACGGTTGATCGAGCTCTCTCAATCTACGCGAAGGATAGGCGTCGATCCGGCGCAGGACGACTCGGAACTTATGGAATTTGTAGGAAATATGGGGTAAGGCGTTCTCCTCCCTCCCCGGACCTTGCAACACCTTTTTAAAAAGTGGGAAACGAAGTCTAATATTTGCGCGCGCCTGTAACAAACAGGATGGGTAATATAGGAGGCGGTAGGCACCACTATAAATGGTGGATTCAGGAGTTATACTGCATGCTGTATCGCGCCGACCTTTTTCCTGACTTTCACACACTGGAAAATATATCAATCCAGCTCTACCGTTCACGTGGGTTGGGAGCCACACTGGGAACAGACGAATTCTACCTTGCGATGATCCTAGGCAAGGAACTGCTCCGTCGGCTGGAGGTTGATTATGGGTGGTACCCGAAGTTTACAAACACGCTCTGGGCGCTGCTTACGATAGCCGACCAGTGGTTCAGAAATGTAGAGGTCAAGAAATTCGAGCCAAAGTTTGTGCCGGGTGAAGCCAGGACACCCGCCAATGATGATGAACGCGAGGCTGAGGCAAAAATCCGCCAGGAAGCCGACCAAGCACTGGCAAATGGCCAATACAATGCCGCTGTGGGCTTATATACTCAAGCATCTTTGATAGATAATACAAACGCAGCTACCAGATGTAACAAAGCCCGAGCACTTTTCGCAAAGGGAGGGAGCCGAGATATTTTTAATCAGGCTGCGGCAGAGGCGTGGCTTGCAACTAAACTTGACCCGGCAAACATTCTAGCGTGGGAGATGCTAGGCAGGGCATGTGTCCAACTTGGATCTTATACCAAGGCACGGGAAGCATTCGAACAGGCAGTCAAGCTTTCCGGACCAAACGGTCAGGTGGACGAGTTACAACAGGCGCTCCTGGAAACTGAAGCCGTACTCAGCGGAGGCGAGGCACAACCTGATGATAGTTTCGGCCAAATATTCTATACCATTCGGTCACTCGTCAATGAACGCCAGATAGAAGGGCTTATCCGGTTTGCCGAGGAGATCAAATGGCCCTATCTAGATGAGGTTCGAAAGTATTTGCCACAGGCATCTAAAGAGGTTGAGCAAATGAAATTATGGTCGATGGGCCTCCATGACTGGCTTTTCGGGCTCAGTCTTCCGGGCCAGCGCTTTGCGTATAATATTATGGATGCCCTGCTTGACGCTACGCCATCTAAGCCAGAGACGCTCAAGTACTATTCTTCCTACCAAGGCGGCATTGTATTTCCAGAGAGGTCCTATTGGCGGGTTCGCTCTGTTGTGGGAAGAGTCCTTGGTTGTCTTCCTGGAGTTGCCTGTGTGGCTGGATGGGTCGGCCCATGTCTCGTTACGGTCAAAGAGGTTCAATCACCCCGTCACATTTGGCTTAACGCCCAGCAGTTCCCTCCAGTGGATATGAAATCCTTAGCTCACGACAGCAACTGGCCTCCAAGAAACGGGTCACCTCTTGTCGACGATATTAAATGTGAGGAGCAGTGGATTTTCCCTGATTCTCCAAAACAACAATCATGGGGCTGCAAGGTCCTTTCAGTTTCATTAACTCCACTTCCGATAAGTGATGAAATCGCAAAACAAACGCATTTATATGGCTGGGACGAGAAAGAGGTGGAGAGCAGGAGAGAATTTCGCGTGAGCATCCAGATCGAGCTGCGTGATGAGAAGCAGCAGCAGCGGCGAGAGGAGTACATTCTCTTGTATAATCCCATTTTCGTCACTTTACCACCCTGTCTTCCCGGTCCTAATGGCGCCCACAAGGACCATATTAGGCGGTTGGGAAACATTAAGAGGATGGTGATTCCAGTGGAGAAACTGAAGGCGTATGCGCCGAGTAATAATGATACAAGTGATATCATCCTTATCAATGCGACAGGGGACGGCGCGGAGGTGGCTGCTCGAGCATGGTGTGCCGAACGAAGAAGACATGCAGTGATACGGAGGGCCGGTGGTCCTTGCATGGCCTGTACTCTGCGTGGTGCCAGCAGTGTTGGACTCGGTGTGGGTGTCGTTATCTGGGTCTCCTAGTACCTTTTTCTGCTGGAGCTGCGTATCTTATTTCCATTAGATCCGACTATGTCTAGGAGATTAAGGCCTCCGAAAGGATGTTTGACCACTTGAATAGCCTTCGACAATGCTGTAACGTAATTCCGCGTCTTGGTCGCGTCTGCCGCCAAATGATAAATGGGAGATCGTGTTTCCATGTTTGTTTCTGCTACATTTATGTATGAGAATGAAATGAGGCTCCGAGCTAGGTGCTATATCAACCACAACGATAATGTTGGCAAGTGGATCATACAGGGCTTGTTTGATCAGACCCTGTAGCTACTTCGGCAGTTTTTTGGGGAGGAGTATAATGTTTGTCTGTGCTGGGAGTGTAATGCTGTGGGAGTGGCTGTTGGGCAGGCTGTTGATTGTATTAAGGACCAAAGTGAGATGAGCTTCGAGGGATTGGGGAATAGTGTTGCGAAGCAGCTGATCCAGCATCGGGCAGCTGGGACATGGAGGAGAGTACCACAGGGATCAGCACGGCCAGCTTAGCATATTAAACTACTCCTGTTCGTCTGGTTAGAAAATGAAAACAAGGATGCTGCTTGAGGACCCTGCCCGGTACCTATTTCTCATCAACTTCTAGATTCGGTTGGGGGCGGGGTAATAAATATCCAGGAACACCCGAGCACTTAATAAAAGCCATTCGTACCTCCTCAAATGTAGCCAGTCCCGAGTCCTCCAGTTGACACGCGTTGACAATCGTTGTCTAGACGAAGAGGATTCTCTGGTAACTCACCTAAATTTCTGCAATAGTGTCTTCTTCAATAATGTTTGGATTGTGATGGGAACCTCCTGGGCTGTCAACTGGAAACTATGTGAGCAACTGAATATTTCGTACTAGTGATAGAAATTTACCTTTCACCATTGCCCTTCTAATTATTCTTATCAAGGAGGAGGATTCCGTTTTCAAGACTGGGGGTATTTGCGGGTGTCCTGCCTATGGTTTGGTATGGTGTGGGCGCGCTGCGCCTCAATGCTTCTCGAGAAGTATAAGAGATTATTTCGGCAGTGAAGCTAAAAATACCCGCGCTAATCAATCTAATCTCACAGCCTACCGAGTTAGCAGCATTATGCTTTATCAACCTCGCTCTTCTCGCTTCTTCTGCTTTATACAGTATTGTTAAAGATTATCTTTTTCACATCTAGCAAATATCCAACAATGATAGAACAGCAAGCCCCCGTCTGGAATCTCAAGAACCTACCTACTGATATAATTACCATCATCCTCGAATATCTCCCAGACCTCCGTAGTCTCTTCTCCACCATCCAAGTCTGTCGACACATCTACCAATGTTTCAAAGAGCGCGACATAGCTCTCATTACTTCGATCTTCGGCAAAACCTGTTCTTATACCGGTGAGACACCCCTCCTCCAAGCTCTCCACCAACGAAATGAGGGACTCGCAAAACTATTCCTCAGAACCAGGCCGATAGAAGAAGTGGACACCACCACCAACAAGAACACCTCCAACAAACAGACTCCTCTCTCGATAGCAGCCGAGGCGGGGTTCACCACTGTGGTGGAACTACTCCTTCAAACTGGGAAAGTAGACCTCAACTCCAGGGATGGCATGTATGGCGAAACACCATTAATATTGGCGGCGTTGCTCGGGCACGAGGGCGTGGTCAAGCTTCTCCTGGAGAGTGGCGAGGTGGATATCAACGCGACGGACGAGAGTTGCTGCCGGACGGCTCTGATGTGGGCGTCTCACTATGGACATGGGGCGGTGGTGAGGTTACTTCTTGCGACTGGGAAGGCGGATATGAATCCGCATGAGTTCGATATGAATTGTCGGACGCCTCTGCTCTGGGCGGCGACGGATGGGGATGAGGAGGTGGTGAAGTTGGTTCTCGATAGTGGGCAGGTGGATGTGAATGCAACGACCCTTGATCAGGGTCGGACGCCTCTCGCGTGGGCGGCGCGGAATGGACACGTGGGTGTTGTAAAGTTGCTTCTTGGGGTTGAGGGTATTAAGGTTGATTCACGGGACTATGAGGGTCGTCAAACACCTCTGTCTTGGGCAGCAGAGTTTGGACACGAGGAAATTGTCAAGCTGCTTCTTGAGACTGGGAAAGTGGATGTCAATTCAAAGGACTCGAGGGGGTGGACTCCTTTGTTGTGGGCAAGTCAAAATGGGCATGAGGGGGTGGTGCAGCTACTGCGTGAGACCGGGCCCAGTGGATAAATTTTAACAATTCTGGCTAATTGCTTCTCTTATACCTAACCATTCTCAAATCCATAAAGCCTAGCAGAGCGTCAGTTACATACATAAATGCAATACCTGCTTTGATCTGAATACACATGTTATAACACATCTAAACTGCCCCCTTTCATATTCGCATCTGGTGCCATCTCTTCTTGCTCCCACTCATCCTGCCCACATTGCAGTTTCAAGTGCTCAAGTCACTTTGGAGTTGCGCTAGATTTGTCCGAAGGGAAGCATAGTTCATACTGCCCCATGTCCCATACATGAACCCTCTATCTTGAAGACTACTAGTATCATCAACTAAGGCGGCAAAGATTGCACGCGTATTATTCCCAATTGCAGCCAGATGTTTCTCGGAATTTTCAAAGAAGGAATTGCTGATAACGGTGATGTATACCGTGCACAGGGCGATTATAAGTAGGGAGATAGCAGCGAGCCATGTTGTTGTATTCTAATTAGTAACCCATTATGTATAAGATAGTTTTAGCCTAGGAAGATACATGTGAGAACTATACAATTCTTCACAATAAGAGAGAACACTACAAATTTGGTAGCATGTCCGGTTATTCATCGGAGTCAATCTAATAAGAGGTTAAATGACCTCCAAAGGTACATTTATGATGTACTGAGAATGATATTGGCATACCAATATCAACGTTGTTGGGGTCTACCGACACGAGCACATCCTACCTTTACATCCCCTTCACATCCTCTCTGTAAACGTCATTCCACTCTTTCCAAACAACAAATAAGGGGTCCAACCTTGTCGTAGATAGAAAGGCTCGGTACGTTTGGTGTTTGCACCTCTGAAATAGGATTGAGTTCAGAAAAAGGCAAGTCGGTGTCGGTGTCCTGAGATGGTAACAAAGAGGGAGTTTCTATTTCGGGGCCTGAACAGGACTGAGAACGGGTACCAGAGCGGGATGCTGATCTAGCCCTAGAACTTTGTCGTCATCCCAAAGGTCTCTCTGGAGGAAGGAAATTCGTCAAAAATGGACAGGCTTCTGTCTATTCGAGAAATTCACGGTGAGTTTTCGTTTGCTGGGCTTCTGCCAGCCGTAGGAATTCAACGACCACTCGATTGAGTGTGGTTCGGTCGATATCCCACTCTGGAGGATAGAGGTGTGTTTTTGTCGAGACTGGGGGCTCCTCTACTGTAAGCAAATATTCTGCCAATTGAACAGTTTGCCTATCGAACTCCCCAACAAAAGCGGAGTAAGATCTGTTCCTATAGTGATGAATTTGAAGTGCCAATTCTGCTAAGCATTTCTCCGAGTACACCATGAGGATAAGAAAAGTTAATAAGAGGTGGGAGTGATGAAAATAATGAGAGAACAGATGGAGAGAGAAGAGATGATCGAGAGAAAAGAGATGATGAAAAAAATGATGGGTGATGAGGGAATGATGTTTACACAGGAACTTTGGCCGTCCAAGCACTGGAGGCGTTTGTTCGATGGGTGCGTAGATATGATATTTTGGGAGTAACATGTAGTCTGTTGAGCAAGATACCTATGTGAGTGCTATTGCTTACTCATAATGCAGCAGACAAGAAGAATGGACAAGAAGGTTGGATTTTCTTGGATATCTTTTGGGAGGGGGGAGATTTCAAGTTTTGACGACAGAGTATAGGTTTTCAACCTTCTAACCACAAGACGCGATGGGGTGGCTCACCCTATTTTTTTTAAAAAATGAATAGATTCAAGCCCTTGGCGTGGAGTAAGATACGAATATAGGATTGATAACTGGATATGATAGGTTAAGCGTTCGGATAGAGAATCCTTGGCTTGTTTTGAGAAAATAATTGCCGCATCAGCTTTCTACCTGTGATTGAGTTTTATCCCAAACAAACTTCATTTTACACCTTTTAGATCATTATACCTCTATAATTACTAGGTAATCAATAATATACATAAGAAATTTAATATAAGCCACAGAAGCATCACATATATATACCCTTCATTATCTACAGATTTTATGGCTGTTTAGTGAGATACCGGGCCTTCTCAAGCCCATGGTGACAATCGACCCTTGTCATTTGCCGAACAGTTCTTCTAATCGCGGCGGGGAAACTGATGAGGCTGTGCACACCCCCAACCTCAGTCAAGATTCTTTCTTGGAAACTCCTTGGATATTGCCAGTCTGGTCGCTGGTAGCTGTACAAATTCCAACCACCTATATCACTATCATTATTATAAAGGTCTGCTCGCACATACTAGTATAAAGGTATGTACTTTTTAGAGAAAGAAGCTGAATCTCTTATTGGGTTGTGGCAGAGGTACCAGGTATCAGTGCCGTACCAGAATGCGTCCTACCAACCGCAACGAATTTGAAATCGCCATTATTTGTGCTCTCACTCTAGAGGCTGATGCTGTTGAAGCACTGTTCGATGAAATTTACGATAAACTCGGCCGCATATATGGCAAACATCCTAGAGACACAAACGCATACATTAACGGAAGCCTTGGTGGACATAATGTTGTCCTGTGTTATTTGCCAGACATGGGAATAGGAAGTGTGGCAAGTGCAGCAGCTAATCTACGGTTTAGCTATCCACGCATTCAGTTAGCATTGCTAGTCGGTATATGCGGGGGGGTTCCATTCCCATCTAGCAACACCGAAATTATATTGGGGGATATTATTATCAGTGATAGTGTCATCCAATATGATTTCGGTCGACAATATCCTGATGGATTCCAGCGGAAACGTGGTATTAAGGACGCACTTGGGCGGCCTAGCCAGGAAATTAGAGCCTTCCTTGCAGGCCTGAAGGGTCGAAACACACGGCGCGAGTTCCAGGAACGGGTCTACCAACATCTCCAGGATCTACAAAAGCAGCCACAAACTGTGTGGCAGCACCCAGGGGCTTTGCATGACGTGCTCTTTGATGCTTCCTATCGCCACAAACACTATCAAGAAGGAGTTACAAAGTGTATATGCTTCAAATGCAAGTCAAGTGATGACCCTGTTTGTGACATGGCAATGCAGAACGACTGCAACAGCCTTGGATGTGCAGGGAGTCAAATCTCTCGACGCCGGTACGATAGTGGAACTGTTACCCCATCAGTCTTTATAGGGACAATCGCGTCTGCTAACAAAGTGATAAAATCCGGAGTGCACCGTGATAAACTGGCTGAAATGGAGGGCGTCGTTGCATTTGAAATGAGGGAGCAGGGGTCTGGGATAATGTGCCATGCATCATCATTAAGGGTGTCTGTGATTATGCGGACAGCCATAAGAACAAGATGTGGCAAGACTATTCTGCAGCAACTGCTGCTTCGGGTGCCAAAGCCTTCCTGGAGTACTGGATCAGTACTTCTTCTGAAAGTTAGTGGTTTTTATTATCAAAATCCGCTCAAAGCTGATTTCATATTCTAACTCTATCCCAACAGCTGTCAATGCGACGCCTGAATTAGAGATGTTTATGTCAAAACTCGAGCTGGAGAGAACAGTGACAGAAAACCATAAACTACATCTGGAAAAGGAAAAACTTGGCCAACAGATAGAAGAGAGGATGTCCGCTTCAGAACTTACTCAACGGCGCTTGGTGAAAATAGAAGAGGAAATCAGAAAGTTAAATGAGGAGAAAGCTTTACTGGCCGACGCATTAAACACGGAATTTCAGGTCATAAACAAAATCCGAGCTCGAGAAAAGAAGATCGAGCAAGAGCAAGAGCAGTTATCGAAGCGGGAGTTGCTGATCAAGGGCCAACTAGAAGGTCTCCAACAAGCAGGTGTAACAAATGGATATGATCCAAGTCAGCGTCCGGCCTCAAGCAAGGACACAACAATCAGTCATCTAGACGGCGAAGCAGTGATACGCAGCGCCTTGACAGGCGATCCTGGTGTTGTTTTAGCTGCGGCATTCTCTCCCAAAGGTAAATCGGTGGCCTCCGCCTCTAGTGACACAACAGTCCGGCTCCGGGATTCCACCACAGGCGTGGCACGAAGCATACTGAGAGGCCATACTAATTATGTTCGATCTGTGGCATTCTCCCCAGATGGTAAACTGGTGGCATCTGCCTCAAATGACACAACAGTCCGTTTCTGGGATTCCACATCAGGCGTGGAACAGAGCATACTGAGAGGCCATAGTTTTTATGTTCAGTCTGTGGTATTCTCCCCAGATGGTCAACTGGTGGCGTCCGCCTCAGATGACAACACAGTCCGGCTCTGGGATTCTGCCACAGGCGTGGCCCGGCGTACCCTGAATGGCCATAGGAGTTATGTTCGATCTGTGGCATTCTCCCCAGATGGTAAACTGGTGGCATCTGCCTCAAATGACACAAAAGTCCGGCTCTGGAATTCTACCACAGGAGTGGCACGAAGCATCCTGAGCGGCCATACTAAGTATGTTCGATGTGTGGTATTCTCCCCAGATGGTAAACTGGTGGCCTCTGCCTCAAATGACACAACGGTCCGGCTCTGGGATTCTACCACAGGCGTGACACAGAGCATCCTGAGGGGCCATTTTAAGCATGTTCGATGTGTGGTATTCTCCCCAGACGGTAAACTGGTGGCATCTGCCTCAAATGACACAACAGTCCGGCTCTGGGATTCTACCACAGGCGTGGTACGAAGCATCCTGAGAGGCCATACTAATTATGTTCAGTCTGTGGTATTCTCCCCAGATGGTAAACTGGTGGCATCTGCCTCAAATGACACAACAGTCCGGCTCTGGGATTCTACCACAGGCGAGGTACGAAGCATCCTGAGAGGCCATACTAATTATGTTCGATCTGTGGTATTCTCCCCAGATGGTAAACTGGTGGCATCTGCCTCATATGACACAACAGTCCGGCTCTGGGATTCTACTACAGGCGTGGCACGAAGCATCCTGAGAGGCCATACTAATTACGTTCAGTCTGTGGTATTCTCCCCAGATGGTCAACTGGTGGCGTCCGCCTCGGATGACAGCACAGTCCGGCTCTGGGGCGCACCGAACTCATAGCATCATTATTGAATACATTCGCAATCACATGTTGGGCAATAAGCAAGGATGGGGTCTTGGAGATGCTCTCTTGTTATAACTTAAGTACAGCCACTATAATTAGTTTTAGCTTTAGTCCCTACATGCATGTTTCAAGTATTCAAGGACTCTTAACAACCTTAGGGTCTTTGTTCTTCGAATCCGGAGCAAGACGAGCTGGTGTCTCAAGGGGGGGCTCTCACGCCGCTTCGCCTAAGCTTACTAGTGAGCTTGAGGCAGATCCAGGCAAAGAGCCTTGGGTGAGGTCACTTCTCCTTAGTTGAAGAGCGATTTGATCTAAATGTGCTATTGTACTGTACTAGCATGAGCCCGCCATCAGCAGTTGGGATCAATTCAATAATCAACATTGTCCATGCCGCTGAATATGGGCAAAAAGTATCTAGAGACCTAAAATTCATCACCAAGCAAAAAGGAGTAAGAAGCTAAAGTTAACTAAATAATACACACAGCTACACACAATGTAAAATGGTAATTTATTAATCATTTAATAAATTATAATAAATATGTATATACACATATATAATCTTCCTTTGCTCACTACTGGTTTTATTCTGTAGTTCCATTAGAGTCTGCAAATGCCAAAAAAATAAAATAGCTAAATAAATAAAAAATATACTTTCTCATGCTTGTTAAATCTATATTTTACCCCTCACTTGCATAAGCAGAATACCTATAATGGTGCCTATAATCTAGATCAATGCTGCAAGTAGGGGCGAAAGATGGCGGGTGTAGCGCATTTCAGGTCTGCTATCTTTGCAGAGTCAGTTCCCTCCCTCCTTTCTCACCCCCAAAAAAGGTATCTTTTTTGGGGGTGAGAGAGAGAGAGAGGAGACCCCTTTTGGTGCCGATGGCTTTGTTAATGATATGAAAAGAAGAATGTGCTTGAGAGGGCAACTTGGGAATAATATATAAGACTTCTAACTAAGAGCCAAGGTCTCCAAAATCTTGATAATAAGATGGGTGATGAAAAATAGCTAGTATTTGCAATCATGTACTGCCGTCATATGTGGGAGTTTATGCGCCCACGTGGAGTCATAGCCCAAGAAAAATGCGTGCAATCCAGAGCGAACGGCCCTCTGCCTTCATATATACTACGGAATGCCGACTAGGCTTAAATATCAGGCTAAATTATTTCGAATGCTCTCTATTCTACTGCACCAGGTCCTGCAAACCACTTTACCATCCGATATGGATGCTCTACACCCTAGATACAAAGAACCAGACGGCTTATATGATTCGTGAGAGAGGCTGGAGCACTAGGGTGAGATAAAGGCGTAGTGATACTTGGAAAGGATGGACCTAAGAAGATAATGGTAAATAAGGACCCAAGGCGGGCTTTTTATAACGCATCTAGAATGGTCAAAGTGAGTGAGGAAATAAATCGAAGAAGTTAGATACTAGGATTATAAAGGAGGGGTAGGCAAAGTAGATAAGATTGGTTACAACTTTTAAAAATTTAGCATAAAATGACACTGTGCACCTTGTACAGGACCTTATAAACTTATTGTCAGGTACTTCATTATGCTGCAGAGATAACTGTTACCAACCCTAGCTGGCAGGCACAAAAAGGATCCTGGTTTGTTCATCCGAAGCTATTAAACACCACTGGCATTCTTTTCAAGGGCACCATTCACCAAAGACTCGGCCATTTTATTGAACTCCCTGGACACCCACCAGAATTGAACAAATATTTCCTCCTCTCTCGAGCTCCTCGACTTGCTGGTCGATAAGCCTAAAAAGATACGCATTTTGACCAGGAACCCTTGGCAACTCTTCCAGCCATTCTTCTTCCATTTTTGAACCCACTCTGTCACTCTGCACATACGCGTCTTGATCACTACCCTGATTAGCTTCTTGCCCCTAATTTCCAACCTCAAAATTGAGGGTGAACATGAGAGTAAGAGCGTTAAAGCAGGTCATCAATTCTGCGATCTGGTTGGTATGGCGAGCCACTTCCGTCGTGTCTAAAGTGCGGCAGAGATTGAGGTGAGAGTCGTGGCTAAAGGATAGCCCAATTAATGATTGTGTATTGAATTTGCCATTGGATGAGCATACCCCATCAATAGCGACGATAAAATAACTGTTATGAGCTGGGTATTGATTAGGTACATGAGGAGCACTTCCACTCCGACCTGAAACATGCAAGGGTATGTTAGGTCTCCGCGAAATACGCAGCCGAAGGACAGATCACCGTGTGGCTGGTTCATGGGATGAATCTGTTGTTTGTACACTTCTCTAATAATCATCAAAACTTACTATACCATTTTTTTTTATCAAGCAAACCAAATTATCTCAACATTTTTAGTTCGACCAATATTAAAAGTATTTTCATTCCAGCTTCTAAACAAGATCGAGTTCTTCTGTAACAACATTAAGCCACAACTATAGCCCCGGATGCCTGGGCCTTCAACGGATATATATGCTCATGCTCAATAACTGAATTTCTTGCTCCCTTTTTGAAACAGCATGAATTTTTTTACCGAATTTATATAATTAGTGTCAGTTTCATACTTTTTCTCATGATTTAACTTGATCTTAATGCCGTGCTGACCCACTGATGATCTTGTGAGTTATCTTTCCAAGATATGCAGGATTCCAGGGTTTTCTGTCAGCCTTGTTTGCTTTTTTTTTGTTACCCAATGCTGCCCAACAGTATCTTCATATCTTTTCATCTTGAGGTCGATTTCACAGTATCTCTTACCCCATCATAGACAGGCCCCATAGAGTACACTATATGGCTTAATGAGGACAATGCCCCATCAACACTGTCGAATCCACTTTAAGGTGTGCTGTCGAATTACCACCTGGTCGGATGATAGGGCATCCGTCGTGCCTCGCACCTGCAGCGCTCCACGAACAGATATGGCGTGTCACACGAACTACACTGTTGGCTGGATATGCGCCATAAGCACCGAGTATATTGCTGCACGTGCATTTCTCGACGAAGAACATAAGCAGGTAGAACAGGTATCAACGAATGATAATAATGTCTACACATTGGGCAGAATGGGAGCCCACAACATCGTGATTGCTGTTCTACCAGATGGGGGTTATGGAATATCATCTGCCGCCAGTGTCGCCAGAGACATGGTGCATACGTTCCCCAATATCCGGATTGGTTTGATGGTGGGCATTGGGGGTGGCGCTCCAAGTCCACAGCATGATATCCGACTGGGTGACATCGTTGTCAGCTCTCCCCAGGGTGCGAAAGGCGGCGTATTCCAATACGACTTTGGCAAAACCATCCAGGGCCAGGTCTTTAAACCTACTGGATTTCTTAATCAACCCCCCGGTCTCCTACGTACGGCGGTAGCTGTGACACGCAGCCACTATGAGAGTGATGGTCACACTCTTGCGCAGGACATTATAGACATTCTCCAAGTAAAACCACGGCTGCGCAAGAAGTACAGCCGCCCGAATCCAAGTAGTGATAGGCTGTATCATGCGGAGGTAGTCCACACAGGAAGAGACTGCTCCGGCTGTGCTGTTAACTGCGGTACTGGTCAATCTAGCCTGGTACTACGGTCAGAGCGAACAGATGAGGAGGATGATCCTGCAATTCATTATGGAATCATTGCCTCCGGAAACCAGCTAATGAAAGACGCCTTATTAAGAGATAGGCTGTCCGCGGAGCAAGGCATATTGTGCTTTGAAATGGAAGCAGCGGGCTTGATGAACCACTTTCCTTGCCTTGTCATCCGCGGCATCTGTGACTATTCGGATTCTCATAAGAACAAGGAATGGCAGGGTTATGCAGCAATGACAGCCGCTGCATATGCAAAAGATCTTCTCCGCCGAATCTCCCCAAGCACAGTTGAGGCAGAGAAGAAGATCGGTGATCTCCTATCAGGTAACTATACTACCCGGTCAATATCCGGATAATTCTGGCTAATCCTGTGTAGGTCTGAATAAAGTAGCACAAGAACATCGAGATATTGCACAGAAACAGCTAGAAATGCAAAAGGATCAAGCCAGGAAAATCATGTCTGAAAAGGAACAAGAGTGTCACCAATTATTCCGCCTGACGGCTACCGACCGAGATGCCACGTACGAGTGGTATAAAGATCGGGTGGACGCAAGGGTGGAGAGTACGTGTCTGTGGTTCCTCCGCCACGAACACTTCCAGGCATGGATGAACCAGAAGTGCGGCCCTCTCCTGGTCTCAGCAGATCCTGGCTGTGGGAAGACTGTGTTAGCTAAATACCTAATTGACCACGTTCTGCCGTCACCAGGAGCCACTGTCTGCTATTTTTTCTTCAAGGATCAAGATCAGAACACTGTCCGGCAAGCGCTATGTGCGGTACTTCACCAGCTATTTTCCCAGAAGCCATCTCTAATTCAATATGCTATGGCCCAGTATCGCACAGATGGGAAAGGCATGATTATGTCGACAGAATCGCTCTGGACCGTTCTAAAAAGTGCTATAAATGATCCTCATGCAGGTGCTATAATTATTGTTCTAGATGCCTTGGATGAATGTGCAGAATCCGAGTTTACAAGCCTTATTCAAAAAGTAGAAAGACAATTCAGCAGCAACCAGTCCAGCTATGGCAATTTAAAATACCTTTTAACAAGCCGCCCCTACGAGCAGATCGTGTCCAAATTTCATGTCCTTACGGATGATTTTCCGAACATTCGCATACCCGGAGAGGAAGAGTCAGAAATGATCAGTCAGGAGGTGAATCATGTCATCACATACCGGGTTAATGAGCTATCAAAAAAGAAACGTTTGTCCTCCACGATCAAGAGCTACTTGGAGAAAAGACTACAAGAAACCACGCACCGCACGTACCTCTGGGTGTACCTTGTGTTTGACTACCTAGAGAAGGAGGATTTTAAAAAGACTCTCAAGGGAATCGAATCCATAATTTCTACTCTCCCAAGGAGCATCAACGAGGCTTATCAGCAAATTCTTAGCAGGTCAAAGCAAGATCCCATGACTCTTCGGAAGATCTTGAGTATCATCTTGGTGGCAACTCGACCGCTCACACTCTGTGAAATGAACATTGCTGTTAATGTGGATGACACCTTGCGGTCATTTTCTGAGCTTGACCTAGAAGATGAAGAGGATTTCAAGTTAACACTTAGATCCTGGTGTGGCTTGTTTGTCTCAATCCATCATGGCAAGATTTATTTCCTCCATCAGACTGCTCGCGAGTTTCTTCTTGCGGATATGGGACTGACACCTAAGCACTCCGATTTACACTGGCACCAATCCATTACCACCCGTCAGGCACACACTGTTCTTGCAGAGGTCTGCGTGCTCTACCTAAAAATATTTAATTCTGACCTTGATCTGCTCATTAACTCGAGCAAGGAACCTGATCAGATTGTCGAGAATCACCTATTTTTAAATTACTCTGCCAAAGCCTGGGGTGCCCACTTCCGCGAGGCCAATATCTTCGACGATGCGACTATTGCACCTTTCGCTGCGGAGATTTGCAAGTCAGGCTCAAAGAGCTATTCGGCGTGGTTCGAAATTTATTGGAACAGCAGTTCTAAAGCTGGTTCTGCTGATTTTCACCATGGTCTTTTTGGGAAAGAGGATTTCTATAGTCCTGACGGACTTACTGATCTAATGTTGGCGTCGTATTTTGGCCATCAAGCTCTTGTTAAGCTACTTCTTGCAAAGGGCTCAGACATCCACCGTGAAAACAGGAAAGGTTGGACAGCGCTATCATGGGCTGTGGAGGAAAACCATCCAGCCATCGTTGAACTATTGCTAAGCGCTGGAGCGCATGTAGATCACAAATACATAGTTCGATATAGTGAGGAGCATTGTCTGCCGCGCGGAAACGGGCGTTACTATTATTACAATGGATTTCCATGTCAGCATCCGGACTCTGACGGGAGTTCGGATTCAGGACGATGTTATATAAATGGGGAGCGTGAACGCACACCTCTCTCACGAGCGGCCGAAAAAGGAAGTGACGTTCAAGTTGTTGAGCTTCTGCTTTATCTCGGGAAAGCTAATGCCTCGTGGAAAGACGAAAAGGGCTGGACTCCATTATCGTGGGCGGTGGAAGGAGGACACTGGACAGTGGTCAAGCTTCTTCTAAAGGCTGCAGCCAAGGTACATTATGAATATATGGTTCCCTTTGAAAAGTATAAAGAGTATGAATCCACTACACCTCTATCACGAGCGGCAGAGAAAGGGGATGAACTTTCCGTCAAGCTGCTCATTGACACAGGCAAGACCGATATTGACTGGAAAGATGACAAGGGATGGAGTGCATTATCGTGGGCAGTTGAAGCTGGCCACGCAGGCGTGGTCAAGGTACTCCTACCGGCTGGAGCGACAGTAAATTTTACGTACAACGTGCGTAGCTTGGAGGTTGCTGAGTATGCATGTAGTGAGCATGAGGCTAGAGCTTCCTATCGCGGCAAGATCTATCGGCGTACGCCTCTCACGCGGGCGTCAGAAAAAGGCTATATATCTGTGGTGCAGCTACTGTTAGAGAGAGGCGAAACAATTGTTGATGGGAAAGATGAAAAGGCTTGGACGCCTTTATGCTGGGCAGTTGAAGGGAATCATTGGGATGTGGCAAGCTTGCTTGTCCAGGCCGGAGCACAGGCTGATTGGAAGTACAAGGCCTTCGATGATTTTGCATACCATTGGCGCACACCCCTATCACAAGCACAAGAAAAGGCACAAGAGGCCGTGGTCAAGTTAATGCTGGAGAGGAATCACAGCAGTTACTCAGTATTACCATGTGAAACTACCAAACTACAGCGACCAGCGGGACTTGGGCCACCAAAAATCCGCGGCCAGGAAGCCAGGGAGGAAGGACGCGACCAAGATACTGACGGGGTTCTGAGGGAACGCCCCAGCGCCTTGCCTGAAGGAAATTTTGAATTATCAGTACCAGTTTCTAAGGCCAATCCGCGAAAACGGCCAGCTTCGTTTTGACATTTTTGTGGCTGTTAGATGCTCGTCCTGTGAGAAATGTCTTAATTGATGGCTGTGTAATTTTAGCTTAAGGGTTTTTTTTTTTTTTTTTTTTTTTTTTTATCATAAGCAATTATTATATTACATTCTATAGATAATATTAACTAAAAGGAGCATAAAAATAATTTAAAATATTATTATATATAAATATGATAATTTTATATTGTAGGAATATTACGAAACCCTAAAGTGTCTCCCTTACCTGGGGTAAGCTCCCAGAGATTTGATACTTAGCCATTAGGTTTCTATGAGACATTTTGCATATTCACTACCAGGTATATATATTCAACTTACTTAATTTAACTAATTAGCTACTCATTCTACCTAGGCACCATGAATAGATGTAAGTCATGCTTAGGGTGCTATATATAGGGCCTGCACAGCTGGAAGTATAAGTATTAGAGAAAAGAAAAGAGGAAAAAAAAAAATAAAAGAAAAAAGAAAAAAGACTTCTTTAAAAAAAAAATTTAGATTCTCTTTCTTTTCGCCTTTTTAAGTACCAGATTACTGAATCCGTCTAGTAAACCGTTCGGTAAATTTTCAACAGGCCCAAAGTCAACTGCAGGAACCGTCTTAACCCAAGAAAGGGCAGTTTCTGGTGTATATCGATAGAAGTGTGTCGTCAAGTGCCTCACGGTAGATTTGCTTGGCTCCACGCCGCATCCCTCGACTCAGCCGCCCGTTATATGCATTTGCAATCTCTTCGGTAAGACACGCAAGAATAGTGTATCAAATTTGGTTCACGGTCACAGAGGTCTAGGATGCACAGCTTTATTCCATTGCCGCCGGAGTTGTTCATGAAGGGACTATTGTATGGAGAGCCGGATACCAAATATCTCCCCATCCACCCCAACTAGAGCATACTAGGTAAGATTCTTGAGAGCTAGAAGCTGATTGAGCATTGTTCCATCTTGCATGGGCATTGGAAATTTCCTCAATTCCAAAGGGAGATTAAAGGTCCGAGTAGGTACCTACTCAGTAGAAGAGGATTAGATATAGTTGAAATGTTCTATAAATAATAAAAAAAATAAAAAATAACCTTGAAATGTGGTGAACTATACACGTGCCGATCTCGCTTCGCTAAAGACCCCTTTCTCAAAAGATCTCCAGAGATCATCAGCGATCGTCAATGATCACCATGATTCTTTCTCCCCAGGACTCAATCTAATCACTACTCTAGATCGTATGTGAAGGTTAAACTTTGTTTATTTATGTACATAAAATCCAGCCTTAACTAACCCCAGAATGATAGATAGATTCAAGACAAGTTGGCTTCCATGAGACCTCGGTTGAACGAGATTAGATAAAATCAGCTTCATAAAACCCCAACTTTGTTATCAGGCTATCCTGAAATCTGATCTATATTCATCTTGAGTGGTTCCCCCATCATCCCTGTATGAAATGTGACGGCTTTGAGTGATTTTCTCTATCCGCGGTAAGTTACCGAGCAAGCAGGAGCCTGGTCGTGGTGTCTTCGGGCCGAAGACGATGTCAAGGGAAGAAGGCCCAATCAGATTGCTTCGCTTAGGCCTGCTCGAGAACGAAAGGTACAAAGTGAGGCAAGGAAGCTTGATGGGGGTGTTCGCCCTTGATTGAGGGAACATGTTCCACTAGTTCATTGGATCATCATTAACATGAGCCCACTATTGGCACTTGAACCAGTTCAACAATAAAAATCCTACTGGAGACGGATCCTACCGTCAAGGGAAAAAAGGCGAGGTAA
Source organism: Aspergillus haitiensis (assembly GCA_027569155.1). Classification (NCBI taxonomy): domain Eukaryota; kingdom Fungi; phylum Ascomycota; class Eurotiomycetes; order Eurotiales; family Aspergillaceae; genus Aspergillus; species Aspergillus haitiensis. Next base: position 64,988 of record JAPDEO010000009.1, on the reverse strand, counting down.
TGATCAGCAAAAGCTAAATTTGACCAAATGCAAAACATATACATAATAAAGAAAGGGAAAAACGCCGTCATAGCCTTGTGGTATGATGCCTGGACATCCTAAACTCGGTCGTCATAAGAATACCCCTATTTACCTCGGTCGCACTCATAATCGGTTCCTCGCTATCGCTGCCGCTATTTTTCCTATCCGACCGCGCCCATGTCATGGGATACTCCACGAAATCCCTTCCCACACTTGCGAACGGTGAATACGGCTGTGGACGGCTAGAATGGCGGCTGTGACTAGTCATAACCCTCTTGACATTCGAACTTGTGTTACGTTTACTGGATCGCTGGCGCACCACAATATTGAATAGGGGTGTCAGTGCAGGGATGCATGCTGCTAAAATGATTGTATACTGTTCGACTGCAACCCAAATTGTAAGATCAACTAGGTCCCAAGTGTAGTCGGTTCGAGACGACAAAGCGGCCAGGTGAATGGTCTTCACAATAGCTGCCACCATTGCTCTAATTTATTGTCAGGTTCCCAGGGATATTAAATGCGGAGAGCTTCAGGAGGAGGGAATTGCAGGGGGCTAGGCGTTATCGACTTACACAATACCCAATGAAAGGACAAACCCCACCCCAGCCTTAACCTTAGTCGCCATTTGCAAATTCCAGATCGTGAAGAGGGGATATATTGCCAGGACCAAATCGCTAAACGCGGAAACAGCTAAACCGAATAATTGTCAGCAGCGGCCTAGAGTAGAGAAAGCCAAAATATATACTCACAACCCTGGAAAAATGCATAGTCCCTCTGGGCGTGCGGTGGCCAGCATGATCCCTTGACGCTCGTATCCCAGGTCATTGAGATGGGAGTACACTGTCCGTATATTGTATACACGCCCAGCACATTAATGATAGTCAAGATTATGATTCCAGCATACATAGCTGGTTTCTCCCGCTTCGTCTTAGAGATAATGCGAACAAGAAATAACGCCACTGACACTTTGCCCCAGTTTGTTGACATGACATGAAATCCTTGTGAGAGGAGTTGATACTTCATAGCAATGATTTTTTCGGCGTCAGGTAAGTCCTCTGCATGGCGCCCCGTACCATGCATGACACTGACGGTAATCATCGCAGTGTTGATTGCAGCGCAAACCATGGCTAAGACGATGAAAGCATCATCCCAACCACAAGACCGGACGATACGGGTACGTACCCAAAGTCTGAGCGTGATTACAATTGCACATATCCCGAATAGCGTCCAGGAGGCCGCATAAAGCACCCAACCGCGATTGGGAGCCGGCGAGGCATCCTCCATCATGAAGACATATAGTCGACAAAACTGCTTTGAAGGAAGGACCAAAAGAAAAACAAAAGGAAGGAGAGAGGCAAAAAGGAGAAGATTTTCAGGAAGTGGGGATCAGGAAGGGCTCCTGGAAATCGTTCCATGCTATATCAAGCATTTGCGTTGGAGTGACATGGCGGTCATCCAATGAACATACTCTTTCACATTGGAAACAGCATTTGGGATCCAACCATAAGAGAGACTTTGTCAAGTCTCAGGAGTCAAAACTCAAAAAGAGTGGATTACAGGGGCCACGCGGGGAGAGATGGACTTGAACGGTTGTGATCTTCCTCATGCTCCCCCGATTTGGAAATGAGCTGTTGTCGACCCAGGCCGAACCGCTCTAGTCTCCCAATTATAGACCCACGTGAAGCCGACGACGCCACTCATCTTTTACTCTTATCGGCAAAAGCCCCATCAACGCAATAGATTAATGCAATCTATTTCTCAAGGTTAATTCTTGCAGCGGGGACGCTAAGATTTCTAGGCGCAATTAGCAAGCAATAACTGCCCATGAATTTAGTGACGGGCTATTCGTTAAAAGTTTCCCGTCAATCCTATGCCTAGATTGGCCCGCTTTGCGTGTCTTGTGGGAACCCGGCTCTTCACCAAGTCCCGTAGGGGAATGTGACATTCAACTATCATACATGTACTAAAACTTCGCCTTGTTTTCTCAGTGACCGCTACTCCACCCCATCTAAGGATGATCTCAATAACTAAGATCTTGTTTTCACCAAGTTCAAGATCCCAAAAGGAAAAAAAAAAAAAAGTAAACAATCATTCCCTTATATCTGATATGTCGACTTCCAGAACCATCCATCACATATGCAGACCAGAATGGATATGTCATGTACGCTTGATGCTGGCCGTTGCGGACATACACGGAGGCGTCCTTAGCTCCAAGTCCGCCCTAGTCTCCCAACTAGGCTTGCTTAGCAGGAAAGCTATCACAACGCTTTGTTCCCTATTAGTCCATGTGATATGATCCTTGTGCCTGGATCCTCCCCAAAAGGGCTTATCTTTATACTGATTTTGGGGGTGGGGGTTTATTTGGTCGAGAGTGTGGCGTCGGGAAGGACCTGGGGAGAAGAATAAAGAAGGGGGGAAAAGAACATCAAAGGGATGAGCGAATCAGGAAACTCCCAAATTCATCTCCGGTTCTTGTCCTAAATCAACTTACCTACTAACCAACTATTGTCCATTAGGCTAGACATCGGATGAAGCGCTTTCTCAAGACAACCACAGTAAAATCCACTTCAAGGGTGTCCTTAAAACCACCATCAATATGTCCCAACGCACACTTACAACACAGCAACCTTTTAATTCATTATTTTATGCAGATAAGGCCATTACTTGACTGGACTTCACAATCCGTTCACCCGCCTGTGCCATGATGTCAGCTTCGGCTCAGCGAGATGAAGGGATCATACTTCTCCACGTCGACTCACTTAATTACTCCCCATAAATTATGTGACTGAACTAGGGTTGATTTTCGGGGTCCTTGGCAAGCTGTGCTCATATATTCTTAAGAGGTTACTTGGACTTCTTGAACGAAAAAATATAGTAACAATCGCTTGTTCATATGATAGGACATACTGACCAGCTCCTCTCATCTTTTTTTTCCTTCTTATTTTAGGTATCTTCTATACCTCAATGGCGAAAGCAATAACTTTACATGAAAGGTAATCTTTTGTTGATTTCATACCAAATTCTAAATTTGGTGAGTGAGTCCGTGGTATGAAGCAAACGATGTGGGTACTTCCCGAAGACCAGAGACATACCCACAATGAGCAGCTTCTCATCTTGATCTGGCCGGCAGAAGAGTGGGTAGAGAATCTGCCAACCGGGAAGCTATTAGTTTTATTCACTTACTTACCCCTGACTCGCAGCCGTCCCTTGGTTTTGGTTTTTCTTTTTTTTTTTTTAATATAGGTCAGCCTACCTTCAAGCTAAGCAAAACATTATATATCAATAAACAGTCCAGTCGAGGTAACTCACAACAAGTTGGCAATAGCCATACATGCGTCTGAAATGTACTCCAACGATCTCTTCCCTGGCCCACTCTCCATGCTTTCGGGGTACAGACAAGATAGCTATTCCTCAAAGGTCGAATATGATGAAGGTCCATCAGGGCTGCAGATCGCAGATTTAGGCACATAATTATAATAGAATAGCCTTTCATACTAACCCAATTCTATGACCTGGAGTTTAGGCAATTTTGAGGTTTGAAGGATTTCATGCAGATGACAATTGCTTGTGTCCTTGAACATATAAACACTTAGGTAAATCACATATAATCTTTTATAATTATATGTATATATGCTTTTTACATATCTATATCACATACATAGATACCTAGGTAGCAGATCAGTGATTACTAAGAGGTAAATTTACGTTATTGCGTTCAAAGTTCATCCTTAGTATTGATACAAAACTTGAAAGGTGATAGACGTAGATATACAATTCCCCGGGTACAGATGGGGAAGAAGGCGCTAATAAATAAGTGATAATAAAAAGGACCATGAAAGAAAAGAAAAGAAAACCAGTCAAGAACGACGAAACGCCCAATTGGTTCTAATCCAGGTCACATTCAACACTTTAAGAACGAATGCGACATATCAAACCAGCCGTAAGAGAAAGTACCGGATTCCGCTCCAATGCGCGAACAATCGATCAACCGACTGCTCATTTTTTTAATTATTATCGAGTTTATTTGTTCTTCGACTGCTTGTACGTGAACCGCTTGCGAGTCCTATTTTCAAATCAAAGAGAAACCTCGTCAGTAACTGACCCGACAGATTGATAGAGTCCCTATCGATTGTCACCAGTTTCCCCCCTATTTCCTTACTAGATATACTAGTAGATATCCCCGTACAAAAAAGGAATCACAAAAGTAAAGAAAAAGAAAGCGGAATGGGAAAGGGGTTGATCAAGCCACTTACAACACATACTCCCCCAACTTCCTCCCGACCATTTCCTCCGTAATTAAAATATCTTGATATGTCTTTCCATTATGCACCGAGAATCGTAGTCCCACGAAATTGGGGAGAATCGTCGCCGCTCGTTTCTGTGTTCGAATTGGGGGTGTGTTTGGGGGAGGTGGAAGTTGTCGGGGAAGAGGGAGACTAGGTAGATTTTGTTAGATTGCTGTAATGCGCTCTCACTCTTGCTTCGATCTCTCGGTCTGTTTTTTCGTGTGTATGCGTCTTTGTTCTTCCGTTCCCGTTGTCATTGATTGCCATTGGCGTTTTCCTGAGCAAGCAAGCGCACACATAGCGTGTACGTCCCATCCTCCCATCCCATATAATTTCATATTGACATTGGCATTGGTGTTACTCTATTTCCTCCCCCCTTCCCTTTTTCTTCACCTCTTGATTATTTCTTCCCCAGGCACCCTGCCTCAGCCAGACAAGGGAATGGCGCGGGACAGAACAGACAGCATCACAGTCGCACAGAGAAAGACTCCAAAAACTTGCAAGACGAGAATGTAAGGGGATGATGGAGGCAAACATACGGCACAATATTCGGACCTAGAAGTAATTTTCAAAAACTTTCGTTAGCCTTTCGGTCCATTCGGCTCAATCAAATCAAGCAAGCAAGCAATTCAAGCCAATTGACCGCAGGTGGAGGGAGCGGGAAATAGATATATATACCTTTCCAGACCGATCGCCCCAAAAGGGCGCGGGTGGGAAACATATTTATTACTATGTATGCTTCTTGTTTGTGCTGGTTTGTTGTTTCGGAATTTCGTTATCATAAATTATCATCAAAATGAAATGGATTGGGAAGTTGTGGTTATGTAAGCATTTGTCTTGGCTTTTCTCTTTGTCTGTCCATTTTCGGGAAGGGGGTGGTGCTGCTTTAAAGATTGATCTTTTCGATCATTTCTTTCGTCTCTTTTATTTTTTCCTATTTTCAATAGTATAAGATGTTATGTCGATTATTCTTATTTATACAAAAAATAAATTGGTAAATATATGAAATAAAATATATCTTGGTTATTGATAGATATAAGTCTACGGGAACATGAAATATATACACTAGCAACACATGCGAACCACATAAATAATCCAATCAACCAACTCGAAATTAATAAGGCAATTCACTTTCTTACTTTCTCCAATTTCACACGCCAAGCGGCCGGAGACACTGCCGATGCATCTCCATCCTCCTGGTCAACATCGAAGACAAATAATGGGAGATTAATGCCGCCGTACGTGGACCCGTCGAAGAAGGCCCAGTCACCCACGTCATAGAGCTTCGAGAAGAGCATCTGCGGCGTCTGTCTATCATTCACTGGGTGTTCGGTCACAGTGAAAGGCCGGAACGCAATCTGTCCGGTTTCACCGACATTCGAGATCGTGGGTCTGAGCGCATAGTTCTTGCTCCTCATCATTAGAGGCACGAGAGGCATCAAATCCGTTCCATTGCTGACCCAGGAGGTTACCTCCAGACCTGGAGCGCTGTCCTTAGCAGCCCCAAAACTGATGGATGAGTTCAGCCCCTCCGTGGTCGAGATGTATGTTCCTACAAAGTTGCGCTCCGCTTCTAGGGCAGCTTGGTCCATCAAAGCGGGGAGAATTGATTCTGTGATGAGATCCATCAAAAGGAGGGCTAGTTCGGAGCGCGAAGCCATGGAGCTTGCCTCAAGAACACTAAATCCTATATCGAAATCGGGAAATAGAGCAACCACGCCACCATAGTTTCCAGAGTCGCCGAGTTTGGTGTAAAAATCAGTGACCACTCCGGTTTTGGGGTGTTGGTAGCGGTAAATTTCCCACGGTTTTCCCATAGAGTAGTGCAAATCAGCGGTGTGGGTGATCGGTTTCATCCATCTCCTGGTTTTCTCGGGAGTCAGGAGGAGAGACTTGAGGATGCCTAGTCCAAATTTTGCAAGGTCATTTGTGGTGGAAAAGATCCCACCTGACGATACGGAGAGACCGTTATCCAAGCCGAAGCCGGTAGAGAAGTTCCCAGCGACGACGCAGCGAGGGATCTCAGATTCAGGTGGCACACGAGAGTAGGTGGAATCCATACCCAGGGGGCTGAAAATAGCATCCTGGTAAACTTGGTGAATTGAGGTACCGGTAAGATTGGCAATCGCCATCCCCAGTAACGTATACCCGTTGTTAGAGTACACTGGGCTTGTCCATGGAAGGAAGACCGGTGGTGTGGAAGCTATCCCCTCAGTGTACGGGCCTGCTGTGCAATTGACATCGCCATTGAGACATGGTGGCCAGATGGCAGGATCGCTCAGATCGACAGGCGGCAGTCCGTAAGTTGCTGGATCATAGACTGGTTCTGGACTGAGGCTGTGATACAACACGAGGTCAGTGTACCAAGGCGCCCCAAATGTGGATATACCAGCCATATGACCAGCCATAGCACTTGAGGTGACTTGGTCCCACTGAACATCATACACGGGGTCGAGGGTGCCCGTTTTCTCGCGAAGGAACTCCGCTAGCGGGGGGAATATTTTGGAGATCGGACGTTCCCAATCATCGATATCCAGCTCAATCATAGCCGCCAGACCAGTAATGAGCTTGGATATACTAGCAACGCGGTAGATACTATCTGCATCGACCTTTTTTGTTCCAATTGACGATTTCGCGATTTCGGGGGCCGCATAATGAAACTGAAGGGTCTCGGCTCCAGGGTCATGGATTGAGAACATCCCGGCTGAGAATGTAAGGTTCCGGAGCGCCTGCAAAGTAGGCGATGTCTTGTTTTCGTGTCCATACAGACTTGTCTCCAATGTCGAGGTGAGATTTTTCCACGCAATAGCAACCCGACTGGCGCGGCTACTAATGTCCCTAGGAGCCGGCCACACTGGTCCTAGAAAATCAGAGAGAGCACCTGTTATACATAGTAGGAGTACGATAAGGTATTCTTGAAGGAGACGCATATTCACAAATAATAATAAAGGAGGCAACCAAAGAAGGAAGAAAGTAAAGTCACTTCTTTTGAGGTTTAATCGATGTAGTAGGTAATTAGTGAGGTAGTATACTCGTAAGCATTCAGATCTAATCGTTTCGAGACATTTACAATCCCATCCTTATATAATTTCTGTATTCTGTAGCAAGCAAGCAATTGACACTGCATTCGGAAAATCATGGCGACAGGGCGCAAGTTGTTATGATGACGAAATGCGAGCTGAGCTGTGTTGTATGTACAAAGACCCCATCCATGGGTAGGTACTTACTTGATGTTTTACGCCCAAAGAGGGAATGAGCTGCTCAGTGGGCATCTCCACACTTTACCAAATCAGGAGACATGGAGCGCTCCCAACACCGCAATTGTTAACTTCGCTTCTCTCTCTCCCTGTCACATCCAACTATCTAGTTGATCATGGTACATGAAATTTTTACCTGGTAGATCTTGTGTACCTATGCTCTATTCTTAGCGAATGCTGTCAATAGCATGGCTGAGTCTATATAAAAGTTAAAATAAAAAATAAAGAGAACGATAAAACAGCGCCGGATATATCCTGAACAGGAAATGATCTCTCGTTTTTTTGTTTTGCTTTTGTTGAAAAAAAAAAAACCTCATGTACTACAGATATTCCGAGAAAATCATGCCTTGAGATGGATGATGGAATTCCAGTATAGTCCATCTGCCTGAGTGGGGGCTATAACTTATGCGTTTTGAGGAATGTCCTTTTCTCCCGCATAAATCCCCCCCCCTAGGCATCATTGTTTTCCTTCTCCCTTCTGTCTCCCTGGGAGTACCTAGCATTTTGTTTCTCGCAGCTGATTGTATGGCAGTTGGATCTTTTGTTCGGGGAGATTCTCACCTTCCGAAACAATGACATATATATGTCTGCACCTTGTTCATCAGTAGGAGTGGGGTATTTCATTGTAATTTGCTTGAAATCAACTTATTAAATACATTAGATTGTGTAAGATACTCAAAGACGAGTCATTCCCTTTCATGTGCATGATTTATCCTCCTGTTCAAGCAGACGTTCCACATGCTCCGGAAGATCGTAATTGAAAACGTGTTTCGTCGGGCGAGATACCATCGCAGGAAAACAGCCTGTCATTGTCATTGTCAGCAATCCAAACCGAAGGGTCTTAGTTTAACTGAGGTAGAAGGCTTGAAGTGTCCATACCTGCAACCCACATTGCACAGTACATTCCGTACTCAGCCATAATCCCCATACCACGCTTCGAATTCTGCATTTTCTGGGCAGCCTCCAATATTCCCTGCACCCGCGGTTGACGCAGCATCATATATTGTTTTGCGGCATCCGTGATGGCTTGTTTATAAAGCAGAGTGTCCGAGGAGGACCTTTCATATAATTTGTGGAGATGATGGCGAAGAATCAGAGCAAACGATTCTGTATCTTCTAGAGCCTGGGAAGATCCCTGTCCAGAAGTAGATGGGAGAGCATGTGCTGCATCACCGAGAAGAACCACGCCGTCCCTTTCCCAAGTTGGAAGTTGAGGCAAAGTCCACGTTGGATACATGTTCTTGATTTGAAGCGACCCCAGAATCTTCTGGATGACAGGGTCCTTCCAGTGCGCGTGCTTCTCCCGCAATTGTCGTAAAACGTCGTCCATATTCAAAGTTTTCGTGTCTGGGCATTCATCTACTGCATATGTCGACCACCACCCCAAGGAGCTCCCTGGTCGTGAAACATGATAGACAGAGTCGCGGTGAGGATCCGATGCCTCGCTATCAGAGAAGAAGTAGCCAAAGAAGCCATTTCCACCAAAAATGAAGTTCATTGAACCTTCTTCCACAATGGTTTTCACCTCTTCTGCAGGAATAAACCCTCCTACCCCAACGAGGCCCCTATACAGCAGAATGTTACCTCTTTAGTCCTCACGCCATTATAACAGAAGCGCAAATAGTTATTTATTTTTCTGGAAAAAAAAATATCATACTCACTCGTATCGAGGTGGGTAAGGATCCTCCTTCACATCCTCTGGGAACAAAGCCCGTTTAGTACAACCCTTCACACCATCCGCCCCGAGAACCAAATCCGCCTCAACGGGTGAGCTCCCATCCACGAAGCTGATCACATTCCGACCGTTCGGACGTGCCTCCACACGCGCTACCCGCCGGTTCACAATGTCGCAATCGGGAATACGCAGACGCAAATTCAACCATAACGAGTGGCGACTCGTCCCGAGCAAATGCATATGTCCGCCAGTAGGCCCAGCAGACGGGTCAGGATCCGCTGTCGCATCCATACGCATCAAGAGCGTTCCATTCTTGGACTTGAGGTTGGATGTCGCAATTTTGTAGCCGCCTCGAGCGATGTCCTGTAGGAGAGTTTCATCCAACCGCTTGAGAACGCTTAGTCCATTCGGGGCAACCCCTAAACCGCCCCCTACCGTTAGGGTGGCGGAGTAGGTCGGTCCCTCGCGCTCTCCAGAAGCAGCGCTGATATCCGTGCTGTATGCTTCATAGATGGTGATTTCATGATCTGCCTCTCCTGGGGGCGGCTTTGGTAGGTGGCTTTTAAGTTCTAGGTAAGCAGCGCAACCGGATATACCCCCACCGACGATAGCGATCTTCATGCGGGGCCAAGAATTTGCAAGATAAAAAGTGCCTGGGTAGGTATATGAATATCGAGATATATGAGCTAAATATTCAAATGGAAGATTTCCCAGGGACTCCCGGGAGATAAGGGGTGGAATTTAAATAGAAAATTGCTTTATTACGAGAAAAGATGTCGGGAGAGTGCACGCGTTGTGCTTGCTATTCTTGCTGCCTGTTAAACGTCGGAAGCCACAACCGATGATGATATGATACTCCATGCCCCCCAAAATTGAAAAACCCTGGGTCAGGATTCTCCCCCGCTAGGCATCATAGGCTAATTTATCGCGTATTAAAGATAGCTTGATTGCACAACACAAGGATCTTATATAACTCGCAAGCTTATTGGTTTTTTTTGTCTTTTAAGCTTTCTTGCTTCTCGTATTCTCACCAAGAGAAAAGTGGAATGAAAAGGCTACACATCATGTGCTCAATATTTCCCTAAAAAATAACCATAACAATTATAATCATTATAACTGAAACGAAGTATTATTGTTATACTATAACTCTCATTGATCAAACAATAAAATGAAATCTAAAGCTAAAGCTGCAAGTAACAACTTCTGATGAGATAGTGTGACAAGATGAAATGATATCTGCCACTCAAAGCCGCCAGCGGCTATTGAATGTAGATCCATGGAGGTAATGGTACATGTCTTCAATAATCAGACAGCAAGCTCGTCAAATATCCGAACTAGGTTTCTCACCCCCGCAAGGACATTCTCATCCGGCCCTTGGCCAGGGGTCCACGTGGTATGGGCAAAATCAATCAGGCGAAGGTCATGTACCTTAGGTAGCTCCTCTTCATCCTCATCGTCTTCTAGGCCCTCTAGCGGGGTGGTTTCCGGGTCAATGTTGATATTGATCGTTTGAGGAGCTACGCCATTTGGGCCGAGAGGTAGACTAGACACCTCAAATGGTCCGCCCTCCTGGAGAACAAATCCATCAAACCCCTCTCCTTTCTCATCTTCATCTTGTTCTTCATCCTCCTCCTCCTCATACTCGGGTTCTTGCTGGGCGGCCTCCTCGGCCTTCTTTTCCTCCTCAAGAGCGTGTTCCATCGCTTCCGGGTCGCCCTCGTAGATGATCAGCACGCTCGAAGAATACATTCGGCACTCCTCAGCTTCCAGAACCTGTTGTATCTCTTTGAGTCCACCTGCTAATCTTTTCGCAACCAGCTTGGAGCGATCGATGGGCCCCAGTTTCGCTCCGGAGAGATAAGTCTCGAGCCCCTCCTTAACATTATCGGCATTGAAAGACCGGCCATACCACTTATCGTAGCGTTTATAGCCATGTATCTCCGTCACTTCGCCCTTTGCGCCGCCCGAAGGTTCATGTCGGGTGATGTATGGATTGGTCTTGCTCCCTTCGTCGGCCTCTCCATTGACTCCAGTCCACACTTTCATACCAGCGATCCGAAATCCAAGGGTAGAGCTGGTCGTCTCCTTGGAGACTGCATCCAGCTTCGCCCGCTTAGCAGGAAGGGCGTCGTCAGCCCACAGTCTAGCCCCCAGCTTCAGATCCAACACGTTCGGTCGCTTGAATCCAGAAGCCACATTCTCTAGCACTATGGAGATGCCTGTTTCTAATTTTTTCCCAGCTGAAGGAATCCACGCTTTCTCTGCGGCAGGAGTGACTGAGACCGACCCAGCTGCCGCATTGGGCAGTGCTGTTGCGGCGGCGGTCGGCGTTCCCGAGGTTGATGATGGGCCGGAGTCCGGAATCACGATAGCTCCTGGCTGAGCGGCGGCGGCGGCTGCCGCGAGGGCAAGAGGCTGGGGCTGGTCCGTTGAAGTCAGGGTCCCAATATATATGGGGATAAATTCCCGAAATGCAGGGTGGAGGGCAGTAGATTCATAAAAAGCGACTTCCGCGGAGGTGCAAGGCTTTGCGATAAAGGAGCCAGAGAGGGTGCAACGGACGCCATCACTGCAACAACGGGAGGGAGAAAGAGAGAGTTAGCCTTCGAATCTCCTAACGGACTGGGTAGGGAAAAGAAAAAAAAAAAAAAGAAAAGGGTAAATCGAAGCAGATCGCAGGCCGTTTCGCAATCCGCAAGATGGCGGCTTCTCGCCGATTAAATGACGCCGAGGCGAAGGTGAGTCAGTCGATCGCAGGGGAGGAGCGGAATCCAAGCAAGCACTTACTGTCCGGCCGCGGCATGATCAAAGGCGACAAAGCTGTCGTGATCCAGCTTCTGGTTCTTCAAACTATCGGATCGAGAGGACGACGGCATGGTGACGCTGAAAAGCAGAAAAAAACAAAGAGAAAAGATGTCATACGCTGCTCAAAAATCAATCAAGGTCTCGAGAGCTTTCTGCATGTTTTGCCGATCAACCAGGGACGACCGATTGAGAGCGCTGATTCGTGAGATGGGGTCAAGAAGATAAGGAAGGGCTAAGAAGAAGACTGAAAAGAAATCTAGTTGGATTGCAGGAAGGAAAGATGATCAAAGTACTTAAATCCAGAAACTGAATGGAGTCGAGAGAGTCCAGTCTGTGAAAGCAGGACGGGTAAGAGGGGGAGAAAAATAATAATAACCAAATAAGGGAACCGAAAGAACTAAACAACGAGCCCGTCGTTTTATTTCATTCTTCTTATTATTTTTCTTGAATGAAGTATTTAATCACCGGATCGACGCCGGGTTGGAACTAACTTATCTAGTATAAGGGGATCTCTCAGCTCTACCGTTTCGAATCTTCTGCCTTGGCTTCTCTTTTTCTTTTTCTTTTCTTTTCTTTCCTTTTTTTTTTTTTTTTTGTGAAACGCCCTCTAGTTCCATCTCTCATGCACAATTTATCTATTGGTGCCTTTTATCGACCTTACCAATAACCCAGCTGACTGGGTTAATCATTTTCTACCTAATCTTAAGCCTTCTTTTTCTTTTCTTTTTTTTTTTTTTTAATTTCCGCCCTCATCATGTAATTAATCAATACCTTCTTTCCCTCACGCCTCATCTCATATTATCTCACCTCCCGGCCACCACTTGGATCCATTTCTAAGCAACATCATCAGCCAAAATACCAAATAGCCCACAAGGAACTAATCATCATTAACTGCTTAGCTTCCTTTCTTCATCCTGCTCAATTTTAAGATTAAGCTTAGTCTACTTACCTTTTCAACCTGAGTTCATTCAGCTCATCATGCCTCTACCCACCTTACCTGGTCATTGTGGGGATTGGGTGCCCACTGGGCAAATAGTCCTAATTCATGACAGGTGAGGCATGCTCCAGATGATCTTTGTATCAAAGTCTATTTGTTTGTTAAATACTCTTTTGATATTTTTTTATTTTATTTTATTTTATCTTTTCTAAATGTAGAGGTGAAGGTACCTAGGTACCTAGTGGTATCATATCTATTCACTCTTGTTCTTTGTTCATTATTACCATATACAATAGTTTACTTGCTAGAAATATACCTTCCCTGCTAAAACACTCACTCACTACCTATCCTCAGTGTAACAACAACCATCCAGCCAGTCTTTTGCTCTTCTTTCCTTCATCCCTATCTACCCCCAACTTCCCTTCGCCCTTCTTCTCCTTTTTCTGATTAAAATCATTTCACTACCTTCGCCTCTTAAATTATTTCCCCACTTAGGCCCACCATGGAGACTTCTGCCGGAGAAGGTCAAAACGCTCTGGCTGAATCCTATCAGGATGCACCTGATGACAACACTCTCCAGCAGGAAGAACCTACGGCTATCGGCAAGAAGAAAAGAGCCAAGAAAAAGCCGAAGAGTAAGCGTGGAAAGGTGTGTATGATTATAAATCTCAAAAAAAAAAAAAAGGTTATTTCCTTGCATGTGGCTGATCGCCTAATTTATAGAACAAGCCAACCGGTTTCGAAGAGTATTATGTTGACACTCCTATGACCCCTGAGGAGTATGAGACTGAAAAAGACATATACAACGTGTAAGATACCTGGAGTTGACCCACCCGGGTGACGATCGCTAGAACCTAGAATACTTGGCTGACGTGTTCCTCTGGGAAAGATCACGGCCCCTGATCCAGTAAGATTCGAGAATACCTGAAAATTACACAAGTGTCAGTTATAGCGACTGACGCGACTTTAGCCGGATCGAGGATGCCCTTCTTCGTTATCAAAGTAATCGGCGTATCCTGAATGATAGAAGGGAGATATTCATCAAGTATCTATCATATGGAGGGGTGGATGTTGGCCAAAAGATGTTCGAGGGTAGCGATGGCCGCGACCTCCAGCAGATGGACAAGGACGACATCCTTCTCGCAAGAGGCCAGACATCCATCAACCACGACTACTCAAGGCTTGAAGTTGACTTCAATGCGGTGGTAAAAGGATACTTGTATAGGAGTCTATCCTCCGTATCTGCTTCCGAAGGCTATCACTGACAATTAGCAGGACCTCGTATTTTCCTTACTACTTTAACCCCGAAAATGAAGATATGATAAAACTAGCAACCGTGACGATTCGCAACTTTCTCTCGTATCTTCTATACCATGATGTGTGCCCAGAGTACAAAGATAACATTGAAGAAGCGCGGAAATCTTGTGATATCGCTACTGTAGAGCTCTGGAAGAATCAGCAACTCACAGCAAGCGGCCCTGGCGATTTCAACACGGCCTGCGCCACCCTTTTCGGGGGCCTGCAGCACGAGTTGTACGTCAAAGACAACCAGTGGGCAGGCTCTAAAGACGGTCCGGTTCAGATGCCCTGGGATACGGCCCAGAAGGTAACAAGATTTGGCTCGGCTTGTGCTGGCTCTGATGAGCTTGCGACACAGTTTCATATATTGGCTAGCCAAGGCAAACTTGAGGCAAGGCGAGTGGAGGATATTGACGGATTTGAAGTTACGGAAGTGCGGATGCCGGATAGCGCTACCTGCGAGCTTTACCGGGAACACGCCCCTGACCTTCACCCTGTTGGATCACTGACTGGAAGAGCGTATCGCGACCCAGGAAAGCCTGGCTATGATCTCAGCCCGGAGGAGCGTCAGGAGTGGGAGCAGGGGCATGCCCTGATGCAAGAATTTGAATTCTTTCTAGAAGACGAGCTGCTTCATCACTGCTATCCCGGGATGAAGGTGATCACCTCCATTTGGGAGTTGAACTGTGGTTTGCATTACTTTGAGGACGTCATCACGGCCTACGCATCCATCTACACGGTGCTTGCCAACGATCTCATAATTGGGTGGAAAAAGCCTAAAGGCCTCAAAATGGAGGAAGGAG
The DNA here is from genome assembly GCA_027569155.1 of Aspergillus haitiensis. Lineage (NCBI taxonomy): Eukaryota > Fungi > Ascomycota > Eurotiomycetes > Eurotiales > Aspergillaceae > Aspergillus > Aspergillus haitiensis. The sequence continues at coordinate 49,905 of JAPDEO010000009.1, read as the reverse complement.
ATGAGGTTGCATCGGAAAACGAGGCAAGCAATGAGGCGAAAGAAGGTTTGGAAGGAAATAAGGAAGCGGTGGAAGTGGGGGATGGTTACTCAACATATTTGTAGATCTCGGTGGCGATATTTCAGACCAAAATGAAATAATTGACAATGGGCCTTCAGCAACACTTTGTTGAGGATTGCGATGGTCCTATCTAGAACCTAAGGTATGTGTGTATGCTCTCACCAGCAGAATAAAGAGGAAATCCTACGTGTGTTGTTTAGAAACAGGTGATTGAGATAATTATTTAAGTTATGCATAAATTAGTATTAGTAAACTATGCCAAAACTATGCCCGTCATGAGGCAGTCACGAGGTAGTGAAGAGGAAAAGCAGGAGGAATCGAAGGAAAGAAAGAAAAAAAAAAATGATGCCCAATGGATGAAATTAGAAACTTGACGCCCGAATCAGCGGGCGACTTTGAAGAAATCTCTTCACCGACCATCAGAGATCATCGCCTTGACTGCAGTTGATGACGATATGATATTCGGAAATGAACCAGCCAACTCACTGTTCACCAGCATCACTCGATTTCGCTAGCCCCTGGGAAATGCATCATGCAAAGGGCGACCATACAAATGTGACCGGCAGAGCCCAACGTGGAAGCCGTTCGGTCTGGCGAGAAGGCTGAGTGGTGCCCTGCAAGAAGCCTCGTCTGGCATTGGTGCCTATCATCCTGTGGCAGTAACCATGTTTACTTTTCTTTGGCGTCTCACTATTGGCCGTTGGATTGAAGGCGTTCGCATCCATCCATCTTAGTATCCATCCGCGTGGGCTACTATGATTCACCTCCTTACCTTCATGTCAACACAACACCACACCACGCTACACTACACTCCTACACAAAAGGTACCACCAAATACCGTACATGCGATGTGTTTCAAGATCCCCCCTCGTTCGGTTCGACTTGGGTCCGCCTCGCCCATTCGTTCTTTCTCCTATCGCGCAACCCCGCCACGATGACTGCGTTTCATCCTTTCTGGGATTGATTCGCTCCCATTACCGCCCAATCTGTGGGCTGAGGCTCTCATAGGGCCAAACTCGAGGAGAGGCGCTGCCCGACTAGTGCCACTGAGTCTTTATATATACTCTTCGCTCACCCCTCCTTTTTCTTAATTTCGCTCCTCTCTCTCTCAGAGAATTGTATACCACAGCCTTGTATAATTATTTCCGTTAATACCTAATAATATTAGACTTCTCTTGATACCCTTAACAGCAGATTCTTTGTCTTTTCACGCACGCTCCAGCTCTCCTCGGTTGTGATATTTATATATTTCGTTTAGGAAAAAGGAAAAAGGAAAAAAAAAAAAAAAAAGGGCACGCCCTTCTTTGGTGATTCTTCCCCTGTTTTGGCCCCAAGACGCTCTCGCGACACAGCCTGGTTCAATCAACTCCACCATATCATGCAAACTGCCAGGAAAGTGACTCTACAATTTCGTATCACTCTAACTGGTTGACCACTTGTTTCGACTGTTGTCACCTTGTTGCCTTCCCGCTTAACCGGACAACGGACCTGATCACACTGGAGTTCATTGGAATTTCTCGATTTACCGTTTTGCTTTTTCTCGTGTTCCTTTTTCTTATTCCTTTTACCTGTACATCTATTTTTATTCATCAAGATGCCCTTGCGCTGGCGCAAGCAGCGGCCACAGTGGCCCCCATCACCATCGGTCGAAGAGGAAATTGAATCCCTGTCCAGGGAATTGCACGGACTATCCTACCTTGGAGAATTACCAGGATTTGAAGGTGTCCATTCGCGAGGATCTATTGACCAATGCCCTCTAATTCTGGATGTTCTTATTACCTTTGCCAACATCCCCATCCCCTCAAATGATGAAGGGATGTCAGGCCGTGGATCCCCTTCGTCGGATGCCAGTGTTGGACCTCTAACCCCCATAGGAAATAAACAGGACCCGTTCTTCCACTTTTTTGGGGTTCCACAGAACCAAGAACCAGTAAAGAAGGCTCCTTCACGGACCCCCTCTAGCCCTCAGGATAAAACCCCTCGTGTTGAACTGCCAAAGCAGCTACCAGAGGTCCGGAAGAGTACTACCACTAGGACTAGCAAAGCACCTGTACCGGAGCCAACTGTCCAGGAGAAGCTTCCCCCAAAGCCTCAACCATACGTTGCCCAAGACCTCCCAAATGTCCCCTCCTGCCAAGCTGCTCATTTAGAGGGTGTGCAGCGCAAAACTTCAACTTCTTCTATGCCCAAGCGGTCGGAAAGTGTGCGGCAAAGGCGGTCGACCAAACATCTATCAATTGATCCCCGAGCTACCTCAACCTCGGGCTATCAATCTGACTCGGCCACCGTTCATCGGAAGCACAACCGTAACATCGCTGATCATGGCTCAACAGTGCAGGTTGATAAGCGGCCCCCTCTTTCCCCAGGGCTAGCTTCCCCAGGGCTAAGTATTGCCGAAAGGTTGGAAGAAAAGCTACGCCGTCGGCGGGAGCTCCGTGAATCTGGAGGTCTTGTCCAACCTTCCGCGCCAGAGGCACCCGTCCAGCCACAGCCCCTATCTCATGAGTCTAACTCACCTAGTGAGCAAATCCAAACGGATATCCCTGGAGCCTTCCCAGAATTTGTCGATCCACAATTGCCTATCCCACCACCAGTGCCACCACCGGCACCTGTGCAAGCGCCACCACCACCACCACCACCGCCAGCAGCAGCGGTCCCGACACCGCCATTGGTACAGGAGCTACCGCCAGTGCCTCCTCCAGCACCTGTACCCCCCAAGGCCACACTATCCTCAGATGTAGAGCCCCTTCACCCCTCTTCTGATGGCGAGACTCCGTTCGCCACCTCCACGGATCCCTCCAAGACGCTACAACACCTGCAGCCGCCAGCAAATGGAAAGAAGTCGGCGCTTCGATCTGTCTCATTGGATCGAGCCCAACAAACGCCTGCGCCTCAGTCTCGTAGGCGGACTGTCTCTTTTGCAGAAAAGCCACTGGAGCCACCTGCGGCCTCATTGCAGGTTGTCACACAGGAGACCAGCGTGGCACAATTGCAGCTGCCCCAACCGGATAGTTCCCCAGTCACATCCCGTTCTTCGTCCCCGAGTGGTGGTGTTGGTCTTTTGCCTTGTCCTAGGTCTATCCCTGTGGCCGGCTATCAGGATTGGCACACTATTCAAGGGTTGACACACATGGACATCTGTCCCTCTTGCATGAAGCAGATGCGAAAGTCCAAATTCCGCGACCGCTTCATTCTCAGTGCACCCAAACCACGCACGGAGAAGATTCGTTGTTCCATGAGTGAGCCCTGGGCACGACTAGCCTGGACACAGACGCTGAAGAAAAAGCTTGACAATTTGAACCTTCTTCTTCAGATCACCCGACCTCCGCCAGGTAGCAAACCCTGCACCGGGCGAATCCCCAACGAGCAACAATGGTACCGGATCATTAACCCCGAAACAGGGACCTATCTACCTCAGTTCCACGCCTGCTCCGCATGCGTTCGAAATATTCGGCTTTTGATGCCAGCCCACCACGAGACATTCGAGCGGGGCTGGAGTACACAGGGACGCGTATGTGACTTTGTGACGGATAGTCCACGATTCATTCGCTACATCGACACCCTTGATCACGCAGCAAACCGAGCAGAAGAGGCAGGTAGCCCTGTGGATCTAAGCGATTTCTTGGCCTACGCAGGGCGCAAGGTGACCTTTCGAGACTGTCCACGAAGCCGACAAATCCTCAGCGAGTCCCACTACATGCCAGACCTACCAGAATTCACCGTCTGCGAAGACTGCTACGACGATGTAGTGTGGCCGCTCTCACGAGCTCGGTATCCTATTGCTCTTGAGTTCTCGAAAGCACTGCGACCTCTGCCGGGCGATGCCCTATCTAGCTGCAAATTATATTCTCCTCGGATCAGGGCTAAATTCGTTGAAGCCGTGCGACGGAATGATATGCCTTACTTGAAATGGGTGGCACTGAAACGCTTTGGTGCAGAACAACGGTTCCGTGAGCGGCATGAAGAATTGTTAGAGGATGAGCGACGGGGATATGATTGTGATGTTGAGTTGCGGAAGAATCTGGAAGAGTGGAAACGATGGGAATGATTTCTTTTCCTTTTTTATATATTTTTCTTTTCTTTTTTCCTTTACCCCTATACATCCCATCCCTTGTATTTTTCAATATTGTTTCCTCCTATTGACTATCATTCTTATATGCCTGATATCCAACTCTTATTTTTTTTTTTTTTTTGTGTGGGTATTAGTCATGTTTGATTTATTGATTTATCACCACATAAACCCTGTATTCGTACAGACTATATACATAGAGAAAAGATGTGTACCAACATCCTGACTCCCAAACCCAGAACTCCCAGATGTAAAATAAAGAAGAAAGAAAATAAGATAAAGTAGACTTTGAAGAAACAAAAATAAAAACAGGCCAAGTAACAAGAAGGGGCAAAAAAGAAAGATAGTCAAAAAAAAAAAAAAAAGGAAAAAAAGAAAAAAAGAAAGGGGGATAGGAGAACCAGGAAGGAGAAAAATTTTCCAAAATTAAGAAATGCTTTCCTGGAGTAACTCAGTCAAAGTGCCCACACGATATCCCCTCTTCTTCAACTCTGGTAGAAGCTTAGCCAACATGGGCCCGGTCCATGGTCTCCGGTCATGTATAACAATAATACTTCCGGGCCGAACCATACTCAAAATATGTCGGGCATTTAACCAGGGGAATGGAATTTGCGGATCGTGCGGATAGACACCTCCGAGAACGAGACGATATCCCAACCGCTGCACGAGAGCACGCATCCGATCAGAGAACCAACCCGATCCGGGACGAAAGTATCGACCACCTGTTTCTATCAAGACCTGCTCTTCCCCCCTTTTGTGTTTGTCTAAATCTCGTAACTCCGGTGTTGCTGCCCTGGCTTCATTTCTTGATTTTGATTCTGTTTCTGTTTCGGACAATTCCGACTGTGACTCTGACTCCAACTTCGACTCCGACCCATTGATATTATTAGCATTACTATTATGATCATTATTCTTGTTCTTTTTCGTGCTCTGTTCCTTCGCCTGCTGCTTCTTGGGGTTGCTACCCTTGCTCGGCTTCTTCGAAGTATTCTTCTTTGTTTGTGAATCCTCCGATGATTCGTCACTCCCACTCCCACTTTTACTCCCACGCGACGTAGATGATGATGTGGCTGTTTCTGTCGTAGAAGTAGACTCCTGATCTCGATGATGCCCCTGAATGGTGATCTGCTCATGAGCCTCAGCCTCCCGCCCGACCATGGCATAAATTCGCTGAATGCGACTCTGCACGGCCTGAATCTGACTCGCCAGCTCATCATCAGAGAGATCGCGGCTGGGTTCATCGTACATGGCATGGTTGGCAAGTTCGTTCCCCCCGGCTACCACATCGCGCAGGATGTGCTCGCGACCGGCGATATGGTCCCCAATAACGAAGAAGGTGGCCTTTGCATCATTCTCGGCGAGGAGGGAAATGATTTCGGGGGTGGCTTCTGAGGGGGCGTCATCGATCGTCAAGGCCACCATCGGTGCAGCGTTGGGTTTCAGTTGTACATGCCAGAGGACGTCGGGCCAGCGGCGTTGGAAGTAGCGGATGAGGATATGGGGTGGTTTGTAGATGATGTAGAAGGGGGTAAGGAGGGTGAGGATGACGAGGAAGGGGAGGACGAACATGGTGTAGAAACGTTTTCGTCGTCGATGGCGATAGGAGCGGTAGAAGAACATTGTTGGAGAGGTTTGTTTTTTCAATTATTCGAGTCTCTCTTTCTCCCTCTGTGTGAGAACTTCTCTTTATTTACTTTGTCCCCTTTTCGTATCGATCGCTCTGTTGCGGGCTGAGTCGGTGTGGATGTCAATTTGGAAGCGGTTTTCCATCCATCTCAAGTGATGATGAAAATAGAAACAAAAGTAGAAGGAATAGATAATATTTCAAACGAAAACAAAATACTAAAAAGAAAAAGGAGAAAGAGAAAGAGATGAGCGGATAGAGAAGAGCGGGAGAAGGTGTGTTCGGTGATGGAGCCGTGGATCAGCCGTCTTGGAAGAAGTTTCTCAGTTCTGAGTGATCACGTCCTTCCTTGACACCATCAGAAGCCAACCACAAAATGATTTCTCCACCAGAACCAGAACCAATAGTCAAATTTATTAGTTCCTATTTTTTCTTCTCTTCTTGCTCCTGATCCTGAAACCCAAACTAATGAATTTACCCACAAAATACGGGCATTTGATTGGCCAATGTGTCCGTTCTTAATTTAAACCTTTGGGGGGTCCCATAAATAACCTAGCCCAGTGCGAAGCGATTCTTCTTCGTCGTGCTGCAGAAATAAATTAAAGCCATGAAAATAATAAATTGTATCGGTCTAGATTGCGTAAGCTTTCTGTTTTTTCTCTGTGTTTTTGCTTTTCCACCTTCCCTTTTACATCGCTCTAGCCTTTAGCCCACTAATCCCACCACTTCTGCTGGCCATTTTCTCCCCCAGACAATCGCGCGTGAGGGTACGCGTCCTCCCACTGGTGCAAGCACTCTAATCTTGCCCCGCTCACTATCGACGTCCGCCACGTACAGAAATCCCATGACGCTGGCATCGCGTATTTCGGCTAGATTACCCGTTGGTGCGCTATGCGTGATCGCAAGCAAAGTATTGCCAAGCGCAGACGGTGCAGGGGCCGTGACTTTCTTTAACGGAATACTGCCATGTGAGGACGATTGATGGTCATTGCTTAGACCTGCGATTCCACCCAGACCGGCAGATGACCCCTCATTTTGTTGCTGGCTAGGATTCAGCCAGTCTTGGTCGCTGCCACCACCTGGGAGGAATGAGGTGCCAGTCCCCAACTGTGCTGGGTCGTAGTCGTCGTCTTGATCCGCCTCCTGTTCCTCGTCGGTCGTTGTGTAGTGATAGAGAGCCAGGGTGTCAAAATCTAGCTGTTGGGCATGTGGTGATAGTGTAACGTTGGTTGTGGATGCGGCGGAGAGCGATAACGCGGCGGACGCCGTCGAGGGAATTGGATTGCCAAAGAAATATGTACGAATTTGAGACTCGCACACAGATTTTCTGAACGCCACGTCGCGGTCAACACAGCCACCAGATTTCGAAAGTTTTACGACCGAGATTCGTTCATCCGATGCAGCGGCCGACGCACTCGACGTTGGTTTGTTATCGTAGTTCTTCATCATCAGACTATATAGACGCTCCGAGCCGATAACCAGAATTGTAGTAACTGTATTTTGTGAGTGAGTGTTAGTATAAAAACAAAAAAAAGAAGGGGCTCTCGAGAATGTAAAATGAGTGAAAGAAGAAAGGTCAAGAATTATAGAGTGCGTACTAGAAAACTCCGTCACGATATGGTTAATCATTTCCAAACTCCCTGGCTTCCCTTGACTTAAAATGCCCGGGGTATCAACAATGATGCCCGTCTCTCGAGCATCTTCATCCTCAGCCATCCTTCCCATCACCGACAGCGCCAACCGCGACACAATCGGTCGGAAAACGGACCCCTCTGCCTCCAGAGGATTCGCCATGGGATAGAAATAGACGAGCGGAAGTTTGACCGGAACAGCACTCGGCCCTGACATAGGACTGCTCCCCCATCCCTCTTCGACATCCAGCATCGCTCGAAACGCCGTCGCCGTGAGCGTCCCCGGTACGCTCAGCATGCCCTCCGTAGGATCCAAATTCACGACGATAGGCTGACGTCCCACCTTAGTCGCATACGCCGTCAGGATCTTAGTCAAGCTCGTTTTCCCGGCGTCTTCAGGCCCCAGAACCAGCACCCGGGGCCCGTCCTTCCCTGTCGCTTTTGCCTCCTGTCGCAGCGTTTCCAGAGCAAAGTGCACATTGGCATATTCCACCATCGGTGTTTCCTCGGCCACGTATTCGCTCTGACACCCGCCTGCGCCGAACCCCCCTCCTCCCCTCCCTGTCGGGCCCCCAGCTATCGTTGTCCCTGCCGTCCCTGTCGTCCCTATCGCGCCCCCCGGCGCCAGTCCGTCCAGTCCAGCCACCGCGTCTCCTGCCGCCACTTCGAGCGTGCAGCCATGCCAGGTGTAGATTGCCGCCTTCGTTCCGGAGAAGGTGTAGGTTTGGGAGGGGGCGAGTTCGGTGCCAAAGAGTTCGGCCGTCCCAGCAAGAAGCTACAAATCATTAGCTCCCTTCGGATCAGCTTCCCGCTCTAATAGTTGGGAAATAGAATGAATTATGGAAAGAAAATGCCCACCTTGACTCGGACGGTTGTTCCAAATGAGACTTCAAACCGCCACTCCGAGCCTTGTGTAAGTGAGACCTGTGTTGGCGGTGCGGGGACAAATTCCCTCTCCGCTGAAGGCTGTGTGAGGTCTAGGCCGGGAAGAGACATTGCATTGTTCTTTATTGGCAGCACGCACTGTTGGAGCTAAGAAATTAAATTAATCCTTTTTTTTTAGACCTTGTCGCGTGGTTTTTAAATGGTCCTCCAGCTGTCGCTAGAGCTGTTCAAAGAAAGAAACTCTTGGCGAGCATGGATGCCTTTCCATCTCGATGACGGTGTTTTGCTTGTTTGCATCCGTGGCTTTTTACAGCTTACGATGTTGATACTCCCGTCGAGAACACTACAAGAAACTACTCTTTTTACAAAGGAAAATAGTGCACTCATATAACATTTTTTGATTTAGATAGTCTTCTCCCTTGAATTGTAAAAAAAAAAAAAAAAATGAAAAGAAAGGAAAAAGAAAAAGGGTTTAAAAAAAAGCCTAATGATAAGATCTTACCCCGCATAAGCACAAATCCCAGTGGCTAAATTTAGGAAAAAGGGGAAAGGGGGAAGTAAAACAGGAGAGAAATAAATAAGATTATGGAAATGTATACGAGGTATCCAGGAGGCAATGGGAAACTGCACATGGAAACGAATGAAATGAGCGCGAGAGCTACTCCTTCGATCTCCAGGACCCAACTATGACAAACACCACGCCTCAGAAAAAAAGAGGAAAATTCACTTCTCGCATCCAAACACAAGAAGTATTAAAAAGAGTTAAAGGGCAGAAACATCGATACGATACATCAAGAATGACCAGGGTTCAGTGCATTATTGGGGATTAGTTCAGACAAACTCGACCAAAGTTTGAAATCAGGCATGATTGGGAGGAGGGAAGGAGAAGGCAAAGTCGTAACGGGGTAGGGTGGGAGTGATATGGGAGCACAAGGAGTAGACCAAAGCCATCGTGGCCCAAGTGTAATGTGAACAGTTTCGGGAAGTGGTCGAGGGTTGTTGGTGGCTCTCGGGAGATTTTTTTTTGTTTTGTTTTTGAATGCACGCAATATTCAATGGTTGATCAGGTCTCCCAATGACAGGGGGAAGGGGTTTAGAAGAAGTATGGGATCGATGCACTGAAACATGTTAGTCGATGAGAACCCAGATAATTGCTCAATTCAGAGTCAACAAAAAACACGTACGCCAATGCAAAAACAGCCGTTACACCGACTAGAGCGCGGTTTCGAACTCGCTCGCGCTTGAGCTTTTCCTCTAGGATCTTCGCCCGCTTAACCCGAAGTTCCTTAGTTTCCTCGTCTTCTTCCTCATCACTGAGCTCTGCTTCTTCCGTCTTACGCTTCTTGGTCAATGTTGCCGCTGATGATTCTGCAGATTCACTCTGAAGTTTAACGGCCTCCTTCACCATTTCCTTCGCCTTGGCGATCATCTCCTCGGTCTCTGCGGCAGATGGGGCTTCTGGGAGAGTAATAGGCATCTCAACTGAAATGGTAGTCTGAGTGGTTTGCGCACCGGTCTCTTCATCAGCATGAGATTTAACATTAATCTTAACCTTTTCCTCATTATCTTCCGTGCGTGTAGCCTTTCGTGCCTTCGATGTTTGTTTCTTTGGGTTAAGAACTTCTTGTTCGTCCTCTTCATTCACCTCCACGCTAGGCATAATAGTCCCGTTTATAGCTTCAGCATCCGCTGTAGAAGCAGTATCATCCAGAGAGCTCTGGAGGGTGGCATTTGCCGCAATCGTGGCTGCAGCAGAGGCTTCTTTCATTGCCCGAGTTTGTCTGGGCTTTCGGGGAGAGCTGCTCTTCTTGCTCGGGGACGCTGAGCGCCCTCTTCTCAGACGAGTTGGAGCAAGAATAGCAGGTGCTTCGATGGGTGGCAGATCAAATCGGGGGGGCGGAGTGATTTGCTTCTTAGCGCTCGAGGGGCTCTGCACGATTTCGGCAGGATCTAGTAGGGCCCGAACCCAGTCATACATTTTATACTCGGTAGCCAACTCAAGAGCTAGATAGGCAAGGTCAGAAGGAAGAGTTATCGAATGGTTGCGGGAACACTTACCTAGCAGTGGAGAAATCCAAACATTTCCGGCAATTTCATCCTCACTAGTCTCCTCTCGGGATTTCAGATATTCACGTTCCGATCGTTCCTCATCCAGCTTCGCCCATGGAAAGGCAATTTTGAACATGCCTGTTGCGCTTACAAACCCATCTTTGCTCCGTCGCTGTTGCCGTAAAGAAGATAAAGACAATTTGCATCAATACTAGGATCTTTAAAATTTCGAGGTTCCTGCTGAGTCGACTCACCATTAAGAAATAGGTTTCAGGGTGCTGTTGTGGGGAATGGGATGGAAATATTTCAGAACCCTTCAGGTCTTTGGGAAGTGGCGCACGTAAATGGGCATACTCAAAAGGTCCAAGGTTTTCTGGCTTAGTCGCATTTGAAGTGCCAATCTGAGTGGGCTTGACGGCAAGGTTTGTCTTTCCAAGCCTGCGTCGCGCGAGGAGTTCCTCATCTAGTACCCCAATGGGAAGAACATGTAAGTTGGTTGCGCGTCACTCTAGGTGCAAAAGGCCGCCCCATAACAACGGGGGCTGTCGTCGGTTGGCGCGGTTGGAAGGAAAGTAAGCAGGACTTACAGGCAGGTGCCGCATCCGCAAGGATGAGAGGGTTATGTTTCTTAGGCAGAGATCGCACCATGGTCGATTACCAGCCTCGACTGTGAATAAATAAACAAGAAAATCGAGGGGTCGTTTTCGCGGGGAAGAAAGTCGTCACTCAGGAGGAATCTGGAGTTGGATGCGACGCCAAAATGGCGGCCACGTTGCAGGCGCGTCTTGTCCTGAAAGGGCTGAGGGATGAAGACGTCACCAACCAAAGGCGCGCAAACTATCGTAGCACGGTTGCGTTGAGATAAAGGAGGGGTTTGAGAAGCCCGACTGACTCGCGACAAATCAAGGTACAATAATCAAAGGGACATTGATTATAAAGGAAGAAAAAGACAAAAAAAAAAAAAAAAAAAGAGACTAAAAAAAGTGCAATAAGTCGGGGGAGAAGATAAATCAGTAACTAAATCGAACTTAACAACGGACAGTAAGAGTTGGGGTGGGCGATTTGCTTTTACTCGCTGGTTTCGACGTCTCATACCATACCTTTCCATCAGGTGTATTGCACTAACACTGGCTAATGCCACGTGAACCAGTAATAACCAGATATCTTAGATACGCTTACCAGAGATAGAAAGGATCGCTGGGTACCGGATCCATCCCCCGGTATTATCTGTGACGAGGGACGCGTATTTCTGCCTGAGGGCCTCATTACAGGTTGACTGATGGATGGCCACCCACGCCCCGTGACCGCTGATCGTTGGCCTGAGGAATCATCAACAAATTTGTTTGTTTACTTGCACTCCACCAAACCTTCCTTCATCAGCGACCTCCCTTCTCCAGGTTTATGGCTTTTGCTTCTTTAGTAATTACACAATTTATGTAATTCAGCTATGCAATAGGTACCTACATAAGTAATATCATACATACATCGTCCAAGGGACAAAAGGGGTGAATGGTTGGGTCAATATCTCCTGACGTTGGAAACCCATATAATTTATTATCATCTCGATCTATCACGGTAAACCGCGATAATAGCTTGCCATTTCATGAATGCCGTGTAGCTGCCAACCTATCTACTATGGCTGCCAACTCATTTTTGATTCGTCCAGACCTTTCCATGGCCTGTTGGCTCAATGCGCCGCAAATAGAACACTCGACGAGAACGACTCCATCACAACGTCAAACTCAGGGCACGCTCAATGGAGACGCTAAACCAAATAAGGGACCCCCTCAGTCAAGCCCCAATCCACCGCTACATCAACAAACTCCTTTTGACTTCGACAAAGGAAAAACAATCCAAAACAGTTGACCCTCCTCTCGATATCCTTCTTCTTGTACTCACAGGTCCCCTAGACCTCATCCTCCCTGACCTGTCTCCTCTTTCCGGGACAAAAGTTCTCTTCCGTCTCCCAGTCCCCCCTCCCGCTGGTTCAATAAAGCTCAGCTACCCCGCCAATTACAGAAATTCCAACACAAAATGGCCGACCATGATGATGATCTCGTCGCCACCCAAACTCAGGGATTCAAGGTTGGAGAAAAGAAGACAATTGAAGAATACAATAAGCTTGGTATGTGACTTGCACCTTTTTCATCATCCATCATGTTGTTTGGCCCCTCATCCCCTTTTCTCTTTCAACTCCATTGTTGTTATGCCTACCTCAGGTTAGGTACATCTACATCCATTTAACAATTAGCTCGTGGGGCTCTCTACCCCTTGCCTGGTGCTGAATGCCACTCATACCCCATCCCAAGTGTCCTAATTGGGACCCAGTAAATAGCTTCTATCTCCCAAACCATCCCCGCCCAAACATCTTTGGGCGGTTATCAGATCATCCGCCCCCTTTGCTAACCTAAATATTTCCCTCACATTCCAGATGCAAATGACGAGTCCCTGAATCGCTGGAAGGCTTCCCTCGGCCTCAATAGCGGCGAGCCAATCGGTGACCCGAATGACCGCAGAAAGTGCATCATCAAATCCCTCACTCTGGAAGTTCAGGGCCGTCCCGATGTCGTTATTGATCTCTCCGCCCCCGGCTCCGTTGACTCACTAAAAGACAAGCCATTCAAGATCAAGGAGGGGGCCACTTTCCGCATCAAGGTTGCCTTTCAGGTGCACCATGAGGTTCTGAGTGGGCTAAAGTACGTACAAGTGGTCAAGCGGAAGGGAATTCGAGTAAGCAAGGACGAGGAGATGCTTGTGAGTACCATATGCCTAGGTTTTCTAGGAGCCAAGAATCAACACTATGCAGAATCTTTTTTTTTTTCCCTTCTTCTAACGATTCACCAGGGAAGCTATGCTCCGAGCACCACGGGCAAGCCGATTTATGAGAAGAGATGTGAGTCCAGACGTCTTGAATCCATCTATTTTGGTTTCCCCCATTGAGAGATCACCGTATAAACTAATCAATAAACCTTTTTTTATTGATAGTCAACCCCGAGGAAGCACCATCAGGCATGATTGCTCGTGGTCATTATAATGCTATTTCCAAGTTCCTTGATGATGACAACAACAATCATCTCCTCTTTGAGTGGTCCTTCGATATCGCAAAGGAATGGTAAATTTCTCTGGCCACTTCTATGATCGCAACAACATTTTATGAGCACAGCATTATATTATTCATATTTATAAGCGTTAAATACATTATTTTCTTCTCTCTTGGAACTAACCATCTTTTCCCCCTTCCCCATCCAACAAAAAATCCTCCTTCGAAAGTTGGTTTGGCGCCATTTCATATTCTACATCAATAACATACATTGGTGGGATATGAGTCTAATAATGACTGCTCGAACTTAGCATTTGGCAGGATTTAAGTCGCCCGTACAATTAATTTCATTATTTATTGCCGTTCTGTATGTTTCATGTATTCAATGCTATCTATAAACCTTCAGTCATGTACCAAACTCCAAAATTCACATAATGTAGACAAAGGCGGCTGAAGTGAGCATATGAAAGAGAGAGTAAAATAAGGATAAAAAGAGTTTAAAAAAAAAAAAAAAACAGAAGGGGGGGGGGTGTGAAATAAGAGGGGGAAAATAAGAGGGGGAAAATAAGAACAAGAAATGGAAAAAGAAAAGGGTATCATAGGAAGTAGTCAATCACAGGATTCTGCCCGTCTTTATTTTGCTGTGCTTGTTGTTCACCCCGATGGATATCGTTCTCGGGAGCCGCGTCAAAAATATTGAAGTACCTCTCACCAGTGTCACTCACTTCGAGCACACTGGCAAGGTTTCCACAACGATAACAGTAGTTTGGTGCACTCCAGACGGTACTTAACCGGTCATCATAGAGAACCTGATATCCCTCCTGACAAAGTTGATGGGCTCGCAAGATATGCGACATGCTATTGACCTCGAGGAATTTCCGAACGACCTGCGCGCCAAAGGTATATCCAGCCCCTCTGGGGGAGAGCGAGAATTCATCACGTTCGGTATCCGGATCAGACCAAACAAGGTCGGCCATTGGACCCTCATGTGGGATCTCACGAAATCGGTCTATAATTTTGATCTGGTCGATTGAATGGATCGAGGGGGAGAGACCACCGTGCACACAAAAAATTTGATCGTTTATGACCACGCTAAGGGTGAGGAAATCGAACATATCGGTGAAGTAGTGCCAAACATTGGCGTTCCCGTATTTCCGCGCGCATTCGGTGTAGAACCCGTAAGACTGTGTGACACCACGCGACTCGTGATTGCCGCGAATAAGATGAACACGTTGAGGGTACCTTAATTTGAGGCACACGAGAAGGGAAATTGTCTCGACGCTGAATAGTCCTCGGTCGACATAGTCACCTACATATACCACCCCGCCCAAGGAAAAATAAGGGGGAAAGGTTAGTCGAACCTTCCACAGAATCCACAACAAGAATCATTATCGGATCATTTTACAAACCTAGAAATAAGTAATTTGTGTTTGGGCAAAACCCTCCAATTTTGAATATTTCAATCATATCGAAAAACTGTCCGTGAATATCTCCAACGACCGTGACGGGGGCCGCAATATGGACCACATTGCTTTCCTTCATCAATAATTCTTTCGCCTTCGCACATATCGCCTCGATCACGGATTCCGCCAGCAATTCTTTTCGATAGAGCCTCTCAATGCACTCGTCGAGGTCGATACTAGCTGTTTCACTAAATCAGCGCCCATATAGAACAACATCATAATAATAACAATATTAATAAGACCTAAGAGACAGATAAGGGCAAAAATACTCACCGGGTAGACCAGGCATTGCGGGGAAATGTTGAATTTTATTGAATTGCCCTCCAGAAAACTTCTTGAATAAAAATACCTATCAGGATATGATCAAGATGGTGGGATTGGGCTGGGATCGAATGTCACCGAAAAGTCGTAGGCACGCGCCTCCAAAATATCAACAACAGGCTGGGGGGTATAGAAACTGGAAAACCGACGCTATGCAAAATGGCTGGAGAGATATGTCTGTCTGGAAAGTTCCTGCAGTAGCTCTCATCATGACCGGCGAACTAAGGGAGCAGCGGGGTGGGTAAGCGCCAGGGACCGAACTTGTGCACGACAAGGCGGAAATTGTGAGAAGACAAAGGCTGTGAGTGTAATGGGGCTTCCTCATCAACAGACTAAGACAAGCAGGTCGTTCACTAGCCCGAGCTTAGTCCATGCTGAGAGGCTTCTAAACAGGCGAAGTCGAGACTCAACGCGCGGTTTGATAGCCGGCTCACTCCATCTCCTTATCTGCCGCGGTTACCCGCCTTCGTCTATCCACACATAGGTTCAGTCCATACCTAGGTAGGCAGGTTGGTACGCTATTGCATTAAATTGATCCCAAAATACGCGGTCTATGTGATTGAAATTATTTGCTCTATCTTGTAAATCCCATGTCTAATATATAGGCGGTTCACACAAGCAGACCATCCTAGGTCAGAAGTTGCCTCACTTCTTCACGCTCCTCGGAGTCCGTTGATTCGTCATATTCATCGTCATCCGTCTCGTATTCTGTAGATCCTTCCTCCTCGTCGTATTCAGAATCCGTTACTTCTTCCTCAGACTCTGTCTCTTCCTCCGTTTCTGACTCATGTTCTTCAAGCCACTCATCAAGAGTCTTTTTCTTTAATGCGGAGGCAGAGCCCTTTAAGTGATCCTGTACGGGCTTACTCGATACAGACGCGTTCATCTCATGCTCCCGAAGTGCCCTATCAAGCCGCTCGCCAGCAGTGCCAGCAGTGTTATCCACTGTTTCAGCTTTAATCTCCGGCTCACGAAGGCTAGGATCAGGCTCTTGACCTGACTCAACCCAGTCCGGAAGGTTTTCATAGCCTTTGAGGCCATGAATGCCAGCGTCCAAACCCAGAATCAGTGTTGACGAGCCAATCAAGAGCTCCTTCCGAGTCTCAGAAGGGCTGGGAGCATGCGGGACTGGTTTGGGTGCAAGGAGAAGCAAATTAGCAATCTGCGTCGATGAAGGGGAGGCAAGGAGAGCTTTGTAAAGCCGCGCACGGTCACGAAGATCGTAAGAGGTATCGTATCTAGCGAGGAGGAGTATATATCTCCAGAGAAGAGTAATTGTGTCTTCCTCTGGCTCACTTTGCTTGTTGTCGAAGTTATCTACGCCGTTTTCCTCTCCATGCGGGGTATCAGACCACTCATTGCTGTATTCCTTTTCCACTTTAGGCTCCGGTTGAGGCTCTTCTTGAATAGGGTTCTGCAAAAGGTGATGCAAATAAACCTTAGCTCCCAAAAGTACAATTTGTTGCTTCACTGGTTCTGATTCATCTGCAAAACCTTCGACCAAGATTCGGAGAACATCGGGAGCAATATTTTTTTCCGGTTTAGCTCCAGCAAATTCTCCAACTAGCCACACTATCGTCGCCCTCGCATCTGGGTTATTTGTTAGACCAAGATGCTTCACTAATTGAATAACAGTTTGATCATGCGAGGCTGGATTTTGCTGTATTAGGTGTCGAATAACGGTTAATGATTCAGAGACAAGATTGTCATCAAGGCTCGTGATTTGGCTCAGCAAGATACGGAGACACTGGCTCGAGGTACTAGGGTCATTTTGTGCACACCGTCCTAGCGCGCGTACACTTTCTCGTACAAGATCAGCGTCAGCACCTTGCGAAAAGTGCTCTAATTCACTAATAATGACCCCTTTCAAATGTAGGCCACAGTGGGGGAAGAGTATCGTAAGAGCTTCAAGTTTAAGACGCCAGATATGAGGGGGGTCTGAGGCATGCACAAAGAAATGGGACATATATTTGGTGAACGGCTTGGGGTGTCGTAAGGCGACAGTAACAATGTTGTAAAGTGCAATAAGCTGCATATCCTGAGGGCTTCGGAGTAGCGCTACCAGAGGACCAACAGCAGCGGTAAGATATTCATGAGGAGCAAGGTATAGAAAACAACGCACAACAGCAATAACAACGGCTGAGTTACGGTTCTGTAGGAGTAGCCGACAGGATCGCAGGAACAGTTCGAGATCGGGATCCAGCACAGGCACATAATATGAGTCTGCATCATCTTCACCTCCCTCATCATCGCTTTCGTCATCATAAAAGCCTTTAGAAGCCGCTTGCGTAGCTTTTACTTTCCTAGTCTTCCGAGGAAAGCACTTCCGAGAGTAGAAAGTAAGAAGCCTTAAGGTTGAAAGTTGACTCCACTCATCCATATCCACTAGCTTTTTAACCAAACTCCGATAGTGTTTATGGATCAGGTCAATCCTATCTGGACAAACCTTTAGGAACGCGGCGACCGCAGGCCCAGCCACAAAGTATTGATTATCTCCAAGAAGTGTCGAAATATATCCAACAAGCTGTGGCAACGTGCTGGGATCTAGGTTATAGCATTTGGGGATAGCCAGTGCAGCCGCCTTTCGAACATGAGGACTCATATCGCCACAGCCACGTTTAATCGCAAGCGATACAATTTGACTGATAACAGGTACCCTGATTCCCGACATTGTGCGCAGCGCCAAAACTCGTACCTGCGGATTTTGGTCGGTGAGCGATTTCTGGATCGTGTTGATAGACAAAAGAGCAAGATCGGGCTCTATCTCGGCATGGTGAACCAAATAGATATAGACCAATTTTTTGACCTCAACATTTGCGTTTGCGACATTTTTCACGACTGAAGAAAAGAAAGGAAGAGTAGGCTCGGATTGGTACATCAACTGCACAGCATGTAAGTCAGAACCGATAACCATTTATCTTTGGTAGATTCTTTCATACCGTTACCACCCTCCGCATTCCATCTAAAACCTCGCGGTCATTGCGGGAGTCTAGGAGCTTCTTGACGTGAGAAACATTGAGATTCCGCGACGAGGTACCAATACCAGTTCTGCTTAGGGCGGCCGACTGAGCTGCTTCGAGAGTGAGCTCCCGAGCTATTTGGTGGGTAAAATGTTAGCCCCTCACTCACTCCAATGGGAAGGATGTACTAGATTCTTTTAATCTTACCTGTTTCCAGCATCGAGGAAATCCTAGAGATCGTCTCCATTGCAAGCCCCACGCCCTGTCTAGGGCTGTGATGGTGAACAAAGCTTGGTGGGGTCGTAGATGGTACGGGCAAGAGCGGGATTCAAGCAGGCAGTTGGGCGGGAAGCAATTAACACGCGGCGAAGTGAGCAGGTGACGACAAGCTAAAACATACCTCGCCTTACCAGTGGGTTGCATCACCCGACCGAAGTGAAACCCAGACACCACCATGCTAATTATTGGTGAAGCAGATAATTATCAAGTGCCATTTGTCCTTGATTCGTCAGTCCCCCAGGAGCTTTAGAAGGCAACCCAGCTGTGCCGATGGGTCCTGCCCGTCGTGTTTTATGTACCCAATGGGTGACAGAGTTCCTACAATTTATCCTCAACTATGACTCGAACTCTACTATTCTCGTTGTATGTGCGACAAAAGAGTCATTTCTAGAACTATTACTTGCTACTGTGAATGTACAATCGGCCAAGGCTCCGATTCATCATCCTTTGCTTACTAAAACTATCGGGTTGTTCTCGAAATCGACCAAAATCAAAACGGTGTTTTGCCCAACATTGGAACATCTTCGAGCTTATCTTTCAGCGGGCATAACTGAAGGAACGGTCAGGGCGGAGAAGAATTGTCCCTCACCGGCTTTGGTAGCAATCTTGAACCCTATAAGTTTACACCTTTCTACTCTAGAATTTTCCGCTCAGGGACTATCTAGGACGCTGGCAAACTCAGTGGAAACGGCCTCCAGGGAAGGCGTGGATCTCATACTTTGCGAATGCCGCAATGCCACGAATCTAAACGATAGCCAAAGTGGCGAGGCATTATGGTATATGGATGTACCATTGCTCAACAGTCCAGTGCCCATGACAGGGCCTTCTCAGAGTTCTCTAGTTGTCACAGTGAGAAGGGTTGCACAACGCTGGTTCGAGTTTATGCAATCTAGCCCTGATTCTGGGTTTATGGATGTGGATACACCATTATAATATCATGCAAAATCAGGCAAACCATTATGAAATATGTATAATTAATATTAAATGTCAAGACCAAAACAGCCGGGTATCCTCAAGTTAACCCTTAAAACTCCGGAATTAAAAGATCACGCTTAATGTGTTTATAAACTCTTTTCCATCTCGGTGATATAAAGCTTTATATGTGATTCCAGTTTAAGGTATTCATCGTGCGCGCTTTGAATCTCGCTCTCAATGTTTTCCTTGAGGTCGGCCATCTGAGCAAAAAGTTAGTCAATGAGTAAATTAAGAAAGGGATCAGGTAGTAATTACCTTTTTCTCAGTTTGCTCAATCCTGATCCTCCTTCTCTCCATATCGCGCTGTTTTTCTGCTCGCTCCTCCCGAAGCTGCTTCTGAGTGTCGCGCAATTCTTCCATGCGTTTTTGTGCTATCTCTGCTTTCTCACGGGCATTATTTCGCAAAGTTTCTATCCGTTCGTTCCATCGCGCTAATTGTCGTTGGAGCAACTTTTCCGTCTGTTCGACTTCCCTTACATTGTTTCCACGCTCCGAAATTGCTTCCTTATTCCTAGACGCTCGAGATTCCTCGTCCTCTTCCTTCTGCAGCTCTACAGATATGTCTTCAAGAAGTTTAACACAAGCCTGTACGTCATTGCTAACGACTGTGAACGTATCCGAAGAGGTCTGCAATGCTCTTGCTCTTTTCTCCATTGCGTCTATCTGAGCCTTCTCACGTAGCAAACTTTCTGAAAGTTCTGTTAAAGAGGACTGTAAAGAAACCGGGCTCTCCATCACATATGGGCGAAGCTTCTCGGCTTCCTGGCGGCTACGCACCGCCTTTTCCGTTTTCTCTT
Organism: Aspergillus haitiensis; assembly: GCA_027569155.1. Classification (NCBI taxonomy): domain Eukaryota; kingdom Fungi; phylum Ascomycota; class Eurotiomycetes; order Eurotiales; family Aspergillaceae; genus Aspergillus; species Aspergillus haitiensis. The sequence continues at coordinate 29,752 of JAPDEO010000009.1, read as the reverse complement.
TTAACTGTGTTTGTCGTTTTGCCTTGTCTGCTTTAACTCGTTCCAGCGTCTCGGCCACCCGCTCTTGGCCACGCCCCAACTCTCTGAGCCGTGCCTTAAGTTCATCATTTCTTCTAAGCTTCTCTTTAACCTCTGCTTCATTCGCTTTGAGGCTGTGTCTCATTTCTTCTAGCCGTTGCTCCATCTCCTGATTCTCTGCAAAAAGGGTATCGATGCGCGATTTAGTCTTTTCGGACTTGTTAAAGTGTTCATCGATTATAGGGGTTTGAGACTCGCGAAATCGGACAAAGTTGATGAGATATGAAAGTATCTTAACAAGACGATCATGGGTTGGTTTCGTTAAGTCGGTAAAGGTGAAGTCATTGACGCCACACTGCTCGCAACATCTAGTTAGTTTTTCGCCCATACGAACATGGAACAAGGGGCGGAAGAGAAAACAAATAACATACCTCCCACATTAATCTCTTTAAACGGACAAAAAAGCCCATGAGATTGCGAGTATCCGTAGGGACAATATCGGGAAAGTCGCCACATATATCTTCTGCTGCTGCGCGCATCGCTGGCTCCACCGTTTCACGAGTGACATTCATAAGAAGCTCCGCAAACCATTCGAACACCATCTGGATCTGCTGTGGATTTGGTTTGATCAGGTCGGCGGCCGTAAAGGGGATACCGATGTCATTAATGCATCCCGCAATCTCTTTATCAGGCTGCGCATTACGGTTAGTATGTTCGTGGTAGGTAGAAAGCAGAATAGAGTATTAGGACTATCCTGAACGTACCAGGCGCATTAAGGCATCATTTTCATCCTCTTTCTTGCGACCACCACGTTGCTGTTGAGAGCCATGAAGACTCATCCGACTATTGTATGACATATCTAATCTCAATCGCTGCAGCGATTGAAATGAAATAAGAAGAACAAAAACCGTCGAGGTGAGTCGGACAATCCGGGTTCAGTTGTCGGATGATTGTTTACAACAAACAGCGCGCATAGCAACCACAAGCGGACTAGCGACTTTCATGAGGGGCACAACTGCAAACACTGCAAACACCCACGGGCTTTTCGATGACTCCTCCAAGCATCATTATCATTATCATCCAAAAAAGAATATTTATTTCGAGATAGCTATTATTCACCCTACTACCCAAGGACTCTCTCAAAGTAGGTGGAGCTTGTGTTATTAAGTGATACGATATGGCAACCACCACTTCAAATACAGAGCCCTTTGAGTACGTCCTTCATATCATTCCTCAAGATCTCCCTCAAGCTTCCCACAGCTAATCATGGTTTGTATTTAGCATTGTCGCGACGTACAATGAATTGCTTCGGTCGGACCCCGACTTAACGATGCCAATCGCTGCGATAGAAGCCCTAGTATTACTTCTTACACATTCCCCCTCGTCAACAATATCAGAGACTCTTGATTTACTCGAAAAGTCCACCGCACATTTAAAGAAGTCGATTCCAAACCCCATTGGTCTTTCTGCTGGAACTGATCTCTTTCAACGATATCTGATCACTACACTACAACGACCGGGCCAGCTCGGACCTGCTGGAGATTTTAATGCTATTCGAGCACACCTTTTGTCCAATGGCCGGTTATTCATTAGGCGTGCAAAGGAAAGCCGAGACAAGATCGCTACCTTTGGAAGGGACTTCATTCGAGATGGAACTACGGTTTTGACCAATGGTCGATCACGAGTCGTCGCTGGGTTGCTGCAGCAAGCTGCAGCCGAAAAGGGGGGACGGTTTAAAGTGATATATGTTCTAGGCACGGCAAAGGCAATTATTGATGCCTCCTCGCCCGAGCCAGAAGGTATGGAGACTGTGCGTGCGCTCCGATCAAAGGGAGTTCCCGTGGCTACGATCCCAGAATCTGCCGTCGCATACTCCCTTGGGAAGGCCGACGTTGTCATCGTGGGTGCCGAAGGTGTTGTGGAAAATGGAGGAATCGTATCGCGAATGGGAACCTACCAAATCGGACTTCTTGCTAAGGCTATGGGAAAACCGTTTTATGTTGTCGCAGAGAGCCATAAATTTGTACGACTCTATCCACTCGGGCAATATGATCTGCCCATTGAACAGCACGTAATCGACTTCAAGACCCAGGAGGAGGTTGATGAGGCCAAGAAGCAACAGACAGCTCCCGCAGGCACATCAGATCTACCTCTTACATTGAGCTCGGAATTCTGTTCTGACGTGGTTGACTTCACACCGCCTCATTTAATATCCGCATTGATTACAGACAGTGGCGTGCTCACACCAAGCGCTGTCAGTGAAGAGTTAATTAAAATATGGTTTTAATTCTTTCACATGCTACTTTGAAAGAAAAGGAAAAGCATTCCGCCTTTTTAAGGCATAGAATGTGTATAAGTTTTAGATGAGGAGAACTGGAGTTTATGGTTAAAAAGCATCTTAAAGTATCGTCGCTTGTTGTGGCATTCACATAAATTTAGGTAATACTGGAGAATAAATTTTATACAAATGAGCATGCAAATATATTAAACCTTTTCTTTTTTATCTCCTGAGAACGTAAAATCAGGCGGGGAGGGGTTTTTCCATCGTTCTGATCTAATTCTTGGTATAAGTCATTGTATCCAGAATATGATGCATCATGCTCTTTTCGGAGGGGAGGCACAAGTTCAATGAAGCCACCTACCTACGACTAGGTAAGAATTGTCGCCTTCGTCAATAAGGGTCACTTCGCACGACCAGTTTACGTTTTGGGAGCCCATAAATTAAGTAACTACAGGAAGCCAGAGTCGAGTACCAGGATAACGGGGGCGGAATTTGTAAGACACAGGTAAAGCGTGTGTAAGGTTGTGCTATAGTACACAATCAATGATATATATATCGATAAGCAATACATGCAAAGGAATATCCTGTGTTTAAGCCATTATTTCTTTTTAGGTTTCACCAATAGATAGGTGGGTATGAATATGCGTCCATTGTAGGTACTTGGGTACTAGGTAGATTTATCTAACAAATTCCAGCCCAAACCATCAATCATAAATTCATAAGTCATAACAAGAAATATTTACACATTTGCAAGCATTCCATAGCATCATAAAGATTCTTCCCCTTTCAAAAAGATGACTTCGACACCCCCACACACATACTGCCATAGCCCCAGGATCCTAAGAACCAACGGCACCAAATTTCATGCAAGAGCAAGCTGCCCAATGGCATCATATTGTGGTCATCGATTTGACTAACCTAGGGCGGCCGGAGAGCTAGCAGAGTTGTCTGTATTCATGCGATCGGAAAGCGGAACGAGTGACAAGTAATCGATCCGGCAAAATGCGAACAGATCTATGTATTTTGCGACCTCTAACCGCATTCTGATCCGTTTCAAATGAGAGACAATCCTAGATAAAGCTGGCCTTGGTAGCGATAGGGCGAGGTATCCAAGACTAGATTGTGGGCTGGCCAATAACATTTCCATTATACTTCTTCAAGATGAGTTGATACTCCCAAGATTCGCAGGATTTCCTTCGTCCTTTTGTTCCTTTTTTCTCTCTCTCTTTTCCTGTCCCACTACAGAGCCTTTTTTTTTAGAGCCTCAATTCGCGATACGACGGAAGAATATGTTCTGCGAATCCAGTCGTTGGAGTGAGGCAAACGCATAAAGTAGAAGATAGCCAAAAGCTACAAACAGCCACAAAGCAGCCATAGTATCAGAAATTGTCTGAATTCAACTGCGTTTATTAGGCGTGAGTGGATTAAGCTGGCAATTGAAGTACTTTTAGGATATTTAGGTTGGGGGGAGGTTCAAGACATTCAAGCCTTGGTGAGCAACTAAGGCAGATTGTGTATAAGATGTCGCACTGAGAAAGATGAAGCAAAAATGGGCTTTAAGTGTCACAGAAATTTTCCTAACATAGATCAGTAGGGAGGTAGGAGAGTAAGAGATAAATTCCCCGTGGATTCAGTCCAGACTAATTCCTTTCATTAGGTAGCTAGGGTAATAATCCCTCCATCACACTTTCGATGAATCATGAAATACGATTGGAGTGAACGACAAGGAAAAGAAAGTAAAAAAAAAACGAGAAGGTAAAAGGGTGGGGTTCCAGGCCTTAGAAGCGATACATGTGAATATTATCTCTCCAGGTTCTGAGGTTGTGGCGTCTTGGTCCAATCGGAATCTAAAGTATAAGCCATCCCTGAAAGTGGAATCCTGTCACACGTCCCTATTCTTGATGAGGTGGCAATTCTCTTGGAGTACACGCTGTCCATTTTTGATCTAATTTAGTTTATTAAGACGGCTTTGAAGAATCAATTAAGAATTGAGAAGAACTCAGGCTTTTTTTTTTTCAGCCAATATTAAATTATATTATGAATCAGAAATGAGAAGACAATGTATTGTAATTATACTCTTAAATGTTTTCCAAGTTAATCAAGCGGTGTGGATGATTCTTATCAGATCCGGAGAATGCGGTGAACGGTGAACAGTAGCTAGATTTCTCCTCACATCTGTGACACCAAAAAAAAATGGAAACCCATTTATTAGTTTTCATTCGACAAGGGAAAACAAGGGTCGAGTAAGTAGGTATGTATCTTTTCCAAGTAGGGATGACTAGAGATATATTTTTCCACCAGGAAGACAATATTAAAGCCCCACCCCTAGAGTCTATCCCTCATGCGTAATATTTTCTGGTTGAGCAGGAGAGATCATCAGGCTAAGCATGACCCTTCATACCACTCTTCCCAGTCGTTAAAGCGACGGAGAGAAGGTCTTGAGCAGCAATGGGAATATTCAGGTAGCACTTTTCAATGACTCCAGTCCATCATGAGACCCTCCCAACCCACGTGATCCATTTCATTTATCCAATCACGCAAGGTGGGCTATTGTTTGGTTTGTTCCTGGCTTTGTTGCCCCTCTTGATGACTGATCCGATCCCTTCCATGGTTCTCGTCTCTTGACTGAGGGTACATACCTGGGTAGGTGATGCGGTTGACCCGAAACCTTGATCCAGTCTTCAGGACACGTTTGGTAGTCATCAGACCTAGATAGCGTACGCTCAGCAACATTACGAATATCCATCTTTACGGTCCTCACTCGTGTGTTCCCCCGAACCATATTCAGATTGCGTTCCATAGTCAGGAGCACTATAGCAGACATCAAAAGACGGGCATACTTCGTATAAACAATCAAATTACAAACCCCACTCAACACTGCCGTCTCTTTTTGCTTGTACCACAGCTTATAATCTCCCGTGCTATTGAGCTTGCCCGATCTACAAACAGACTCAGCCTATAGTCTACTACCTTTCCTAGATGTCCTAGACATCGCTCAAACTAGTGTCGTATTGGGGTGCGATACTCATTGACTATAGACAAACTCCTTGCGTGGTTTTCACACCCCCTATATTTCCTATGAGAAATGGGCGCAGCATCGTTCATAACCACATTTCGCCCGACACAACCTGACTTCGACCTCAAACCCCACCATAGGAGTGCAAAGACCCAAGGCCACTCGGCAAACAATGGTTCAAGTACACGCGATTCCTGGTCTATAAAGAGACTATTGAACCGCCACGTGAGCCGGCGCTATCGCATACTGGAGAAAGAACCAAATCGGCTTAGAAAACGTTTCACCCAGTAGTGACAGGAAGCCAGAACAACTGTCATTGCTGGTCTATTATTGCTTATAGATGACCATCTTCAATTTCATACGTTAATCCCTATCCTTTTGTATCATCTAGGTGATTTGAGATTGCTTTCCTCTGATGTCGCCACGTGTGGAAGTACCGCGCTGGAATCAGAGTTGAAAAAAAAAAAAAATAAATAAATAAATATGCGTGCTTCTCCTTTATTTTCTAGATTTGGGGTGGGGGGGTTCTTGTGGGTTATTAGGCCTTCTACCATCCTTTACCAGCGATGCCTTTCTGTCAGCATTCCAGTATTCCACGGATAGAGCGGGTGCCTTTAATCACCATTCAATGTTGTCCTTTTTTTTTTCCTCGGTAGGGATAATACTACTTAGTGGGTGGATGTGATTTTGTGAGATATGTAGCATGCCTTCCGATTTGGTCCACATGGATATTGTCATACATAAGCGTCCAGCACATCGTGGAGTGAGTGTATAGTTCGCAGGGGATATATTGTGGGAGAAGGACTTCGGGGATTCTAGTGTCAGTAGGACCCTCCCTCCAAGCGCGGTTGGCGACTTGCCACACAGAATACTATATTAAGAAGGCTAAATCGGAGCAGTAGTTGCTGGAGGGTAAAGACAAGCATAAATAACACTTAAAGATCTGAGGAAAGAAAACTACTCACAATAATCTTATTGCTTTATTGGAGCAAATCGCGTCTGATGTATAGACCCTTCCCGTTATTTATAAAGATAAAGTACTTGCCAACACAAACTCTACGTGGTGCCCTATGACCGCCCTGGGCTCCTGCAAGGCCAAAAGGATTGGTGTTAGTGTCCCAGTCGCAGCAAACCGGAGCAACGGTTTTCTCCATTACTTATACTTTCTAAGAAGGAAAAGAAAGAAAAAAAAATAAAATTAGGTCTACAGTTTTTTTGTGTTGGCTTTCATTCTCGTTCGCTTCACATCTTTTCATATACCTGTAGATTATAATGAAGTACCGATTTCTGAGGAATACGTGCTCCGTCTTTTCATGGGATACAAATTTGGTGTTTTCCCTGTTCAGGAAACCGAATTCTGACATATATTATCATTAATATTATGCAACTAGCTAAAAGCACCTTGGTTTTGGTCACCTCCTTTCTACGCGATAGCTAAGTTAATTTAACATACCCAGGCAAGTGCTTCATGCACATATGTTCCCAAGTCCGAGTACCTACCTAGGTACCTACCTTTCTCCCTCCACCAATAAACGCTCATTTAATATGACGATTGCTGTACGTCGGAAGGAGGGTACTTGAGTATAGTACCTACCTAATAGTAGTAGGTAAAACAGAACATTCTGGGCCATACGAGTTTTATTGCAAGTTTGCTGGTTGCTGGTGTTGGTGGCAACTTAGAGAGATGACCACCACAACCCTGACAGGACTGGATCCGCTGACTTTACTTTGCCTCCTTGGCTTGAATAGTGTACCTACTCGATACATTATTCGTGACCTTTTTTTCTTTTTCTTTTTTTTTTTTTTTTCCGTGGTTTTGCAGCGGCTCACTCAAGCTCGCTCGACACATCACTCTTACCTCGTTTGTAGGTAAAACAGAGCAAGCAGCGGGTCAAATCACTAAGACCGCGTTGCCATCAATATTATTACACACTTGTTTCAAACTTATCGACAAAGTAGATCAATAACATCCTGTCCCCTGGCATCCTAGCTGCAATAAGAAAATCCCCAAAAAACGAGGAAGAAGAAGAAAAAGCAAAGAAGAAAAGAATGAGGTTTGGATTTCAATGACTCTGGTTAAGGCACGATGAGGCTGGGGGGAAGCTGTGTTTCAGTATCATCGCATCGAAGAAAAGGTAAGCATTTGACACTCTGAACAACCATATCTCGCTAAATTTACAAAGGCAATACTTTAACACCAAACTTTTATTTCTTTTATCTTATTTTATTTTTGTTTCTGTAGGAGATTTTTTAATACATTGTCAAACAATTCACTGAGTATTCACCATTTTGTTATTTTATTTTAATTTTTCGTCATAAATGTCTGCAAGTAATTTTGGAATGAGAGCCTTGCACCACTAGTTGGTTTAGTACTGTTTTGGCAAGAGGAATCTTCCCCTGTTGACATCATCAACTAGCTACCTTGTAAAGTAGTAGTATTAGCATCCCCCTCGGATTTCGTTCAGTGTAGAATGAATAGGTAAATAGCAATAATCAATTACCTATTATTTGAATTCACTTACTTGTGTGACCTGGGCAAATTATGGCGAATCAGCTTAATCCCTAGATGCGAATTTCGTGAGGGAATCAAATCGGAATAACAAAGGATCTTCAAGTACTTAATTATTACCTATCCACTTTGTTGAAACAGTCTGAGATTTTTTGGATCGGATTTTACATCTCGTATCCATAGTTTTCTCTCGATCCCAATTCGAGTAGTAGCGACAATTTGAAAGGCGAGGGCTAGCTATATTAGTCGTTATTCACATGTTGTTTGAACGAAGGATTCTACCACCATGGCGACTTGCTACGTAGGTACCTTACGTATCTTAACAGACTAGGTATTTACTTATGTAGGAGGACAAGCGCATGACTTTGTTTTCTCCCTCTCTTTGCTTTTGCAAGTTAATTGCAAAGTACTCATGCGTTTGACTGATGCAGGCAAATATGGTTTAGTAGTAATATTTAATATTATAAATAATTCAGTTCTGCTGCACATACCAAAGCACTACCTTACTACTACTATCTGAGCGGGTACACTCAGGATGGTTAAATTGTTTCTAAGTATGGAAGGTGTGGAGTACGGCAGATATGGTCAATAATAACTGGCTAGTAGCCTCCCTAAGGCAGGTACCAGCTACCAGTGGGATTGGGCTCCAACCTGGGCTTGTCGTGAGATATACTCCACACCTGAAGAAATTTTTCACGATCAGCGTTTTCCCCTTGTCATGGGACCGAAGAAACTGCCAGCTCGGTATGGGATTGTCAAGCGGATGAAGAACAAAAAAAAACCCTCTAAGAAGGAAACAAAAATTGGAGCAAAGTCGACTGTCAAGAGGAGAGGACAAGACTAGCAAAGTTAGGGCACAGAGTACATTACATAGGTAGTGTATTGACAGGTTTCTAGATATTCGAGGACCTACCAGGGGTTGGGTATGTGGGAATAAATCGAGATAATAGGGAAAAAAAAAGACACACATACACACACATACTTACAATATAATCAAAAAAAGTAAGACGTTATTAATAAATAATAAGACAACGGGTGGATGCATATATTACTATCATTTCAACATTCTGGGCCTTGACCTGTAATTAAAATTTCTCCTCCTTTCGGCCTTTCCCTGGCTGGTTCCAGTGGCTCATCTTTGACGGCCGGTCCCGCATGTCAACGGTGTAACTCGTCCTTTAGCAAGGCTCTTAGGAGTCATAGTGCCTAGGTGTTGGCTTCCGTACTCCAGACATACGTACGTCGTCACTGCCACTAGGTACTAAGTCATCATTGGAGTCTACCTAGGAAGGGAAAAAAAGAAGGGGAATGAAAAAGAGAGAGAGACCCTCACAGTCCTACATTAACCCTCGCTCTTGACCTTGACTCTTTTGGGCCCAATTACTTCCTCTTTTTCCCTCCCTTCCTCCCTCTTTTTATTTTATTTTCATTTTTCTTTTCTCTCTGAGACTTTATATTATATTATATTATTTATTTATTTCTATCTTGTTTATTTTGATTTTATTTATTTATTTTTTGTTTTATTATTCATTCCACTTTCCTTCCCCTCCATCTCCTTCTTTTCTGGTTTGTTTACTGCGTCCATCTTCCACTTCGCCTCATCTAAGCTGTGACCTCTCTTTCTACATGTGCTCTCGCCTCGCAAATCTGGACTCCTACTAGTCATTCCCCCAACCGTTAAATCTGCACCTACCACTTCTAACTATCTCTATCGGTTTGTTTTGACCAGAAAATAACCCGCATCCCTTTCTGAGTCTGAAAATGCTTTAGACCTTCAACTGATCATCTCTGCCCTGTCTAGATTTTGTGTTTATCTATTCAATCCTCTCGAGTTTCAGACGTAGTCTCGCGAAAGACGGACTTGTCACATAACACCCGCGGCCTTCTATTTTAAGATCCTACGCTTACTCTCGGTCCTCCGCCCCCAAACCCGAGCTCTTCTTCTAGCCGTGTGGCTTGCCATCCTGCCATCCCCCATGAATTCAACCATCATCTCGACCCTCCCTCATCGATAAGAATCGTGTCAACGCTCGCCCTTGACGGCGACGCGACGACATTTCCGACAAGATGGCGATCTGGCCGTTCGGTCGCAGACCTAAGCGGCATACTATCCAACTGGATACTGCGACTGATGGAGAGATCGCCTATTCGCATGATTCTCGCCACAGCCTCGACGAGAACCACTTGGGTATAAAACCGTCTCGAAAGCAGTCGAAGCGCCAGAAGAACCGTCATCCACTGCCCGTTGACGACTACCCAACCACATTCCAAGACGTTTCTTCGCCATCTCGACTTGTTCAATACGCCCCTTCGACTACCCAGAGCGAGCGAATCCGACCCTTCAAAGGGAAGCCTTCGCGTGCCGCAACTACCGGTGACTATGAACAACCTTCACTATCCCGTAACCCGTCACTCCTAAAACCGAAGCGCAACGAAAATCAGGCCGTGTTGAAGAAAAGATTGAGCAAGCGGAAGGCTTATGAAATTGCTCGAGAGCGTGAGATTCGATTAATGGCTTCGTCACCTATTGACATTCCTCGTCGAGCAACTACTCCTCTTCTAGGAGATGATTCTATTGAGGACCGTCGGGGTCAGACATCCCAGAATCGCAGATTCGATAGAAATCAATCTGAGATGAGCCTCTCGATGCACGACTCGACAGGATCATCGCTTTCCGAGTTTACCGAGACCTATACATTCAAGGTGAACAGTTTTGCTGCATGGACTCCGCGACCCGTTATTCGCTACGTCGAGGCCCCTCGCATCTCGACCTCAAGAAACCAAAGAACTCCAGACACGAACGAACGAAGGTCAAAAACACCAGTTCTCGCCCCCTCGGAAGAAAATTTACAGTCAAAGAAAAGAATAGATGAACTTGCCGACGATCTCGATGCTGGTGCTCTAAGGGAGCTGATGGAAAGAGATCGCCGACGACGGGAGCGAAAACAAATTGAAGAACAAGAAAGACTCCAACGAAAATTACATCGTAACGCTAAGCAGCAGAAATTAAAGGATGAAACAAACACCTCATCTCATTGTCGTGATCCACAGAATGGGGGTCCCGTACAGGGTCCACAAGGTCGACCTGTAGTTGAGGGACCGGCAGAACCAAAGCCTACAAGCTCGGATAACTCGAGGCTTATTGAGACCGACAACTGTCTATCGGGTGGCCCAACTGGATCGTGGTTGCGCGATACTTCAGGAGATGGTGAGCGGAATGGCTGTGAATCTCTAGACAGTGCCCATGTTATCGGCAACCTTGACGATAGCTCTATTCAGGAACCAAGGCCCGCAATATGTTCAAATCTTATCCCTTCCCATGAGATGACAATATCACGAACTACTCTATCAGCATCGCTATCGCCCTCCAGACACGGCGTAGGCAGTCCGAATTCCTCTCAGTTTTATAGTGGGGGGCGGGAATCTGCGTCAGACCTTTCGAGAACCTATGAAACAGAGCGTCGCCTATCTGAAAACAGTACCGGCCGTGTTAATACGATTTCCTCCATATTTCGCCGTGGTAGCTCACGGCTCAAGAAACGTTACCAGAAGCGCTTCCCAGATCGGACAACTCCGCTTGAAAAATCAAACGTTTCTCATGAATCATTCTTCAAAGTTCACACACAGCAATCTGCTGCTCCTGCCTATGTCCCTCCTAAGGCATTACTTGGCTCGAATGCTTTCAAACGTTCCCAGTCGAAATTTACAGAGCATTTTGGTGAGGAGCCCCTTTCGCCACCTGACTCGCGACTCCAGTCCCCTGATCCGGCTGGAGAGCAAATAGGCAAGCCTATGACGCAAAACGAGGTTCCTGACCCCCAGGTTCGATCTCAATATCCTATTGCTAGTTCTCGAGCAGATTCTCCTGAGATTAGCAAGAACAGGCACCATTCATGGGCAGGCGACGGCTTAGAGGATGAAGCAGATAATGTCCCTTTGTCTCAGTCACTAGCTTCCATTGATTCGGAAGGCTCATGGATGTCGGGACAGTTTTTACGGCGCATTTCCCAGAAGCCAAGTAGTTTAGCTCGACCTAGCCTTAGTTCCACTAGGAATAAGATGGACGAAGGGCAGGACAAGTCTTTCAATTGCGATGAAGTCCTAGATGAAGATGAACTTGTGAACTTTGGAACACTTGTTGGTGAAGCTAGCGCGGATAGCAGTAATGCAAGCGACCAGCAAGGTAAAGATTTGGACACAGTTCAGCTGCCAAGCCAGACCCAGGAGGAGACTTGGCATGAACAAATCGCTAAGCGACCTGTGCTTGTGAATCCAACATTACGACCACGATCAAATGAAGGCCTTCTTAATAGCGTGCAGTCTTTGTCACCAATATCCGCAGAGGATGAATACAGTCCCATTGAAGACAATTCTTCAGAAATTCACTTTGCACCAGGCCACAAGTATAACAGTCCGCATGCCTCATGACGATCTTCCTGCTATCGTGGTGTATGAGTTTTCCAAAAGCGCAAAAGCTGAACACTCACATGAGGCTAATGCTTCCAGCATTGGTATCCAACAAGTCTTAGAGCGAGTATATCCTCGCTGCCACTCTTTCGAATATTTCCTTTGTGTCTCCCCTTTTCTCTTCTCTATGTGTATTCTTCGTTGCTTCCCCTATTCCCACAGTGATAGTTCAGGTAGTCATTGACCTCTGCCCTTTGAGAATCGAGGATCCCCTTCCCCATAAAAAAAAAAGAAGAATTGTGTTCAATAGGGATTGAGTATTTATCGGTGGGCATTGTTGTTTCTTGAGTTTGTTGATACCCCTGACCAGCGAGAGTTTGAATGAGTGCTTTGAATCCCAAATAACGAAAGGTCCCTCTACCATTTCTGTGGATTATGCTCTTTGATAGATTTGAAAATGTTCTAATTTTTTTGGTTTCCTGAATCTTGAACGCCCAGCTTTTACCCTTACCCAAGGTTATTGTTACGATCAGAATCGTTAGTCGATCCTGGTACCCGGACACGTGTACTATTCATGAAATGAAATGAAACTAAACTTTGTAATAAGAATTATTGACACCTGGGTAGTATACTTCCATCAAGTTCAAGTATGTTCCACCTTGTGACAAGTAGGCTTATCTAATGATCCTTATGCCTCAGGCGTAAAAGCCGCATCCAGACCAGCTGGATTCATAAGCGGCAAAATCACGTCATTTGCTGCCGCCGCGAGAAAAAATCCTAAAAAGTAGGAAAAATAGCGAGGCAAAATGCACCAGACCTCCCTTCGAACCTCTCCAGACAACATCTCCAGCCAACCAATTAGTCTCAACGCCCTGTAATCATACCAGAGATGTCTCATCGTTGTGTGACAAATCAATTTAGTCTTCTACGTGTCTCCCAGATTGTTAGGTAAGCTTCTAAGAGGACCCTCCACCGTCTACCAGTGTCTTTCCTTCCAGGCGTGAAACTGCAGAACCCCGTTGATTAGTCAACCCACCCAGGTGGTGCAACGTCACTCTCCCACTATAAAATTGATATTTGCCCCTCCTTCTGCCCCTCATTTAGAGCTAATCGTCCCTCTCCGAGTTCATAGCTTAAAACCTTCAACTGTGGCCTCCGTTCGACTTATATCCTCTCTCCCATCAGCTTTTGCCAGACATTCGATCAGAGAAACCCCAGCATCAACTCCCTCACGCGCATCCTCTCTTCGCTTTTTCTCTTACACCCCTATCCCCAGATTTTCACCCACACCATCCACAATGAGCAGCACACTTACCCAGATCAGAACGTACGTAATAATTTCTCATAGTCCCAGACGTAGCAAGATTGTTCTGAATGTCTCTTTGCTAATTGGGCTTTTTTTTCTCTATTAAAACAGTGTGGAAGAATTTAACGAAAAGGTTCTCCATTCGGAAGACGCCGTTGTCCTCGACTGCTATGCCGAATGGTGCGGGCCTTGCAAGGCCATTGCTCCCAAGGTTCAAGAGTTTAGCGAGAAATACTCCAACGCCAAATTCTACAAGATAGATGTTGACGAGCTTTCTGAGGTTGCCGCTGAACTTGGCGTCCGTGCCATGCCAACTTTCATGCTTTTCAAGGACGGCGTAAAGATAACGGAAGTTGTTGGTGCCAACCCTCCTGCCATCGAGGCTGGTATTAAGTCCCTTCTTTCTAAATGATTGCGCATAATTCAACACTTTGAAAGGGTGGTGGCTATCATTTCGTTATTTTCTTTCTCTTTTTTCGGACATTTTTAGGGGGAGAGATCATGACCGCGCATCCCTTGATACCTTTCGTACTTCATCTCGGAGAACTAGATAGTGGGTGACCTTAATGCAATCTAGTGCCAATGTACACCATACCTCTCAAACGATATAATTTTCTAAATATGTCTGGGTTTGATATATTATATCAAAAAAAAGTCAATAAAATAGAATAAAAAATTCAAAGACCCAACGCATAGGCTACTACCACTTAAATCAGGGCGTAGAGCGTACCAAGCTCACTAAGGTAGTAGACACTAAATACTAAACACCCTGATTTCAATAAATAGGTAAGTGGAGTCTCCATTCAACTCTAGAAGTAGGTAGGTGGTGCAACAATTATTGATATGTAGGTTTAAGTTAATAAATTAGAATAGAGGATAAAGAAGAATCTGAAAGACCGGGTTGGGTTTATTTGGCTTTCTGTTCTTTTATATAATTGTCGCCGGCGAGGGCGGCAGCCATAAGTCCTTCCTTCTACAACAACATTTAATCAATACTGAAATATTTTTAAATAAGGCAAGTAAGGCACCTAGTTATCAGTATTTAGGAATGTATAAATATATATCTATATTTATTGACTTCAAAATTTAATAGTATGATAGATGTTATAGAATAATGGTAATACATATTATAGATTGGTACGTAGTTCCCTACATATCTATCTGTTGGTTATGCACAGGACATTGCATGGTGCATATAGGAGAGAGGGTTTGGAGTACATAGTAGGTATTGACTATCTTGGAGGTGAACAATGCAGGTATGTACTGCAGCAGTAAGATATAAGGCTGCATACGCTTTAATGCATGATAATCTCATGAATAATGTGCCTATGGATATTGCACAAATACCTAGTTTATGGACTTTTTACTTTGTGTCACTTTTTTGTTTTTGCTTTTTTTTTTTATTTTTACTATTTTTTCTCCCTTCTCCCCTTTTCCCTCTCCTAATCATGTTTTTCACATGGTCATTCTCTTTCTGCCCCCTTTTACTCTTTAATAAGCATAATATACGTACGATCGGGTTTCACCCTTTACGTTTAAGGCTATCAGGTATATCAGGGTGGCTACCCTACCTATGACGACGGTAATGGTGGTGGTGGTTGTTTTGATTTTTGTTTATTTCATTTTGATTCTTCATTATTAATAGTAGTCGTAGTATTATGGGAAAGGGAATGATTGTATTTCCTATCTCGTTAAGGATACTCACAATTCCCCCCAATCCCTCGCTATGATATTGAGTAATAATGAATAATCGTATTTGCAAGGTAAGCGAACCCACTAATCTAGAATATATAAGGCATATGTACTCCGTATCTACGCATACCTTGGAACTTATAATAATATGTTTTACTTGGGAGATGGATGGTGGTATAGTACATATACAAGGTTTATTTATTATGGCGACATTAGCTCCCTTGCAAAGGGGGAAAAAAAAAAAAATAAAAAATACGCCATTAGCTGAATTTGGATAATTAAAAACCAGACTTTTTCTTTAGTTAATTTAAACTTCCCCATTTTAGTAGCTATCTGGGTAGTATTTATTGACTTGGATTCGTCGGGAATTAAGAGAGAGAGGAAGTCAAGGGACTGTTGCTTGGGAAGGAGGGGACATGACTGACAGCTGTGGCTATCTGGTTCTAGACACAAGACATCAATTGTACTTCTCTATGTCATATTGAGTCTTGATTTCTGAATTTGAATGCTTTTCTTCTTTTCTTTTTCCTTCCCTTTTTTTGGGGGGAGAATCTTGATCATTTCGTTATATTGGGATCATTATTCTTGGGGAAGTTAATTAGCGTAGCTGGAGATGGTTACCTGGTACCACCACTCCTCTACTGCCTACCTAGGTGTTTTGGATATTAGAGAGTTTTTTTTTTTTTTTTTTTTTTTTTTTTATAAAACCTCAACTACCTACCCTTCTGTGGAAGAATGTGGAATCGATGAGTATCTACATCTATTAATCTTAGGCATTAGCTTATGCTTTCAGTAGGAGTAGAAGATCCCTGGACAAGGCTATTTGAGCTTCTCCTTATCTAGAAGATAGGTAGTTCGATACGAAAAGCGATAGTGGCCATTTTATGTTCGGGGAGTACGAGATAGCAAAATGTCAACAGTATAATATTGATTAAATCCGAGGTAATTCTAACGGAACAAAAAGATCAGAAAATCCTCTAACCAAATAGAGTGGACATCCTATTCCACTAACACAGGAGATCCGGGGTCTTGGACTCGGTGACCTGCCCGATGGGGAAGAGGGTCAAGGGTGGCGCCGGTACAGTCATAGAGAGTGGAAACACTTGGAGTAGACCTTTTTTATTACTTAATCAATTTCATTTATCTGTCACCAATGCTAATTAGTTTCCTATGAGGAATGATTAATTTAGATTAATATATTATTACAAGTTACCCAGCATCATGGGTATTCGCAAATTAGAATCTCGATCATATTGTATCCATAATTCAGCTGTGGTGCCTGCATCCCTACTCGACCATGGGCCCCTTGTTTCGGCTGTATTCATTAGTACAGCCGCAGCTTGTTGCTAAATACACCTATGGATAGCAGCCTGGTATCTGTGAAGAGATCAAAAAGAGAGAAAGGGAGGGAGAGAAAGGGAGGGAGAGAGAGAGAGAGAGAGAGAGAGAGAGAGAGAGAGAGAGAAAAGAACTGAAATTCAGGGCGTGGCTTTGGATTTTGGAGACATCTCCGAGCCACCCGGTGAAAAATAACCATGGATCCTGGAGGGGTTGTTTTCAGAGGACAGGACTAGTCAATCTTGAAGCCACAAGTGGGCCAGGACTGACTGGAAAATAGAAGAAAATAAAACAGGGGAGAAAGAAAAATATCCAGTAGATCCTACAGGATGCAAACCTCATTTTCTTGTTGGTCTTGCACCACGAAAGATATTCTAAAAGCGGATTGGTCTTTTGGTTGCATTATTGTTTTCTAAACTGTGTACTGTGATGAATCCTACAGGCAGCTAACCGGGTTGTTTTTCAATATAAATGGAGATCAATCTAGTCGCTTAGTCTTCATACCCGTAGACTGAGCAGAAACTGTCAGGTGGGTCAATGTAAAGAAGCAGACAGGTAACGTCAACGTGGTAAAAAAGTCAAAAAAAGAAAGAAAAAAAGCCAAAAAAGAGCAAAGAGAGCGAAAAGAGAAATGGATACAACATACTCCCATGTCAAGTCTGATAAATCATATACCCAATTGGTTGGTAACCGAGTGGATGAGGCTGCTCACCCAATATTTGGGGCCGGAAATCTACACCGAGTAGAAGGTTCGTGGTATTTTCTCGCGACAAATTCGGGGGTAACCAGTTCGAGAGAGATGTGATGTATAGAATTTGAGATCTTCGGCAGTGCGTGCTCAGGAGTCACGATCGCTTCTGGTGATCGAAAATCTCGTTCCTGTGCTAAGTGTGTTTACAACCTGCTAGAGGTACTTCGCTAATGGCTAGTACGTACCCCTAGAGCTAGCTATGTTAAGACAAGCCTCGATCCTGTGAGGTAATCTGACCAATGGAACGAAGTCTCTCCAATGCCTTGACAGATGGACCACCTTCATCCCACCTCTTATCCACCTCCTCCATCCAATCCATCTGGCACTTTCATCTATTTTCCATGAATGCCATCCGGATTATTAAATTAATGGAATTCATTTACACAATGCGATTATTGCTGGTGCTTTTTTTTTTTTTTTTCTCCGCTCCGATTATACCCCCCAATGCGATATTAATTAAACTACCTGGTTAGCCGTCTCACCTCATCCAGGAATTCTTTCACGGTTCCTTGGAAACTCCACTTCTGACTCGATCTCGTGTTCTACCGAATGTCTCCGGCTGCAGCCTACTTGTGCTAAGTTCTTTGGTCAAGTCGGACCTAAATTAGGCGAGTTTTTCTCCTCCAATTGTTTATGAACCCATTGACTTTTTTCTTTTTATTTTATTAAAAACAAGTAATATTTTGCCTTTTTAGTCCCAATCGCTTGCTCTCGTTATCATTGCACAGACCCACGGAACAGGGCTTAGAATTTCACAAATATACCAGAAGAAGATTGTTGCATGAATATTTTATGTTTTGACAATGCCTCCCAATATTGGGTATCATCAAAGTTTCCCCAGGTCGAAGACAGCAAACAAAAAGAAAAAAAAAAAAAAAAAGGAAGAACTATGAACGTTTTACACCGTATGAAACTGGATCTAGAGCGGGCTTCCCCATCTTACGAATCTAGGCGAGGCCTCGTGGAGCTGAAAAATGTTTCCAAGCGTCCCTTGGAAAGTCGCTCGGGGGCTGTTTGGGCAATTAGAATCCAAGGTTCTAATTCCTTAGCGTGGATACTAACCTCGTTTCGAGAAGTCTCCGCTTTGCAGCTCCTTTGGTATTGAAGACCGTGCTGAATGGACTCGAAGCCTTGAACCTAACTAGCGCCCCATCGTTCCTTTTCACTAATTCCGATCTGATCTAGATATCCAACACAGTGACACTATCCACGGTCACGATCATTTTGGGATGATCGAGAGGGAAAGGTTTAAGTTCTATTATTTTATTTTTCAATTTTTATTTTTTAAAAAAAATTTTACACTAGCTTCTTATCGTAGCACGTCCAGGGCAATGGACCACTCATTGGTGTACCTGCCCTGTTCCAAAAATTTGGAATTCTCCGAGTAAAGAGGACCCATGCATGTCAGGCCGAGACATGTGGTGACTGCAGTTAGCTATCTGTCCCTCGTTTAAGATCCTTTTCCAAAAATTTACTCCCTTTGGGACGCGGCATCCTAACCCACCTAGGGTAGCAAGGCCGTGTGGAGTATTAGCCACAGATTGAATGGAATATATTAACAAAGGTCTTTCTGCTACAAGGATGTCCAGACCTCTCAATCTGCCTGTCTTATTATTTTCTAACCCTTTCCCTCTCCTTACTGTATCCTTAATGCCTCTAGAAATGCCAAAATATTGAGCATTATGAGGGAGTATTCATTCTTTTACAAGAGTCAATGATCTGCTTTTTCGAGCCCCTGTCACATCCATACATTCATTCGCACCATGTCGATTGCGATCAGCTTCCCTGATGGGAAAGCCGGTGTTTCCTACCTGCCAGGCTATATCTTCCTCTCATATGTAGTTAGTTTTATGGGATCTACAACTACCTTGGAACTCCTCCATCGCCGGACATCAAGGGCTGGTTTTTATAATTGGTATGATGTTTAGGCGGAACAAAGCGCCCCCCAACTCTTCTTTTTTCCCCTCTTTTGACCTAACAATCGATCTAGGTACTTGCTGCTGACCTCCTCAATCACGATGGGAGGAATAGGTATATGGTGCATGCATTTTATCGGAAACCGTGCAATCGTGCTTGGTAATGGAGATTCCGCTATCCAAATTATATACAGCATGTCGTTCACAGGCGTCTCCTTCGTTTTACCGGTATGCGTCCTACTTATCGCTTTCTACGCCATCGGGACAAGTGAGAAGGCTGGTTACCTTCGTATCCTGACAGGTGGTGTGCTCACTGGTGGTTCCGTTTGTGGCATGCATTACATTGGCCAGCTCGGTATCAGTAACTATCGATGCACCTATAAGGCTGCCAATGTTGCTGGTGCTGCCATTATCGCTGTTTTTGCTAGCACTGCTGCTCTGGGAGTATTTTTTCGATGGAGAGCTACTTGGACAGATAGCTGGTGGAGGCGTGGTATTTGTGGCTGTTTTTTAGCTCTTGCTGTGTCGGGAATGCACTGGACTGCTGCCGCTGGAACAGCTTACTGGGAACATGACGCATCCATCACGCATGGTGCCCAGCTCTCTCGAAGCCAAACAGTGATTATATGTTCTGTATTGGTTCGTATTCTCTAACTATTACTCAGTAAATGGCCTGGATGTCTATTCTAACCGCGTATAGGCCTGTGTTGCTTGTGGAATCTTGTCGGCCTGCGCTATCGCTGCAGGTGGAAACCACAGGAAGTCAAGCGCTCGAGCGCAACAACTCGTCTTGGCTAGTATCTTCTTCGACCCGGATGGACGAGTGATGGTTACCCCCCACGCTTTCCTTCCTAGTCAAAAAATTGTTGACCGATATATCGGCAGGGTTTGTCTTCCCCGCCCCCTCTCTTATTTTTCCCTTTCTCTCATAGCTTGTTCCCCACAGTGTACCATATCCTAACAATGGCCGCGCAGACATTCAATGATGATGACCTCACGCGGACACATCCCGCATTTCTTTGGGCTTTTCGGGCGAGCAGAAACTGGAAGTTGATACAAAGCGTGGTTCCGTTTATGAGGGAGCAGATAGAAGTGGAAAAGATCACGACGGAGCACTATATCGCTAAAGGGGCGACTTCTGATCAAGAAACGGAGCTGCAGTCTGGTTTTGATGAACTTTTCAAACGACATTTTTGTGTTGCCGCTCAGGATCTCGCTGATGTTGTCCGACTACCTTTGGAAGATCTGGGTGTTTTGTACGACGATGTCTTGACTACTTCAAGTCCATCATCGCGTTTCCCACTCGGAATGGGCTACTCTCGGCTGCGTGCTGGCAGGGGCCAGCTAATGTTTACAGTACGTCGGTTACAAAAGCAGGAAGCCTCCCGTCTCTCAGCTTCAGGTTTCCGGTTTACGGCAATCGACAATGTTACATCACTTCTATCCCGCCGTATGAATATATCACCAACAGCCCTGAGCCTCCACCTGAAAGATATGCGAGATTTCGCTGCCTCTCATCGAAATTTTGAATCAGGAGTTCACCTAGTTTCATATGTTATGCGACCCACGGTGCATGATCATTTTGAAGTGCTGACAGCTAAGGGCACCGGAAACCCATTGCCCTCAGCAACTTTGGCGACTCAGCGTCTCTTGGTTCCTCACCTGGAACTGATTTCTCGCATGGAAGGATGGTCTATGTCGACATGTCTGGATTGGCTTAAATCTGCTAATGCACGGAAATATAAAGAGGTTAATGAGTTCCGTGAACAACTAATCAACGCTATATCCACACTATATACCTCGCTCCCCCCAGATATCAACGCAGCATCCAAATTTTCATCACGTCCTCTGATTGCTCCCTGTCGGAGCACAAAAATTTCCGATAATAAATCCTGTATCATCTTGGCATTTTGCTCCGTCGGATCACTCGACACTCGTGTTTCGAATCCAGATTACATTTTTGCCCCTCATCGTCTTTTCCGTATCCAACAACAGGTCAATGCAGGGATTAACGATGGAGAGGGACTTGCGAAGGAGCTAAGCCAAGGTGTTCTCTTTTCAAATATTCGGTCCAGTTCAGCCACTGAGTCCGACATTGCTCCCTCACTCCGTTCTGCTCTTCGGTTTTGGCCATCTCGAAAACAGCTTGGCTCCGAAGTTCGCACCATCTCCCAGGAAACTCTCACCGACAGGACTCCGTTGGGTGACATCATGGTTCAACGGGAGGTGAAGGTGGATGTTGCAAAGCTTGAAGAACCGGCAATCGAGTCTGCTTTTGGGCGGCATTCATCGCTCACTACTATAGTTGCGGGCGAAATGGCTTCACATACCTACGTTGATGAACTCTACAACCTTTGTTATGCACCAGGAATCCGTCTCCGCCCAGACTCGACCTTCCACCACGTCCATACAAATTCTTCAGTGAAATAACCACTAAACAAAGCACAACAACAACTTTCTCCCGCAGGTGTATCGGTCATAGTTGGTATCTTCCTTCACCTTCCGAATGCCTCACTTTGGCAAATAACTGAAGCATATCTTCTACAAGTCGATGAACAAAACCCCTCTTCCACAAACACAAACGCCCCTCGGTAGACTTCCCTTGAGCAAGCAGCTGCCCCGTTGCTGTATCCTCTTCCAGCCTAGAACTAATAGCTATGGCTTCTGGGCTTTTTTCCTTCTCTCTCTATTTTTTCTCGCCCTTTCCTCTATCACATTTTATATTCTCCCTTCTCTTAATTTTTGTTTATCTAGATTGATTCAAGATACCCACCCTAACCCTATTTTGAAGGTCCATGGATACCAGACTTTTTCTCTTGTTGAACTATTCCTTTCTCTCCCTCCCTCTCTCTCTCTCTATATATATATAAACTTCTACCACATGATGATTATATTTACGGTGATGGCGCAATGTATCCTTTCTATGGTTTTTGGCTATGATTTGATTTTGATATTGGGATAGCAGGTATTGTAAATTTATATATTTTAATCCATATTTCAATTAGATATACCTAACTATACATTGTATTTTGGGAATCTTCTCATTGTACTGGGGTATTTGAGGGTACGATATAGTATTTTTGTTTTCGTTAAGTGTTACTTTCTGGGTGGAATAAACCGAATACTTCAAGTAATTCAAAGCAAGGTGAGAGACTTCTGCCCGGTAGATTTAACATGATCTCTAGCACAGGTCTAGTCCATAAAATAAATACAAAACAAGACATCTGGTGTCTGTAGCCAACCAACTCCGGTATCCTATTGCAACGAAAAGAATAAAAGACCAATAAGCGCCGCCATCAGCCATGATAAATATGCAATGCCAAGTCCATTAGGATGTGTTGTGTCCCCTATATGTGCATATCAGGAGGGAGGTGTGAGATAATATGAAAAATGCAAGAGCCTTTTAAAAACCTCCAGTTTTAAACCCTTTTTTGATCTTCACGGTGTAAGTAAACCCAATGCAAGGCTCCAGATTTGTAACGCTAATGTAAAAAAGCAAAGAAGAAAAATTCCCATCCGATCGATCAACGCCTCATCAAGAAAATCGTCGTAATGCTCATGGGTGGTAAAGAGCGCTGACTGCCATGTCATATATCAGGTAAAAAAAAAAATGCTGTCGAATATTCGGGGAAAAAAATTTGTAAAGACAACCGCTTAGTCGCTGGCTTAAGGACGCTCTATAACAAAGAGATTTTTTTTGAAAAAAAAAAAAAAAGGTATGAGAGAAAATGACGACATAGACCACCAATGCCCATGTGATGCAATCCTGTATTAACTGAAATAGATGATGGGGTGAATGAAATGCCATGAGGATTCCGCATATTGTTAAATAGGATCCAGGATGAAATGCATGTAGAAAGTTGCGATAAATTAGAAATGGGGGAAATATGATTAAGAAGCCTTGGAAGAATTGCGACTTCGGGTGAGACGCTGGCTACGCCGCAGCTTCGGTTCGGTGTTTGGCTCGATTTTGTGGCTCGAGGGGTCCCTGGCAATCGTATCATGTTTAATCTGAAGTTTCTTGTCTTTCTTTACAACAGGGACGTCTTCACTTGACTCAAAAGAAGTGCTCTCCGAGCGGTCTTTGGAGTGTTTTTTCACAGATTCTTGAGCGACTTTATCAGGACTAACCCGAAGACGTAGGGAGACAAGGTCATTTTGATCGTCTCTAAACGCAATGCCAACCGTGACATCAGGAAGGATACGCCTCTTCTGCTCACGTACTCGGTTGCGGCGAACGGCCGGACGAGGATCATCTTCTGCATCGCTATCGTCTGCTGAGCGTTTACTACCGGTACTGAAAGGTGATGAAGATCGTGAAGAAGGTTGAAAGCGTGATTTCATGATCGCTCGGGATGTTGCCGCCTCTAGTGGCTGTGAATTGGCATCTTCGCCTAGGAGGTTCGTGAATGCGCTATCAAGGTTTCCACGGCATTGCTGGAGCATATCCACGATTGTCTCCCGATCGTATTTCCCACCTAGGCCTTCTTGAATAGCAGATATCTTCCACGGAGTGGCCATGTTCACAACAGTAGGTTCCGCAGCCGATGCCTTACTTTGGGCGTCTTTATCAATTTTGGAGATGCATGGTAAGCCAGTGTGGGGGCCTTTGCAATGTCGTACGGAGGAATAATGGTGGAAATCCTAGGTAGATAATTAGGGTTAGCTTCTCTTCTTTGTGGCGGGGACTTAGGTTTTAGTCCGAGGGATGCTCAATCCTTACATGAAATGCAATGTGCAGGGTATCACGTTCCTCGTTTCCTAGAGCATGAACATCACGAAAGTTCTGAATGCCATACATTGTATAGACATTGACATCCTTTTTGTATGATTGACAAAAAGCTTGTATTTCCTCTGCCCCGCCCCAGACGCCATTTTTCCGAGACTCTGCAACCTTCGAGTCGAAGCTTCGCTCTTTATCTCTGATGGAGGGAGGAGTAGGGCTTGCTGATGAGGACGAACAGTACGCATATCTGGCAGCGGATGCGGCAGCACGTCGAGGAGCTCTACGTTCGCCACCAGCTGCTGCGATAAAGCTCATGAAATACTCTCGGTTGGCGGAAATATGATCCGCGAGACGAATACGAATTTGCTCTGCATGAGTAAAATCACCATACAATTGGTCGGACAGCGCATAATAAAGGCAATTACCTGTGTTGCACGGTTAGACAAGGCTGAAACCCTTCAACCTTCTCCGGTCCAATTGGAAGAGAAAGGAGCATATTATGAGGGAGGTAGCATCCTAGATGGTAAGGGAAAGACGAAGGGGGGGGGGGGATGTTTATTACCATCGCCCTCGGTGGGAAGAGCATAGAGGCCTAGTTCGTTGAGGCAAGGGAGCTCTAGGCATTCTATCTCCGCAGCCTTGGCGCGTGTGCTTCTGGATGATTTGGGACGGGATAGCTGGGGTAACTGTGCAGGGGGGTGTTGCTGTGGTTGGGGGGGCGGCTTGACCAAGCTCTCAGTTGAAGAACTCTGTTGGCGTTGGGTGATTATAGGCACAATTCTGCCAGCTTTGGGGACATCTGACATTATTCAAGAAGCCCTATCCGGCTAAGGACCCTCATTTGGGAAAAAAGGAAGACGTATAGAGGCCTTGTCAATCAGAGGGAATCTGGAGGGCAGCAGTCGAATGAAGACGCGGAAGAGGGAGAAGAAAAAGAAAAGTGGAAGCCGGATGAAGGAGTGGGAGAAGGAAAGTTAATAGATACTAGGGTTAAGGAATGGAAAAAAGCCAAAAAAAGAGAAAATAATCACGTCTCCTCCTACCGACTCCGCTCCAGAATAACACAAGAGACCTCTTTTTGGGGCGATTGAATAGTGAAGTAGAAGCGAGTCTTTCCTTATTCAAGAAAAGAGCGCGCGGAGACTGCGGAAGAAAACCCAACTTGACTCGAGCTTACCTGACTATACTGCCCGTACTAACACAACCTGTACAATACCCACCAGCCACAACCGTATTATATTCTGCGTATGGTATTGTGCGTACAGTAGGGAATTACCTAATCTGGTATAGTGGGTGCTATGTTCCCGATTGGGGAAAACAGGGGAAACACTTACACCAGGAACCCTTGCGGGGAACGCCCTGATGGGTCTTCCATAATTGACCAAAGGCGAATCAGCTAGTTGAATTATTAATAGTTGGATGTTTAATCTAAATATACCTACGAGAGGACATATACCATCCATTCATGATACCAGTAATAGAGGGCGGGAAACCCCTGTGCGCTCTCGAGCTAAGTACAGGTTTATTTTCCATTTTCTCTGTGCTCCTATGAGCTCCGGCAGAGTCAAGGAAGAAGAATCGAATACACTTCCGCCTAACGCAGTTGACGTGTCAAACTCCTGATAACAGGTATTTCAATTTCATCATATGGCTCTAGCCTTAAGGATTCCAAGCCTAGCATTCGCAACTCCACCTTGAACGTAAGGCTATGCGATGGCAAAACAGTCGTGCGAGATGGCAGGTATCAGCATCAAGACAATCGAACTTCCTAAATTAGTACATAAACACTGGTGCCGTGCAGCTCTCAACACCCTCTTTAAAGGTGCCAATTAGTTGAGACTATCTGCATAGTCTGGCTGTGATCTAGCGGCCATTACGGAAGATATACGATTTCGCACATCTAAGTGGGAGTGCTAGATGGGTTGAGATTATCGATCCTAGAGGGCACCGGCAACAATAACGGGTATTATTGTTTCTAGCAGTAAACGAATAGTGAGTTTCTCACTTGTTTGTTATGATCGATAGAGTAAGAACCCATTGACAAGCTCTCTTGAAGCGGGTGCTATATATCGGATCCTGACTAGTCTCACCACCAACAAATTGAACAAGTGGAGGGGTTGTTTCTTATGCGAGGGTCATGGTTATACTCGTTCAGCTTACCAGATATGGTAGCGGAAAGTGATTATAGAAGTCGACATTTCTCTCTTCTTAATTGATTTGGTGAGGGGCATTGATTTCTTCGAAATTTCTTTCCATGCTCACCAATTCTTCTGTACTGTTCTTTTTGGTTAATCTGCATATACGAATGAAAAACTTTCCGCCCCGGACTCGGAGGATTCAGGATAATCTTCTCTTGCTAACACTAAACTCAAGCTCAATAACGAGTTTAGTATTCAATACATGAAAATGAAGCTTTTTTGGCTCAGGCTCATCGCCAATAAGTAAACTGGATTCAAAATAGAGTGACCAGAGATAAGATCAGTAAGGTAAGTGGCCCCGATAAGAGGGGTAAAATGACAGGGATTGAGAGGCGGTGAGTAAGAAAAGGCAACGGTTATTGGCGCATACCGCCGCGGCGTCAGCTTGGCAGGTATTGCTCGGCCGGAAGGGAACCCGAAAGCTTGAGTAAGGTGTGCTCAGGAGGTAATGATACAAAATATATCCAATCTCAATTGGGCTTACCTTGGTACTTTAAAACATAGGTATTCGTTATGGTCGAGCTCGGAGATCGAAGCCCATAAACATCGATTGATCATCTGCGGGATGATAACATTTACTTCCGTATCTTATCAATCATTAGGATCTTGAACTGGACGAGGAAAGAACTTTACAGTGGCACAACAAAAGGTGCCGAAGTAGCACTAGTAACATAATATTTCAATACAGTACAAAAAAAATTAAGCTAGACCCATAACGCAGCTGTTATGCCATGATATATTGCTAAATTCATATAATCATAGAGACATCTATCAACATGTATTACTAGGTTCAAGAAGGCTTTAGAACAAGTTTGTAGATCAGTGCAATATATAATGTACATGTAAAGGCATGGAAAATTTGCGGTATCGGTTACCATTCTATGAGAAGATTATTGATTGCCAGCGAATTATCGGAACTTTGACCGAAAGCGGGGGGTATGTAGATGTACTCACTAATATTACCGAACTCCAATTCTCCATAACCGTGTGGTTTCCATGACACATTGGATTGCTATCGGGTCCCATTTGATAATGGTAACTATCGAATAGAAATACTTAGGTCTACCGTTCTGTTATTATTATTATCATCATCCAAGGTGCTTAATTAAATAATGATTATCGGACTAGATACGAGCCATGCAACATTGGCCCGCTTTACCTCGCCTGTTGCTTGGCGATGGTTTGATTCTCTACACAGTCGCTATCTCACTATCTATTTACTCCCACTCTTCTGATTTTACACTTTCATTCTTCTCAACCACTGACTCATATCATAAACGGGAACTTGTCTACCGGGGCACGAGATATAAATCCTCCTTGTCATAGAAAAATTCTACCACACATCAAAAATGCCGACAAATAATATTGTAATCCTTGGGTGGGTTTAGCATCTTCCCCCTTCAATTTCGATTATCGGTTGGTAGCTAACAGCTCGGATAACAGCGCTGGAGTATCTGGTCTTACTACGGCCTATTTGCTGTCCCAGGATCCGTCCAATTCCATCACTGTGGTCGCAAAACACATGCCAGGTGATTATGATATTGAATACTGTTCTCCATGGGCTGGTGCCAACTATCTTCCGTACGGTGCCCTGATAATTCCCTTTTATTATTATAATAATTATTATTCGTAAAAGCAAAATTTCCCCTTGATGGCATTAACCTTTACATATCTCTAGAACGGGCGAACCCGGTAGTAATCATGCCAAATGGGAGCGAGAAACCTGGCAACCTCTGAAGGAACTGACGGAAAAGCATCCAGAGGCCGGTATACATTTCCAAGGTACGATCCTCACACCATAAAAGCAAGTTGCTTCTGAATATAGCTCTAATAGAGAGCAGAATCCGTCGTTTACAACCGTAAGAAGGACCAAGGAACAGCAACTGGTCAGTGGTTCTCGGCCTTGGTTGATGAAAACCCGTGGTATAAAGATGTTGTCCCTGATGTATGTGTACACACTTGAACGAACAGAATTAATCACCTCCTGGTAGTGGTGGGGGGGGGGAGAGAGAGAGAGAGAGAGAATAGCTTATTAACAGCAATCCCCATTAGTTCAAAGTCATGCCCAAGGATCAGCTAGCTCCGGGGATTGACAATGCTCAGTCATTCACCTCTGTGTGTATCAACACGGCAGTGTATCTCCCCTGGCTAGTTGGTCAATGCCAAAAGAACGGCACTGTATTCAAACGCGCCGTTTTCAAGCACGTGGCAGAAGCAGCGGACGCCCATCACTCTGGAACAAAAGCAGATGTTGTTGTCAACTGCACTGGCCTTGGCTCAAAAAAGCTGGGTGGCGTCTGCGACGAGAAGCTTCACCCAGGCCGCGGACAAATTATTCTCGTGCGGAATGACCCCGGTAGGATGGCTTCAATCTCGGGTACTGACGATGGAGAAGACGAATTATTCTACATGATGACTCGCGCAGCTGGCGGCGGTACTATCCTAGGCGGTTGCTACCAGAAGCACGAGTGGGATCCCTTGCCTGATCCGAACCTAGCAATTCGGATCATGAAACGAGCTATTTCCATCTGCCCCGAGCTTGTCTCCGAGGGACAGGGTATCGAGGGGTTAGATATAATTAGACACGGTGTTGGACTACGACCTCTCCGAACGGGTGGCCCACGAGTTGAGACAGAGAAGATCAACGGTGTCTCTGTTGTTCATAACTATGGTCATGGTGGATTTGGGTACCAGTCATCCTTTGGCAGTGCAGCAGAAGCAGTAAAGCAGGTGGAAGAAACTCTGCATCAAAAGGTTCGAGCTAAGCTGTAAAGAGTATGTATTTGTTATAACTATATAAACACCTGCAATTAATGAACGTGTATCGTAAGAACACTGTTATTCAAAGTTAATAAACCCACTGTCTATTTACCTATCAAATTGTATTTATTGTAGTAATAGTATACAGATAGTAATTATCCACCCTTAATAGAAAATGCGACCAAAAAATGTTACAAGTTAGGTTTTAACACCCTAGATCTCTCGTCATTGCGACGTCACCACTCCACATCAGCAATGGGATTAAATAAATTCCCCAACCCCATGCAAGACATTAATTCCTATTTACTTAGGAGCGCATCCTAGATCTATCAAAATAAAGTTGAATACTGGGTGGTACATAAAATAATTCCACAAATCAGCACCGTCAAAGAAGTGACACCCCGTCCCCTTTCCTCAAAAAGGCAAGGAATCGCAATTTTCCTTGTTTAACGAAATACACGCACTAGAAAAATCTAACAATGAAATATAAACAACCTATTGTCGAAGAATACCCCGACACAGATGATGGTATTAATCACCATAAACGCAAGTGGGAGTCTGGAGATACCCCAACGGAGCTGAAAGAGGGCGTGGACGATGAAAAATTAAAACCGCCGTCTAAGACGTCAAAGCTCTCCAAAGCTCCTCTTAACGATCCTCCTGAGGAGTATAGGGGTGAAGAAGGCGAGGAGGTCGTCGGCGACGATGAGGAGGAGGAGGAGGAGGAGGAGGAGGAGGAGGAGGAGGAGGAGGAGGAGGAGGAGGAGGAGGAGGAGGAGGAGGAGGAGGAGGAGGAGGAGGAGGAGGAGGAGGAGGAGGAGGAGGAGGAGGAGG